>OX101813.2:68148382-69348382 GCA_944452925.2 Chrysolina oricalcia
AACACGATTAAATTTCCACAGATTTATTGTCTTCGCGACATGTTTCGATACACTGTATCACTAAATCAATTTTTAATGAAGCCGAGAAGTTCAGACTAACTCTTATGAATCCACAAACTCCGAAATTATATTCTCTGTTAAAATTGCATAAACAAAACTACCCTGTCCGGCCAGTAGTATCATTCGTAACAGCACCATCAGTTAAGTTATCAAGAAAGTTAATACATTTAATAACAAACTATTCTAAATTTGTACCGAAATTCAGCCTTAAAAATTCTTATGATTTGATAAATAAAATCCAGGATATTTCTGTTCCAGATAACGCGAAATTAATTTCTTTTGACGTTCAAAATCTTTTCCCTAGTATACCTCCTCAAGATGCCATAGTCTTGGTTGAAGGTTTACTAGATAGAAATCATGTCAACCCAGTTATTAAACAAGAGATATTAGACCTTTTGTCGATATGTCTTGAACAAAATTACTTTCAGTTTGACAATAAAATATATTCTTCATCTGAAGGCTTGATCATGGGAAATCCACTGAGTCCGCTACTGGCAGATATCTTCATGGACAACCTTGAAGGAATAATCCACAAGCACCCACTCTCGCAACAGTTTTTGTATTGGTACAGATATGTGGATGACATTATAGTTTGTTTTAAAGGTACCAACAGACAGTTAGACACCTTTCATAAATATATTAACACTATTCACCCAAACATTAAATTCACAATAGAAATAGAAGTAGAAAAATCATTAAATTTTTTAGATCTGACAATAGGTAAAACCAACAACAAACACCATTTTTCTATTTTTCATAAACCTTCCCATACTGACATCACCATTCATAATAATTCGATACATCCATATATACATAAAATATCAGCATACCATAGTATGATACATAGATTAGTTAATATTCCTCTTTCTGAAGAAAACTTCTGCAAAGAATTAAAAATTATAAAACAGATAGCAGTTAACAATGGATATCAAGTCAAATTAATAGAGAATATTCTTGCTAAAAAATTACATAGAAAGGCTATCCAAGAAGTGTACCCCACTATGAGGAACCTTGACAATAATTACAGAACATTAACTTATTCAGGGCCCGTTTCAGAAAAAAAAAAAAAAAATAGCGTCATTTTTGAAAAAACAAAATTTAAGAGTAGCATTCAGAACAGATAACACGTTGGGAAGGTTTATTAAAAATAATAAAGATAAAACACAAAAATCTAAAAAATCAGGAGTTTATAAATTGAATTGTGGTTCTTGTTCCAAAGTATATGTAGGCCAGACTGGTAGACCATTCAAAAGCCGTGTACGTGAGCACCGTATGAATTATGTAAATAATAAAACACATTCAACATATGCCAATCATATTTTGGAAGAAGACCATGACTTCGATGAAAACTTTGAAATCCTTCATGTTGAAAATAAAGGTATTAGACTTAATTATTTAGAATTCTTGGAAATTAATAAATTGAAAAATTCGAATTGTTTACTAAATGATCAATTGGACCTTAATAGTTCCCCTTTGTTGAACCTTTTCAACTAATTAAGTAGTAGATATGTTTTGAGATTTCCAGGTATCTACCTACATTGTATTGTCAATTTTATTTTTATCATAGGTAGCTCCTAATTACCTCAATTGTTAAGAAGGGTATTTAAGTAATGTTCAAGGTAGAATAATTTAATGTATTACATTCGCTTGAAAAAGATACAGTGTATCGAAACATGTCGCGAAGACAATAAATCTGTGGAAATTTAATCGTGTTTACCTTAGTGTCATATACTATGAATTTCCATCAAGTAAAGGCCACGTCAATCCAAAATTTGAAGAAAGCTACGACTAGCTTTTTGGTCAACTGGTATTTTAAATTACTTCTTCGATGTTCCTTAACGACCCAGAACATTTGGTTCTTCAACATTTGTATTAAGAAGAGTGTATTCCCGAATTTCATTCAGCTTAGGACTTCAAATCTGAGTATAGCAGCCCAGCAGGGTATAAAAGCAGGCAAAATGAAGTGGATGAAGCAATGTAGGAAATCAGAATACAACAAGAGAGATATTTACAACATATATCTGAAGGTAATATATAGTGAACTTACGTTTAGGTTACATCCTTTGGAATTTGAAGTTTTAAATCAGGACACAAGAGAGCATGTCAATCAGATCATTCATAAGAAATTTATCAGACAGAAACGCAAGTTAAATTCTTTAATACCTAAAAACACACGTAAGGATTGTGATAGAAAATTCACTGATCATCAATTTTTTGATAGATTTGTGAATTTGTCAGAAGCCGTCTTTACAGAACAGGAAAATTCATTAATTACAAAAGGTTTTAAGCATAATATCAGAAGCAATAATATCATTAAGGACATGGAAATTCTTGGGATTGAAACTGAAATTGCCTTGAAAGGTACTTTTGACATCAATAACAATAAATATCAGGCTACTAATATTATCAAATCAGCATTTCTGAAGGATAATAGTGGTATAAATGATATGAGAACCATTAAATCTATAGAGCATAAAACTAAGGAAAAGGATGTAACCTTTACAAGAGCAGATAAAGGTAATACAGTAATTGCAATCAATAGGAATGATTATGTTAAAAAAACTATTGATTTTTTAGATTCCGGTAAATTTACAGTACTTAAACGTGACCCCACTTATGTGTACCAACTACAAATCAAAGAATTCTTGAGAAACTCTAAATCAATTTTTAATGAAGCCGAGAAGTTCAGACTAACTCTTATGAATCCACAAACTCCGAAATTTTATTCTCTGTTAAAATTGCATAAACAAAACTACCCTGTCCGGCCAGTAGTATCATTCGTAACAGCACCATCAGTTAAGTTATCAAGAAAGTTAATACATTTAATAACAAACTATTCTAAATTTGTACCGAAATTCAGCCTTAAAAATTCTTATGATTTGATAAATAAAATCCAGGATATTTCTGTTCCAGATAACGCGAAATTAATTTCTTTTGACGTTCAAAATCTTTTCCCTAGTATACCTCCTCAAGATACCATAGTCTTGGTTGAAGGTTTACTAGATAGAAATCATGTCAACCCAGTTATTAAACAAGAGATATTAGACCTTTTGTCGATATGTCTTGAACAAAATTACTTTCAGTTTGACAATAAAATATATTCGTCATCTGAAGGCTTGATCATGGGAAATCCACTGAGTCCGCTACTGGCAGATATCTTCATGGACAACCTTGAAGGAATAATCCACAAGCACCCACTCTCGCAACAGTTTTTGTATTGGTACAGATATGTGGATGACATTATAGTTTGTTTTAAAGGTACCAACAGACAGTTAGACACCTTTCATAAATATATTAACACTATTCACCCAAACATTAAATTCACAATAGAAATAGAAGTAGAAAAATCATTAAATTTTTTAGATCTGACAATAGGTAAAACCAACAACAAACACCATTTTTCTATTTTTCATAAACCTTCCCATACTGACATCATCATTCATAATAATTCGATACATCCATATATACATAAAATATCAGCATACCATAGTATGATACATAGATTAGTTAATATTCCTCTTTCTGAAGAAAACTTCTGCAAAGAATTAAAAATTATAAAACAGATAGCAGTTAACAATGGATTTCAAGTCAAATTAATAGAGAATATTCTTGCTAAAAAATTACATAGAAAGGCTATCCAAGAAGTGTACCCCACTATGAGGAACCTTGACAATAATTACAGAACATTAACTTATTCAGGGCCCGTTTCAGAAAAAATAGCGTCATTTTTGAAAAAACAAAATTTAAGAGTAGCATTCAGAACAGATAACACGTTGGGAAGGTTTATTAAAAATAATAAAGATAAAACACAAAAATCTAAAAAATCAGGAGTTTATAAATTGAATTGTGGTTCTTGTTCCAAAGTATATGTAGGCCAGACTGGTAGACCATTCAAAAGCCGTGTACGTGAGCACCGTATGAATTATGTAAATAATAAAACACATTCAACATATGCCAATCATATTTTGGAAGAAGACCATGACTTCGATGAAAACTTTGAAATCCTTCATGTTGAAAATAAAGGTATTAGACTTAATTATTTAGAATTCTTGGAAATTAATAAATTGAAAAATTCGAATTGTTTACTAAATGATCAATTGGACCTTAATAGTTCCCCTTTGTTGAACCTTTTCAACTAATTAAGTAGTAGATATGTTTTGAGATTTCCAAGTATCTACCTACATTGTATTGTCAATTTTATTTTTATCATAGGTAGCTCCTAATTACCTCAATTGTTAAGAAGGGTATTTAAGTAATGTTCAAGGTAGAATAATTTAATGTATTACATTCGCTTGAAAAAGATACAGTGTATCGAAACATGTCGCGAAGACAATAAATCTGTGGAAATTTAATCGTGTTTACCTTAGTGTCGTATATATATATATATATATATATATATATATATATATATATATATATATATATATATATATATATATATATATATATATATATATATATATATATATATATATATATATATATATAGTGACCGCCAAAAAGTATGTACCATATAGGAAAAATTTTTATTATTGGAGTATTGGAAAAAATATTCTGGGGAAAAGTTTGTGCATGTCCGATAACCTAAAAATCGATTTTGACACATGTCACGTGATCGCTAGAATGGCGGCAAAATGAAAAAAATTGTAATGCAAAGGCAAAAAAAGGGGTAAGATGGCAAGATATCAAAAAAAGTTATTTAAAAAAGTCACTTAGAATTCAATTTTATACACATAAACGAAGTTTCAAGAGATAATTCAAAAAAATTGAAAATAGCAATTTTTTAAAAATATTTTCCCATCTATTTAAAAATATTATTTTTTTTCTTATGAATAGCTTGACTATACTGAAACATTTTCGTTTTAATGATAATAACAAAACTTTCTCATTTTCTCCACACCACAGGGCACTAAATTGAAAAAATGGGAATTTGTCAGAACCCTTGCTGTTACATCGGTTCGTATCTAACAGTTATATCTGAGTTCCACGACCATTGTGATGACATGACACTCCAAAAACATGGTAATTTCCAGATTATAATCAAGTTCCGATGATAATCGTCCATGAGCGTTTCACTTCGCACATAAACTTGAAAAGAGTGCGTCAAATTAAAGATTCTTAAAGTTTATGTGCAAAGTAAAACGCTCATACAGCATTATTATTGAAACTTGATTAAAATCAGGAAACATGGTGTTTCTAGATTGCCATATCAACACAATAGTCTTGGAATTCTGATATAACTGTTAGATAAGAACCAATGTAACAGCGAGGGTTCTAGCAAAAACCAATTTTTTTAATTTAGTGCCCTCTGGTGTGGAGAAAATGAGAAAGTTTTGTCATTATCATTAAAATGCAAATGTTTCAGTATAGCCAAGCTATTCATAAGAAAAAAATTTTTTTTTAAATAGATGGGAAAATATTTTAAAAAAATTGCTATTTTCAATTTTTTTAAATTATCTCTTGAAACTTCGTTCATGTGTATAAAATTGAATTCTAAGCGACTTTTTCAAATAACTTTTTTTGATATCTTGCCATCTTACCCCTTTTTTTGTCTTTGCATAGCAATTTTTTTCATTTTGCCGCCATTCTAGCGATCACGTGACATGTGTCAAAATCGATTTTTAGGTTATCGGACATGCACAAACTTTTCCCCAGAATATTTTTTCCAATACTCCAATAATAAAAATTTTTCCCATATGGTACATACTTTTTTTTTTTGCGATCACTGTATATATATATATATATATATATATATATATTGTTATATATTTTACTTTATTCTAAAAAAAATAATTGTTTTATTTATATTTTGATTTATTTTAATTTTATTTATTTTTGATTTAATTTAATTGATTCCTTTTTTACTATTAGTTTTGGTTCTTCGGATATGTTTTACTTGTTTTTTTTATTCTCGTTCCTCTGGATATTATGCACACCTTGTTTATACTATTCTTGATTTCTAACTTTTCTAAATTCTCCTTCAAAAATTTTAGTTTTTTGCTTCCTTCAGTTTTCCCATAAAAACAATCTCCTCCTCTCAATCCAAACAACCGTCGTCATGTCCATCCATCCACCAACCTACTTTCTTTTTCCATCTGAATTCACAGGCACCTTTCTATCACTTACAATTTATGCATTTTCTTTCCAATCCGCATTCTAAATCAATAAACTTTTTATTCTATTAACAATTCTTTTCATTGAATGTGTCCCTTTCATTTTATTTGACTATACTTTCATTTTTACTTCAAACTTTTGCCTTTCTATCAATATTCATTCCATTATGTCAAAACTTCTAACTGTCACTCTCAAATCTCCTAGTCTCCATACTGAATGTTTCAAAGTTTTTCAATTTGGTTTCTGAGAGTAAAATTGTAAATTTTGATAATCTACCTGAAATATGTTCTCATTTGGCCTTTCAAAATTATTATATCAACTGAAATAGTGAATTTATAGTATGGTTGTTTAAAATCTGGTTTCAAACACATAAATAAACATATCTATCAGTTTTATTTAAGTAATTTTCTTCAAAAAACTCGTAAAAAAAAATTTATTTCAAATAATTTCAAATTATATCATATTTACTCATATCATTCTCCCATTCAGTAACAGTTAAATGAATGACTGGATCCAAAACCAGATTGATTAATAAAAAGTGTTCTTTCAGTGCAATTTTGTAATAGCTGTTGAGACTACTAGCCATAACAATTTTTCAATACAAGGTAAGGTATTGATGGGTCGGAATTCACTGTGTTTATTTGATTTAGCTACTGTAACAGTACTAATCTTCAAATCTGTAGGAACTTTACCCTTTTCTAACAAAGCATTTATAAAATGACACCAAACATAACCAATTACTTGAAAACTTACAGTTTTTGTACATTCGTTGTTGAAATTAATTTTTTCAGAATAGAAATTTGATTAATATCACAGTGTGATCAGTAATTTTTGGTTTATCCAGAACATTTACTTGACTGTTTTCAAATTACAAACAACATCTTATGTTGTTGACTAAACCAAGTAGCTATCTTCATTCTTGAGACAACAAAATAATGAATTGATCAGGGTAATTCTTTGTATGAATAAAGTGGAGAAATATTCAGGTGACATTTAGCAAGATTGAAAATTGAATCAAGTATTTTCATTTGTTCAGAAAATGTTTTGTCATTGCCTGATTTTGATGAATGAATTATTTGAGGTCAGATTTGTACCTATTCAATTTATTGATTTTCTTCAGTTCCACTGGCAGTGAGTACCTACTTAAGTTTCGGACCATAAAAAATATACTTCATTGAGTTTGTGATTTTCATAAATAGGTAGATTTATGAATAAATTTTGTGTGAAATGAGTATTATATTTATTTTCAGAGATCTTATTCTATTATCAAACTTCCAGATTGAGAATAGGTTCCAATACTGTTCTCTGTGGTGATTTTTAATGATCTTCTTTGTTCATTATCAGTTTCGACCCTCTGCAAAAAATCTAACGCTGGTCCTCGAATTATTCCATGTTTATAAAGTTTATGCATTAAATCATCATGAGACCACTGTATCCAATAGGTACTTTGGCCAAATCCAGAAAAACTGCTCTGCATTTTTCTGATCTGCTTTAATAACTTCACTTTTAAAATGAAGTATGGTGTTCTCAGTTCTTGAGTTTTTTATGTACCCATATTGCCTCGTAGTTATCACACGATGGATTCCAAAAAAGTCTACTGACCTGGTTTTCATTGATCGCTCTAACATTTTTGAGAAATTAAAACAGAGATTGGGCGGTAGTTTCCTAAGTGACCTTCATTTTCATCTCTGTAAATAGGTGGAACAATCGATTCTTTCAATTATTTCATTTTCAAATATGAGATCAATAAAATGTACTAAAGGTGCTGCTCGATGTAGATGTTCATATTTTAATTATCTCTAACTTGAAAACAATTTTTTTTGAGATATGATATTTATAACTTAATTATCTGTAACTATTCAAGAAATAATGTCGAACCTACCTAGATATCTCTTGGAAAATAAGCAGATACATTGTTTGGTTTTGTTATTTTTTTAGCCATGTTTGAATCAATACACAAGAAGTAATTGTTAAGTGCCCCAGCTTCATCATTCATCATCAAACATTACATTTCCAGTCGATAATTTAATAGACATTTAATACATCTTATAGACTGTTTATAAACGTTGCTATTCGAGATCTCATTTATTTTCTCCCTCTTTTTTTACAGTTTCCCTTCGAAGATCCAAATTCTTGCTCATAGTATTGGTTTTTAGTTGTCTTTAGTATCCAGTCTATTATTGATTGCAGTGATAGGTTGAACAAGTTAATAATAAAACCGAATTGAACTAGCATTCAAAATGTGGCGGAGGTGCCGATGTTATTGATCAACATTAATTATAATTTTCTATTTTGCGTCTAAAATGAAGTCATGAAACTCAAATACTCATCGAAACAAACAGCCTTTGTTTAGGAATGATGAACTTTTGTTACAATGTGATGTGTACCAAATTTAATTCACATGACAGCTTTTGTTTTTCTTCAAATCCAAGCCACCTGAAAAGTTAAAATTGTCTAAAAACGACGAAAATTTCGTTTTTTTTAGTTTCCTCACAACCCGTTGATTTTAGATGTAGGAAAGTCCCTACAGATCCTATCGTAAATACACTAGTGAAGATATACGTTTTATTTTGTTCTATTTTATTTCTACCATCTTACTTGATGTATTTTATTCAGAGTTAGTCAGATGTAAGTAACCGCCTATTTTTCTCAGTTATTATGAGGGTTACCAAAAAAAATTCGAGAGAAAGTTGAAGGGTATTTTGCTCTACACCTTTCTATGAATTCAAATATTTTTCTAGATGTGCCATTGAGGAAGGAGTGACGTCATCGGCATTTTTTTCAACTGGAACCATATGTCATGTTTGATATCGCTAGATAGCTTGTTTTTTCTCACTTCAGTAGTACTAATATTATTTTAACTCTCTCGATGGGTTCAGTGTGTTTCGTATTTTTGTCTACACACCTCTGTAATTCACTTACCCATTGCTTAATTTGGTAAACATTTTTCTCAATCAGAGAATGTAGCAAGGTGGATATTTCAAGCAATACGGCAATTTGATTCAGACAGTGGCGTACGTGAGTTTTAACGAAAAAATATTTTTTATGGGGTACATTAACAGTTAATTGTTTTATTGAAAAAATTCACTTACGAATATTTTCAAAATTTACCTGAATGGCTCAGCCATTCGAGACGTTACATTTTTATCTCAGATCAAGGGTTCAAATGAAAAATTAGTTCTCAGGACTAATACATGAGTTAATGAAATAGCCGCTCTACATTTGTGTCCGGCAACCTTCTTTCCAATAAAAAAATAGAAATATTTTGAACTATTGAAACAAATAACTATTTCTGTTTTTTTCTCTTGCCTTCTATTGAGGAAAAATTCAGGATTAGAACAATTTCATTATTCTGGAACAAATTTTCTTTTGACATTTTCCAAAATAACTAGAATTGTTATTTGAAAAATGAGAGAAACTCAAATATACGTACGCCACTGTCTGAATGAAATTACCATATCGCTTGAAATATCCAACTGGCCACATTCCCCGATTAAGAAAAATTTTGAACAAATTTAGCAACAGATAAGTGAATTACATACGAAACATACTGTACCTATCGAGATAGTTAAAATAATATTAGTACTACTGAAATAAGAAAGAAACAAGCTATCTAGCAAAACCAAACATGACATATGGTTCCATTAAAAAAAAATTGCGATGACGGCACTTCTCCATCAATGGCATATCTGAGAAATATTTGAATGTACAGAAAGGTGCAGAGTAAAATACCCTTCAACTTTTATTCGAACTTTTTTTACGATGACCCTCATATTAACTGAGTAAAATGGGTGGGTCCATACATTTGACTAACTCTTAAGCGCATAAATGTATGTTATATTTGATAAATATTTTTAACGTGTTAGTTATGACAACCAACCAATAATAAAGTTGTGAAACAGCATATTGCTGACACTCAGCCCATTCTATTTAAAACGAATTTTTTATGTATTTATTTATTTATTTATTTGGCGTTGCTAATACAATATCGTTTTATTACATAAATAAAAGATGAAGTATGTTAACGTGTAACAAGACAAAAAAGGAACATTAAAAGGAACATTAACATATAAACATTAGTAAATCTATAGATATATAAAGTCTTATAAAATCCTAGTTGTTAATTAAAATAAAGCAGTGGCGGAGCATAACACAGCTTTGAAAAAGATCACTATACCTACATAAATCTGAACACAACAAATAGAATAAATTGCATTACTGGAATTGATCATGTAAAATATATTGACGGATATTACTTTTGAAGATATTGATGTTAGGAGACAATTTAATGAAGTCAGGTAAGTTATTATAAATTACCATTCCAACGTCAAAAATACTTTTTTTACTCCAAAGTAATATTTGAGTTTTTTTAATAAAATTGACCTATTTATAACTTCAAATGCACGACGTAAATCTAAGAAAACAGCTACAATACATTTGCCTTCATCAATAGCATATTTAAAGTCATTCACTACTCTTTGCAGTGCGGTTTCACAAGAGAGAGCCTGACTGGTTTTGGTTAAGCAATTTTTGAGTATCAAGATATGCTGTGTATTGTTTATAGATTGACAGCTCTAATATTTTTTCCAAACAAGGTAAGGTGTTAATAGGTCTAAACTCTTCAATGTTCCTAGTGCTGGTTATCTTTGGTACTGGGGTTATTTTTTAACATATAGTTATTTTTAACATTATCAATTTCATTTTCATAATAAGCTTGTTTAAGATTACGAATGACCTTGACAACATCATTTCTCTTTCGAGTATACAACAGCCAATCATCTTCAGAATTAGAAATTATGAATCTGAATTGGACCTTGACGATTTATTATTATTATTATTATCAATATCTTACCATGAGTTGGTAGTGTTATTCCGTGTATATTTTAGTGTATATGTGTTTGTGTAGTCATATGTATGTATATGTATTATGTGTTTGTATATTTCATTATATTTTATTTCTACTGACTATCTTACTTGATGTTTTTTATATAAGCGTCGAATGTAAATTTAATTTGATAAATATTTTGAACCTGTTAGTTATGACAACCAACAAAAATATTTCACCTTGATATGGTAATGTTATTTATTGCTTATTTTGGTGTATATATTTTCTGTATCTATATGAAAAATAATGTATAATGTGTATGTATATATTTATGTGTAATCATTTGTATTTGATTGTTTCTGATTTCTCTTCACAAAGCTTTGTAAATAAGAATTTCTCTTGTCTCATTACATTTGATTAAAAGGCTCGGCAATATGTATGAAATTTCAGCCACTAGAGATTATGGATTGTATTGTTGGTAATAGAATTTTGAATATTTACATTTTATAATTTGAGCCTATATTATCACAGTGTTGGTAAGTATTGGGATCCAGATTTATTAATGTATTTTTTTCTGACGAATGAGTTAGTCGTCAACGATTTTCAAATTGAACTATTGACTGTTATCAACATTCAGAACAAGAATGCTTTCAGTGTTACCACAAACTACCCAACGCATTTATCAATACGGAAAAGCAACCCATATAATACTGCACACTTCGGAAAAGGAAAATCCCTGAGGAAACATAAATAGAAAAACGAAACTCTCTCACCTGAATAATTTGCCAAACTCTGCTCTGGAGATTTCTGGGTCTCAGCGTGAATTGTATTCGGCAGAATAAATTTCCCTTTTCTCTGCATTGGAGAAAATCGTCCATTTGATTCAGGGGTGGAACTTTCTCATACTCATTGCCTGGAAGAATGAAATAATCATTAGAACAACAGTCGACAGGTGGCTGGGGCTTCGGAATTAGGAAAAAATGATCGAATTAATGATCTCCGGTTCGGAATTCATTCAGCAGTTAAATCTATAGGAGACACGAATCATCTTGAAAATTATTAGTGAGATTCCATTTATTCCAAGTTGGAGCACAATAATAATGATAATGGTAACGATTAATGCTTTTATTGCAATGAGAATTATAATAATAGTAAGAAGTTTGTTATATCTCGTTTTGAAGACTAAATTACAAGCATTCATTACTACTAACATATGGGATTTTTTTTTAATAGACTAACATGAAACTAGAAGTTGGTATTGGTTTTTGCTTCAAATAAGACCACAAATAACATGAACATTTTCTCTAACCGTTGAAATTGACAAATAAAATGTAGAAATGTGCGAAAGCATATGTATAAGGGCAACAAAGTTTTTTTTTCCATTTTTCCAATTTCATACTCGGAATTTCGGACTTTCAAGCCGGAATATTATTTTTACGACTTCAAAGTCGGAATTTTTTGCATGTCATAACGAAGTAATTATATAATAATGATGATAATAATAATACTTCCCCATAAACACTCGTTGAGTGGACCCAAAGGCATAGCCTGTGCGGTTAGGAATCTAGGAAATCAAACCCGCCGAAAAGAAACCCCGTAAAAAAACCAGAATAACCCCCTCCCCGGAAAAAACCCTCGGACTAAAAACCACCTGGAAAAAACCTTGGGAAAAAAACCATACGAACATTTTGAAAATGCATTTGGTGAGAAGTAATTTTTTAGTATGAACCAGAATTTCTGACTTCGAAGTCGGAAAAATAAAATTCCGATTTCAAAGTCGGAATTCCAGAGTTTAAAGTCGAAAAAACAAAATTCCGACTTTGAAGTCGAAATTTCTGAGTTTAAATGAAGTTGGAAAAACAGATTTCCTACTTTCAAATCGAAATTTCCGAGCTTAAGTCGGAATTTCCCTGTTTGAAGTTGGAAAAGTAAAATTCCGACTTGAAAGTCGGAATATTATTTTTTCGTTGTTGTTTGTTATTTTATCGAAATTTCCGAGTTTGAAGTCGGAAAAATAAAATTCCACTTGAAAGTCGGATTCTCCGACTTCGAAGTCAGAATACCAAAATTCCGACTTAAAAGTTGGAAATTCCGAGTTTGAAGTGGGAAAAAAACTTAGTTTCGTAGAAATAGTACTTTTTAACGAATTTAAAAAGTCTTTCGACAAACTAGTTTCTTCTGAAATTTTATGATTATGAACCAACATTCATCAATTCAGTACAAACATGATTTTTTTCTATTTCTGATAAATATTGCGTTTATTTGGATACAAATTTTCAGATTTACATCTTTGTGAATAAAATGTCACCATGTTGAGATTTTATGCTATTATCTATTATCTGGAACCTCATTTGGGAAAAATTAAACTTGTCAACAAAAACCTAGAGCACAAGAGTTACAAAGTCTAAACAGTTTCTCACGGTTTTTTGAAAAATTACGAAAGCTTGATATTTTATTTAATGAATAGAACTGAAAATTTCAAAACTCTTCAAATTAAATTGTAATTGAAGGGCATATAGAACAAAGGGTTCACATTTTTCTGTTAAAATGAGATCCAAGTGCGAAGAGCAAAATAAATATTTGTCAGAATATAAAGAATTAAAGTGAGGTTTGAAATTTTGAGCAACCTCTCCATTTTGAGCTACTAGAAAAAAGTATATGAATTCTTCAGCATACAGTGGGTGTGAGTGCACTTGTATCCTTTGTATTCTCACTGTTGTAAATTTTCAACAGGTGGACTAATATTGCAAATGTAAAGCAGTGAAACATAAGTGGTCGAGTAGTAGGAGTGACCGGGACATGAGGGGAAACGTATTATCACGTGACCCGTTCATTAAAAGAATTCCCCTCATCTCCTGGTCTCTCCTACTATCAGACAGCATTGTAGCGAAAAATGAGAATATACGATTTGAGGACCTATATTTCTTGGCCTATAGTTAATTCAATTCTTCTTATCATCACTTTTACAAAATGGAATAATTACAGATTTATTCAAAATTTTTGAAAAAAATTGCAGTTTTGATACTTTAATTGAATAAAAATGTTAGAATATGAGAAAATTAATTGATGATAGATTTTAGTACTCTATTATATATCTGATATTGTCCAGTAGACGATTCAACTTTCAAATCATTTGTGAAATTTATGTTTTTTGTTTCTGTTATAGGTTTCACAAAAATGGTTTCTCCATTCTGAAAAGGTACTAATGATATGTAATTTTCCGGAACATCTATTTCCTTTGCTAATTTGGTACCAATATTTTTTGAAGTGATCAGTAGAGATATCTGAAATTTCTTGTTCAGTTTTTATAATGAGGTTATTCTCATCGCATATTTCGTTTATACTTTGTCCAGTCGCTTCATTAGCTACTTTCCAATTTTTTTTTTATATCACCGTCTGTTTCATTTAGTTTGTTTTTATAATAATTTTCTTTTGCATTTTCTATGAGTCTATTGAAAATATATTTTGTACGAATCCAATAGAGAAATATTATTATTATTTTTTGCCACTAGTTTACTTAGTTTATCTCTTTTTGTAATCGATGTTATCAACCCAGTTGTAATACACGGTTTTATTTTTACAATTTTTTTGTGAGTTTTTTGAGTTTATAACAAATGAATAAATGGCAGTTGCGAGTCGAAAACTTAATGGAATATAACTGCGGACTGTCTTTCATGTAAAGGCACTGTTGGTGTCCTACTAGTATTTGAAAAAAAATCACTTGGTGTATTGAAACAGATGGTTCCATCCAATGGGGAAAATTGGCTTAGAAATCAATATAATCACTTGAAATTTCAATCCAAAAGTTTTTATGTAGAAAGTATGAAAACAATCAACGAGAGACAATACAATCCTCTTAAGGCAGTGTCATTGTGAAATAACAATAGAAGTATTCTCACCGGTAGTTTGTAAAACACTTATTTGTAAAATAAAGCACAAAACAAGGAGTTTCCACGCCATGATAAATCACCGGAAACGTTGTCTCTTTGAAGGAAAAAACGGTTGTGACGGTGATTTCAAAAAGCGAGGGAAAAACTAACTAGGAGACGATAAGGTAATTGGTTTTTATTTATTCTAATTGAATAATAGCTGAACAACAATTTAATATGGAACCTAATTCGATTTGTTTGTTTTTACAACAACCAACGAAGATAAACACGAGAATGTGCAGGTATTTTATTTCCGGGAAAATGATTGTTCCTACTCTTTTCGCATTTTAACAGGTTTATTCAATGATTTTGTAACTACTTGATGACGCTCTTCGCGATAATAACTGGTACAAATATTTGTGATCGACCTGGAAAAACCAATAGAATTTTTAGGTATTTGATATTCATGAAATGAATATTCCTCATGATCTCCCAAGAGCTTGGATTTTTTCCGCAATTTTTTCAAGGTACGATTTTTAAAAATAAAATTCACGATCAATAAAAATATCGTGATAACATTTCAAGCTCGTGGAATATTAAATAAGAAAAATTTATACCAAGATGAAGGATAATTAGGATTTTCTGTAAGACCCAATCAAGACACCCATGAGCCTTTCTGTATTACACTTATTGATGATTTTTATTTTTTTAATTCATTGTGTGACTTGTTTTTCGCAAATTATGTGTGGAAAGGAGTTTATTAATTTTTAGTAATATGAAAGAAAATAACTCAAAATGAACCTGGTGAATGTCGAGAGATTCAAAAGTGCAACATCAAGAATATTCGGGACGATTATAATTCCAATAATTATTTTCTATGTTATGAAAAAATTTCAACAAGATGTGGGGCACGGAGTGCAACATTAACCAACAAAACCGAAGAACTAGACTTATCAGTGATAGAAAATTCTCTTAGTGACCACAAAATCCAAATTTTGAGTACAACTAATGAAGAGAAAAAGAAATCAGAGTAGAGTAGAGTGGAGTAGAGTAGAGTAGAGTAGAGTAGAGTTTATTTCCATCAATTTACATTGTGTTTGTGACTGGTCAATTTGCAGTATGCGATATTAGTCATTTCGAATATTTTGATAAAAACATTGACAAATGATCTATTGAATTTCCAATATTTTATAGAAAATAATGATGATCCCAATGAGTTATATGACGAATTACTGATATTTACCATTCATGTGCCAATTCAAGAACTATCAGAGTAAAATAGACTTTAAAGTTGGGTTAACAAGTAAAATCGCGAAATTGATGAAAGTGCGAGACAAATATTTTCGGCAAAAGAAACATAATACTGGAAATAAGCATTATAGTAATTTATATAACTGTGAAAATAAACTTGTTGAGAACATAATAAGGACTACAAAAAAGGAATATTATGATTGATATTTTTCCGAATTCACATCTAAATATAAATGGAAAATAATTAGGTAATAATAAATTGCGTCAGTTCCAAAAAAATTCAATGAAATCCATCCAAATCAATGATAAAAAAATTGGAAACCCAAATGAAATTTGTGAAGAATTCAACACACATTTTATTACTGTTGGAGAAAGGCTAGGCTCTCAAAATTACTGTATTATCTCAATGGTCGAAGAAAAAACGACGGCATTATCGATATTTTTAGTACCTCTAAGTGAAGAAGAAATTTTATGAATAATTGAAGAACTGAACCCTAGGCAAGTTTGCGGATTTGACGAGATTGATGATAAAATTGTAAAAATTGTCAAATCTTAAATTGCACCAATTTTATCATACATTTATTCAAAATCAATATTACCAGATCAAATAAATATTGCTCTTGTATCACATATATATAAATATATATATATATATATATATATAAATATATATATATATATATATATATATATATATATATATATATATATATATATATATATATAAGCAGGAAATTTTTTGGGTATAGCAGCAAGCAAAACGTGTACTCTTTTAACACTATATTTCCGATATTTCAACAGTGAATACTGTCATCTTCAGGGAAGCTACAAGTAACAAGCAAAATTGTACGATTAATGGAAAGAAAACTTTGAAGAAGAACCACTTACTGTGTTGATGAGAATGATTGCTATGGATGTAATATTAAAAATTATAAACAACATGTCATGTAAGTATACCCAAAAAATTTCCTGCTTTGTATCCTAACTAGTCAGCAAAGACTCCCCTTCTACTATATATATATATATATATATATATATATATATATATATATATATATATATATATATTTAAAAATGATAAAAATAATTTTAGTCCTACTCCATACTCCCAATCTTTTCCAAAATTTTATAAAAATCGATAATTGTAAGCTGTATGAGTATTTAGAACAGAAAGATATAATATTTGGTAATCAATATGGATTTCGTAGATCCAGAGATACAGAAAGATACAAAGATACAGAAAAACTTTTTGACCAATAGAAAACAATATGTGTGCGTTGGAGAGAATAAGAGGCATGTGAATCATGGCGTACCACAGGAATCTGTGTTAGGACGTGCTACTCCTCATTTATATTAATTTAATTTCTTTTTGAAATTGAAAGGTGCTCTCAAATCATTTGTATGTAGTACTCCTATAGAGAAACAACTTACGAGATTTCGTAAGCTTCTGTTCTGGGGCCGGTTCTCTCTATTTTATATATAAATAGTTTATTGAAAATAGGTAGTTTGGGGGAAATCATTAGTTTCTCACCCATAATCGGCATTCTCTACAAAAATAGAGGGGACTTAGAAAGAAAAATTCTGATGAACATTCATTTCAGGTTTATATATTCCAGGTTGCAGTATTTAGTTTCTATATGGGGAACTGTTGAATGATCGTTATATGTAGAAAAAGGCAAAACATGCAAATTTTTCAAACCATGTTAACGTGAGAATATGTTTCCTCGAGTATCAAATTGGTTGTGGCTGAAACTAAAACTGAACAAATTTGATAAATTACAAAAGACCCGTCGGTGGTTTTATGTCTTTTTTATTGGAAAATCCATAGTTGTACAACATGTAATTGTAAAATAATTAACAAGCACTTTCGTGGTATGTTCACCTTCATTTTATTTCCGGAAAACAAGTTATTTTGAGTAACTTCAGTGCTGCGCATAAATTGTTGACCATATCAGTCAATTATAATTATTGAGCTGTTTACTTGTCTTCGACTACTTACTGTCCGGAATTTTGGTTCTTTTTCCGACGGAAAGACGTCAGTCGATCACGCAACTGGTTATTCCTTATCACACCTGAACGATGTTACTAGCAAATAAATCCACAATTCCAAGAAACACAACATTTATTGACAGTGACAAATTATAACATATACTATTTATAACTTTAACTTTAACTTCTTAGAATGACCACCATTCCAGAGAATCGGAGAAAACCAATGGTTATATCATTATTAATTTACGCCTTCCCCCTCCCAGAGGACTAATGGTCACAATGTTGAGAAAATTGAATGTAAAAAAAACGCAATACTACATAATATACTACAGGAAACATTGGAAATTAGAATGTACAGTAGACAACTACAGCTGTTGATTGCATTACGGTACAGTTTCTATGGGTAGAAAGGTATTTCTCATTCATTTTTGTTGATATGAAGATGTATGAGGATTTAGAAAAATTCAATGTTTATTTATGACGTTGTAACCACGAGAGTATTCTGAAAATATCATACTTGATATCACTTGTATCATCTTCAAATAATTTGAGAGAACCATTCAATTTTGAAAAAGAACTAGAATTGTAGGACGCCACAATTTACGTGACTATATTGTCTCCAACGCACACATATTGTTTTCTATTGGTCAAAAAGTTTTTCTGTATCTCTGGACCTACGAAATCCATATTGATGACCAAATAAAATATCTTTCTGTTCTAAATACTCATACAGCTTACAATTGTCGATTTTTATAAAAATTTGGAAAAGATTGGGAGTATGGATATATGCCTAAAATGATTTAAATCGGTTTTTTGCCATTTTTGAATATGGATGATACTAGAGCAATTTTCATTTGATCTGGTACTATTACCACCTCAAATGATTTTGAATATATTATGTCTCTTAAAATTGGTGCAATTTCAGTTTCGACAATTTTTACAATTTTATCATCAATCTCGTCAAATCCGCAAGCTAATAAGAATAAAACGAATACCATTGTTTTTTCTCTTAGAGAGTTGGATTGCAGTATATTGGTAAGAGCCAATTCAAAATTGATTGTAAAGTCAACTTCCTAGGGTTGATCATAGACTCACAATTATCCTGGAATGACCATATTGACTCTACATCAAAAAAATTATCAAAACATTGTTTTTTTATCTGGAATCTCAGGAATTTTGTCCCTATTAACATTTTGTACTATTACTATGCCTATGTACACTCAAGTCTCACTTATTGCTTACAATTGAAGAATTGAAGAATTGAAGAATTGAAGAATTGAAGAATTGAAGAATTGAAGAATTGAAGAATTGAAGAATTGAAGAATTGAAGAATTGAAGAATTGAAGAATTGAAGAATTGAAGAATTGAAGAATTGAAGAATTGAAGAATTGAAGAATTGAAGAATTGAAGAATTGAAGAATTGAAGAATTGAAGAATTGAAGAATTGAAGAATTGAAGAATTGAAGAATTGAAGAATTGAAGAATTGAAGAATTGAAGAATTGAAGAATTGAAGAATTGAAGAATTGAAGAATTGAAGAATTGAAGAATTGAAGAATTGAAGAATTGAAGAATTGAAGAATTGAAGAATTGAAGAATTGAAGAATTGAAGAATTGAAGAATTGAAGAATTGAAGAATTGAAGAATTGAAGAATTGAAGAATTGAAGAATTGAAGAATTGAAGAATTGAAGAATTGAAGAATTGAAGAATTGAAGAATTGAAGAATTGAAGAATTGAAGAATTGAAGAATTGAAGAATTGAAGAATTGAAGAATTGAAGAATTGAAGAATTGAAGAATTGAAGAATTGAAGAATTGAAGAATTGAAGAATTGAAGAATTGAAGAATTGAAGAATTGAAGAATTGAAGAATTGAAGAATTGAAGAATTGAAGAATTGAAGAATTGAAGAATTGAAGAATTGAAGAATTGAAGAATTGAAGAATTGAAGAATTGAAGAATTGAAGAATTGAAGAATTGAAGAATTGAAGAATTGAAGAATTGAAGAATTGAAGAATTGAAGAATTGAAGAATTGAAGAATTGAAGAATTGAAGAATTGAAGAATTGAAGAATTGAAGAATTGAAGAATTGAAGAATTGAAGAATTGAAGAATTGAAGAATTGAAGAATTGAAGAATTGAAGAATTGAAGAATTGAAGAATTGAAGAATTGAAGAATTGAAGAATTGAAGAATTGAAGAATTGAAGAATTGAAGAATTGAAGAATTGAAGAATTGAAGAATTGAAGAATTGAAGAATTGAAGAATTGAAGAATTGAAGAATTGAAGAATTGAAGAATTGAAGAATTGAAGAATTGAAGAATTGAAGAATTGAAGAATTGAAGAATTGAAGAATTGAAGAATTGAAGAATTGAAGAATTGAAGAATTGAAGAATTGAAGAATTGAAGAATTGAAGAATTGAAGAATTGAAGAATTGAAGAATTGAAGAATTGAAGAATTGAAGAATTGAAGAATTGAAGAATTGAAGAATTGAAGAATTGAAGAATTGAAGAATTGAAGAATTGAAGAATTGAAGAATTGAAGAATTGAAGAATTGAAGAATTGAAGAATTGAAGAATTGAAGAATTGAAGAATTGAAGAATTGAAGAATTGAAGAATTGAAGAATTGAAGAATTGAAGAATTGAAGAATTGAAGAATTGAAGAATTGAAGAATTGAAGAATTGAAGAATTGAAGAATTGAAGAATTGAAGAATTGAAGAATTGAAGAATTGAAGAATTGAAGAATTGAAGAATTGAAGAATTGAAGAATTGAAGAATTGAAGAATTGAAGAATTGAAGAATTGAAGAATTGAAGAATTGAAGAATTGAAGAATTGAAGAATTGAAGAATTGAAGAATTGAAGAATTGAAGAATTGAAGAATTGAAGAATTGAAGAATTGAAGAATTGAAGAATTGAAGAATTGAAGAATTGAAGAATTGAAGAATTGAAGAATTGAAGAATTGAAGAATTGAAGAATTGAAGAATTGAAGAATTGAAGAATTGAAGAATTGAAGAATTGAAGAATTGAAGAATTGAAGAATTGAAGAATTGAAGAATTGAAGAATTGAAGAATTGAAGAATTGAAGAATTGAAGAATTGAAGAATTGAAGAATTGAAGAATTGAAGAATTGAAGAATTGAAGAATTGAAGAATTGAAGAATTGAAGAATTGAAGAATTGAAGAATTGAAGAATTGAAGAATTGAAGAATTGAAGAATTGAAGAATTGAAGAATTGAAGAATTGAAGAATTGAAGAATTGAAGAATTGAAGAATTGAAGAATTGAAGAATTGAAGAATTGAAGAATTGAAGAATTGAAGAATTGAAGAATTGAAGAATTGAAGAATTGAAGAATTGAAGAATTGAAGAATTGAAGAATTGAAGAATTGAAGAATTGAAGAATTGAAGAATTGAAGAATTGAAGAATTGAAGAATTGAAGAATTGAAGAATTGAAGAATTGAAGAATTGAAGAATTGAAGAATTGAAGAATTGAAGAATTGAAGAATTGAAGAATTGAAGAATTGAAGAATTGAAGAATTGAAGAATTGAAGAATTGAAGAATTGAAGAATGGAAGAATGGAAGAATCGAAGAATCGAAGAATCGAAGAATCGAAGAATCGAAGAATCGAAGAATCGAAGAATCGAAGAATCGAAGAATCGAAGAATCGAAGAATCGAAGAATCGAAGAATCGAAGAATCGAAGAATCGAAGAATCGAAGAATCGAAGAATCGAAGAATCGAAGAATCGAAGAATCGAAGAATCGAAGAATCGAAGAATCGAAGAATCGAAGAATCGAAGAATCGAAGAATCGAAGAATCGAAGAATCGAAGAATCGAAGAATCGAAGAATCGAAGAATCGAAGAATCGAAGAATCGAAGAATCGAAGAATCGAAGAATCGAAGAATCGAAGAATCGAAGAATCGAAGAATCGAAGAATTGAAGAATTGAAGAATTGAAAAATTCCTCCTCTTCACGGAACTTTTTTGAAAATTCCTTAAATATTAATAGTCTTTGAGTTATTAACAAAAAAGTAAATACCCTTGTTTCAAAGTGTAGGTATTCATTATATTGTCTGTTGTATATTACGAGGATGTTTTGATATCTAGTTAGCCAAGACCAGTTCCCTGCATAAACAAAATATTGCGTTACCATAGCAACGAACAATAAGTTATTAGAAGTGTCAGTGTAAGGTTTGACGTCAAAAAAGTAAACCAGAGTTACGCAATAAATTAAAAGAAAAAATATGTCCACCGAAATTGTGAAAATCGAAAAATTGGAGTATCGAGCCATCATAAAGTACCTGTATTTAAAAGGGTTAAGAGGTAAGCAGATTTACGAACATAATGCTGAATACCCTTGGTGATCAATGTCCTTCGTATGCGACCGTGAAAAATTGGACTGCATGCTTCAAAAGAGGTAAATTTTCCATTGAAGATGATGACCGATCGGGAAGGCCAGTTTCTGTGTCAGTCCCCGAAAATATTCATGCAGTTCAGGACATGATTTTAACAGACCGTCGAATTGGGCTAAAACGGATATCTGAAGCATTGAATATTTCGTACGAACGCGTTCATCATATAGTTCACGTCAATTTGGACATGAGAAAAATTGCTGCAAAATGGATCCCCAAATGTTTGAATGTTGACCAAAAGCGTGCAAGGGTAGTAGCATCGCGTTCGATCTGTGCTCGATTTAAAACGATGTAGACTTCTTAAACCCAATTGTTACTATGGATGAGACTACGATCCAGAAACAAAGCAACAATCGATGGAATGGCGACACTCCGGTTTTCCAAGACCTATGAAGTTTCGTGTCCCAAAATCTGCTGGAAAAGTTCTTGCTTCAGTTTATTGGGATAGCCATGGAGTAATCATGATTGCTTTTTTGGATAAGGGTAGAACAATAACTGGAGATTACTATTCGACATTACTGACCACTCTACGGGAAAAAATTAAAGAGAAAAGACGCGGAAAGCTATGCAAAGGTGTTTTGTTTTTGCAGGACAACGCCCCTGCATACAAATCTCATGTTGCCATGCAAAAAATTCGTGATTTAGGGTTTGAATTACTAGAACACCCCCTTTATTCACCAGATTTGGCTCCGTCTGACCATCATGTCTCTCCTGAACTGAAAAAAAGTTTAAAAGGTCGTAAATTTTCTTCCAACGAGGAGGTAATAAAAGCTGTGGAGGTCTGGTTTGCAGAGCAAGAAAAAACATTTTTGTTGAAAGGTCTAGAGACGTTGCAGGTTCGCTGTAATAAATGTATCCAATTAAGAGGAGAATATGTTGGGTAATAAAATATTTTGACATTGAAATTTTGTTTGGTTCTATAGCAGGCTAAGAATTTTTCAATATATCCTCGTATACCTCTGTTGCTCTTCCTGTTGGCCAATAAGACATTTCAAGCTTTCACTCCATATCACAGAGTATATTTTCCACAGACTAAATCCACAGCGGACTTGCAAATGAATTAGTATTACCAACCACTGCAAGCATTGTTCCCATGTCTGCATGGCAATCCTGCAAGAAATTTATTGTCATCTAGTCCCATTTCAACATGCACTAATTCATATTAGACACCACAAGCTGACAATTCAGCTCAATTATGCCCACTACAACAGATTGAGAGTTGCATTCAGAGTTCCACAATGTTCCTTCAGTAAACATGCAGCATACAACTGCCATAAATTTCCCGCTTTTCGGGAAGGATGTGCTACGTTTATGTCCGTAGAGAGTGTGTCGCTTTCTCTTGCATTTCGGAATTCACCTATTAGTCCAAGAAACGAGGAAGCGACCCAATGTTAAATGTGCAAAAATTAACATCCGAAAAATTAAAATATGTGCGTATACGAAATTAAAATTCAGGATGAGTTTCTATTTCATGCGACTCGGTCCTGATTACTGAACATAACCTATAAAATTGGCAAAGTTGCGAAAAGCGGTTTTTTGTTGATAATTAAAAATCTACAGCTCCGATCAAAAAAAGTTGAATCAGGAAATTGTAGAACTTGTCAAAAAGATCTATCAATTGAATGACCTATAATGAATGACCTATATGAATAATTACAGGAGAATTCGCTCCGAACTGAAAAATTATATAAATAAAGCCCAGGAAGAATATATTGTTGATTGAGTGAAATTTGTCCAGCTGTGTGCACGTTCCAATGTAATTGAATGAAGAAAAGTTGTATTTCGTGCAGAAATTTATTTATAAAATCATAGCAGAGCGCTTTCGACTATAAAGTCATCATCAGTGCGTACCTGTAAGTAAGTGACATCGAATTGAATTTAAGAAATTTTGATAAAAATAATTTTGAAAATTGAAAAGTTACTTACTCGTCAGGTGTACAAGAGCCAGACCATAAAAATATCATGTGTCCAGAGGACCATGTAAAATTTAAAAACGGGACATCATATTAATAACATTTTAAAAAAGTCCTTATTCCAGGATTCACCTGGATAAAAGTTTCAACAGGCAGAGTAACACATGTCTGTTGGAGCTTAGTCTACTGTTAAACTGAATGAATGAAATTTACATTGTGTCAAAAGTTGACAATGACAATGACGTTTGGCTTAGAACATTAACTTCTAGAAACCCTGATCTGTGTTTTGAAAATTGAATAATGACCAAATTGATCTGTAAATCTATTTATAGTTATGTTAATCTAAACCTAAGGAATTGTGACAAACCGGAAGAAAAGTCTAATGAGAACCTCAACCCGATGTGCACAGAACCAGATTCAAGAAACAGTCCCTCGGGAATTTGTGAAACCAATTCTTAGCTCAGGATCATGGGACAGGTCTAATGGGAACCTTCACACTTCCCAAAGCGTCAAAAAGGTAACCCAAAAAAACAAGAGGTACCATTAACACAATCATAAAAGATTTAAGAAAGTTTCAACAGGCAGAGTAACACATGTCTGCTGAAGCTTAGTCTACTGTCTAACTGAATGAAAAATGACATTGTGTCGAAAGTTGACAATGACAATGAAGTTATGATATAAAAAATGTGTAAAAAATGAACTATAATAAAAACATTGATTTGTGTTTTGAAATTGATAAATTATTATTATTAGTTCAACATCCTGGGCAACCAGATTGAAACATAAGATCATGAGATAAGTCTAATGAGAACTTTCCGAATCTCAATAGTAACAAGGAGGATGACCAAAATGATGAGCCCATACCAGAAAATTTTTAAGAAATTTTCCAAAAATTGATCTGTGAATCTATTTATAGTTCTGTTGATCCAAACCAAGGAAATATGACAAACCGGGAGAAAAGTCTAATGAGAACTACGACCCGATGTGCACAAACCAGGCTTAAGACACAGTCTCTTGGGAATTTGGGAAACCAAATTCTATGCTCAAGATCATGGGACAGGTCTAATGAGAACCTACCCAATCACAAGGCGCCAAAAAAGGTTGCCCAAAACCAAGAGGTACTACAAACAGAAAAGATTCAAGAAATTTTCAAATTATTTCATATTTAATCAATTCAGTAATTCTATTAATCAAAAACAAGGAAATTACTGAGCCAAGAGAAAGTCTAATGAGAACTTGAAACGGCACATGCAAAAACCCAAGTTATAGAAAAATAGAACCTGAAGTTGAAATTATAAGTTTCAAATGAAAGCAATAGATTATGTTCTGAGAATTGAAAGGAAAGTCGAGAGGGAGGGAACTAGGCAAACTGCAAAACAGGTTCAAGCCATATCATCATTGAGAAAGAGTTCAAGAGCAATTAAATAGGTAAAGTTTAAATTTATGAAAAGTTTCTTACTTTAAACGTCTATGAAGAGGAATGTAAGCTCTGTTTAAATTAACTTGAGTGTTGAGACAAAGGTCATTATTCAGTAATTCCTTGTTAATATGTAAATCTTCAAGAAAATCTAATCTATTGTAATTTTTGGAACTCACCTCCTGTAAAATTTTTGAATTCCTATTTGGACTAAAGTTGTGGTTGTTAAACCTCAAATGTTGACCAAAGGCTGAAATTTTGTTGGGATTTAAATGTTCGGTTATACGGGCTTTCAAAGGTCTGCAAGTTCTTCCAATGTAGGCTGCATCACAATCATCACAGTTTAACTTGTATATGCCACTTTTTGAAAGTTTATCAATTTTATCTTTTGTGTTGACCAGGTATCTGTTGAGGCTATGGTTAGTTTTGAAAGAAATTTTGATGTTGTCTATGTTGCTTTTGATGCAACCAGATATTTTATTAGAAATATTGTCATTTAAGAAAGGAAGTGAAACAAATTGTGAAATTGATTCTACTTTGGGGTAGGCATCATTAAGTTCTTTTTTGTTTTTGATTTTTTGGATCAAACTATTAATAATATTCGGGTTATAATTGTTATTTGAAGCTATTTGTTTAATGATATTCAATTCATTTTGATAACTAACTGTAGAAAGGGGCATATTCAAAAGTCTATTAATGTAACAATTGAAAGCTGCCATTTTATGTTGATAGGGGTGGTTGGAGAAGCTAGGTATAACGTGATCGGTTTGTGTGGGTTTTCTGAATATGCTGAAATTTAAAAGATTGTCTATTTTATGTATTGTGAAGTCTAAGAAATTTAATTTATTATTTGATTCTAATTCAAGTGTGAATTTGATACTTGGGTGTACTTGGTTTATTTTTGTCAGAAGATTGTTGACAATGTCAATGTCGCCATTCACAAATACCAAACAGTCATCAACATATCTAAACCAATGTAAAATTTCTGGGTTATTTGCAGTGATAATGAATTTGTTTTCTAAATTATTCATGAAAATATCTGCTAAAAAAGGAGATAAACAACTACCCATGGCAAGTCCATCTGGTTGTTTGTAGCATTTATCATTAAATACAAAAAAGTCCTGTGAAAGGCAAAAGTTTAACAAGGTCAAAATGTAGGCTATAGAATTGGCATCAACTTGAGCAAGGCTTAAGGCCTCACTTACAAGTGGTAAGGTTTCTAATTTCGGAACTGAAGTGAAAAGATTACTTACATCAAAGGAAATCATTAAGCTATCTTGAGGTAAATTTAAATTATTCAATTTGTTAATTAAATCTAAAGAGTTACTTACTGCATATTTTGGAGTGAAGTGTGTCAAGTCTTTTATAAGCCTGTAAATAAATGAAGCTAAAATTGAGACCGGAGTGTTAGTGAAGCTAACTACTGGTCTTATTGGTATGTCGATCTTGTGGATCTTTGGAAGTCCATACAAGCGAGGAATGACTGGGTTGCTGCTAATGAGAGAATAAGGGGCTGAATGTTCAATGAAAAAATCTTTATGAATATTTAACTGAGTTTTCAATTTTCTAATAAAAATATTGAAAGGATTTGATGATAAAAGTTTGAAATTATGTTCAGAAAGGAAATTTTCTACTTTATCAATGTAATCTAACTTGTTTAAAATGACTAAACAATTACCTTTGTCTGCTTTTGAGAATATGAGGTTATGGTTTTTGATTTTAATTTTGATTTTCTTTAGAATAAAATGAAAATGTTTATGAGGATGAATCTTAAAGTGTTGTTTACTACGTTTAATTTTGTATAGAAAGTTATGAATATCATTGCGAATGATCTTTTTAACATTATAGTCTCTAGAGAGCTGTTCAATAACAACATCAACTTCCACTGCAAACTCCAAGAGGTTTCTCTCAGAGACTTGAGAGCCCAAAGCAAATTTGAGTCCCAACTTCAACAGGTCCATTTCGTCATCATCGAACACAATATCAGAAAGATTTTTGACTCTATCATGAAAAGTGAAATCTGAAAATTTCTTATTGTTCCTTTGTTTATTTTTCCAAAAATCATGTTTTTGTTTAATCAAATATTTGAGCTTTTTATCAACTTTTTCAAATTTAATCTTCTTGGCTATGTCAACTTCCTTATTAACTTCATTAAAGAAATCTTGTAAAAAGGTAACATTGATTGATCTGACTAAATTGTCATAACTATTTTTAAGTTCACAATTAATTAAGTTGAGTTTAGAATAGTGTTTACAGATGGTTTGCTTAAGTAATCTTAATTCCATTTCTGATTTAATGCTGTGACTGACATTCCTAGACGTTTTAATAGTAGCAAAGGTGGGTATCACCTGTTCCTTTATGCAGTTGTTCACAAACCAAATGTCCAGTTGAATCATTGATCTCTTTATGGAAAGCTTCTTGTATTTAACAGCCATGTCTACCATACTGTAGTCACTTAAGTGAAATTTGTCCAGCTGTGTGCACGTTCCAATGTAATTGAATGAAGAAAAGTTGTATTTCGTGCAGAAATTTATTTATAAAATCATAGCAGAGCGCTTTCGACTATAAAGTCATCATCAGTGCGTACCTGTAAGTAAGTGACATCGAATTGAATTTAAGAAATTTTGATAAAAATAATTTTGAAAATTGAAAAGTTACTTACTCGTCAGGTGTACAAGAGCCAGACCATAAAAATATCATGTGTCCAGAGGACCATGTAAAATTTAAAAACGGGACATCATATTAATAACATTTGAATTAACATCAAATAATAAATTAAATTTCTTAGACTTCACAATACATAAAATAGACAATCTTTTAAATTTCAGCATATTCAGAAAACCCACACAAACCGATCACGTTATACCTAGCTTCTCCAACCACCCCTATCAACATAAAATGGCAGCTTTCAATTGTTACATTAATAGACTTTTGAATATGCCCCTTTCTACAGTTAGTTATCAAAATGAATTGAATATCATTAAACAAATAGCTTCAAATAACAATTATAACCCGAATATTATTAATAGTTTGATCCAAAAAATCAAAAACAAAAAAGAACTTAATGATGCCTACCCCAAAGTAGAATCAATTTCACAATTTGTTTCACTTCCTTTCTTAAATGACAATATTTCTAATAAAATATCTGGTTGCATCAAAAGCAACATAGACAACATCAAAATTTCTTTCAAAACTAACCATAGCCTCAACAGATACCTGGTCAACACAAAAGATAAAATTGATAAACTTTCAAAAAGTGGCATATACAAGTTAAACTGTGATGATTGTGATGCAGCCTACATTGGAAGAACTTGCAGACCTTTGAAAGCCCGTATAACCGAACATTTAAATCCCAACAAAATTTCAGCCTTTGGTCAACATTTGAGGTTTAACAACCACAACTTTAGTCCAAATAGGAATTCAAAAATTTTACAGGAGGTGAGTTCCAAAAATTACAATAGATTAGATTTTCTTGAAGATTTACATATTAACAAGGAATTACTGAATAATGACCTTTGTCTCAACACTCAAGTTAATTTAAACAGAGCTTACATTCCTCTTCATAGACGTTTAAAGTAAGAAACTTTTCATAAATTTAAACTTTACCTATTTAATTGCTCTTGAACTCTTTCTCAATGATGATATGGCTTGAACCTGTTTTGCAGTTTGCCTAGTTCCCTCCCTCTCGACTTTCCTTTCAATTCTCAGAACATAATCTATTGCTTTCATTTGAAACTTATAATTTCAACTTCAGGTTCTATTTTTCTATAACTTGGGTTTTTGCATGTGCCGTTTCAAGTTCTCATTAGACTTTCTCTTGGCTCAGTAATTTCCTTGTTTTTGATTAATAGAATTACTGAATTGATTAAATATGAAATAATTTGAAAATTTCTTGAATCTTTTCTGTTTGTAGTACCTCTTGGTTTTGGGCAACCTTTTTTGGCGCCTTGTGATTGGGTAGGTTCTAATTAGACCTGTCCCATGATCTTGAGCATAGAATTTGGTTTCCCAAATTCCCAAGAGACTGTGTCTTAAGCCTGGTTTGTGCACATCGGGTCGTAGTTCTCATTAGACTTTTCTCCCGGTTTGTCATATTTCCTTGGTTTGGATCAACAGAACTATAAATAGATTCACAGATCAATTTTTGGAAAATTTCTTAAAAATTTTCTGGTATGGGCTCATCATTTTGGTCATCCTCCTTGTTACTATTGAGATTCGGAAAGTTCTCATTAGACTTATCTCATGATCTTATGTTTCAATCTGGTTGCCCAGGATGTTGAACTAATAATAATAATTTATCAATTTCAAAACACAAATCAATGTTTTTATTATAGTTCATTTTTTACACATTTTTTATATCATAACTTCATTGTCATTGTCAACTTTCGACACAATGTCATTTTTCATTCAGTTAGACAGTAGACTAAGCTTCAGCAGACATGTGTTACTCTGCCTGTTGAAACTTTCTTAAATCTTTTATGATTGTGTTAATGGTACCTCTTGTTTTTTTGGGTTACCTTTTTGACGCTTTGGGAAGTGTGAAGGTTCCCATTAGACCTGTCCCATGATCCTGAGCTAAGAATTGGTTTCACAAATTCCCGAGGGACTGTTTCTTGAATCTGGTTCTGTGCACATCGGGTTGAGGTTCTCATTAGACTTTTCTTCCGGTTTGTCACAATTCCTTAGGTTTAGATTAACATAACTATAAATAGATTTACAGATCAATTTGGTCATTATTCAATTTTCAAAACACAGATCAGGGTTTCTAGAAGTTAATGTTCTAAGCCAAACGTCATTGTCATTGTCAACTTTTGACACAATGTAAATTTCATTCATTCAGTTTAACAGTAGACTAAGCTCCAACAGACATGTGTTACTCTGCCTGTTGAAACTTTTATCCAGGTGAATCCTGGAATAAGGACTTTTTTAAAATGTTATTAATATGATGTCCCGTTTTTAAATTTTACATGGTCCTCTGGACACATGATATTTTTATGGTCTGGCTCTTGTACACCTGACGAGTAAGTAACTTTTCAATTTTCAAAATTATTTTTATCAAAATTTCTTAAATTCAATTCGATGTCACTTACTTACAGGTACGCACTGATGATGACTTTATAGTCGAAAGCGCTCTGCTATGATTTTATAAATAAATTTCTGCACGAAATACAACTTTTCTTCATTCAATTATATTGTTGATGTCGAAAAAAGTATAATCAATGACCCCCAAAGTTTTTGGAATTTCACCAAAAACAATATACGAAACAGAAAAACTCCTTCGGAGTTTTTCATAAACGAAACACTTACCGATAACCCTCAAGAGATCTCTGAAGGGTTTGCAAATTTTTTTAACTCAGTCTATGATCAACATTCTTCTGGATATGACTTTACTATCCTGAAACAATCGTCAAGCAATTTATCAGAACGAAACCCAGGTAATTTATTCTTTAGAATTACAGTAAATGACATGTTGAACGCTTTTAAAAAATTGAAAGCCAAGAAATCCTCGGGGCCTGATAATATACCGTGTTATTTGATGAAAGCATGTAGGGTAGTATCTTATGTATCCACTGATGATCATATTTAAAAAGTCTCTCAGCAGCAGAATATTTCCAGATGATTTCAAATCAACAAAAACAACTCCAATATATAAAAAAGGCGACAAACAAAATATATCTAACTACCGACCGATAACAGTTCTAAATAGTATTGCAAAGCTCTTCGAATACATTCTACACGAAAAAATATTCAACCATGTAAAAAATAATATTTCACCTAATCAACATGGATTTTGCCGGGGCAGATCAATAGAAACCAACTTAGTTGCGATTGTCAACAAGGTAGAGAAGAGCGTGAGCAAGGGACACCAGGTGGATGTGGTATACACCGACTTCGCCAAGGCCTTGTAACAAGTAAATTGTTACATCTCCTCTGAATCATTTAAAGTCTCACTTCACAACAATTCTTTCTTAATTATCTACAAATATTACTTATCGTTGAGACGCAAATAAATGCCTATCTTAATGCTCGCGAATAAACAACTATTTCAATACTCGCCAATAAACGACTATTGATTGCAGTTATGACTTCTGTCATCTGTCACAGAATTTCTTCGATTAAAATCATGGAAATATTTTGTCGACCGGAAATATTTTTTTTCCCGCTGCCGACACTGTAAATAGTCCATACATGCTTAGCAACAAAACAGGTAAATGGCCTATATCATTCGTTTACTAATTCATCTTGACAACGGAATGTAAATAGTGTCATTTACATGCCTAGGGTAATAATGACTTTGACTTTGACAAGTAATACCTTCAGCTTCATTCATATCAATTTTTAGGTTATGAGACCTTTTGAATATTATTGTTGTCTGCTTATTCGGTAACTTAGTTACACGCACAAGCAACTTAGAATGAAATAGCGAACGAATAATCATGAAGGAAGGGTAAGAAAACAAACTTCAATTCAGGCAAATTTTGAGAAATGTCAACAAGCAGCGGGAAAAACGTAATAAGTAACACGGAATGTATCGACTGTTATCATCCTCGGCAAGCGACAAGCCTCGGCTTTGCCTCGGCTCGTACTCGCTCACCTCGAATGTTAACACGTCTTTACATTCCTTGTTACTTAAATAACTATTATGTACTGTGAACTAATAAAACTAGTGAGTATCTTGCTTCATATCCTTTTTTTTGGCTGGTGAATTCAAGTGCTACAAATTAGAGGCGTAATTGCTGTGCCTGTGCACGAGAAGCCATCTTGATGTTTTGTTAATTTGAAGATTTTCACAATTTCCTATCCTTCAGGTTCCTAAAGGGACTAATAAAGGTCCCTTTTTATCCTGGAGTGAAACCCAGCACACTTTCGATATAAACCAGAAGCACATGAGCTTACCAAGCTCCTGCAATCACTAACGTTAGATGAACACCTCATTCTGGAATCCTTTTGCCATGAACTCTATGCTGCCGAGGTCCATTGCTGTTCGAGCTTAGATTCCGGCCACTATTACACACTGTTTCCTGAGCTGCAGTCTCTCACCTAAGGACTCATGGATTGGAGCAACAGTCCTCTCCAAAGCTAAGTACACATATTGTGTGCTCTCAGTGTTTCTGCCAAAACTCATATTTCGATTTTCTATTTTAAACAAACTACATACTTTCCTGCCTTTCTACAAATTAGTCAACTGTTACAACTGTTCAACTGCTCACTTTATTTATAAAAATAAATTTCAACAAATTTTGTACACTAGGTGTTGTTTAATTCTCTCTAATTATTGATTCTTGGTGGTGTGGCCCCTTTATAAATAAACATTGTAAGGTCTCAATAACGGCAGTGCAATGTCCACCAGGAATGAATAGTACCCAGTCTAACCCACCTGAGAAGAGTCTCTGCTATAAGTTTACTTGGAGTTGACCTACTCTAGGCAACACGCTTTCAAATTGAGCAACTTTTGGTTACAGCCTTCGACAAAGTGAACCATGATATATTGATAACGAAACTTTTTTGTTATGGTTTAGACGAGATGATTATACGGCTAATAATTTCGCATCTGAAAGAAAAATCACAATTTGTAAATTATATGGGTTACAAATCGAAGAGCTTTCAGGCGGGGTCGGGTGTACCGCAAGGGTCAAACCTGGGTCCCCTCTTATTCACAATCTTCATAAACGACTTAGCAGAGAAAGTATCATCGGATAGTTTATTATTCGCGGACGACTTTAAGCTTTTCAAACCAATCAGAAATATCAATGACTATCTCGACTTACAATTCGACATTGACAATATTATCAAATGGTCGAAAGATAATAAGTTGCATTTCAATTTAGAGAAATGTAGTGTCATGACATTCTCCACTCGTCAGAACACGATCGAATACATCTATAAAATGGATGATGAATATATTAGCCGCTCAAAAGATCTAGGTGTCACCTTCACTAGTGACTTTAATTTCAAGAATCATATAGACATAATCTGTAACAAAGCATTGAAACTACTTGGATTCATAAAACGCAACTCAACCAGATTCAAAACTACCAACTCAATTAAAGTACTGTACAACGCTATGATAAGAAGTGATCTTGAATTTGCATCAATCATTTGGGATCCGCATAAACAAAACTCTAAAAAAAAAAACTAGAAACGATACAAAACAAGTTCCTAAAATATCTGTACTACCGTAAGAACGGAGTAAGCCCAGGTTATGAATCTTTTCAACCGATAAGAGAAGAATTCGAGATAGGTCGTCTCGAGCACAGAAGAAAGGTCAACAAAATCTTATTTATCTTCAAACTATTGAATAATTTCATTGAAAGTCCATATCTGTTATCATAAATTCAATTTTTCATCCCATTAAATTACCTACGTCCGCGCCCAATACTGTTTCGAGTAAATGGAAATAAAAGTAACAAATTATTAGATCACATGCAAGCCCTATGAAACGAATTCTCTGTTCAATCTTCATCTGGATTTTTTGGGGTGAGCCTCCACAAATTCAAAAGTGAGTTAATACGCGCAACCTTAACTTAAGAAACCTTTTAAATAGAGATATTGACTGGACTTATGAGTAGTGCTCTTTCATCATTCATTGAATTTATTTTTCATTTAGTATTACTTACTATTATTACTTGCCAATTTTCATGTTAAACTGCACATAAGTATAGTCAGAAAATACCTTAGTTTCAACTTTACTCACGTATACTTAATACACCTATGTTAGTTTGTGAGTTAGTAGAGAACATATAATGAGGTGTAAACCTGTTTGTTTTCTGAAATAAATAAATAAATAAATTAATAATTTTTTGATATCATTGATACTTATTTCTATAACTCGTTTATTGTAAGGTATTGAAAATTGTTACAATTTTGTGTAGCCTGTGGCAAGCCAAATATGTATTTTTCAAAATATATAAAGTTTTCTCAAAAAAGATGCTCTCTCAATATGGCTACTCTTGCTCGGTGAAGCGCATATCGGTTATTGCCAGTGGCGTGCGTGTAGGAGAGAAACGGTCTATATTATAAATTCACTACAGAGTAAAGTGATATTAATATGTAAAATATCGAAAAATAATATTGTAAAAAGTTGTCTGTAATCGAACGATATTCTCAGTTATCCAGTTCAGTTTACCAACTACCAATTTTAATTTATTTTAAGAATTCTGGCTTCATTTCATTATCTTTCCATTGCTGTTTGTTGACTTATATTCAAGATTCTGTTAGATCAGATAATAGGGAATATGCATATTTTTTAAAATTTGTTTTATCAATTTTTTACTTCATTACAATATAGTAAAAAATATAAATACGGTTGAAAGTCTTTTAATTAATTTTTAAAATAATATATGGATGTTGTTATGCAACAATGAGTCAAGCCACATTTTTTAATAATTGAGCTATCACAGTCATTGGAATCGCCAAAGTGTTATTCTAAAATGAGCAAAAATGATTCAACCCGCAATTGTAAGGGGCTCCATCTACTGACGGTAGTATTAAGCCACATTCCATCATTCCATGATCTGCTAAACTATTTTGATATTTTTTACGAAACTAGCTGACTGTGGCTTGACCCATTATTGCATAACATCATCCATATAAAATACCGATTGAATTTGACCTATTTGAACGCCTCCATTTTCGCGCGCTGTGGATGACGTCACATGGCAATCAGTGTTGTTCTTCTTCAGTGTCGTTCGTTGAGACGTACTCTGATTGCTCTACTTGCTTGAAAGTGATATTTTATAAAAGAGTTAGACAAATGCAGTACAAGTGTTAGAGAGAGATGATCATATGTGAAAGTGATCTCGATCAACCAGAGCAGTCTTCAATGAACAAGCCTTTCTATAGTTATGGCCATTGACACTATTGACAGTTATTAGTTAGGTTAGGAATTTGCAGTTTTAATCGCTATTACGATAATGGAAAATGCTAAAAAAACATTTTATAGGTATTGTCTAGTACCGGAATGCTAAAACACAATTATAAGTACACCAAATAAAGTATTTTTTTCTGTTCCAAGAGATGCGAAAATACGTAAACAATGGTGTGAGGTTATGAGAAGAGGCGAAGTTTCTCCAATATCACATTTACATTGTTGTGAAGATCATTTCAATGTGAGTACATTGTATTTCGATAGTTAACATGAAGTGAATTGATCAGAAGTAAGTTTTGTATGCATAAATGTTTTGTGTAAACTGGGTATACCTGCCTCACCTAAATTACAAAAGGAAAACTATCATTTGATAAACTATTACTACTTATCAGTACAGGTATTGTCGGATTGTGCCTTGACAAAACCACTTTCAGTCATTGCTCTTGATAATTTACAATTATCACTAGACCAAAATCGCACTATGTAATGGAAAACACTAAAAACATATAAGTAAAAACAAATTTTCTATGAAAAATATAAATGTCACAACGTGCCATGTGACGTCATTCTTCATTTCGACCAATGGTGATGCGTTTCGCAAATTTGAATTCCGCGCGCTTATTATGCACTTTTTGATTAAAGTTTTATGGAGTTAAATACAAACTAAATGATAAACTAATGGTGTAGGTGTAATGTCAAGACAATAAAGTATCGGAGGTTAAAAAATCAAGTAAATTTAAATCACTTGCATATTCCGTATTGCTTTGACAGATAATTTATGTTAAACTTACTACTCAAAAATTATTGTGAATAATTCCCAATCAAAATTGAGTAGTTTTCAAACTTAGTAATTGGTAGAATAAACTGGATAATGGAGACTATTCAATTGCAAACTTTTTCAATGACATTTTTCTATAATTTGCATATAAATGCCACTTTACTCTATAGTGAATTTAGAATATCGGAATGAAATTTTCTGAGAAACTGTTAATAAAAGAGTTTTCTATATGGTTCCAACATTTTGACTGTGTACGTGTTAGCTGTCTATATTTTTCTCAATAAAAACGATTTCAAACTCGATAAACATTTTCACAATATTACACGAAAAGAAAAATTCATACATACTTCTGTTGCCACGTACAAAACCCCGCTAAATTCTCCAGATATCATGGGCCCTATAGAGTTTTCAATGATTTGCCAAGTCATATAAAATCTGTTAATGAACTGACGGACTTCAAGGAGACCTTGAAATTGTTTTTTCTACAAACGTCAAAAAATGACAAGGTTCGCGCATTGACAACAGTATGCGAAGTGGCACTTTTTTTCATTTTCATTCGTTACCATGACACCGTGCGCGAAGTAATGTGCAAAATATATTTCGCACACTGCATGTAAACTATATGGGATTTTCATATTCTAACCTATATGGTCCTCATCTCCTCAATCAAGCAAAAAACAAGAAATCGTTTATTTATTAATGTAGAACAATAATTAAGGCTTTCAAATTGTGAGAGATATTTTTCTGGCTTTATTTGCTTCACACCACTCTTTAAATTGCTGATATGCATTTTCATACTGCCGCCTCGATTTCTCCGGTAAAAGGTTGGAAACTACGGAATTGGCCGCATCTGTCAAGTTAGGTGGGGTACTGCTTAGTTCATCGTAGCTCGAAATTTCCATTCTTTTACAATAATAAATATCACGCACGAAATTGACGCGAATAAAAAGTCACTCCAAAATAATTATCAAGAACTGTCACTTTGAAATAATTGTCAACAAATGCCATTTTATTTCCATAGTTACAGTAATTACTTGATTTGGAAAAATTATTTAAGCCAGTTCAATACTATTTTTCATAGTTATTACTTATTTTAGAACAATATTTTTGACGTTTGTAGAAAAAATTTTGTTTGTATCTCATGCGCGAAATACTTTGGTAATCTCGACTATTTTTTTTAACTCGGCTGTGCCTCGTTAAAAAAAATCAGTTCTCGATCACCAAAGTAGCATTTCGCGCACTAGATACAAAAATAACTATTTATTGAATAATTGTTTTTACACACTAAAAAATTTTTTTAGCCTCAACTGAGTAGTGATTTTAAAAGTATTTGTGAATTTTTTGTTCATATCATTTTTGGTCTCTTAGTTTTTGAATTGTTTCATCTTTCTATTTTATTTTTATGACTTTTTCTATACAAAACCAGTCATTTTAAGGAAAATAGAGAATTTGACTTTGAAATTTGAATTTGTCTCCGTGTATTGATGGTACAAAAAACATCATGACCTTCCAAGACAGTGAGGAGTTTAACCTTAGCAACACAATAATTCCCGTTGATTTCTGAACTATCCTTGCTGCACTTGATAATTGATTTACAATCAATTCCGGAAAATATAAAAGGTGTTGTTTTAAATGTTCCATTACCATTTCCTCGTAGGTACAGTCGGAACCATGAAAACGTTTACAAACCTGATTAATTTTGCATGGAAAGTACAGCCAGTTCCATAATCTATCACGGTCCTAATACACTTACAATAATAAATACTATTTTAATAGGATTTTATCAGAAAACATGTTCACTTGCTAATTGATAGTGACCATCAAATAGCTGAAAACCCACTTAGGCAATCTACGTTACCTCGCTTTCTGGTAACATGGTTCAGAATGTTTTTCGCGGCAAATTGTCACACTTGTTTCAATAACATCGTTAGGTAGAATTGATGTTCACGTCTATCTCAAGTAATAATGGGTAATTATTGAATATAAAGGTAGTCGGTACCTGATGAAAATACATGTTAACCTTTACAATGAACGATTTTTGGAGATATTTTTTTTCTAAGATTTTCAATATGGCTTTACCAAGAAAGGTTTTCATCAATGTATAATCCCAAAGATGTTGTTGTTTCTGAATATTTTATATTTTTTCCAATGCTTTTGATAGATCCAGTGACACTAAACAACATTGGAAGTTGTTATCTAGGTTTACTTGAATTTTTGTAATCAAATCCAACACGACAGACTAAGTGTCACTAGATCTTTGGAAACCATATTGCCCATTATACAAAAAATTTATTTTATCAAGGTAATCCATTACTCTTCGGTTCATGATTTTCTCAATAATTTTGGATAAAACAGGTAATACTGATATAGGTCGATGGTTACTCAAAATTTCTTCTTTCCCACTTTTAAAAATAGGTGTTACCCTAGCAATTTTCATATTATTGGGAACATAGCCACTGTCAAATGATTTATTGATCAATGCGCTTATGCAAGGGGATGATTCTGATGCAACCATTTTTTACAATGGTTAATTGTTCAATATCAACACATTATTCTACTGAAAATCGCGAAAACAAGTAAGAGTGAGAAAAACATATCTTTTTTGGAAATCATCCGGGAAGTGTTCACTTCCCGGACACTTTTTCTTTGGAAAAGTAGCACTTCCCGGACTAATCCGGAAAGAGTTCGAATATAAATATTGATATAAATAAGAATTAGAATGTTTCTGTTGGTACCTATCTTCTGTTCGAATTTCGATATATAATACAAATAAGTACTAAAATGTTCGAAATATTCAAATTTGGAATCACAGCCGGGGTAGTTTACTCTTGATCAAAATTCTATTCTTTGTTCCATCCTGTACAACGTTTGGAAATTTATAATTTTGATAACTCGAGTACAAGTATTCCGTAATGCATCAATTTTTATGAAGAATAAAATTTTCCGACGAATCAATAATAAAAAGTTTCCATGTGGTGCAAATTTTTGAAATTCGCTGTATATACCTTTTGATAGTCAACCCATTTTAGGCGTATTTATCTATTTATATAACTTGATAAAAAGTTTGTTCCATCCGGTTAACAGATGGTTGAAGGTCGACCTCTGTTCGTTTCTTAGACTAATGGCCGATTTCACCAACTGATTCCTAAAGCTAGGAAATACCTAAATTGGATTTAGGAATATCCTAATGCCATTTGCGTTTCACCACACAATAAGTAATGCTTAAGAGAGACAGGAAATACCCACGCTAGGTATTTCCTATCACTTTCAAGCATTACTTAACGCTTGGTGAAAAGAAAATTTCACTTGGGCGTTCCTAAATTCGATTTAGGTATTTCCTAACTTTAGGAATCAGTTGGTGAAATCGGCCATAAATGCGTCTCATTGATATGTTATTCTACATGGTTGTCGAAAAAATGGTGTACGCAACACGCCCGAACACAGTTTTTTTGGACTTGCAGACTTCCAGGACTCGCTAACGCTTGTCCTAGAATTTGGTCAACTCATCAAGAAAAACAGTATTTTCTGGACTTATACGTATTTTACTATTATTTTTCGGTTATTGTATGCAACAAATCTTACAAATAGATCCGAATGACAACGAAATTCTTTCCAAGTGACAGTTCTTATTTTCTGTAGCAAGTAATAACAAATGCATATTTATACAGGGTGACCGAGGGTTAAATCGCCAAACGTTTAGGATCGGTTTTTTAGGCAAAAATAAGACTTTTGTTACCCATAATCATGTGTGCTTTGTTTCCGAGATACAGGGTGTCAAAGTTCCGATCCGGTTTTGGAGATATTGGCAATTTCATGAATTTTGTGAAAATCTAAACCTTCGAACAGTATTTCGAGTGCTGCAAGTACAACACTTCATAGTTCAAGATTCTAATTTTTGTTATGCAACCTTTAATATCTCTTCTATTGATTAAAATGAAAATATTGGTGCATTACTTATGGAGGAAAAAAAAGATATTTGCCCGATTCACGAGGTAATGTATTTTATTGGCTTTTTTAAACTCTTCATATTGTAAATGAAATCACCACGCGAACCTGGCAAGTTATTTCGAAAAATTGCTCAATCGGTGTAGTTCTTTACATGATACAACATTCACCACTCTCACTTAGGAAAAAAGATATTCTTAGGTTATTGTAATAGGAGCTCATTGTGAAATTATTTCAATTATGAGGAATTCGAATGAAAACACTTAGTAAATTGAAGTGACAGGTATTTATTCTCTCTCTCTCTATATATATATATATAAATAAAACCAGTTAATATTGGGGATTGCAGCAAAGTCAAAAGTGTACTCTTTTATAGAGTTTATTCCAAGCTTTCGTAAATTTTATTTACATCTTCAGAGAACTACAAAGAATTATTATGTCAATTATACATTTTGATGTTATTAAAATGTTACTTACAACTATAGTGAGGTTAGTTGACATGTTCTTAGTTCTTTGGATAGTGACATTACAGCTTAAAATTGTAAATAATAAGGAAAAAAGACTTTACGAATATAAATAACAGAAAATTTTGAAATTTCAGTCGAAAAACAAAAGACTTGTTGATTGTATCCAAGGGACACAAATCAGTTGTCAATAGAAAAGAAATCTGTAATTTTCAAGTCAATTCACAAAAATTGGTATCGTGTCAGCAATTATTGTAACATTAATGAAGAAACATTCATGAAAATTTTAACTTTCTTGTTCAATAACACATATTTCTCTTTTAACAACAAAATTTATAAACAAAGTTTTGGAACTCCAATGGGAGCTTCAATCTCCCCTATATTAGCTTCATATGTGATGGATGATGTGTTGGACACAGTAATTCCAGTACTATCATTTAAACCTTTTTTCATCAAAAAATATCTTGATGATATCATTGTCGCTTTACCAAAAGATGGCATTACTGAGATTCTTAGTACTTTCAACAGCTTTGACCCATATATTCAGTTTACAATAGAAACTGAGGATGATGATTTTTCCGTACCTTTCTTAGATACAAGATTCATACGTGGTCTTAATAACAAAATTCTTATAGACTGGTACAGGAAACCATGCAGTTCTGGAAGATATATTAACTTCGAGTCTTATCACAAGCGCTCAATGAAAATAAACCTTGTGAAACAGATGAAAGCTAGAGTACTCAAAATCTCAGATAGATCCTTTCATAAAAAAAACCTAGATATTCTTTTCAAACTCTTTTCTGACAATGCTTATCCACCAAAATAATTGAGAAGTATTCTGTTCAGCACACCATTAAATATTGAAACAGATATTATATCTAACAATCTTAACATATCCATTAATAGCAATGTTGCTAATACTAATCCTACAAATCCTACAATTCCTACATTCACTTCACTTCCATATATAAAAGATATTACACCAAGATTGTCCAGGCTCTTTCATTCAGTATGTAATGTCAAAATAGCAAATAAAACTATTTTACCAATAAGATCAATTTATTCAAAAGTGAAGGATAAAATTCCATTAACTTCCACTTCAAATGTAGTATAGCATTCCTTGTCAGGACTGTGATAAAAATTATATTGGCTAGACTTCTAGAAGCCTGAAAAGTAGAATCTCACATAAAAGTGATTGTAGACTTCATCCTGAAAGATGTGCTCTTGCTGATCATGTAAACAAATTTGACCATCGAATAAATTATAACTCAACTAAAATATTAGCTAAAGAGACACATATGACTAAGAGAACTTTTTTGGAAATGGCCTTCATATATCAAGACAAAAAATGTATGAATAAAAGAACTGATATAAATCATTTGAGTGAGATTTATTCCTTCTTATTGTCGTTAGACCACACTCTCCATATGAATAATAATATCTCCATAACTACTCAATTGGAAATGTAATTTTTTCCTAACTTACAAAACAACAGTCGTATATTTCAACAGTTGGTACTAGATTACAGTTGGTACAAGATTACAGTTGGTACAAGATTACAGTTGGTAACATTGACTTGAAAATTACAGATTTCTTTTCTATTGACAACTGATTTGTGTCCCTTGGATACAATCAACAAGTCTTTTGTTTTTCGACTGAAATTTCAAAATTATCTGTTATTTATATTCGTAAAGTCTTTTTTCCTTATTATTTACAATTTTAAGCTGTAATGTCACTATACAAAGAACTAAGAACATGTCAACTAACCTCACTATAGTTGTAAGTAAAATTTTAATAACATTAAAATGTATAATTGACATAATAATTCTTTGTAGTTCTCTGAAGATGTAAATAAAATTTACGAAAGCTTGGAATAAACTCTATAAAAGAGTACACTGTTGACTTTGCTGCAATCCCCAATATTAACTGGTTTTATTCTTAACTAGTCAGCAACGACTACCCTTTCTATATATATATATATATATATATACAATCTTGACAATATTTGAGACAGCAGCAAAACGCAAGTGTACTCTTGTAACATTATATTTCCAATATTTCGACAGTGGTTACTGTCATCATCAGGGAGCTACAAAAATGGATGAAACTATGGTAAAATGGTGAGGATGAGAGTCCTATACTTACAATGTTAGTGAGATTGGTCGCTTAACAACGATGTTACAACATTAAAAAAGACAAAATCCATGTGCAACATGGGGTACTTAATAAAATTAATGTAAAACATTAAAACAATTGAAATTTTTTTCAAAAAGTGTGTCGGATGCAGACAACACCTGTAGGATACCACGAGGAGCGTGGAAGAAGAGAAAATTATTGGGTTCGAATTTATTAAAATTAATCCTATGTCATATGTCAAAGTCAAAATTTTATAGAGGTTATAGAACAAGAGAACAATTGGCCTGAGCTGATGGGGTTTCCAGTACAGTTGCAATTACTGCATTACTGATTATATATATTTATACCCAATAACTTTTCTACTTATATTTTCATATATTGCCCCTCACTATATCCATCCTTATATATATATATATATATATATATATACATATATATATATATATAAATATGTTCAAGGAGGACGGGTACTTGAACATTAATTTTATACACCTTTTTATACAAATGCTGTCGAAAAGTCAACTGTCACTGTCTTTTACATCTTTTTCTTTCAAAAAGAAAACTCTTCATGTTCCTCTTGATAATAATTTTTTAATAATTTTATGTTAGTAAGTATATATTTCTCAATGGATCTATTTTAATATTGATCACATGTATAATTGTAGAGAAGTCTTGATAAAGAAAATAAACATTTTCGAAAGCTCGACTGAAAAAAACGAAGAATATTCATTGAATTGGTCATCCCTGACTGCTGCCCAAATAAAACCCCTTACCTAATTATTTCACAGTCAAAGTATATTATATATATATATATATATATATATATATATATATATATATATATATATATATATATATATATATATATATATATAAGTGAAAATAGAGTATATTTCGTTTAAATTCCGAGAGCTCCAACCTTTTATATATATATATGTGTGTATTAAACGTTTTGGTTATGTATCTTTTTGCTGGCTCACGTATGTGACCATCTCACAAACAAGTGAAAACTTCAGTGAGATATTTTTGTGTTTATATTGCTGAAAGCTGTCAAAACTGTTTTATTTTCATTTATATTGTAAAAAGTTTTTGCAATTAAACACTATTCTATTCTATTCTATTCTATTCGAATGCAAGCGTGTCATCTTTTAAAAATCGATCTTTTTATTTATGTATGGACCAGCATCTGGAACGATACAATAATTGGCCCTTTTCAATTATCTGACATTCTAAACGGGCAAATATTGCGATTTTTAAGAAAACGAACTGCCTACTCTTTTGGAAGATGTATCTTGGGCAATACGCAGGCCAAAATGACGGATGTCCAGGTCATTTCGCACGACCAGTGACAAATTATTTGGATCAAACTTATTCGCAGAGATGGATCGATCGGCCGTCTTGGTCCCATTTTATGGCCTCTCTAGTCTCCAGATTTGAACCAGCTAGATGCACACCCAGCAAATAATGAATTTGAAGTTTTCTACTTACGGCACTCGAAATACCGTTGGAAGGTTTCGATAGTAACGAAATTCATGAGTGCCAATATCTCCAAAACTAATAATATTTTACAAAGGTACGTAACGTAGGTTCCAAACAGAAATGGTATAAAAACATAGAAAGTATTATTTCTCATTATTCAACATCTTTATTCTGTTTTTTATTTGTGAGTCACGAAAAGAAGAGTGACTGTTTCATATCGAACACCCTGTATATCATCCTCGTTTCGATGCCAGCGTTTTAATCGGGCCATGAATAGATATGATCTCTCGGGTATCACTGACACTGTCAATCGTTCGTAGCTCCTGACATACTCATCTAGATAGCAAATCGCGGGGTAACGAAACAAATGCGAATCGGATTGTAAGAGCGCTCTAGGCCTGGGAAGGCTGGATCGATCGTAGTGAGTCTAGAGGGTGCATCCAGTCACACCATAGCTAAATTACATCGCGACCATTGGTGTCGGGAACTTGAGTGACGTTTCAATGAATTTCGTAGAACTGATAAGTTTTTTCCCATTGTATTTCGAGATAGTCTGATCGATACGAAAGAGCTGAAAAAATATTATAATTGCCAGTTCAAAGTGTCTATTATACATAATTGCCAGTTCAAAGTGGTAATTATACATAATTGTCAGTTCAACCTGGCAATTATACATAATTGTCAGTTCAAAGTGTCAATTATACATAATTGCCAGTTCAAAGTGGCAATTATACATAATTGCCAGTTCAAACTGGCAATTATACATAATTGTCGGTTTGAACTGGCAATTATATATAATTATCAGTTCAAAGTGTCAATTATACATAATTGCCAGTTTAAAGTGGCATTTATACATAATTGCCAGTTCAATGTGGCTATAACACATAATTGCCAGTTCAAACTGGCAATTATATCATAATATCAGTTCAAACTGGTTGTTACCCATACGTTACGGTGTTCAGCTAACACTATAATTATTCAATCGCCCTAAAAAGCTAAGATACGTGCGTATATGGGCAACAATGGGATGGAGACGACACGGATTGAAACGGATTGAAATCCATAGTTCTCAAAATGAGTTTTATTCATTATAATATGTCATAAATCAATACAAATCACATATTAGAGCATATAGCATATATTCAATGTAACAATTTCTGTTCTTAAAGTATTGTATAAATCAATGGCTGCAATAGAATCTGATGTTAAAGTTAATCTCTTTTCATTCTTTATTATACATGAAAGTTCAAAGATATCTCGAACACAAGGTTCATCTGTATGTTGAATTCTCGGAAAGTCAGAACACTCTTCAATGTCGATGTCAAATAAAAAATCCTGAGCACCATAAATTTGTGGCATGTGATACATAATAAAAGGGCGTCCTTTTGGAGAAATGCCATTTCTGGGGCCTAGTTGCTGACTCTTGCGTCCCCCACCCATTACCATTACCATTCCACAAATGTGGAAAGTTTCTACATATGTATATTCTTTCAAACTACTGGTATTCTATATCAAATTGAAAACTTTTATCTTCTTACAGTTGTATGTGCAATCAGTTATTTTTCTGAACCAAAGTAATATTGCCAGCACTTTCTAATAATTGGACACAGTTTTTAAAATTGTGTATGTGTGGGTATTACTGTATTCTTATACAGGGTGTTTCATAATAAATGCGCAGAACTTCAGGATGTGATAACTCGTTTAAAAATATGAAAAAAGTTTGTATTAACTTACCCTCTAAAATTCAACATTTTCGAGATACAGGGTGTTGGAATTTAAAAATAATTATAGTTTTTTGCGAATATCTCTGGAACCGTTTATCGCACAAAAAATAGATTTTGAATGCATTTTCTACTCATAATAAGCTATGTTTTGTGCAGATTTTTAATTTTTTAAAATTCATAATTGGTGAAGATTTTGAAGGGGTAGTGGGTGTTTTTTTCTTCAACTTCTACGCCACTGGAAAAGTATAATTCTGTGCGATAAACGGTTCCAGAGATATTCGCAAAAAACGATTATTTTTTTTTTAATTTCAACACCCTGTATCTCGAAAATGGTGCATTTTAGAGGGTAAGTTAATAGACACTTTTTTTCATATTTTTGGACGAGCTATCACATCCTGTAGTCCTGCGCATTTATTATGAAACACCCTGTACATATTATCTGTGCAATGTATCAGCTGTGTACTGAATAAAAAAAAATTGAAAAATTAAATAAAATTACAAATTACAATTCCAAATTACTTTGGGAAAAAAAGTACATAAATACAATTATCAATTATAAGCAAGAAAAAGTTATAATAATTATTGAATACGTAGATTGAGTTGGCCACCATTGACAGGGATCTTTTTCTCGAACTCTTTGGTGTTATCTCAAATTATAAATTACAATCCATTAGCTTTCCTCTTATAAGAAAATGCCATTTCAGTATAAGATAGTTGAACGAAGGCATTACATTAAACGCTAGTTCTGAGCATATTTCAGCGCTTCGTTCAATTCATCTTGAATTTCTGAAGAGAAGACGCACTTCAGATTTAATCGTCTCAAATTACTGTCTTGTTCAGACGTGACACTGTTATTTCAGAAAATAAATCAAGTGCCGTCAAAAGACACCCTTAGTTTCACAACCCGTTTAAATTCCAATTATAATGAATGAGTTTCCAACATCGAGAATTTTGAAATTTCCCGTTTAACACAATCGTTTATGTTTACTGGGATCTCGAGAAGCTCTCATTCCAGTCTTTTCAAATATTTGTTCAGCGCAGACAAGCGATTGAATCTTCAAGTATCTCGTGAATATGCTGAGAGGAACTCAATTCTTGCAACTTTTGTTTCATTTACAAATTGTAGGAAATCCTGTTATATTGCTAAATGCCTCGGAGTTGTTAAAAGCTTATTTTAAAACCAGTGTCTCGGAAAATTCAAACAGCGAATTGGAATGAGTGTATAATACTGAATTTTCATTTAGATCATGCAGATAACTTTTTTTGCTTCACCTCATTTTTTAAGGTGTCTGGGACCACTTTTGTTCAAAACTTTCGTCAATAATTTTGTATAATATGACAATATAGACCGTCAGATTATGACAGATTTTCTCTCTTCCATATGCCCAGTATACGTCCGATTGCTAAATTTTAATTTTTTGAGCTCTACAGTAACACAAATTTTAGTGATGGAAATCCCAGAATAGAGAAAATTAGGATGCAAAATCTGTATTTATCTGACGGTCTAATAGATTGTATCTCAACATCGAGTGCAGTTCAAGTTTTCAGACTCGCTATTTATTTAAAATGCATCAAAGCATGGTATATTAGTGATTATTCCACTTATGCTAAAATAACTTGATTTGATTCATTGAAATTTTTGTGTTGATAATTGAAAAGATCATGTTTTCGATTTTGTAGTTAGACTCTTGATTGGCTACTGGATATGTATATGATGTGTTTTCAATTTTGTAGTTCGATTCTTGATTGGTTTTTTCGAAAAACAAACTTACCACTAGCAAGCTGCTATAATGCCACAACACCAAACTGACCAAAACCAAATAAGCACTCACCATTAATCCACATCAACTTCACAATTTTCGGCAAATTTTGCATACTCGTTGATTAATCAAATCACTAAACCGAAATGTTTTCAAAACATAACCTTATAAACCTTATAAAGATGACAAACTAAATTATGTCTGTTCAATATCGTGTTCAAGTGAATATCATCCTGTAAATACCCACATCTGACGGATGCCAAAATTTCGAAGTAAAAAAAAAGAAGAAATTATTATGTCAGATTGATGTCAAGAATTCAAACGTATTGTAATAAGTCATTTTTCTCTGTTAATGTTATAAATAAAAACCCATTGAAATCCGACTAAAGTTACAGTCCACCTTCCAAACATTGGTCCTTCGAGCCGGATACAGTTGAAAAATCATTGAAGGTTCGAAAATATCCATTGAAATTTAAACGAAGAAGCATTCAACTGAGCGATATAGTCAGCAGCACAGAAGCTACAAATCCATTTCATCGCCTGGATAGCAGGAATAAACATTACAATTAAACCTTCATTTGAGGAATTGAGCAAGTCCGTAAGTGAGTCCTTAGGTCGGCTAATTAGTCATTTTTTATTGTCGCGATAGGAACGAATTTGCTTTTGCAGGTTTCATAATCATCAAGTAATCAGTAATTTGTTTTCGTATTCAATATACTTTTTGGTTATTCAGTTGAAATAACGCAAAATGGCTGCAGATATGAGTACATTAAATAGAAAACGTGGATCTCTGAAATCCAAATTAACATTATTCGAAAGATACATTTCAAAATTGACAGAAGAAATAGAAGACAATGAAAATATTCCAGATAGATTCAAAGTAATCGAGCTTAACGAAAGAATAATCAAATTTGAAAATATAATTTCTTCTTTTGATGACATACAAAATGAAATTGAATCTTTGGAAGATGTTGATTTGGATGAACAGTACAATGAAAGAGACGATTTTGAATCAAAGTTTTATTCCTCAATATCCAAAGCCAAAGCAATCTATGAAAAGTTCAGTGTTGAATCAGATACATCTAACTCAGAAATACATTCTATAGCATCTGCACACTCAGCAGATCAACTAGGTGGAGTTAAATTGCCAACAATAAAACTTCCGAAATTTGACGGCTCCTATGATCAGTGGATGGAGTTCCGTGACATATTTCAATCATTGATACACGAAAATTCAAAAATTTCAAACATTCAAAAATATCATTATTTGAAGGCCTCGTTGGAAAACACAGCTGCTCAAGTAATAAAATCATTGGAATTCACAGGTGACAATTATATGCTTGCCTGGAGCATTTTATGCGAACGTTTTAATAATAAAAGGTTACTTATCCAAAATCACGTCAAATCATTGTTCAATCTAGAATCCTTCAATAGAGCATCAGCACAAAACTTGCGTTCATTAAGTGATAGTGTATCAAAACATTTGATTAGTCTCAAACAGCTAGGTCAACCCATTGAACATTGGGATACTCTTATTCTTTATATTATGACTAGTAAATTGGATAATTATTCAATTCAAGAATGGGAAAAGAAAAGGGCAGATAATAATATGCCAACATTAGAGGATTTCAAATCATTTCTCAAGAATCGTGCAGACTTGTTAGAAACCATTAATGCTAAATTAGAAAATAACAAGCCTTCAAATAGTCGAGAGAAGCTTTTCAAAAGCAGTCAAGTTAAAGGTTTTCATGCTACTCAACAAGAAAAAACATTTCAGAGATCTTGTTATTATTGTAAAAAAGATCACAATATTTTTTATTGTCCTGAATTTTTAAAATTACCAGCTAGTCAACGAATGTATAAAATCAGCCAACTAAAGCTATGCATTAATTGTTTACGAAGCAATCATGAAATCCGAGATTGTCGTCTGAATGGCTGTAAAATATGTAAAGGTAAACACAACACTATTCTGCATGAAGAAAAACCAAATGGTGGTACTTCTCATAATGCCCTTGCAGGTACGGAAGAATCCTCAAATTCATTAGAAAATATACTCGATCAAGAGGAAATCTCACATTGTGGAATTTCTACATCTAATAGCTCAATTTTATCCACAGCATTGGTAAATATTTATGATGTAAATGGTATCAAACATAATGCACGAGCCTTGCTTGATTGTGGATCACAATCTAGCTTCATTAGTTCACATCTTTGTAAAAAACTCAATATTCCAAAACAAAAAACCAAACTTGCAGTTTCAGGCATTAATAACAGTTTATCTTATGCTAATTATAAATGTGACTTGAAAGTATTTTCAAATAACAATACATTTTCTTTCGATGTTTCATGTTTTGTGATCGAAAATATAACGGAAAATATTCCAGACACATTCGTGAACAAAAACCATTGGAAAATGCCTAGCAACATTCAGTTAGCAGATCCTCAGTTTTACAAACCTGGAAAAATGGATCTACTTATAGGCGCAGATATATTTTGGTCACTTTTGTGTATAGGCCAGATATGCATTGGTCCTGGAAAACCACTGTTACAAAAAACAAGATTAGGATGGGTAGTAGCTGGTCCTATTAATAATTTTGAACAGAAATCAATTTGTCATTTTGGTCGAAATTTAGATATTCAAGACCAAATCAGTAAATTTTGGGAAATTGAAGAGATTCATAATAAAAATCCAATATCAGTCGAAGAAGTCATGTGTGAGAAACATTTTTCTGAACATTTGTCAATTTCTCCTGAGGGTCGTTATATAGTTTCTTTTCCGTTTAAAGGAGATGTATCCAGTTTAGGCGATTCCAAGGAAATAGCCATCATGCGATTTTTGCAGTTAGAAAAAAGACTTCAGAGAAATTCTAAATTGCGAACTTTGTATACCGAATTTTTAGCGGAATACGAGCGATTAGGTCATATGACTAAAATAAACAGTTATGAAAAACCAGAATATTATATGCCACATCATGGTGTGCTTCGAGAGTCTAGTATCACAACCAAATTGCGAGTGGTGTTCAATGCATCATCTCCCACAACAACAGGTGTTTCATTGAATGATCTTCAAATGACAGGTCCAGTAATTCAAAATGATTTAATGTCCATACTCATCAATTTTCGATTTCATCCTATCATTATCTCAAGTGACGTAAAAATGATGTACCGTCAAGTACTAATCAATGAAAATGATAGAAAATATCAAAAAATCATCTGGAGAGCAAATCCTGAAGATCCTTTGTCAACTTATCAACTGAATACTGTGACGTATGGTACAACCGCAGCATCATTTTTAGCCATACGAAGTTTACACGAAGTTGCAAATGAAATTAAAGAAATAAATCCTAAAATATCAAAAATCATCAAGCATGATATGTACGTGAAGCAAAGTGGATTTGTAGAAATTTAGACGAAACATTAAAAAAGCGCGGTTTTGAATTAAGAAAGTGGAGATCAAACGATCCTGAAATCATTTGTTTTCTTGATCAATCTGAATCTTCAACAGAACCGTTAGACTTTTCAGTGAATAAAGATCAATCTTGTAAAATATTAGGTTTATCGTGGAATTGCAAAGACGATTTTCTTACATTCAAACTTTCGAAACCAACAGTTTCTACTACTAAAGTCACCAAAAGAAATATTCTTTCACGTATTGCAACCATTTTTGATCCTTTAGGATTACTTAGTCCATGTGTAATTATTGCCAAAATAATACTGCAAAAACTTTGGGCTGAAAATCTTACTTGGGATGAGTCTTTGCCTCACAAAATTCATCAAACTTGGATGGATTTTTCTAATAAGTTAGAAGAATTGAATAATCTTAAAATTTCTAGAAAGGTGACTTGCCATGCGCCTACAAAAATCGAATTGCATGGTTTCGCGGATGCATCTGAAAGTGCGTATGGGTCATGTTTATATATACGGAGTAAAAATTCTAATCAAGAATGGTCATCTAATTTACTTTGTGCGAAATCAAAGGTAGCTCATGTGAAAACACAAACAATTCCGCGTTTAGAATTGTGTGCAGCACTACTTTTGGCTCGATTGATTTCAAAAATATTAGATTCAGTCAATGTATCATTTGATCGCATTTATTGCTGGTCTGATTCTACCATAGTGTTGGGTTGGCTGAGAACCTCCCCTCACCTACTTAAACCATTCGTTGATCATCGGGTGGCTGAAATTCAAAGGCTCGCAAATAATTTTACTTGGAAACATGTTCCAACGAATGATAATCCAGCGGACCTTTTATCTCGAGGCATTCGCCCCGAAGTTATTTCAGATTGTAAAATATGGTGGCATGGCCCAAGCTGGTTGAATAAAAATCCCACTGAATGGCCACAAAATACTTTTATTACATGCGACTTACCAGAAATGAGAAAACAAAATTTCACGATCTTTCATTCTCAGTTATCATTTCCTTTCGAACGGTTCTCAAATTTGAATCGCTTAAAACGATCTTTTGCATATACCTTACGTTTTATTGAAAATTGTCGCAGACAAAAGAATCAACGCAACTTTTCAACTTTGAGTTCAGTAGAGATAGAATTTGGTTTCAAGATTCTGATAAAAATTTCTCAAATAGAATGTTTCGCTGAGGATTATTCAAATTTGAAAGGAAACATTCCTTTGAGGAAAAATAGTAGATTACTGAGTTTGAATCCTTTCATTGATGAAAATAGAATTATTCGAGTAGGAGGTAGGCTTAGATTATCAAATTACTCATTCTGTAAAAAGCATCCGATATTATTGAGTTCTAGTCATATTTTAACTAAATTAATATTCAAAGAAGCGCATTTGGTTTTATTTCATGCTGGTCCTCAATTGTTATTGTCTCATGTTAGGGAAACATTTTGGCCAATTTCTGGTCGTAATTTAGCAAAATCTACTGTAAGAAATTGCGTAATATGTGCTAGACATGCACCTCTGATTGTTCAACCTATTATGGGCGAACTACCAAAGGCTCGAGTAATTCCAGCATTGCCATTTAGTACCACTGGTATTGACTACGCTGGTCCTTTCATGATTAAAGACAAACGTGGACGTGGTTGTAAGATCACTAAATGTTGGCTTTCCTTATTTATTTGTTTCGTTACTCGTGCTATCCATTTAGAAGTAGTGAGTTCTTTGAGTACTGAATCCTTTATTCAAGCACTGAAGCGATTTGTCTCACGTCGCGGAAAACCAACTGATGTGTACTCTGACAACGGTACAAACTTCATAGGTGCCAATAGAGAACTACAACAGTTATATAATTTCATTGTTGACAATTCTAACAACATTTCTGATTCAGCATCGAACTTAGGCTTGAATTGGCATTTCATTCCACCAAACTCTCCAAATTTTGGAGGAATATGGGAATCTAGGGTCAAAAGTGTCAAGTTTCACCTCAAAAGAATCATGGGAACGTTATCTTTCACTTATGAGGACTTGCAAACCTTATTCGTTCAGATCGAGGCAATATTGAATTCCCGGCCTATGTGTCCACTTTCCTCGGATCCAGATGACCTGCATCCCTCAACACCCGCTCATTTCCTGATTGGGCGACCGTTGCTTGCAATGCCAGAATCTCAAGTGACTCATCTTCCAGATAATCGGCTTTCATGCTTCCAACATCTCCAAAAACTACATCAACATTTCTGGGAAAGATGGAATAAGGAGTATATCAGCGAACTTCAACAGCGAACCCGTTGGAAGAAGAGCCAAGGAAGTTTAAAAATAGGACAAATGGTGCTTATTAAAGACAATAATTTGCCTCCAATGAAATGGTGTTTGGGACGAGTTACAACCCTTATCCCAGGTGCTGATGATGTTAATCGCGTAGCAGTAATAAAGACTTCCGATGGAGTTTTCACACGAGCATTGAATCGTCTGTGTCCATTACCTGTAGAAGAAATAGTTGAAAGTTAGTGACTACTTTCAAGGCGGGGGGCATGTTCAATATCGTGTTCAAGTGAATATCATCCTGTAAATACCCACATCTGACGGATGCCAAAATTTCGAAGTAAAAAAAAAGAAGAAATTATTATGTCAGATTGATGTCAAGAATTCAAACGTATTGTAATAAGTCATTTTTCTCTGTTAATGTTATAAATAAAAACCCATTGAAATCCGACTAAAGTTACAGTCCACCACCCAAACAATGTCAAAAGAACTAGAAAGAAACCTGATGTTACGCAATTACAGTTTTGAAAAATCATTTGATAGAGGACGCACTAAATTATGAATTATGAGACTGTTTATCCTTTTCTAAAGTATGGAAGAGTGCCTAAATCTCAGCAATATAGCTCGTTGATGAAGAAGATTTAACTCAAGCCTGGTTAAAACGTTGAGGGAGTAGCAATTAGATTCGCAATTCCCTAGTAATGAAAAATCTCCTGCATGTTTTGTGTAATTGGAATTCAAAAAGTTTTGAATTTTTCAGTTGTTATCAGTTACTGAAAACTTGAGCTTGTGTTATTTATTCAAAAAACCGTAAAACTATTCAGACTCTACAATACTTGTGCTTGAGTTTTTAGAGTTTAGACTTTAATTAAATCAATATTTCCACTTATCAGTATCGCCCAGGGTTACCTGGAGAAAGAATATTTCCAGAAATATTTCAGGTTTCTATGGTAACAAAACGAAAAACGTGTCTGATTGGCCTAAGAATGTAGGTGTGAAATTTTCGATGATATATTTTGGTGACTAACTAAAAATTATAGAACTTGAAAACTTCAGAATTTGATTGTTTTTTGGAAAGTCAGTATTTATTACCAATTTATTGACATTGTTTCACTATCACTTTTTTTTTCAATACCGGTTGCAATTGTTTTTTCAATGAACATTCCATTTGTTTACACTAATGATGATGTCGACCTTTACCAGCATGTTGCATTTTTATCGAGCTTTAATGACGTGAATATGGACCGCCCGAAAAACCTTGTAAATGTACATACCGGAAGCGATAAAGATTTTTTCTACTGGACCTTGTCTCGGTGCAGTTGCATTCTTTTGATACAATACGCTCAGATGAACTCGCACTAACATTATTGGAGAAATCTGCATATGATGTCGCCATAAAAAATTACTATTGCTCCAACCACTTGTAAAAAAAAAATTATTTCAAATAGACGTTTAAGTCAACAGATTTTAATCTGTATTTGCAACAATATTGAATAATAATAATAATAACATTTATTCAGAAAAATATACAGCATTACATATATACGTAGTTTCTGGGCCAAATAATCAAATACCATCCCATTTTAGGTGAGCGTCAATATAAATTCTAAGGTATTTCATGGTACTCACTAATGTAATTGAGAATTTTGCGACATCGCATTTTTCGAAAGTGATTTGAAGTCTGGTAGGTTGTCTGGTAGGTGAGGAAGTAAAGGTTAAGTATTGTCAAAAATATATGGAACATCCTGTACATTAAAATATTTCATTATCATTCAATACGTGGGTAACCTTTTTACCTTCTACAATTCAGTACGTGAGCGAAGATATTTTATTTTGAGACACAACTTGTCCTCAACAGAACATAAACAAGAGTTTTCAAAAAGGCCACTGATAGTTCGATCTGGTAGTCGAGTCGAGTTTAGAGTTCTGCCGTGGCCACAGCTATGGGGGGAGTTTGGAAGATTCGATATTAAATAAATGGAAAATGTTCATAAACTGTTTAAGCCGATATGTATTGTAAGTAAAGATCTTTTTAAAATAATTTATCCAATCAATAACTAGGAGAGATTCTTCAATTCTTCAATTCTTTAATTCATTAATTCTTTATTGATTATTTCCTTCATTAATTTCAATCGTCTAAATCGCATATTTGTACATAGTAAAATAAATGTTTTTATATTTTTCTGGAGTGTTTTAAATCTATGAATGATCAGTATCTACCTAGTTAGTCGTGAATCAACCCCAATTCACGACAGTATAATGTATTGTTCATGTGGATACTCAGGCTTTCGAATCATTGAACTCTCCTTCAACTTTTTCTTTCAGAGAATTCCATGATCTCGAGTGATAAATAACTGCTATCTGGTCAGCAAAGCTAATGATATCAACTTCCAAATCGAGTAAGAAAAAAATCATCCAAATATATGTTAAAAAGTAGCGGGCTCAAAACGGTTCCTTGAGGTACGCCGTATTCAACAGTGGGTATATCGTTCATGATGTCTTTGATTTTTCACACGATGTTTTCTTCCATTCAGATTGCTTGCACATCTCTGAATCCAATTCTCTTGAGTAGTTCTAGCAACTGACAGTATCGAAAGCTCTTTTTAAGTCTACGAATTTACATAGGAATGGTATTTAAAAATGAAAAAAACGATTTTAAATAATAAAAAAAATTATTTGAGAAAAGATTTTTTATTTCCAATCATTATTTTGCCAAGAAAATATTAATCTTGTCTATTTGTTTCTGAAAAATTGTTTAACAAAAGATTTAAATTTTTTTTCCAACGGTACTGAATGCCTTTGTTAGATACAAAATCAGCAATAGCATAATATTTGGCGAAAAAAAAATTATTACCAACATTTCTTGGACTTTTAATTTTTTTCAACTTTAAATAATCATTATAAACAAAATAATAAACTTTAATATACTTTTATCACGTGATCTTGTTCAGTATACGTAAAAGAAGGGCTCTACGGAGACAAAAATTTATAGATATATTATTTAAACTTTTATGTATGTCATTTAACATAACAGAGATTTAACATAACATTGGAAAAAAAAATTTGAAAAATTTAAATAATTTTTTCTTACGGGGATTCATTTTTTCATGTGTCTAGATGAAGCCATGATTCACTCAAACTATTAAATTAATATTTGTTACTAAAAAAAAATTATTTTATGTTGTACACTGTCTTCAGCGGTAGTTCGCCCATGTCGATACGGCTGGGCTGAGCCATATTTTCCGCGTTGAATTAAAATTATAAATAATGAAGATAGAGTTCCGGGAGTTGAAACTTTTTTCTTGGAAACTTCCTCCTCTTTAAGAATCTTTTTTCAAAATTCCTCAATTGTTGATAATTTTTGAGTTATTAACAAAAAACAAAATGCAAACAAACAACAAACAAAACAAACAACAAACAAGAAACAAAACAATTTTTTTTTCATCTTAATTTGTTATTAACAATTGCAATTTTGTATGTGCTAATACAATATACTTTCGATACATTTCTCATATTTTTAGAAGGTTGATCAAGAAAAACACGGTTTGAACTTGTTAATCAGACTATAGGGATAAAAACAAATAGTGAATATCCAAGTTTGATAGCACATTGGTTGAACATAATTTCACCAATATGGGAAAACAATAGAAAATTTATCAGAGAAAAATTTATTCAAAAACACTCGAAGAAAAAACATTTAATTCACCAGAAGAAAAAAAGTGTTCACTCAAATCGAAAAAAAATGTTGAAAAAGAAGCACCTATATTGGAAAAAACTGAAAAGTTTTCTAAGAAAGAAAATTATAGGGTCATGTAGAACTCAATGAGACCTTCAAAAAGAGTTATGGCACGATCCGTTTTCCCTATTCAAATTTTGAGGGTTGTCCACCCCCCAGCTACAGGGTTAAAGCTTCGGGGGTGAAAAAGACTGAAAATTAGTTCAACTTCAAATCAAATATCGACATGTTCGAGCGTTTCCCAAATTTTGGATTTAAAATCGTACAAATTGGGGTGGGAAGTTTCCATTGGCCCGCCCTTTATGAAAGTTTCACAGAATTTCACCACATCACGAGAAATTGTATTTGAGCTAGAAATTTATGAAATTAAAACACAGAAACAAAATATTCAATTAACAAGGCTGATTACCTGACCCACAATAGATATTCAATTGTTGACGTGAAATGGGAAATCCAACCAACAATCAATATGCGTAAACTGGTCCTACCGTCTTGTATCCAATAAATTATACAGGCACAGGTTATGATTCATGGCATATTCTAATTACTATAATAATCTTGACCATGACCAAACAAAATGAGTGAGTGAAAGCAAGGTATTCAGAAAAAAAATACTATAAGACTGGTCTGGGCAAGGAAGATTGTTTCGAATCCATTTCAACTTTCATTGGTTCGTTGAAAATAACTGCCCAGGTTTATTTAATCATTCACTCATTCCATAAGAGGTCAAACTGTCAAACATTCAAAAGACGCTAATTGAAATATGTCGTTCAACTTTTAAATAAAGAATAAGTTTTGTGTATGGCAAAAATATGAACCCATATATTGGGTGTTCCACGTGTATTGGTTCACAGTACTTATGATATGAAAATTACAAGTACTTACTCAAACAGTAATTATAGTCTGTAAAATAAAGGCATGGAGTAACAAACCGCTTAGATTCATCGAATCCAAATACGCACTATTTTACGGACCGGGTAGGTATAGGTTCGCAGCCCATAATCTTTCAAAGAACGGCACTCTTTATTAGATACTGATAGGAGAAGAAGAAAAGTAGTAGGTACAGCTTGACAAATCTTTCTCTGAATGTGAAATCGCCACACCTATCGATGCGCGGTAGCAGAAGAGTTAAGTTACAGTCTAAAACAAGTATGAGTTAGTGTACTAGTCAGTTCTAATGTATCTGTCGCATTGCACCATGAAGTTTTATTACTGAATGTACAATTATTCATTAGGGAAATACCTATTGGGATTCTTTTTTCACAACAAGAAGATTTTCTCTAAAAGTTTAGACTTTTTTAATACACAATAATTTTTTTTTCAAATGTTTGTTTTTTATACTACATGTTTTTAACAATAGCCACACAAAATAGCCTTTTTGAGTCAATAAATCCGCTTTGAAGCCAAAAGTATTTGAGAAAGGCTATTTACAAATATTAGTTGAAATCGGTTTTGTACGTAATATATATGTTTGTTCATTATTTTTGAATGGATCTCCCAATTTGAATCATATTTTTCAGTTACACTTCCAAGTAAATTACCTTACACTCGGGTGGGTTTCATTCATTTCCTATGTCTGGTTTTTGAACTATAAATTAAAATTGATATTCTATAGGAGATATTATCCAATCTTATTTCTTGAAGAAAATTATAGTTCAAAAACCAGACATAGGAAATGAATGAAACTTATCCGAGTGTAGGGTAATTGACTTGGAAGTATATCTGAAAAATATGATTCAAATTGGGAGATCCATTCAAAAATAATGAACAAACATATATATTACGTACCAAACCGATTCCAAGTAATATAATAATAATAAATGATTTTATTGCAATAGATAGATAAGTACATGGTGGTTATATACATATATAAAAAATAATTGGATTATGTACTAATGAATATGTATGTATATGCCAGTACATGATATGTATACAAATACATGAACACGACTATCATTGCAAAAGGCAGAGTTCGCACTTCTACAACTGTGAAGTCAAGAAGCGGCGCGAATAGCCCCCGTATAAAATGTGATCGTAACTTTTTGAAGCTGATCATATTGAGCAATTACTATAAGCCTTTCTCAAATACTTTTGGCTCCAAAGCGAATTTATTGACTCAAAAAGGCTATTTTGTGTGGCTATTGCTAAAAACATGTAGTATAAGAAACAAACATTTGAAAAAAAATTACTGTGTATTAAAAAAGTCTAAACTTTTAAAGAAAATCTTCTTGTCGTGAAAAAAGAATCCCAATAGGTATTTCCCTAATGAAAAATGCTCGGTCTCACTATGGTTAAAGATTGACAAAATATCCTAAATTGTCGCTATTTTTGACCCACCTTGTATCGTAATGACCGACTAACTGACATGACATTCGACTTTCTTCAATCTAGCAATGCTAATATTTTGTTACTAATCATCTAAAAAGTAATACTTTTGAATGAGTGAACCTTGTTATGTTTTGGTAAAACAGCAATTTTTATGATTTTCAAAAATTCGTATCTCCGAAACTGGACATAGAAACTAATTTGAACTTGCATGTGTAACTTCTAGTGACTTGTACTACAATATCCCAAAAAATTATCAAAATTACGTTTTTTAGTAAGTATGTGTATTTTCCTTAAAAAAAGTGTGGAAATAAGACTTGACTGAGAAATATGATGTAGTCCATGTAATTCTCAACCAATGTTATCATTGCGCCAACCCAAAAAAATTTACAGTTTTGCTAGTCTATTTACTTTTGAATGCGGTAACAATATTTTCACTTGTTTCATTGTTGCTAATGTTGTACAATATTGTGCTGATTATAAAAAAATTCTTACCCCCTCTTCTTCCCCCCCAACTCCCATTACAAAACGCAAAAAAATAGTAGCCTTTGAATGTATCGTCGAATGTTTAAATATGTCTGAATAAGGGAAATGGCAGTTTTTTATGATTATCCCCCTTCCCCCGAAGGGCACAAAACGAAAAAAAATTGATGGATTCTTCTGAATTTTTAATAGATGCAGTTCAAGTTATTTTGAATAGAAATTAATTGGGTGACAAGCCCCAAAACTTAATAGTTTTGATGCTAGGGGGCGTTGAAATCGTAACAATATCTCTAAGTACTTTGGTTTAGATTATACGCTGAACAATTGTGTACTTGCTACTTGTTATTTGAATAACAATGAATTGGGCGAAAATCTTGAAAATAAATGAAATTTAGACATCAACAATTTGAGTTTGAAAATTTATTTAAAAAAAAGCATTTATACACAAGTAGTCGAGAATTAATATTTTTTTGTTTCAAGATAGGGGTGCGGGTGAGGGGGGTTTCAGATTTTTTTAATGAAAAAATTACACAATTGTTCAGCATAATCTAAACTAAAATAAGTAGATATACCGGGTGGCTACGGAAGTATTGCCTACGGAATATCTCAGTTAATGTATGAAGTAGGTTTGTGAAATTTGGAGCGTCGATATAATGACATAAGAGCTAGAATTTGAGCATATTGACATGTCGAAGTTAACTTCCGGCCTGACCGGAAGTAACATCAACTTTCTTATTTTAAATTGAAACCCTATTTTTTTTCTTTATTCAGCATTCAATTCCCTTTCTAATGACATATCACAAGTTGGTATCTAACCAGAAACTAGATCAGAAAAAAATTATTATTGAAATTCACCGAGTAGGCCGTGGAAGCAAAATGAAAGCCAAAAATTGAAAAGTTGGCTATGGAAACCATACGTCACTTGATAACAGTTGCTACTACTGTGATATTTTATTTTCATTCGTCGGCGTTATAAAAAGCCGCCAAAAAAATATTGGAAAAATTGGGAAAAAAACAATACTCTGTAGGTCCATAACTTAAATAGGAACATAACACTTTTTCTTGCCTGTACTATTCAGCATAACCATTCCTTTCTAATGATATAATAGAAAGTAATTTTTTGAAATGAAATACCAAAAAATCCAATTATTATTCTTCAAATAACGAAAAAACAGATTTATCGAAAAAAAATTCAAATTGATAGGATTAAAGATAAAATAAATTCAAAATAAATGTTCGAAATGCATTCCCCCAGCGTCAATACATTTATTGACTCTGGTGATATTTTCATGTAAAACGTTTCTCAACATTTGGGGCGTGATATCTTGGAAAGCTCTACGAATTTTTACTTCTAGCTCATGTAGAGTTGTAGGCTGTGTGGAATACACCATATTTTTACATGAAAATATCACCAGAGTCAATAAATGTATTGACGCTGAGGGAATGCATTTCGAACATTTGTTTTGAATTTATTTTATCTTTAATCCTATCAATTTGATTTTTTTTTTCGATAAATCTGTTTTTTCGTTATTTGAAGAATAATAATTGGATTTTTTGGTATTTCATTTCAAAAAATTACTTTCTATTATATCATTAGAAAGGAATGGTTATGCTGAATAGTACAGGCAAGAAAAAGTTGTATGTTCCTATTTAAGTTATGGATCTACAGAGTATTTTTTTTTTCCCAATTTTTCCAATATTTTTTTGTCGGCTTTTTATAACGCCGACGAATGAAAATAAAATATCACAGTAGTAGCAACTGTTATCAAGTGACGTATGGTTTCCATAGCCAACTTTTCAATTTTTGGCTTTCATTTTGCTTCCACGGCCTACTCGGTGAATTTCAATAATAATTTTTTTCTGATCTAGTTTCTGGTTAGATACCAACTTGTGATATGTCATTAGAAAGGGAATTGAATGCTGAATAAAGCGAAAAGAAAAAAAAATAGGGCTTCCATTTAAAATAATAAAGTTGATGTTACTTCCGGTCAGACCGGAAGTTAACTTCGACATGTCAATATGCTCAAATTCTAGCTCTTATGTCATTATATCGACGCTCCAAATTTCACAAACCTACTCCATACAATAACTGAGATATTCCGAAGGCAATACTTCCGTTGCCACCCAGTATTGTTTCCCCCTATAATAATGACTTGTCTATTCTGAACAAGGCATGATTTCAACGCACCCTAGCATCAAAACTATTAATTTTTGGGGTTTGTCACCTTATTAATTTCTATTCAATATAGCTTGAACTGCATCATATTAGAAATTCAATTACAATTCAAACGCCAACTCGAGTACGTAGATTTCCACTGCGCCCTAAATGATTTGAATAGTAGTATGCTAAAACGGAACAAAAAAATTCTATTAACTAAATACTTCGATAAATTACGGACAAATGACTTAACTCTATTGCAATGATCATCAAGTTCCCTAACATTTTATAGTTATTTTGATATGAATACCGGCCCCCAACAGTACCTCCACATGAGAATCCCTATTTCAGTCACGCGCACCCTGGCTCAACTCAGGCTCGCTAGCAAATGCGCCATCAAGTTCACATATAACAAGGCTTCTTATCCTAACCCTGTTGGTAAATATGAACTATCTGCAACCAAAATCAGTATGAAACAATTAACCACATCTCATTCGAATGCCCAATCTATGTCACGATGAAGCCTCCAAATCTTCTCCGATTTGAATGGGTTGGTGAGCTTCTTCAAGGATATTACGCCCTCTTCAGCAAAAAAACTATGCACTCACATTTGGAATATTTTGAAATTGAGATCCTTTATATTTTGAATTGATGTAGCCGATACTTGATGAAAATCCATCTTAATATCCATAATAAAACTGTTTAAAAGATTTTCACTATAAATAGGTTTACAAAACCCGCGACAATTGTTTCGCTGTACAACAGCTTCTTCAAGCGGAGAAGATATACTAATTTACATGTTTGCTATGATACCTTAAATATAGAGATCCTTTATATTAAACAAATGAAACTTCTGTGAAAAACAGCTAGGATACATGTGTATTTGTGTGTATAGATATGTATGTGTGTGCATGTATAACTCTACCTATGGTGTTTTTTTTTATTAGTATATTTCTTTTTTGGTTAGGTTATTTCTATATATTTTTTCACCGCTACTACTGGTGGTAACTGTATTTCCATATATTTTATAGTTTTTTTTTGTTTTTGTTTACTTTAATTACCTATATCATGTACTGTACTCCTTGTTATGAAACTGAATGTTTCTATAAACAATAAAGATTCAATTTAATTCAATTCAATATTAGAAATTCAGAAAAATTCACCGAAATCTTTTCGTTATGTGCCCTTCGGGGGGAGGGGGTCAAACATGAAAAACTGCTATTTCCCTTATTCAACGATACATTTGAAAGCGATCAAGAATTGTTTTTTGCGTTTCGTAATAAGAGTTGGGGGAAGAAGGGAGGGTAATAATTCTTTTCATGATACAACACAATATTGCGCAACAATGAAACAAGTGATAATATTGTTACCGGGTTAAATAGTCTAATCTGCGCAAAAGGTGACTTCACCGCCCCCTAGCAGCAAAACTGTTTATTTTTTTGGGTTGGCGCAATGGTAACATTGGTTGAGAATTGAATGGACTACATCAAACCAAAAGTTCAAAAAAATCCACCGGTACCTGAATTCCATAAGGAGTTTGCAGGGTCCTTTCCTCCTCCTATTGAATCTTTTTCCAAATTTGAAAATTGTCGACTGGTTTTTGAGATATTTGCAAAATACCAAACCCTATTTTGTTTTTTCAGTTGATTGTTGATGACTTTTGCAATTTTTGCAAGCGGCCCTTGAATTTTTTCGAAAATCAGTTACACGCTATTCCGAATCGAATTTTTCAGACCAATAGCTCTTTTTGACTAGTCTATATAAGCCTTATGCTTTTTTATCGAGCATTCATTCCTTTTATTGCGAGTATTTTCAAAGACGAATTTTTCGAAAAAATATTCAACCAGAATCACTTTTTCCAGGAGAAATTTTTCCAGTGGACATTTTTCCAGCGATATTTTTTTCCACAGAGAATTTCATCAAAAAAATATTTCTGGAGGGACTTTTTCAAGAAGGATTTTTGACGGATACCGTAACATCAAACAAGAAGAGCCATTTGATTTATTGTTACCAAAACCATCGTTTGAAATTAGCATACAGAATAACAACAATTGTACATTAATTGTCTAATTGTAAAAACCTTGCAAAAAATTGGTATGGATGGAATATTATTGTAATATGTTATAAAAAATGCGATTGAAATGAAAATGATGGGTATTACGTATTACCTGTATTTAAACAATGTAGCTCTGTACTTTTTTTCAGTTTGTTCAGTAATAACATACTTGTGACATTTCAATGTCATCAAAAATGACGCATTTTTAACGTTAGTATTGGAAAAAAGCCTTATTTTCATGGTGAAAAAAGTTAACATTTGTACAAAAATGACAAGTTTTTCAAAGTTATGCAAAAAATGTTTGTAAGTGTCAAAATTTTCTTTTCACACTTTTTATGACATTTGAAGTGTGGGATATAGTTTTTGAACAAAAAAAAAAATCGATAGTGCAAAAATGCCATTTCGGAATCTAGCAACAATAATATTCCCAAAAGCCGGTAATCTTATAACTCACATGGGAATTGGCTGCTGCTAACACCAAAAAAGCACAAAAATAAACCCCACAGTATCATTTTCATCGCAGAATTGGCCGAACACTGAAATAACTGTGGTCGGGAACAAGTTTGTACACTCTTATACGAAGGTTGTAGTTGAAGCGAAGTGGATGCAAGTCCACCATTTAAAAAAAATTATAAAAAGTCGATGAGGAGTCGATGCACCCAGGAGATGCAGGTTCTCGCGGTATCGCAGGGTTTTCCGAATTCACTCGCGAATTATTTGCAGTGTTGCCGCTAGCAAATTGGCTCAAAAGCAAGATTTTTCCTGCAAATAAGAAGAAATGGCAAGAATATAAAGTTTTTGATCTTACAAAGAAGCGAGATAAGTCGTACAAACTTTGTAATAATAGTTTAAATGCAAATGATGAACAACTCAATTGGAATATCTACAAGAGTAATAGGAACGAAATGGTATACAGGGTGAATCAAGACGAATTGTACATAGTCCAACCATAAGTACTATGTACCAAGGCAATTTCATATCTGGTATTGAAAAATGCCTTGTTGCGTTTTGACGGATATACAGAGTGATATTTGAGAATATAATAATAATAATAATAATAATAATAATAATAATAATAATAATAATAATAATAATAATAATAATAATAATAATAATAATAATAATAATAATAATAATAATAATAATAATAATAATAATAATAATAATAATAATAATAATAATAATAATAATAATAATAATAATAATAATAATAATAATAATAATAATAAAGTCACTCATCTGTTTTACATGGATGACCTCAAATTATATGCCTCTGGAGAAAGGGACCTACATCAGTCCCTTAGGGTGGTGGAAGAGTACACGCATGCTATCGGAATGGAATTTGGGATCGACAAATGTGCCACGGTTCATCTCAAAAGAGGACGATGCGAGGAATACGGAGAGGATGTCCAGCTCGTAGACGGAAGCATCCTACATCATCTGGATGCCGGAGAGACGTATACTTACCTAGGAGTGGAGCAACGCCACTCCCAAGAGGTATTCACAGTTAAGAACTCTCTCCGCGGCAAGTATCAGCATAAACTCCGACAGATCTGGTCATCAGAACTGTCGGGGAAGAACAAAGTTGCTGCAACCAATATGCTTGCCGTTCCGATCCTTCTCTACTCTTTCGGAGTAATGAAGTGGACTAAGGAAGAGCTGCGACAACTCGACGTTAAAACTCGCAAAGTGATGCATCTCAATAGGTGCTTGCATCCTAAATCGTCCGTTCCACGGTTATACTTTCCCAGACAACGGGGAGGCCGTGGACTTTTGAGTTTGGAGTGTATGCATAACAGAATGGTTCTGGATGGGGCCTGTAAAGTCATCAGGAGTTCAGATCCCCTTCTCTGCATGGTCCGCGACCATGAAAAAGCAGGGATTGGAGCATTTCTTTTTAAGGCAGCAACCCGTGCGGCCGATGAACTCGGTCTCGTATTCGACACTGAACAGGCTAACCCAAACTCTGTCACCGAGTTGGGACCCGCTCAGCAAAAAGCTCACATCAAAGTTGCGGAGACAGAGGTCCTGCTACAGCTACATATGGATAAGCCAATGCATGGTGTCTTCTTTCACAACATCGAAGACCTTGGCTTATCCAAAAGCTTGACCTTTGCCTTCCTCAGGTCGAGTGAGCTAAAGTCGGAGACCGAGGGATTCATAATGGCCTGCCAGGATGGTGTTTTCAACACCCTCGTCTACCGTAGTCGCGTGATGGGTATAGACGTCCCTGACACCCGATGCAGGGCATGTCGTGGGGCACCTGAGACCGTAATGCATTTGCTATCAGCATGCCCATCTTATGCGGTCTCAGCCTATATCCACAGGCATAACGCGGCGCTACGAGTGTTATACTACCATCTACGACACTCGTACGGTATAGACGAGACACCGGTGTTGCCTTATGTTCCGGGGGATATTGAGTCCGTGGTGGAGAATGAGAGGTGCCGGATCTATTGGAACTACTCATTCCCCACCCTCAGGCAAATACAAGCCAATAAGCCTGATGTTGTCCTCCTCGACCACCAAAGTAGAACGATATTCGTCATGGAGTTTTCCGCTCCAGGCGAAATGAATATCGTTCGAAAAGAGGAGGAAAAACGGACTAAATATCGAGATCTTCTCTTTGAACTCCGCAGGATATATCCGGACCATTCTGTCAAAATGGTGGTTCTGATCATAGGAGTCCTTGGTGGAATGATGGACACACTGCTCTCCAACTTGAAGATAATACCTGCTTGCCGTAATATGGCAGAAATCTTAGCAGCGCGAATTCAGAAGGCCGTCATCCTTGGTTCGCTCCGTCTACTCAGGGCACATGATTCTCGGACCCAATAGTCACTCACCCTACGGACGTAGGGAGTGGTTATTGGGGTTAACGATACCAGCGCGCCCTCCGGATGTATCGGAGCACCGGAGACAGGGCCTGACTGGTACATTCCTAACGGAAAAAAAAAAAAAAAAAAAAAAAAAAAAAAAAAAAAATAATAGATTTTATTGATAGTAAACATACATGGAGTAGCATATACAGATATATAACAGAACACTATGAATACTATCAAATGGCAGGATTCAGTCTCTCACCTAGTCATAGACTAGGTTCGAGCTTGCTCTTCCATCCAACCAGAGGCAAATATTTAGAAAAATAAACTATGTAGAGAAATACGAGAAATTCAAAATTCAAAAAAATAAAAGGAATGAATATCATAAAGTTAAAAATTGTATCAGCGGGAATAAGTAAGCTTGGGTAGCAACGCTAATGAAGATTAGGCAATTTATTCTCCAGCAGAAGGTATTTAAGTTTGGATTTGAACGCATTGACGGAAAGTGATTTGAGGGAAATCGGTAACCTATTGTATAGCCAGGCAATATAATATGTGTAAGAGCCACGGAAGAGGGACGTTTTGTGGATTGGCGGCGTGAGCAGATGTTTAAATCTCAGATTTAAGTTGTGGACATCCGTTCGGTAACTGATTTTATCATGAAGATAACTAGGTTTCATGGTAGTTATTATTTTATGAAACAGCGAACTGGCATGATAAATTCGACGTGTTTCCATATTCATCCACCCGAGAGTTTCCAAATGGTGAGATATATGTTGGCGTCGACTTGCTCCCGTAATAAGTCTGATACAAGAGTTTTGTGAAACCTGTAACCTGTGTTTATCCGTTTTTAATAAAATTGCGAAGTTAGCATGCGATAACACGAGAGCATCGCATAACATTTTTTTCGCTTTCATATTTAGCAGTTCTCTGTAAATTAATTTCAGATTTCAATATCCACGTTTGAGAATATGCGACGTATGTAGAGAAAATCTCAGAGTATGGTCTAGGAAGAGACCAAGATTCTTTGTATTTTCTTTAAATGGCAGTCGCAGGTTATCAAGAGGGTGACGTGTATGTGAATTATTCCACGTTAAATATCTCTAAAAGTAAAATACTCAGACTTATGAAGTTTGGCACACCGAGAAAGCTCCCTGAGCTCAATAAAATGGGGTTTTAAATTTTTTCAATTTCAGTTCTGGACTTAGTTTCTTTTAGGTTTCTATTGGTTTTTTATAAACAACACCCTGTAAGCCAGATCAGAATTTTTATTTTCTCACTCTGAAGCTTACGAACAATACTAAGCAACAGTTAAAAAAAATTGAATGCGGTAGTTTTTGTTTTCTGCGAAAATAAATTAAACTTAAAATATATTGTTTAATTTCAATGGATTCACATTCTGCTTATAACTGAAGCGGCTCTACATCGATAGCACATCATAATTTTTCAACGAATATCATAAGGAGAGTTCATATTACTCGAGATAAAGTACAATTCAATCAACCGTTGAAATTCCAGTGCCGTATTTATTTATTTTCCACGTTTTTATTGATCCTCTAAAAACAACACCCACGTCAAACCGGATGGTACTAACCGAAAAATAAATTATACGTTGAGAGGACTTAAACGAAATAAAAAAATCCTGTTCAGCAAAGAAAAAACTTTTATTTTTGAATGATATTGTACTATAGCTAATACAGCACTACATCGGAAAAAACATTATTTAAAATAAAATCGTCAGGAAAGTATTATCTACTCAATTGAAAGAATAGATGGATGGGAGTTGGTGGGCCGATTCCTTGGCTGGCGAGTTCACCTGACCTCAACCCATTCGATTATTATTATTATATTATATTATATTAAGGAAGTGCCGGGAGGCGAATATATGGTATTTTAAAAATTAACTTAAATCACACTAATTTTTTTTAAGTAGTGTCCATTTAAAATGATATTGTAATCGTTGAGACAACTGAATTAAATTTTCTAGAAAACTGAGTTTGGTATTTGTATGTCTGTAATTGCACTTACTCTCCGTTCCATATTTCACAATAACAGTTGTGGAAGTTGACTGTAAAACATTTTCATGTATTTCTTATGGTGACGCAAACTTTGAAAATTGTCCCGTAGAAAAATAAAACGTATATTTATAACTAGTCATAACATTAGTGGGCCATTAATGGTGTTTTTTGACACAATGACAGATAAGCGTTGAAAATATGTGTCTATCAGAGAAAAGATTGAAGTATTTTGCTGAATAAAGTTAAAAGCGCTTTAAGAATCTACTAGACGGTCCAAATTACAGACCACTGAATCGCTACAAATAAATCCAGCGGATAATGAAGCGCTTCATTTATCTGTAGCGGCTGGAAGACCTGTCAGCCTTCTATTACGTGAAGCGTATAAGCGGCTGCAGCCGCTGCATGATGTTAGACGCACACATATTGACAGTTGAACCACTAACCAGTTAGGATCAATATTTCTAGTTTGTTTCGTTTTGTTGTAAATGAAGTTGTTTTCCAGATTTCAGAAGAATGATATTGCGGAGAATACTTTATAATTATTAGATGAAAAATAATGGAAAAACAACAAAAATAAGCATTACCTATGCATACCTATTGCGTAGAACTTTGTGAAGATAAAAAAGTCACACATAATATTGAAATACCTGCCTACTTATCTTACCTATTGGCGTCTGGAAATTTCAACAAAGTTTTCACGAAAAGCAGAGTTGAATAAAATTGTTTCACATATTGAATTCATGTAGTAAAGTATAGGCAGACATTTGATTGATATGATTTTTTTATCGATGGACCTATTCATTGTTGAAATTGTTTGTTTTGAAAAGTTGTTTAAAATTTTTTTTTCGTTAACCAGCTGTCGTCCCCTTACGAACTACAGCCCTCAGAAGTCGAAACTTGTGCGAGCTAAGGATGAACGAGGTCATACCTTTTTACGTGCGATTCCTAGCACTTTGCAAGAAGTTCTCAAAATATTTTCAGACACATTCGAAATATCTATTGAATACATGTACTAAATAATTCTTTTATTAAACAGAAGAGTAATCAATAAATATAAAAATATAAATCAACAACAAAAATTAATTGGCGCTCCGGGGCGACTTCATTGATTCCAGTGGCGCATTTGCTTTTTCAGCTGCAGGAAAATCCGGAAAAACCTGCAGCACCACATCGTCTGGAGATCTTAATCTGCCAATGTCCTCTCTCTCATAAAATAAAATGTAGGGTGTCTCCAGAGGCTCCAATAAACCCAAGATATCGTCAGAGCATTTAGAAACAATATTATCGTCAAACTTAAACCAGTCCGTTCCATCTTTCGCCAATGCGTAATAATGGCCAGATTCAACGCCGGAACCACAGTGAACAATAATGACTGCATGAAGATTATAATTGTGGTCTGCTAGATTGAGGTGTTCATCTATTTCCAATCTTCGTATAAGTTTGGTGCCACCCCCAGAGGTTGAGTCATGTTTGAAGAGCATCAGTGTTATTATCAGATTGACTGGTGCCTCAGTTATACTCGTTGTCTTATCGTTATCAGTCAATTTGGCGCATATTGGGCAATCACCAGTTAAAAGTTCTATTTTCATATGATGAAACAGCAAGCTCCGCACGGACTGGCTATCAGACATATCAGGAAATGCTAGTTGAAGCTCCAGAAAGTCACATACGTTTTTAATGTCTCTCAAACATGTACCACAACATAAACTATGTAGTGAGGATTTTTCCAGCGAAAGATCTAGAAACACAAGACGAGATAAGCTGTACGGAACCATTTGATCCAGAACGGTCGAGACTACTGATTTTGTCATTTTCCTGCTCACGAAGAGTATTCAATAAGAATCCCAAGAATTCGGAACAATCCTCTTGTTGTCCTAACGAGTATCTAGTAGACTTCAAAGACTCCAGGAAAGATGATGAATTCTTACGAAACTGCAATTGCATAAACAGGGATTTGAGATTGGTGAATAAGTAGGAAACGTTCTCGTTCATTGTTAAAATCTCGTTCTTGAAATTCTTCGTCATGAATAATACTTGTGAAATGCTATTCATGTAGCAAGTGTTTCCCAAATTATCTAATCCAATCTTATTAACAAGATCCTCAGGACAACTCTCCACTGATTCGTAGGGAAGCTGGTCAGACTCTGCATCGCATCCATTTCGTAAGCTGCAATCAACCCGTCCAAGTGAAGAAGGGTTTCGTAGAGGGATCGATTCGGCTCTTGCTCGATGAAGCTCCTCCGCTGAAAGGGAACCAGAACCTCGAGGAATGCAATTCATATATGGGGTGCAGGAATGACTCATGTCCATAGACCGCACTGAAAAAGAAGAAGGTGGATCAATCACTTGCGAATTAACCTTGATAGGAGACTGATGACGATACACTGCTCTCGGCTTTTCTCGAATAGATTTTAGTTCCGTATTGAAATGAGGGTAATGCATGATCTCATGAAATTTATGCGATGGAGGAATAGTTCCAAGAACCGAAGCAGCATTATCACGTTGAATAGCAATACTAATTCTTTCTATCAAAAAAGTGGTAGAACAGTAATATTTCGTTGCGTGACCCAATCTCCTTCCAAGTTCATGAACAAATAAAAGAGATTCCGGACCATAAACACCAAAAGTTTCAACGGCTACTGGATGAAACAAATAATTGTTACCAAGATTTTGGTATTTTTTTCGTTTCAATTTTTCGCCAGACAAAGCTGCAGTTCCAGCAGACTTCGAACTTTCGGCTAGATGGGAAGCCGCGACCGTGTCAACACAAGTAAAATCCCATGCCACAGGTTTACCGTATTTCCAGGGTATGAGAGACATACCATCTGGTCTTTTACCATCATCTCGACTTGTACCTAAGGGTTCCAAAATTGCAGGAACATCCGCTGACACCATGGCACGATTCAATATGTCGTTCACCTGGTAATGTCGAGATGCACGCCCTGCACTTCTGCAACTTAAACCGTGCACACCTTTCTCATCAACTACACCACCACAAACACAGGTATGAGGCACACAATCATGTTCAGAAGAGGTCGGTCCCATATCTTTAGTATATTCTTTTTATCTGTAGGAGGATCAATATTAGTTGCGGCATGCCAGCATAAAAATCGTCTTTGATATTCAGAAATATAGAAGGAAGGATGGCATCGATAAGAACACTATTGACTGACGACAAAAAAACTGGTAAAGCTAAGGAAGAAGCCGAACGTAGCCCTAGTCCACCAAGGTTTACAGGAATCGTTGCTTGGAGCCATGAATCATTATTGAAATACTTATTTGTAAAATATTCCGTCGTGTTTCGGAGTAAATTATCAAATTCGTCGAGCTCTAACTGACTTGACCAAGTGGAGGAACATCTGAGGGCGTACATGAGTTATGAATTGAATACATATTATAATTATGAAAAATTATCTCCTATAATATGAGAAGTAAAATTCAACGATCACATGTCAAATATGTGACAGAAAAATCTCCACTTATTAATTTCACCCTAGAGAATAAACATTCCTGGAAATTTTTTGGGTTGCCATGGCAACTAAACAAAAACCAATTTTTTTATTGAATGAAAAAGCGAGGTGTGAAATTTTCAGTAGTTATATCCCAACAAAATGCTGAATTTTCAAAAAATACTTTCATCTTGCTGCCACGAAAACTGTGTTGCTTAGAAACACCACGAGAGCTTGCTCGAGTGGTGTTTTATACAGCAACACAGTTTGAGCGACAGGCAAGGTGAATGTATTTTGAAAATTCTGCATTTTCAAGGGATATTCGATCACATAATTTCACGACTGAATGCGTATTGCAGGAATGGTTCATTATGTGTCATTAATGTCAGTTGAAGAGTTGAACCGTCAAACTAACGTTGCTAAATTTACAGTGATTGTTGTAACTATGGAAAGGTATAAATGAGGAAGAGGCGAAACACCGATTTGAAAATACCACGGGCTGGAGACAGTGTTTTCGAAAAGTCCTTTTCTCATTGGTTTGAATTCAAAAAATGATGGCGTTTGATTGGTTTATATAATATGAGGGAAATTGTCAATCTAATTAACAATGATTCAGAAATTACAGACCTGAAGGAAATAGCAGAATTGTTTGCTTACAATTTCCTTAATACTGCCTAATTCGTAACTAAAAATAATTTCAATTGTTGTTTAGCAAAAAATTTCACTTCTAGTACAGTCTCAAGAAATCACAATATAATATTTCTATCGAAAAAGTTGGTTTACAAATTTTAAATTTTTCAACTTTATCAGTGCTCAGTCTCTTCGTTGAAACCTCTACTTTGAGATGTCATGAAGGAAATGTATTGTTCTTATGGAAGAATATCGTTAAAAATGCGAAGAAATAAAAAAAAAGACTTTTTATAATCGATTTTTCAGATCATGAGAATTACTTATTTTTTATTGAAAATAAGCTATGAATGAATGCTGTTTATATTCAATTATTTGTTGATGGTTTTGAAATTACCGAAAACATAGTTAAACATTAATAGCAACAATAATACCATAACAATAGAAGCGGTTAAACTTGTTAAGCGTTCATTGAAGGTTCAATTGAACATTTGTATCATTACATATTTTTTTTTTTTTTTTTTTTTTTTTTTCCTTGGTGTTTTGGCATCGACTGCTATGGTCATTAGCCATGTGTTCTGGATAGGCCTTGTTACTAACTCCATACGCCACTTTAGGAGCAGCACTGTTAATTTTTAACGCAACAGTGAATCGTGGAGGATTATTCCCAGCCGACACGAGCCTCAATTACATATTATTATTATAATAACAGTTATAACGTGAACGTTTAAACACATTTATTTGAAATGTTGTTTGTTTTTTCGAAAAATTGTCAGTATCCGTATAAAGTTTATTTTGGTTATCCTTTCTTGAAGCTTATTTTATTTATACAGAAAGTTTCAAGAAACAGTTATGACAACAATTTTTCAAATTTTTATTTTTCATTCTGTTTAAAATTCTATATATTTTTCATGGTTAATGTATAAACATATTTCGAATATTTTCAAAAAAAATCTACAGTGTGACCCACTTAAGACCGGAACACCCTTATAAAATCTACAATTTCCAAACGATTGGAATGTTATTTTTTTTATTGGGTAAAAATTCGAAAAGTCTACTAGGGTACCAAATTTCATGAATAAATTTCCATTTCTAGGGCCAAATGATCTGATTTTTCAAGGTCAAAAATCTAAGAAAAATTACTAGCGATTTTTTCAGATAAATTCCAACTACACCACTGTATTGGCGACATTTTCAAATTGTTCATATATAAACGAGGTTGAAATGCGCCAATCAATAAAAAAGTTATAAGGGAATGAAATTTGAAAAATATGATATTTAATCAACAATCAATTCAATATCAAAACTTTTATCAGAATTTTGACTACACCACCGAATTTAGGGAGTCTCCAAATATCACTGACTGTAATTTTATCGAAATCTGTTGATAAATAAAAAAAAATTATGAAATAAATATGACATGTCAATTTTATCCGATTTTATCTCACAATTTATTTTTTATTTATCAACAGATTTCGATGAAATTTATAGTCAGTGATATTTCGAAACTCCCTGAATCCAGTGGTGTAGTCAAATTTCTGATAAAAGTTTTAAAATTGAATTAGTGGGTTCATTAAACAGCACATTTTTCAAATTTCATTCCATCATAACTTTTTTATTGATCTACGCATTTCAACGTCATTTACATAAGAACAATTTAAAAATGGTGCTCGACACAGTTCTGATCCCATTGAAGGTTTACACCATTTCTAGGTTATTCTGCTCCAAACAATACACAAAGAATTGAAAAAATTATTGGTAGTGATTTTAGTTACGATTCAAAAATTTTATTTACGATTGAAAAATATTTACAATAACACCGGTAAAAACAATTTTCGCCCACACTCAATGTCTGATGTTTGCGAGGATAAGCACTTCAGTTTGATTCATAATGTCACCATTGGCAAAAATTGAGATGATAATTGCAATAATACAAAAGATACCCGCATCACAGAAGTTATAATATTAATTCGGCTCACAATGCAGTAGATACTGTAAACAAATTCTCCGAGAATAATTATAAGTGAATACAGGGTGTCCGGTAAACCGTGTACAATATTGAAACGGTGATAGACCAGGTCATAACTGTTCAGAATATCGGAATTTCACCTCACCGTTTTCGAGATAATGGGCATTTTAAAAATTTCTGGAAAATCGCTATGTGCCATGTATACAAACTGGGACGAATCCAAATATCTTTGCTGCTGAAGATTACTGATGAGTGATGCTTTCAGACGTACAGAACAGTTTTTTAGAAAGTGAATATTTTTTTCAAGAAATGAGGGTAAAATGACAGATTTGAATTTCAAATTTTTTTTTAAAGTTTGACATTATTGTCTGAAAGAAACGTAACCAATTGGAAGTGGAGGTTCATTTCAAAAGACTGATCATTTTTTCCAGACTCTACCATGGTATAAAACAAACTATAATTATTTTTGGGGGAAGTGATTTCTATTGCGTGGTTTTATTCTAGGCTTCCATCAACTTTTATACCTACGCCCAAAAATTATTTTATTTCGATTTTATCAAGATAAAATGTGGAAATGATTATTAGTATTAAAGAATAGAATGCTTGGTAGCATTAAATGAATGAATACCATTCCCACGCTCAGGATATTATCCTTTTGTGGGTGTATGCCATTTATTTACTGCCATTTAACTCAATTTACAAACATAGTGTACTACTATCTTCTTGTATCACACTGCAGTGAATGAAGTTATTATTATTATTATTATTATTATTAAATAGTATGTAAATAAAATTAACTTTTCATGTAATTAAGCCTAATAAAATGATCGAAATGATATGTCGATTATCTGACATGGCACCGATTGATACGAATTATTTTGATAAATGTCGCAACATCCAGATTCCAACGAAGTTTCAGAAACCGACAGATATACAGGGTGTAACCAAATAAGTGCATAATTTTTTAGGAGGTGAATCCTTGTCAAAAATTAAAAACTTTTCTAACTCCTATGTTGTGTCCGTAGAAGCAATAGTTTCCTAATGACTGTCACATTTGGTTCGAACAACTTGTGACTTCTGTCGTAGTTTTTTGAAATTATTCCGTTTGTCTCATTCAGTGGTATTTATTTCTTTGTCATGCCGTAAACACGTTATACTCCCCGAGAATACGCGCATATGCACTACATTTATGGTGAATGTGGAGGTAGTGCTACTGCAGCAGCAGCGCTTTATGCAGAACTATATCCGATTGCACAATGCCGCTCAGAGAATCGCTGATTTGGGGGTTATAACCTATAACGCATTTGACAAGGTTTTATTAAGAAATGTATGAAAGATATGAGGAAAATATAGATGTTGATGTAGGCGTATTCCTAAACCTACTAGAACGATTTCCTCATCTATATAATCTGAAGGACAAGAATTATAAAAATATTATGTTCAGGAAAACAATTGGCGCTAAATGAACACAAAATATGACTATAAATTGGACATAATTTTTCCTGCGGCTGCGGCAACGGCTGCGGATGCGGCTGCGATACAATCTATAAATCCTGCTTAAAGCGAACTCGCAAACACAAAAAAACTGACGTTGTTTTATAATATTGTTGTGATATTGTTGAGCTGTTGATAACACGATGTTGGGATTTTTCTGTAGAATTACGAGGTACGTGGGTTGTTCTTCCCTCCGAATCAAAATGTAATTTTTCAGCGGGTTTACGAAAAGACTTGAACGACACACGGCCGTTACGCAAATAACGGATTCGGTTGTTATAATCCTCGGCTGCGCCTCGGATTACAATATTCAACCTCATCCGTTATTTGCTATATAATATCGGCCTTGTATAACGTTAATAACTATTTATTATAAGCAAGTTTGATGTGGTGAACCATTCTTACTTTCTCATTTATTATTTTATTTATTATATCATTCACTTGACTACACAGTTACTTTCCAAATAAATGAATATTTTGGAACATTTGGTGTGAATATGATTCAAGAAAAAAAAACTACCAACACACCAGTAAGCTTTTAGCTCCTGACTAACTTTGAGTAAGCTTTCAACTTTAAGTAGTTTCTTTTTTTTGAACAGTTACTTTTCCAACTGAGGGCAAACCCGCTGCTACATATTTTCCACTAAAATTTCGTCTGCTATTGAATAATATCCAATTATTGAAACAAATTATTATGAGAGCGATGTCGAGGTATTTCACCGCATTATTCAACAAAAGGAAATCCAATTGAAAATCCGTTTACAAAATGGTTCACATCAAACACTTGTTCACCTCAAAGGCAGTGAAGCGCGCTGTATTTTGTTCAAATAACTTTTTGTATAACACACATATACGTAATTATTGTGTTATCGTACTGATACATAATAATTATCCACTCTTTCACTAATATTCATTAATGGAATTTCATTCTTTTCCAGGAAAAATGTGTTTGAACTCTCCTGAAAACGAGTATTTCCTGACTGCCAGTATGCATTATATTAATAATAATAACAATAATAATATCGTTTATTGCTCTAAATACGAAACAGTAAATTAAATATTTCAATACTAACGAACAGTCGTTACCGACCGATGATGAACCCTTTACTCCCATAAACACCTAACTATGTAGGCTTATTATGGCAAGAACCTGTCACAAAACAACTACTCCCCTGGCTAAGACCACGACGGGTATTGAATCAAGTCTAACAGCACTGTTCGTTAGCAAACGATCTCCCAAAGATTTCTGTCTTCTTCGATTAAATCTCTCAACCCGGAGATTCGGAGTGTCTTCCTCTGCTCGCTAGGTGGAGCGGCCTAGAAACTGCTTTCATCTCGTGAACCAGAATTGACTAATCAGCGGAGTGTGTATTGGTTTGGACGGGGAACAGATGGCTTCAGTGCTGTCTGTGTTGACCTGCCCTTGCACTGATGAGAGGCAACAACCTCGAAACTAGTCTGCAGGTGGTCACCCCGTCCAAATCAAAACATAATTCTGCTGGTTGGTCATAGAGGGCAGTGGGGGCACTTGCAATTGCGTCCTCTGATGTTTTGAGGAACGTTGCACAAGTAGCTGTTAGACTTAATTCAATACCCGTCGTGGTCTTAGCCAGGGGAGTAGTTGTTTTCTGACAGGTTCTTGCCATAATAAGCCCACATAGTTAGGTGTTTATGGGAGTAAAGGGTTCATCGGTCGGTAACGACTGTTCGTTAGCAAACGATCTCCCAAAGATTTCTGTCTTCTTCAAATATTTCAATGTTACAATAAACAAGTAGATTCCCAGAAGATTCAAGAGGAATCTTTTACGGGAAATATAAAGCGGCTATAATGTAAAAACAATTATTGACAAATAACGAAAAACATGCATAGATATAAATATACACTCAAGTTTAACAATTACATAAATATAAAATTAAATAATGATTAATGAATAGGATCTTAAGATTTAAATATAACTATAATAAGAAAATGGATGAAAACAATTCTGAAACCAGTGCTAGATGAATGAGTTGAAGCGAATATAACATTTATTACTTGGGATTCGTAATGTGATCAGTCTATGAGCTCACGTAATAGTTGTCTTGAGAAACATTTTATATGTACAATGAGGTTTTTTAAAAGATTTTTTTTATTAATTTCGTTTTGTGGGCTGGTTAGATAATTTAGGTCCTAAATATTTATAACACTTTTGTCCTTCGATTTAGAAGTAGAAGGACATATGTATTTCTTATTTTGTCTGGTACTATACGTAAGCGCAAATGTGGTGAGTTTATTTTTCTCTGAGTGCTGTCTGATGTTTATATTTTTATAAAATAGTTGTCGGATATCTAATATTTGAGATTCGAGATGAAGTTGGTCACTGTTGAACCTTGGCTCCTTTTACATCATCATCGGAAGCATTTGATAGAGTAAATCATGAACTGCTAATTACAAAGCTGAATGCATATGGTATCACTGGTAACCTATTGGACTGGCTCTTAACTGGCAGGTATCAGTGGGTTAAAATTATATCTCAGATATTATAGAAGTTAATTCTGGGGTTCCTCAGGGAAGTCACTGTGGCCCACTACTATTCAACTTATTTGTCAATGACATTGCCCTCAGTATAGAGTATTCTCAATTCCTACTATTCGCTGATGATCTGAAAATTTTTAAAGTAATTGAAAATGAAATAGACTGCCACGAGCTACAGAGTGATATCAATAACCTTGTTCATTGGTGCAATTCCAACGGAATGGATCTGAACCTTAATAAATGCTACTTCATAAATTTCAACAGAAATCAAAGATCCAGTGATTATTCATACTCCATCAACTAGTTAGACCTCGAAAGGGTTACTCAAATAAAAGACCTTGGTGTATTATTGGATGATAAATTATCTTTTTCGGAACACATAAAAATGATCTCCCTGAAAGCACGCAAGATGCTGGGTTACATCAAGAGAGTATCCAGAGACCTCTCAATCAACTCCTTTAAGGTTCTTTACTGTGCTTTTGTCTGTTCAAACATGGAATATGCGTCTGTGGTATGGAACCCTTATTATCAGACTTATATTAATATGCTGGAAACTGTACAACACATATTTTTAAGATCTTCTGCATACAAACTAGGAATTCATGTGGACAACTATGACTATGATTATCCAGCCCTTTGTTCTTTGTTAAAAATAACTACTCTTGAGAACAGGAGAATCGAAACCGACTTATGTTTTTTGTTCAAGTTGCTAGCTGGTGATGTTTTTTCCCCAGATTTCCTGTCTCATGTTGAGTTCAAAATTAATACTTCTGGCACTAGGTCGAATGATACCTTTCATATTAAACATCATTACCGAAACTACGGGCACCACAGCCCTTTAACAAGAATGGTAAGGAATGCTAATAATGTGGATTTGAACTACTTCGGCATACCATTTTCTACTTTCAGACGTGACCTAAAAAATGGAAATAAAAAATAAAAGAGTGAAACACTTGGTTCAATGATACTGGGTGAATGTATGTGATTTTTTTCTTATTTTATCAATGACTATAAATGTTTTTGTGTAGTGAGTGTATATTTTTTATATATGTATATATGACAACAATTTTTAAAAACGTGTATTAATGCTTTTTTTGTAGTATATTTTATAGGTATATTTAAGACCACAATTTTTAATCTTTAATTTGTACAATGCTGTAATGGACTCTTCCGTAAATAAATAAATAAATCAATTCCAAAAATCGTTTCTGTATTACCTCGAGTGGTCTCAAGTATGTTTTTGATACTCCTCCCCATCCCAATATTCCATACGCGATATGACTTTCCACCAGGCTGAAATAGATTATTTCATTCTGTTTGAGATTGAGTATGTCTTTGAGTTGTCTGAACTTATATAATACGAATCTGAGTTTCTTAAGAATAGAATTAATATGTGCGTCCAATGTCAAGGCCAATCAAGGAATTTTGGGTTTGTTACAGCGGCGATTGAGAAGTTTTGTATTGTGAGTGTGGAGTATGTAGGCAACGTTGATTTGCTGGAGGAGAATGGTAAGAATTGAGTCTTATTCAAATTGATAGAAAGTAATCTGGAGTCAAACCAATTTTTACGACAACCAGATCTGTCTCTACTATAGATTTCAGTTGAGACCAGTCTTCTCCACTGTAGATTATTGCCGTGTCATCCGCAAAAGTATATGTAATATAAACAATATGGGTCCCAATACCGTACCTTGAGGCACACCATCCTCTATGTTTTTTTATTCACTTGTCGTTTCCTTTAATTTGACGCATTGTTTTCGGTTACTCAAATAGTACTGAAAGAGTTTCAAACATTTTCTTCTAATACCGACATTTTCTAGGGTCGTTAATAGCATACGGTGGCTGGCAGTGTCAAAAGCCTTGGCAAGGTCTATAAATACAGTGAGGCATGGTTTGATTTGTTGATGTATCGACATTTTGGAGAAGAATGATTAGCGTGCTGTGTTATTTTCAGGTATGGGGTCCCAGTGTGACAAGCACGCAGGTAGTAAAAGTAGGGGAATCTAGGGAAAAACGGGGTACCTAACTTTAAGAGCCTGATTATTGTACCAAACGATTTAACTTAACTGTGCCATTTTGAATTTAGCTAACTAATTATATTATCTTTAGACTTTAATCAACTAAATAACCAACTCAAAATTTTTACGTAGTTTTTTTGTATATTTTAAAAAAATCAGGACTTTCCCCGTTTTGCCCCGTATACGGGGCAAAATGGGAATTGTATCTGGGGTAAAATGGGTTAAGTATATGAGGTACGTGTAGGTCAACGAAAATAATTTATTGATACAAAAACTCTTAGTTATATCATATATGATATATACAAATTTAGTTAGGAACAAAATTCACATCGGAACGCAGTCTCATCGTCATCGCTGTCAATACCAGCGCAAGAATTATGAGCCCATTCGTGACAACAACAACATGAAATCCATCCTTCGGTGTAAGTACTATAAAATTCTTTGCAATAAAGACATATCGCATCGTCTTCGTCTATTGACGAATCTTCATTATTTTCATCTTTCAATGCTGCTTTTTTTGTTAGTTTAGGAACTGCTTTTTTCGTAGAATTTTTCCCTACACTGCCTATTTTTCTTTTCACACTATTAGCTTTCTTATTTTTTTCTTGATCAGATATTTCCAATTCCATTTTGTAAGGAGTGGATGTTTCCGTTGAGGGCGTTTTGCAACAGAAGTTACTTTAGGAATTGGCTGCAAATCTTGCGGCGATGCAAGAGGAAATATATTTGGCTCTTGTAGAACTACCTTATTCGGTATTTTTTCACGAGTTGGAGGGGCATCAGGCATCCACGAACATTGTGGTAGTGGCGAAGCCGCAGAATCATTGTTGATGTTTGTTATTGGCACACGTGAAGGAGGAGTTGTCTCTACTCTATTTTTGTGGATCACAGATTTTTCTGGAGTCTGATGGGCATTTTCTCCTAAGGATTGCTGTTCATTGCCTTCATCGTCTAAAGGGATATCTGTCGTAGAAGCTGGTAAAAAGTCACTTTCTTCAAAAACATTTTCATTCGGTGGCCAAATTCCAGTTGTTTTGAAAGCACTCATAGCATTTTTCATTGTTGCTGCGTTAACATAGGCAGCTCCAAAAAGAGTCGAAAGTTGCCAAAGTGTGACGACTTTTCCGGGATTACTTCGTAGCCACAGTCTTACTTCATTTTCGTAGTAGTTGCTGAGAGGTTTCATAAAGCCGACGTCCAGAGGTTGCAACTTGTGCGAACAATGCGGTGGTAAACAAAGCAGAGTAACCCCATTTTCTCGGGCATAATTAATAAGGTCAGGATTTTTTGTATGACTGGCATGACCATCACAAATTGAAAGTACGGCGTTATCTTTTGAAGCCCCGGAAAATTGAACAAATTTTTTAAACAATCCGAAAAAAATATCTGCAGTCACCCAACCAGAATCACTTGTTTCAACCATAGAACCAGGTGGCAAACCAATTTCAAATTCAGGGCGTTTTCTTTTTCTGGGAAAAATAAGGCAAGAAGGAACATAACTGCCCGAAACTGAGCAACAAATTTCAGCAGTCACGGTTTCCCCCCTCTCTGCAGAAGTGAGAACACCTACTTGGTGTTTTCCTTTGAGTGCTAATATCCTCGAATGTTCCTTTGGATTTACAGTGATACCTGTCTCATCACAATTGAAAATCTTTTCTGCAGTTAGTTGATACTTATCGATAATACTTGTAAGCAAACCAAAGAACTGATTCACAGCAACCTTATTGAAGCCCATTGCTCTAGCTCCTGATGTGGCTTCTGGTTTTCTTAGGGCTATGGTAGGGTGCCTTCGAAGAAAATGTTCCATCCAGTCAGGACCGGCCATCTGAATGTCCTTACTAAACCTATTTGCAACACCGTTTACGAGTGCCAACTGATAAACAAATTTTCTTAACTCTTTCATTGTAAAGCCGAACAATCTTGATTCCATGTCTTTTACATATTTCACAATCTCTGACTCTTGAGCTTCGGTAAACACATTTCTGACGCTTCCTAATTGCGTTATGTTAAACTTTGACCCCACATCTCTTTTTGCTTTTGCAACATACCGTTCTAATGTGGTTTGAGGCACCTTAAATTGCTGCGCTGCTTTTTTATAACCCATGGTACCCTCAATAATCGCCTGTACTGCTTCTTTCATTGAGTCTTTATACCAATTTTGACGAGTTGTCTTTCTTGCGTACTTTCGTACCATCTGAAACCAATAGGAAAACAATAAATTCTAATGCATTGCTTGGGGTAAAACGGGGTCCCAAGGACTGAGTAAAACGGACCCCGTTGTACCCCATCATCAACACCCCATTTTGCCCCAAATACACGTGCTCAAATAAAACAAAAAAAAAATCAATGTAAAAGTGTTTTTGAAGCCATGCGTTTAATAAGGTAGACTATATAAAGGCAATAACGATATAGCATAAACAAAACTTCAATAACTTTTCGAAAAATGTACGTACCTTAAGGAAATATATGATCCAATTTTACAACGTACGGCGTTTATAACTCTATGCCGGACAAGGTCAAACTAACGTTCGCCCGATTCGTGCTGCGTCTATTGCAGTGAAGGGTATTGGTGGTGGGAATAATGCGTCTGAGATTTGGCGGGTTAATTCGAATGGAATTCACGTAAAATGTCGGTACCCCGTTATGCCCCAGTACCCCGTTTTGCCCGAGGTTCCCCTACATGTGACACCACTCAGAACCTAAGTCTTCATCTTTTCAAAAATAAGTTATGTCTGAAGGCCCTGGGATTTTACTTATCAGGAAATCTTAACAAAATCTTCTATTTACCTCAATTCTGATTCCTTTTAAATTTATTTTTAAACAAAAATCCTCCCAGAGTCGAATCCGTTTTCAACCGAGATAGCTAACCCTGGTGTGATGCGTCTGCTGGGTTTTGAAAAAAAAAAATTGTTGGAAACGAGATTTGAACTCGGATGGAGTGGTTGAATTTGAATTTGCTAGTGACTCTGTACACGAACCCACCAGGAGTTGCGGAAATATATCTGTAGACTGGCAATTTAACTAAGTGAGTACTGTTTTTACGTACCTTTTACGTACCTGAAAAATGGTCATCTGGCCAAGCTAGCAGGTAGGCATGCGAACATAGTACATATTAACACTACTCAATCTTACACATTTCGTTCGTTTAAAAATGAGTAACGTCTGTCGGCCCTGTAATCTTGCTCTATACATACATTTGTTACTTGTTCTATATCATGTGATAATTTTAAAGGATAAATGAAGATTATTATTATTATTATGAGATGCAGATATTGTCTCAAAGATAAAAGACGCAAACAAACAAAATATTCATGTGAAACCTGTGTTGAAAACCACCTTTTAGTATAGTTCCAAATTATTTCATGGATTTTGTTTTGTACAGCCTTTTATACGTAATTAAAAATAAATGTATATTTCAGTTATCAGTTATCCACATTTCTAAACGTGTTGAATGATCTATCACATGCCCCTCCTTCTTCAGATTGTGGGGGTTGTAACTTTCACTCGAAGGGGGTTGAAATTCGGGATGAAATTTCTTCATTGCAGTATATCATTTCAAAATCAGAAATTGACGTGTTTCGTGAGTTTTTCAAACATGAACCAGAATTGAAATAATTGAATTTTTGAAATAATACTGCAATAAAATAAAACAATTGAATAAATTGAATAAGTGGACGATTCATTTTATTAAAATTATCAAAATATAAGGTAGCTGACAATACAAAATATTAACAATTTCGATTTAGTCCTGGTTCTGGATACAATACAAAAATCAAAGATCTCTCCATAATCTTTCAATCTTGTAATCTCGACGAGTGATGATAACTGTCAATTTTCATTGAGTATAGAGAGCACATATTTAGGATATAAAAAATCCCTATGTTTCGCATCAACAGTTGACATTCAAAAAGCTTCCACAATGTCCTCCCTTGTACCCACGTCTTTTGCACTCCTTGTTGCAATTTGAAGTGTAGTTAACACCGCCCCATACGCAGCTGCCTATAAGTTTGTCAGCTTGGGCTCCATTTTGGGGAGATGAAACGATCACCAAAAATGTGACGCAGACCAACAGCAACATTGAGCGGCAACTTTTCACCATTTTTACTACTACGAAGAGAGATTTTAGACGATACTACTGATGCTTTAGTTTAGAGAAACAAATTTGAACTGTTTTTGATGCCCTCCTTCTTAGTATTTATATATTTCAAACAATAGAATCGATTATAAAGTCGCACGTGTTATGATCTAATTGTAAATTGGAAAATCCGAGTTCCATAATCGATGACAGTGGTTTAACCCGACCTCATCAGCGATTAAGGAGAATTTCTAATTTGGATGTTTCTTAGTACAGTCTAGATATAGTAAATGTTGAGAAGAATTTTCATACTGTGAGACCATTGAAGTCACCTACCTAAAATTAGCGATAAATTGTTTTATAAGAAAAAAAAAGAATCCATATTCAGATTTCTACAAAAAAGAGTATGATCGTCTTAAGAGATTATTAAAAAAAAAATTAGAAAAACAAAGAAAAAATTCTATTAGAATAAATTCGTCGATGAAAAAATTTGAAAGGGCATAAATGCCTTACTATATAATTCAAATAGCACCAGAAATGAAATTAAACACATTATCACCAATAAAGTAAGAGTTGGTGATCCTCAGGATATATGTGAGGAAATATATAGGCATTTTGTAACCATTGGACCAAAACTATCTTCAGCAATCAAAACTCAAAATGACGTTATTGGAGATAAGTCAAGTGTTCCGTCTATGTTTTCAACACTAGTTTATATTAATGAAATTGAGGATATTATTGATAATTTGGACATCCATAAATCTCCTGGATTTGATGAAATTACTGCTGGGATTGTGAAAGTTATAATAAATGAGCTATCTCCCATTTTACTTGATATAATATCCAAGTCTATAAAAAAAGAAAAAATTAAGACTGCCAAGTTTCACCAATATTCAAAAGCGGTCGGAAAGATAACGTAAATAATTACCGGCCTATATCAGTTTTACCAGCATTTTCAAATTTTTTTGAAAAAATAGTGAATGTCAGACTTTTTTATTTTCTTGAGAAAACCGATTTATTTAGTAATAATCAATAGGTATAAGAGGAAAAATTCATGAATGGTTTCAAAATTATCTGATGAATAGGAAGCAGTACATGTTAGTTAATGATGTTAGCAGTTCTTTGATGGATATCAAATGTGGAGTACCGCAAGGATTACCAATGCTGCTTTGCTGATATTGAGTGCTAAATGGTTTTTATTTGCCCATGTCCTTACTCTCTCATAAATGGTTTCTGTTGTTTCTGCAAGTGTTACTGCATTGTCGTCAGTGACAAGAAAGTTGGTATCATCAGCATATGCCACAATATGTACCTCCAAAAGACTATGAACATAGCTTATCAAGTCATTTGCATATATATATATATATATATATATATATATATATATATATATATATATATATATATATAAGAAAAAGCAGTGGCCTGAGTATGGATCCCTGTGGTACTCCTTGTTTACAAGGCAAGGACTGACTCTGAGTATCTTGAACTATTACACATTGTGACCTATCCTGTAGGTATGACTTCATCAAGTCTTGAGCCACACCACGGACTCCATATTGATGCATTTTCTGGATCAGTAAGTAGTGATCGACACAATCAAACGCCCTAAAGAAGTCAATAAACAAACCACAAATGTGTAATTTGCCATCTAAGGCTGTTACAACATGATCAATGAAATCATATAAGGCTGTTTCGGTACTTCTATCTTGCATGAAACCATGTTGGTTTGACGAAAGGAGTTCATTTCTAAGGAAGAATGCTAGTAACTGATTTTTAATATTCATTTCGAAGAACTTGGATACACTAGAAAGAAGACTTATTCCTCTATAGTTCTCATATTTATAGTAGAGTCGCCCTTTTTGAAGATTGGAGTGATGAGTGCAGATTTTAATTTTTCAGGGAATACTCCTTGTTCCATAGATAGATAGATTTATCAGATGGATCAACGGATAACCTAATTCCTCTACGCATTTTTTCAAAAGATTGTTTGAGATATGATCATATAATTCAAATAGCACCAAAAAATTTAAACACATTATCACCAATAAAGTAAAAGTTAGTGATCCTCAGGATATATGTGAGGAAATATATAAGCACTTTGTAACCATTGGACCAAAACTATCTTTAGCAATCAAAACTCAAAATGACGTTATTGGAGATAAGTCAAGTGTTCTGTCTATGTTTTCAACACTAGTTTATATTAATGAAATTGAGGAAATTATTGATAATTTGGACATCCATAAATCTCCTGGATTTGATGAAATTACTGCTGGGATTGTGAAAGTTATAATAAATGAGCTATCTCCCATTTTACTTGATATAATATCCAAGTCTATAAAAACAGGATGTGTCCCAGAAAAAATTAAGACTGCCAAGTTTCACCAATATTCAAAAGCGGTCGGAAAAATAACGTAAATAATTACCGGCCTATATCAGTTTTACCAGCATTTTCAAATTTTTTTGAAAAAATAGTGAATGTCAGACTTTTTTATTTTCTTGAGAAAACCGATTTATTTAGTAATAATCAATAGGTAAGTATAAGAGGAAAAATTCATGAATGGTTTCAAAATTATCTGATGAATAGGAAGCAGTACATGTTAGTTAATGATGTTAGCAGTTCTTTGATGGATATCAAATGTGGAGTACCGCAAGGATCAATTTTAGGACCTGTTTTATTTTTGATTTATATTAACTCCATTACAAATTTGAAATTGAAAGGAAAAATTTGCTGATGATACTACTTAATATATTTTGCCATCGACCTTAATGAGTTACGTGAAAATATGAAAAGAGATCTAAATGTAATTTCAACATGGTTAAAACATTTTAAACTCATTCTGAACTTTGATAAATCAACATTTATGTTCGTTTCTGAAAAAACTACAAACGATTTCATTCATCCGCTATTATTTGGATCTAACTCTATAAAATTTACTGAAGTTACTGAATTTTTAGGTCTTATTGTTATTATACTATCATGTACCAATCATATTGATAAATTGAGAAAAAAAATCAATCCAGTCATTGGTGTATTGTTGAAAATAAGAAAATTTGTGCGGATCGAATACCTTAAAAATATTTACTTTTTTCTTATCTATTTTAACCTATAGTATTTGATATCATTCTGGGGAACCGCTAATAATTCAGTTTTGAAACCTCTAAAAAAATCACAAAATAAATCTTTGAAATGTATTTACAACTTACCGCTTTTAGAACCGACAGTAAACTTATATAAACCTAAGAGTTTACTAAATTTGAATTCCCTTTATAAAGTAAAAATTTGTTCATTTATTCACTTTATTCGATTGAAAAAGAAAGTTTCTAATTAAAATTTTATTGAAATCAATAACATACATGGACACAAAACAAGACATGCAAACTGTTCAAACCTTTGTAATTTCAGAAGTAATTTTAGAAAAAAATCGATATACCATGATGGTATAGATTTCTACAATTCACTACCAAATGAAATAAAAAAAAAATTACAAATGTGACGATTTTTAAAATAGAATAAACACATTTTCTTCGTTGATTAGTCTGAAATGCCATTTTTTCCCATAATGTATTTTATTTTTCTGTCCAACTATTTTGAATTGACATGGAGAACTTTTTCTTTTTCTTAAGTTGATTATGAATTGTATTTATATCAAGCGTATATTATTTTTTTCTGTATATTTGTAAGGCATTGTTATTATTATCATTATTTCGTATCTCTACCATAAACAAAATAGTATATTGTACAACAAGTGAGAAATATGTCGTTTTCTCACGAATTGTACATTGTACTTTTTCTACGGATGGGTTGTTTTCAAGTATTAAAAATTAAAATACATACAGTGTGTCTCACTTCTCATGGAAACACCCCCGTATCTTCCGTAACAATAGAGGTGAAATGATGAAACTCTCAGGAATGATGGAAATGCTCAAAATGCACCTACCACCTGAATGGGGTTGGCCTACGTGATATACACTGCCCGCCAATCGCGATGGAACAACACATTTTTACGGTAAAACATACTAGGGGACAAAATAGGCTAAAAATTCCTTCAGATTTGTGATCAGGACCACCAACTTAATACAGATACACTTTTTCTCTGAAAAAATTTCAGTCCTGAAAAATCCGAATTTGTCTCACTTCTCATGGAAACACCCCCGTGTTTTCCGTAATTTTATACGTAGAACCCTGAAATGAACTCACTGCACGAAACGGGTCATCCTACATGATGTGCATTGCACGCCAGCAGCGAAGGAAAAATGGGTGGTTCCTTCGCTACTGGCGTGCAGTGTATATTACGTAGATTGACCATTTCCGTGCATTGAAATCATTTTTAGTGTATCTATCGATCCTGTAAATTTCATGGTTCTACGTAAAAAATTACGGAAGATACGGGGGTGTTTCCATGAGAAGTGAGACAAATTCGGATTTTTCAGGAATGAAATTTTTTCAGAGAAAACGTGTCTCTGTAGTAAGTTGGTGGTCCTGATCACGAATCTGTAGGAATTTTGAGCCTATTCTGCCTCCTAGTATGTTTTACCGTAAAAATGGTTTGTTGCATCGCGAGTGGCGGGCAGTGTATATCACTTAGGCCAACCCCATTCAGGTGGTAGGTGCATTTTGAGCATTTCCATCAGTCCTGAGAGTTTCATCATTTTACCTCTATTGTTACGGAAGATACGGGGGTGTTTCCATGAGAAGTGAGACACACTGTAAATAATAATACTTGTAAGTCATTAACTCATTTTTATATTTTATTTAAAATAGTAATTAACAGTTATATTTGAACTGCTTCGGTTTTGTTGTTATAGAAACGCTAACAATGGGCTACTTGGATATTGCACGCGAATCGTCGGCGTAGCGTTGTCAACGTGGAGAACGTGTCATATCAATCTGACATGTAACAATTCATGACTGACTTGGGTTATCGTGATAACAGTGAGCAATTATTTCTCACTGTGAGAAATTATTTCTCACTGTATTGGCGGATATTTCTCACTGCGTGAGAAATCTTTCGTTTTGAACGTATGAAAGCGATGAGAGAAGTGGCACATTGTATAGCATCCGTAGAAAAACCTGTTTCTTGGGATATAATGAATAAATTATTATTATCATTATACTTTTTCGTGAACATCTTGTTCAGTTTTTTTTTCTTTTATTTTAGTTATTAAAATTCAAGCACAACTGTTGCAAACTGTAGGTAAATAGATTTACGATAAAAAAATAACAAAAGCTTTATTCTTCATTCAATGAATACAATTCCACTAAAATCATCATTAGTAAGTAGTGGCGCAGTGGTTAGAGCGTCCGACTTTGGATCGAAAGGTCCGGAGTAGGGAATGTAATCCCGGATCGGGATCAGTGTATCGGGATTTCGGGATCAACATTTTTCGTCCCCGGGATCCCGGGATTGATTCCGGGATCCATTCTTCACTGGAAAAACTGTTAAAACTTCATATGAAAAATTTGGTTTTAATCAAAATATGAATAAAATTGAATAACGATCCGTATGTAAATGAAAAATAAAACCTGAAACTTAATAAAATGAAATGGAAATATCTGGTTTGCTAAAAAAGAAGTGTAAACAAAGAATCTAGAAATTCTCTTGGTGAAATTTATATTTAGTCCTGGTTCTGGAAGTAACTCCTCAGGAATAGAAGCGTATCCAGAGAATCATCACTCAATCTGCTCCTTACTTTAGTGCACAATGTGCCAGCAACAGAAAATGCTCTTTCTGATTCGACACTAGTTGGTCGAATTTTTGATAGGAGATTGAATGTTGTCGAAAGATTTTCTTTTTTAATCATATTGACTGAACCGATACCGCCGGGTTCATCTTTTTCATTTCGCAGCTGGTTGTTCTCCAATTCCTCGTCTAATATTTGTTTCAATGAGTTAGAAACCTCATTATTCTTTAATTCTGATAGAGGTATGTTGTCATCTCGATCCTCGGTTTCATTTTCGACATTTTGTTTTTTGAACTGCCTAAGGAATTCGACGATGAATTGTCTAACAGTTGCCTTTTCACGTAGTTCAAAGATGTCTTCATCAGGAATATTACGATTATTTAAATACGAAAAGACACCAGATGTGATTGATCGACGTTTTTTTATTCTCCTGATTAAGGATTCTTCTGCAGCTCCACTGAATGGTGTTCTCACCTTTGAAAAATAGCCTTTTTTAGATCCCGAAAATCCCGGGATTGACACAATCCCGAGAATTTTTTATTCCGGGATCCCGAGATCCCGGGATCCCGGATCCCGGGATTACATTCCCTAGTCCGGAGTTCGAGCCCCAGTTGCGGCTGGGATTTTTTAAATTTAATTTGACCGATTAAATTATTCAAATCTCGTGGCTGGACTGGGGTGAGTCCTGCACGATTTCACTGTTGCGTTCAATTAACAGTGCTGCTCCTAAGGTGGCGCATGGAGTTAGTAACAAAGCCTATAAAGAACACATGGCTAATGGCCATAGCAGTCGATGCCAAGACACCAAAGAAAAAAAAATACCGTCGTATGTGAAGCTATATCCAGAAATAGGCTTACTTACATAATGGAAAATTTACACTGTTGTGACAATCGTAACAGATAAATTTACAAAAATTCGACCTCTTGTTGAATTCCTAAATAAAAAGTTTTTAGAAATGTCGCCACTAGAAGAAATGCATAGTATTGATGAGTCTATGGTGCCATATTTTGGTAGGCATGCTTCAAAACAGTTTATAAAGGGTAAACTCATCAGTTATGGATGGGTACAACAAAATATGGGTATATAGAATGGTTTGAACCATACCAAGGTGCAACAACAAATATTTCTGAAAATTTTAAAAGTTGGGGACTTGGCGCAAGTGTGGTTTTAGAATTTGCTCAACGCTTACAACACTAACTTTCATTTATATTTCGACAATTTTTTTTCGACTCTGAAATTATTGATCAGCTAAAATCAACAGGTTTCAAAGCCACTGCTACTATAAGGGAAAATCGTTTAGGAAAAGAATTCCCACTCTCTCATTCCTCGGTTCTAAAAAAACAAAACCGAGGGACTCTTTAGTGTGTTACTTCTGAGGACGATAATATTGTTTTATGCAAATGGCATGATAATAATGTTGTAACTGTCGCTTCTAATCATAGTAAAGTATATCCCCTAAATGAGGTCAAGAGATTTTCTCAAAAGGAGAAGAAACATATTTTTGTGGCTCAACCTAGCTTAGTAAAAAAATTTTATGAAAATGTGGGAGGCGTGGACCGTGCTGACCAAAATATTAGCCTCTACAGGACTTTAATAAGAGGAAAAAAATGGTATTTTCCCCTCATTTGCCAATGTCTTGACATGTCTGTCCAAAATGCTTGGCAAATCTACAGACTAGGTGGGGGAAAAAAGATCATTTGCGATTTAGGCAATAAATAGCTCTCGCTTTATTAGAAATGAATAAAAAAAACAATAAAAGAGGGCCAAGCCGTCAATCTAAAAACGTTCACGAACATTCTCGCTATGACCGTCTTGATCCCCTCATTATCTGCCGTCAATCTAAAAACGTTCACGAACATTCTCGCTATGACCGTCTTGATCACCTCATTATCTATCAATAAAAACAAACGCGTTGTTTTGCTGCTACAAAAAATGTAACTTCATATGCCGTAAGTGTAATTTGACGTTACAACCAAAAACATGTTTTTATTCGTACATAGATTATAAAATATATTTTTTGGTTAGTACCTATTAGTTCAAGGATTTACGATTAGTTTTCATTTTAAATTTAGGATTATTTGGTTCGCCCATATTACCAGCGTCCTTTTAAAAATACGCCTTTTTTGTGTGAAGGAGGCCTTGGAATAAAAAATGACGAATTTAAATGTTTTTTAGTTGTGCCCAATAAAGACGAAAAAATGTTTTGGTAATATCTGGGTTAAGAAAATGAAGGGGTCTGAGAAGAAAGTTTTGCTACAATTTTGATTTTCTCACCCTTTCCTTTTTTTGGGTAGCTGATTATGGATTTGAAGTTTGCAGGCAAAATTTTGGCCTGGAAATTTGTTTTTTTGGAACTTTTTGCACAAATTTTGGTACTTTTTTCAGTTTTTCGTCTATATCTCAAGCCCATACTTTAAAAAATTGAAGAAGATAAAATTTTCTGAATTCTTGTCTAGAAAAATTTTTTTGGAAGACTAATTGTTAATAATGATTTCAGGCCATTTGGCTGTTCCACGCTGTATAGTAGTAAATAGAACAATTAAATAAGTGGACGGAACATTTTTATTAAAGTCACGTCATACAAGATTAAAAGAAAAGATACCTAGCAATAAAAAATATTAACAATTTCGATTTGGTTCCGCTTCTGGACAGGAGTAAAAAAAATTGTAGAGCTTTCCATCATCTGCCAATCTTGTAATCTCGACGTGTGATAACAATTGTCAATTTTCATTGAGTATGCACAGCACAGCACAGCACAGCGGGTATCAGAAATCTCTACTGTTCGCACCAACAATTGACATTTAAAAAGCTTCCACAATGTCCTCCCCTGTACCCGCGTCTTTTGCACTCAGCGTTGCAATTTGAAGTGTAGTCAACTCCTCCCCATACGCAGCTTCCTATGAGTTTGTCAGCTTGGGCACCATTTTGGGGGGATGAGACGATCACCAAAAATGTGACGCAGACCAACAGCAACATTGAGCAGCAACTTTTCACCATTTTTATTATTATGAAGAACAGATTTTTCTGAACAGAATCTGTGGTTGAACGTTAGTACTACTGATGTTTTCCTTAAGAGAAACAAATTTGAACTGATTTGGATGTCGTCGTTATTCGTATTTATATTTTTGGAAACAAAATAATCGATTAGCAAGGCGTACGTCTTATGATCTAATTGTGAATAGGAAAATCCGAGTTCCATAATCTATGAAAGTGGTTTAACCCGACCTCATCAGCGATCAAGGAAAACTTGTTATTTCGTTGTATCAAATGTTTTGGTTCATCCTAGATAAGGTTAATGTTCTAAAGAATTATCATACAGTGAGACCATTATAGTTGGCAACATACAGAGTTGGCAACATACAGAGAATCGAACAAAATTATAAAAAACACCATGTATCTTTATGCAACTGATGGAAATGAGGTTCAAAAAACTATTATGGAGCTAAAATCTAAAAAATCACCAGGTCATGATAAAATACGTTCAGAAACACTAAAATCTATATCTCATGAAATAAAAGAACCTCTCGCGTATTTGACTAACGTATGTTTCGATACAGGGTGTTTTCCGAAAATATTAAAAACTGGAATTATCAAACCATTGTATAAGAGCGGAGATAAATTGAAGATAGTCAACTACAGACCAATTTCCCTCATCTCCAACCTTGCAAAAATTATAGAAAAACTATTGAAAGTAAGGATTTTAAGTTTTCTGGGTAAGTTCAATATCCTGTCATGTTTTCAGTATTGTTTCAGAGAAGGTAGGTCGACCGAAAATGCAATATATCATTTAACTTCGCGCATCTATAATGCCTTGGACCAGAAAAAACCTTGTTTGTGCATCTTCGTCGACTTGTCTAAAGCATTTGATACTGTTTGTCATGAAAAACTATTGATAAAATTGGAAAATTATGGAATTAGAGGGAAGGTCCATCAGATCTTGAAAGACTATCTATCGGATCGGAAACAAATGGTTGACATAAATGGAACTACCAGTGAACCATTGACTGTTACGTATGGCGTCCCTCAAGGGACAGTCCTAGGCCCACTATTATTTATAATTTACATAAATAGCCTTCTTAGTCTGAAAACAGAGGGTAATATCCTCAGTTTTGCTGACGATACTGCTATCTTGTACGAATCTGATTCCTGGGCAAGCTTAAAAGTGAAAGCAGAAACCGACTTTTTAAAAATAGATCGATGGTTCAGGTATAATAAACTCACCCTTAACTTAGATAAGACGAAATACCTACCTTTCACTTCGTACTCTAACAAATTACCTGATATGGGACCGCTATGTTTCGGAATGAACTCTGAAATTCCTGAAAAACAGTCCTGAAAAACAGTCCATCAAATATCTGAAATTGACCGACATCTCAGATGGGATATACAAATCCGAAATATAGTCAGAAAGTTGAGGGGCCTCTTATACAAATTCAAATATTTGAAAGATTTTTTAGACATTAACCATCTTAAAGTTTTATATTATGCATTAGTGCAATCACAATTGTCTTACGGAATCATAGGATGGGGGGGAGTGAATGACTGTTATTTGGAAAAGTTGAATGTTATACAGAGATGGATACTTAAAATAATATACGGAAGAGTCTCAACATATCCAAGTGACAGTTTATTCAAAGATGCCCAAGTGTGCGATGTGAGACAGCTGTACTGCCTCAATTTGTTGCTTAATGTAAAAAAGAACAAAATCCCCACTGAAATGGTGGAACACAAATATGACACTAGGAATAAAAAGGTTAGGCTTCCAAGATCGGAAAAAACAATAGGGCAACGGTGTTCAAATCACCTTGGACCACGTCTATATAATATGTTGCCTGAAGTCATCAGAGAAATAAATAGTTCAACCATGTACAAAAATAAAATAAAAAATTGGATCTTACTATCTGAGAGGAAGTCGTTTCATGAGTTTGTTAATCAAATTCTAAGATTAAAATTATAACATAATTATTTACTTCAAAAATGCAAAAATTAAATAAAAAATTATCTGTTTTATTTTTATTTATACATGTTTATTAGTCTTTATATGTTAGTGTGTATTTATATTTGAAGATTTATGTATAATAATGTGCTTATTACCAGAAAATGTCCCTTTCCCAAACGTGACACCTACCCGAATACGACAAATTATCCCAACTATGACGATACCCTCGAACACGACAAACCCACTTCATTACATAATATTTATTATCAATTTTACAATTTCATCAATTTATATTTTAAGTCTGTCTTAATTAGGTTTAAGTATGTTTTTCCTAATCACATACAAGCAATAGTGTTGTCACTAGAGCTTCGTGATATCTCTTCCGTTTATTTACTCTTTTTTTCTACTGTGCAATGTTGTTGACTTTGCTAAGTAAATAAACATTATTATTATTATTATTATTATTATTATTATTATATCAGATTTTTTATTATTAATAGACGAACATGAAATTTGACTTTGGCATTGGTTTTTGCTTCGAATTAGACCAAAAATGACATGGATGCTTGTCACTAACTGTAATTCGTTATACGTCAAAATTGACTTATTTAAAATAAAATTAAAAAAATTTATCAATCTATAGGACAAAAGTTAGGTGAAAATGTGATTCGATAAAACATAATTATTATGAGCAAAGTTACCTTGAAACTTTGTTGAAATACTATTTGTCAAATATTCTCAAGTATATCATGACAATGTCATAAATTATTGTAACTGTCAACTACTGTTCGAATATTTTTAGAAATGCCGTTTTCCCATCAAGAAAAATGTGATATGTTAGAATCCTACTTGGTTTGCCAGAAAAGTAGTGTAAGAGCACTCCAACACTACAGAAATTCGTTCCCCGATCGTGAATTACCTAATCGGCGTTTTTTTGCTGTGCTTCATCGTCGATTCAGGAACAATGAAAAAGTTTTTGAGAAGAGAACTAAAAAACGTTTTATTATATCTGAAACTGACGTTTTATCCTACTTTGAGGTACCTATATCCAAATAATTCCATCAGAGATTTATGTAGAGAAATAGCTGTTTCACTGTCTGGTATTCAACGAATTCTGAAGAAACATAAGATTTCTCCTTATAAGTTAAGACCAGTGCAAACACTAGAACCTGGTGATCCTGAGAGACGATTGGGGTTTTGTCGGTGGTTTATGAATAAATGCAGACAAGATCCACACTTCTATAGAAATATTATATGGAGCGATGAGGCTAATTTTTCAAATTTTGGGATGTATAATAGAAAGAATTTTCAGTATTGGAGTAGACAATCCATTTCTTGTCCATCTCCACAATCCGCAAAGACGATTTAGTATTAATGTTTGGTGTGATTTATTTAGAGGCAGAATTATCGGTCCATTTTTCTACCATGGTTCTTTGAACGGACCCCGTTACATTAATTTATTAACAAGAGTGTTGGAAGAGTTTTTCGATGATCTTGATCTAGAGGCTCGTCAGATGATGGAGCACCAGCACATAATGTCAGTGGCGTAAAAAGAATGCTGCGAGGCAGTTTTGGAAACAGATGGATTGCTACAAATGGTCCTGTTATTTTTATTCCTGGGGATTTCTGAAAAATGAGGTGTACAAAATAAAACATAATAATGTAGATGAACTGAAAAATTATATTGAAACTATAATTAATAGAATTGACGCATACATAAAAACATCAAGTTAGATAGTCAGTAGAAATAAAATAGAATGAAATATACAAACACATAATACTGACTAGTTAGGATACGAAACAGGAAATTTTTTGGGTATAGCAGCAAGCAAAACGTGTACTCTTTTAACACTATATTTCCGATATTTCAACAGTGAATACTATCATCTTCAGGGAAGCTACAAGTAACAAGCAAAATAGTACGATTAATGGAAAGAAAACTTTGAAGAAGAACCACTTACTGTGTTGATGAGAATGATTGCTATGGATGTAATATTTAAAATTTGTAAACAACATGTCATGTAAGTCACATGTGACAAAGATGAACAAAACACATTAAAATACGTCAAACAATAAAAATATTAAGTCATTGTAATAAAATTTTGTTTAAACATTTATTTGAATTATCTCCACACGTGGAGAGATTCAAATGTAATGGAAGAAATTTGGTTAGGATTATTAGACAACAGACAGTTGACATTATTGACATTAGATGTCAGACACTTTTGAAGTGTGACACGAAACCACGAATTGGCCGCTGCTAGTGGGTGAAATTAACCAATTGTCTCAACTCAAAAGTGTTTCCTAAGGAGAATTATTTAAGTTATGTGTAATATTATTGTCGATGAGGAGTAAATATGAATAAATTTCACTTAAGTGATTAACGTCAGTTTTTTTATTTAAGCAAGAATCTGATTGAGAGATGAAAGCCATTTCCATGAAAAGTCTTTTAGTGGTATTATTTTCTTTAGTCAAAATTTTTGTATTACTATAGTTCATGTTATGACCAGTGCTATTAACATGTTCACTTAATGCACATCTTTCAGGATGGCATCTACAGTCACTTTTATGTGAAGTGATTCTATCTTTTAATGTCCTCGAAGTCTGACCTATGTAAGTTTTATCGCAATTAGAGCAAGGAATACAATACACCAACTGTGATTGTGAAGTTAAAGGTGTTTTATCTTTAACTTTGGTAAAAATGGAATCAAATGTTGATATTGTTTTATTTGCAATTTTTATGTTCTCAAAATCTTTGAAAATTCTAGCAAGCCTGGGTGAGACATCTGCGATATATGGAAGAGAGGTGGAAAAATATTGGATTTGGATCCTATCTGCATCATTTGTAGTAGTGATATTATTTTGCGAAATGTTATTGATATTATTTAATGAATCATGTGTTTCTGACTCCTCTTTTCATCAACAAAATTTAAAAACCTTATATAATTTATTCTTTGATAATTCATATCCTCCTTCACTATTTAAAAAGATTTTATACAGTACGTCTACCATAGACACACATGATTCATTAAATAATATCAATAACATTTGGCAAAATAATATCACTACTACAAATGATGCAGATAGGATCCAAATCCAATATTTTTTCACCTCTCTTCCATATATCGCAGATGTCTCACCCAGGCTTACTAGAATTTTCAAAGATTTTGAGAACATAAAAATTGCAAATAAAACAATATTAACAATTAATTCCATTTTTACCAAAGTTAAAGATAAAACACCTTTAACTTCAGAATCACAGTTGGTGTATTGTATTCATTGCTCTAATTGCGATAAAACTTACATAGGTCAGACTTCGAGGACATTAAAAGATAGAATCACTTCACATAAAAGTGACTGTAGATGCCATCCTGAAAGATGTGCATTAAGTGAACATGTTAATAGCACTGGTCATAACATGAACTATAGTAATACAAAAATTTTGACTAAAGAAAATAATACCTCTAAAAGACTTTTCATGGAAATGGCTTTCATCTCTCAATCAGATTCTTGCTTAAATAAAAAAACTGACGTTAATCACTTAAGTGAAATTTATTCATATTTACTCCTCATCGACAATAATATTACACATAACTTAAATAATTCTCCTTAGGAAACACTTTTGAGTTGAGACAATTGGTTAATTTCACCCACTAGCAGCGGCCAATTCGTGGTTTCGTGTCACACTTCAAAAGTGTCTGACATCTAATGTCAATAATGTCAACTGTCTGTTGTCTAATAATCCTAACCAAATTTCTTCCATTACATTTGAATCTCTCCACGTGTGGAGATAATTCAAATAAATGTTTAAACAAAATTTTATAACAATGAATTAATATTTTTATTGTTTGACGTATTTTAATGTGTTTTGTTCATCTTTGTCACATGTGACTTACATGACATGTTGTTTACAAATTTTAAATATTACATCCATAGCAATCATTCTCATCAACACAGTAAGTGGTTCTTTTTTCAAGTTTTCATTCCATTAATCGTACAATTTTGCTTGCTACTTGTAGCTTCCCTGAAGATGACAGTATTCACTGTTGAAATATCGGAAATATAGTGTTAAAAGAGTACACGTTTTGCTTGCTGCTATACCCAAATAATTTCCTGTTTCGTGTATATATATATATATATATATATATATATATATATATATATATATATATATATATATATAAGTAGAAAAGTTATTGGGTATAACCCTCAAAATGTTCTGCAACCGTAGACACGTGTTTCGAGCTTAAGCTCTCATCAGTACGGTAAAATCAAGTGCGAAGATGTACAACACTTGGATGTAAAAATTGAAGCAAAGGAAGTCAACAACAGGAAGCCAACCACACATTTGTGGCTTCGGTTAGAAGACCTTGTGTTTACAAGGCAACAACTAACGTCGCCACGGAGGCAGCTATAGCTACCAGCGTGACAATCCTACCCAGGAAAATACAAATAAGGATGGATTTAGCGAGGGGCAATATATGAAAATATAAGTAGAAAAGTTATTGGGTATAACCCTCAAAATGTTCTGCAACCGTAGACACGTGTTTCGAGCTTAAGCTCTCATCAGTACGGTAAAATCAAGTGCGAAGATGTACAACACTTGGATGTAAAAATTGAAGCAAAGGAAGTCAACAACAGGAAGCCACAAATGTGTGGTTGGCTTCCTGTTGTTGTCGTTTTGCCGCCATTCTAGCGATCACGTGACATGTCAAAATCGATTTTTAGGTTATCGGACATGCACAAACTTTTCCCCAGAATATTTTTTCCAATACTCCAATAATAAATTTTTTTCCCATATGGTACATACTTTTTGGCGGTCACTGTATATTTATATTCGTCGATAACACCTTAGATTTCTTTCCTCGGTATCCGACGCTTTTGTTCTTAATGAGCGGTACCAATTTTGAAAACTTCCCGATATCAATATTTTCTTTAACGTTCAATACACTTTTCAACATCCAACATCTCAGCCAAAAATTAACACTCCCATATATGTCATTAAAAAATCACTCATTGTAGACAAAAAATCCTTTTTATCGTTGGTTGAAGTGACTTTAATAGACGGACCCTGTGTGTGTGTGTTAAATTGCATTCCTTAAACTTCTGGTGATTGTGTAATTTTGAACTACTACCAGTTACTAGAAGTGTAACTTAGCTGCTATCTTTTCTAAACTCAATTGGAAGGAAAACATTTTTTAGGTCCAAATCTGAAGGTGAAAATTGTGCAATTTTTGGTGAATTCTAAAAAAATCTATTTGTATAACATTATCATAATCAAAATTGAAGCAAATCTACTCAAAGATTATAACTTCGAATTTTTTTTGTAAAAATAGAACAACATTATAGTTAGAGGGCTGTCCATTTGATTTACTGGCAGGTAAATAAATCGTCTGCTGGGCATGAACCCCAATATTGTTTTCAAATACTCTGCAAAACAATATTGGGGTTCCTCAAGGATCAATTCTGGGTCCAATATTTCTATTGTATATCACCTCAGATGCATTTATATGTATGTACGCTGACGATGCCACATTATTATTCACTGAAATGGAAGACAAAATAAACCGTACAATGTCCACCTTATGTACTTGATTAAGTGATAATTCTTTGTTTTTGAATCCCACAAAAACTGACAATTTGATTTTTTACACCTCTCAAAATCATAACCTGCCGAATCTAAGTGTTACTTAATATCAAGACACCAAAGTAGAAACTCACAAAAGTACTAGGTACGTTTTTAGGTATAAATATGAACAACAATATCTCTTTAAGTACTCACTGCAGTAAACTAAGCAAATCATTGAACTCAAATTGTTACCAAATCAGGGTTCTCAAAAATGTTCAATGGACAATCGAGGTCTGGAACAATATTACTTTGGTCAGATCCAGTCGAGAATATCATATGGAATACTGCTATGGGGGAACTCAACAGAAGTACAAGACATATTTATTTCCCAAAAACGGATAATTCGAACAATCGCAGGAGTATCGTCAACATTCTCATGTCGTAGCCTTTTCAAGAGACTCGAAATATTGTCTCTAGTTGAACTTTTCATTCTGGAACTCTTGGTTTATGTTTCGCAAAAATAAAAATTCTTTTACAAGATATCAAATAATTCACGAATATAATACGAGATCAAGAAATGATTTTCATATCCCTGGTACTCACATCACACTTTGTATGAAATCATACAAAATATTAGGTCTGAGATTGTATAATGTTCTTTCGGATCCCATAAAAAATACTAACACAGTTCATTATTTAAAAATAGTCGTGTTAGTTATTTCTAGATATAAGTCCATACACAATAACGGAGTTTTATGAATATTTCAATTTGACTGATTGAAAAAAAAAGATTTTTGTACTATTTGTGTGTATTTATATTGTATTTGTATTATAATCTATGAGTATAGGTACCTGATCAGTGCATTGTATGTTATACAGGGTGTTTCTTAATTACATGTAGAAAATTCAGAAGCGTATTGCTGACATCAAAATAAGAAGAAAAGTTCCTATAAACATATGTCTACAAGTTATTCGTTTCTGAGATACAGAGTGTCAAAGTTGAATTCTTATTTTTATTTTTTGTGAATAATTTCAAAATAATTTTGATATTTGGGTAAAGTTTGGTATCTGTGAATATTTATTATTTAGTTTGTATAAAAAATATATTCTTGATAGAGGTCACTGCGAGCAACTGTTTTCGAGTTATTGAGATTTGAAATAATCGATGCAAGTGATTTTGAATGACAAGATTTTTTAATTCAAAATAAATTCATTTAGAAATTAGTTTTTTCACAATTAACACAAAATTTGATTTTGTCATTGAGAAATCATCCCAGATACCAAACTTTACTCGAATATCGCAAATATTTTGGCATTTATTCACAAAAAAAAAAACAAATATAATAATTAAACTTTGACACTCTGTATCTTAGAAACGAATAACTTGCGGACATGTGTTTATGGGAACTTTTTTTCTTATTTCGACGTCAGCAACATGCTCTTGAAGTTTCTACACGTACTTAAGAAACACCCTGTATAACTTTAATTAGTTTTAGCCTTTGACTTGTCCAATAGCCATTTTCATGTGGATTAAATTTTCTATCTATCTATCTATTTATCATTCTGGGTGCTGCCCCAAGTCGCCTGGATTTGGTTTTCGAATTTCTCCAGGTCAAGATCAAGGAGGAGGGGTGGGGCGTTTGAAAACCAGTCAGTTTGAGACAGTTTGCTGGTTTTACATTTCGATAGATATGGTCCTGGACAAACCTTCTGCCAAGTTAGACCCGCGAACGAGGTCAAGATCCAGAGTTATGCCAAAAAACTGCATTTTCCGATTTTCGAAAATCGCGGTTTTTGGGCATAACAATTTTTTTCTGAATTCGAAAAAAATACCATTTCTGCATTTTTTTAAATGTTGATTTAGACAGGTAATTTAGGTAGGAATGAATTTCATGGAAAAACTCTTCACAGTAATACTATTGACCAAAATAATGTATATCCAAATTACAAACGCCTATTCATGAGGTTAAAGTCTTCACACTTTGTAGGTAAACACACATCTTAACGTGTCAATAATTGTAGTATTTGCTTGGAAATTAAAATATAAATTGTTTCAATGAAGACATCATTTCATGTCATGCACTAGCAGTTAAACGAATGCTTCTGAACTTTGTGTTTGTCATTTCAAAAACATGTTTGTTTATTACCAATGTCACCGAAAAATTATTTCATAAGAATAAATTTCACTAAAAATGCATTCACGATTTTTATTCATGACAGCAATGCTTCGAAGATCACTTGATATTTCAACAAGATCAAGCATACTCAAATGTCAAACAACGCATACAGAATTATTTTCTATTCGTATGTCAAAAAGTGGCTACGGACTGGCCTCCTCTCTTACTTGATTTGTCATCATTGGAATTTTTCAGTTACCTTTATATACAGGGTGTCCCACGAAGATTAGAACAGGGTATATCTCGGAACTTGACAGTAGCAGAGAAGTGTAATTTTGGGGTTGTGAATTGAAGCAATTGGTGCAGCTTATTTAGATATTATGTTACCCAATTGAAAAGAGAATTCAATTCTCATTAAATTATCTAAATATTTTTGAATTTTGTTGAGAAATTTTTTCACAATTCTGATTTTTTTACTTTTCGAAATTTTCGAGTTGATGTGCCCCCAGCACCACCTGTCGAGTAATTGAAATGTTTATTCTCTCAAAAAGTTGTATCGGTAATACCCTCCAAATTGTTTTTGGTTTCATTATTCCGCAACACACCGTTCAAATTTATTAAGGTAAGAGTAGTTTTCAGATCCGCATTTATATCTGATATTTCGAATTTTGATTGCAAAAAAATATCAACGAAACTCAAAAAAAATAAGATGGTTGTAAAGAGAATTGATTTTTTTTTCAACGATGTAACACTTGACTTTCCTTGCCATTTAAAATTATTGAGTTGATGTGCCCCCCCGCGCCCCCTGTCGGGCAATCTCCATATTTTTTGTTCAATCAATCAATCAATCAATATAGATAGATAGATAGATAGATTCATTTAACAACGTATACAATTACAATTGTTTGCTGCAAGTCAGAAAAATTAAATATAAAATTATGTCGTCTCCGACAAAATAGACAGATTTAACAATACAAGATGCAATCAATACAATCACACAGCAAAATCAATTTACAATAAAATCGCAACAAGATAGACATATTTAACATTACAAGAAGCAATCAATACAATCACACGTAAAATCAAAATTTACAATAAAATCATACCTACATTTAGATCAGAACTAACAGTATATACACACCCATTTTCATAAATATATACATATGTTTTGGGACAATAAAAGTAAGTACTTATTATGTGCGTTTTAGTGAAAAAGGTGTTTTGATAAATTCTTCGACACTATAGAAACAGTATCGCAATAAAAAAGTCCTGAGTTTGTTTTTAAAACATTCTGGACGGACATTTTTTATGTTTTCTGGTACGTGATTATAAAGATCCAAGTCGGGAGAGTTTCTCTGACACTTGCTGAGTCTGAATCGGGGTTTGACCAGCCGATTACAATTTCTAGTATTGTGAGCGTGAATTTACGAATGTTTAAGGTAACGATCTTCGTTTTTGTGAATTTCTAAGAGTATTTTATAGATATAGACTGATGGAAGAGGCACCACTCCATTTCTGATAAATAGAGGTTCACAGCTGTCCCTAAGCCCAGCGATGCAAAGTATTTTCAATACTCTTTTTTGGAGGATGAACATTTTTATTGCGTGTGAGGAGTTGCCCCACAAGATGATGCCATATTCTAATTTGGAGTGAAATAGGGCAAAATAGGTTTTCATTAGTGCATCATGGCACGGAGTTGTCTGAATGTAAATAAACTTTTGGATAGTTTGCCTCTGAGGTCTTCAATGTGAGCTGACCATGAAAGATTGTCATCTAAGATTATACCAAGTAATTTGGCACTGGAATTTTCTGAGTTATAATATACTTTATTGTCATCAAGAAAATATACATTCTTATGGACAAAGTGTTTACGTTAATCTAAAAACTATATCTATAAATATATTACAGGGACATGAACATTGAGAGAAAGGAAAAAAAACAGCAAATGTATATGGTTGTACAGTTAGGATTATCATTAAAAATAGAATAATCAGACATTAGAATTTGTCAGAATAAAATTCTTCAAGACTATAATAAGGTCGATCACTTAATAAAACATGCACAGCCTTTTTAAAAAGGTCGGTATTGCTTATATTTTTTATATGCTCAGGTAAATGATTATACATCTTGCAACCATTATAAATAAGTGAGTCCTTCACTAGGGATGAGGTTGGCCTTGGTAGGTTAATATTGTTTTGCTTGCGTATTGAGTAATGGGTAGGAGTAGTATTAAACTGATTTTTTATTAAGCATACTGTTTGAAGATGGCGATGACTGTATGTATTTTATGGGCTACAAATGATGGTTTACAGGGATCACTTGTCTTTGCTGTGGATAAGTATCTAATTGCTCGTTTCTGTAAGATGAGTGTGTTTTGCATGTGAGTTCTATTGCACACTCACCAAAAGGGGATTCCGTATCTTAGATGGGACTCTATCAAGGCATAGTAAGTTGTTGTTGCTGTTGAGAGTCCTAGTTCTTTTGTTACTCGTCTCACAGCATAACATCCAGAAGCTAATTGCAAACATGTTGTTCATACTTCAATTTACTGTCGATGAGAATTCCCAAAAATTTGTTGTTATCCCGGCTCTCGATATAATTGTTATCCAATTTGATATTTTTTATCTCGCACTTAAAAGAGATTAGGTTGGTTTTTGTTATGTTCAGGATCAGACGATTTGAATGACACCACTGCTTTAAAGTTTTTGCGTCCTTGAGGATTTTATCCTGCAAAGAGTTAGTGTCCTTGTCTTGCCATACTATGGTTGTGTCGTCCGCAAAGATCGTAAACTTTCCTGATATGTTTATTCCAAGCAGATCATTAATATATAATAAAAATAGAGTGGGGCCCAATATGGATCCTTGTGGCACACCACAATTTACCGGTGCCGTAGCTGACAGGGATATCATTTTCACTATTTGGTAACGATTAGTTAAATATAATTTCATCCAGTTGAACACTACACCTCTGCAACCATAGTGGTGAAGCTTAGCCAACAGTATCTCATGATCAACGCAGTCAAATGCTTTTGAGAAATCACAGAAGACTGCCGCAACAGCTTCGCTTTTCGCTTTTATTCACTTCATTCACTACTTGGCAATCGTTACTCTGGTCTTCTTCCATGCTACGAATTGTGTTCCATCGGGTTTCTATGTTGGCCGACAAATTGTTATTATCTTCTTCCAAAGCTCTGATCGTAGTTACCATGTTTCTGTTAAGTTCATTTAATTCCAAAAGATCATTTTCAAGTTTATGTATATATTCTTCTTGGGTCATGATTTGTTGGTGTAATTCATTATTAGTAATTTTAAAGCTCGCAATTTCCTCATTGAGGGTGGAAATCATGTTACATTGTTCACCAAATTTCTCGACGTAATTTTTTTCCAGAATTTCGTTTTTTGTTTCAATTGCAGAATTTTCGTTTGACTGAAATTCTTAAGTTTGTTCGTTAAACGTTTTTAATGCTAAAATTTCATAATTTTGGCGTTTTATTGTTTCGTTTAGTGTCTCTATTTTCTCAGTGTACTTCATTAAGTTCTCATTAAACTTCATCTCCGTATCGAGCAATTATAAATTCATCTCCTCCTCTCTTTGGGAGACTTCGTCAGAAAATATTTTATGTTCGTTTTTTAGTTTTTCTATGTAGCTATTATGTAATCCGCTGTTTTCAGTTAGTTCGCAAATAGTTTGTTCCAGCAAGGATCTTTTGTTAGATACACTATTATCAAACTCGCTACTGCAGCAGATAATTTGGATATCTTTCAGGAATTTGTAGTTTTTTTTATTCTGCTGTACACAGCTCGTATGAAAAACCTTGAAGCAGTTTGTACAAATATAGTAATTCGGTGGAAAGGGTCGTGTCTTGCAGCAACCAAAGTTAACCATGATGATATTTGCTTTGATGATAGATTTAGGAAGCAATTCACCGTTCACTAATTTGTATTTAGGTGTTTAGCTCCTGGACTATATATCATTTATGCCAATGCAGACTAACTCTTTTTCACTATACTTTTCATCAATTGTTCAATATGTTTGTTTTTACACCATCAGATTCTGGCTCGTTGCAATTGAATGTAGTTATCGCTTGCAGGAATTATTAACTTCAGAAAATATGCACAAATTCAGATGAATCACAATCTTGTGTTAAAATTGATGACACTTTAAAAAAAATCGGTCAGGATTAACTCGTAACAATTATAAAAATGCCGGGAGCAGATATTCTACTGATGAGATATTCTACTGATGGATATTCACCACTATTGATATTTGTATATACTCCCTGTAGGAAAGAGAAGATGGCATCACTGGTATTTTTTCTCTCCTGAAAACCGTATTGATTTGACGAGATTATGTTATATTTTCTAGAGTAATTTGTTATTCTATTTTTGACTAGCTTTTCTATGATTTTAGCTAGTGTGGGTATTAGGGATATTGGTCGGAAGTTTGCTGGCTCATCTTGGTTTCCCCCTTTATGTATAGGTATAACTACAGAGGTTTTCAGGAAATCAGGAAATATTCCTATGTGAACTGAGTCGTATATCAATTTGACCAAATCTTCAAAAGCCTGATCTGGGAGATTTTCGAAAAAATTTATAGAAATTTCATGTATCCCATAGGTTTTTTTATTTTTAATTGTTTTCATAACCTCTTTCATTACTCTGATATCATTCTCATAAAGCACAAATGATTGTGGGATAGGTGGATTTAAAAAGTGGTCCATGGGATTTATATTTCTTGGTGAGTCTTTAGTTAATGTGCCAGCAATAGTGCAGTAGTGAATTTTTAGTTCATTGGGGGATAGAGTTATTTCGGAATAATTTTTGTTATGCTTTCCTCTTAATTCATTTATTATACTCCAGCTAACTTTAGATTTGTTATCAGATTTTTGTATTTTACTTTGCTGCTTTGATTAATGTTCTATAGATTATTTGATAGTTACTAAAATATTTGTTGAAAAAAACTTAATTTATGTATTTTCTGATATAATGCATACCTACTTCTTGGATTTTTAGAAGATGTTTTTATTCCTAACGTCACCCAAGGTTTTGTTTTTTTTCTTATCCTTGTATCGGTGAAACCCTCCTTGTTCTTCTTGTTTGTAAATTGATAATCTGGCATTCCCTGTGTAGAATAACCCTGGTGTATCCTGAGTGAACATGAATTTCCACAAAATAAACAAGTCGTCAATCAAAGAAATTCTATTATACCTACCAACACATAATTTTTTCAGGAAAACCTTGTTTCAGGATTAAGTGTGCGTTATTTAATATTTCATTTCACACTTGTACGAAGGAAAATATTTCGCAATAGTGTTTTCTGTTTTGGTTCTATTTCATCTAATTTTTCATTTAGCACTAGTGCGAAACAAGTAATTTTCTGTGTTAGTTTACTTTTGTTACTCAGCGTATTCCACCTTATATTGCTACGCGTAGAATACTTTAATCACTTCAGAATAATTACTTGTTTACCAATAGTGAGCAGGGAAATTTTGCTAATAATCTTAGACATAAATTATTGGAAACTTTGAAACATGGAATATTACAGTTCGAAGAAATGAGATAGCGGCAATATCGATAGAAACTACTTTCAAATGAGGTGTGTCCTAAAAAAGTCAAACGCAGTTTGAATTTTAAGTTCAATTCAATCCGACTTCATATCTGAATCAACGTTAAAAGTCAACCCAATTTTTTTTTGCTTCAACCCTTTTGCTAACGAATTTTTGTTTTTTGAAACAAAATTTTTAAATTTTGCAAACATCGTAAATTAGTTTTTCCAATACCTTTGAGCCTATAGAAATGTTTTTGTAACTGCCCATTTTTGTGATATGGGTTGTGTTAAATTTAGTATAAGCAAACGGTAAAATATGGAAAATGATATGAGAACACAAATTTTGTGAAGTAGACAAGACATTGTAATTCAGTAAAAATGTTTCATACAAATTAAAAAACATACAAAAACGGAAGTAGAAATGTCACAGCCTGCTCTGTTATATTTCAAGATTTTTTTTATGTGCATCAATCACAATGTAGGTACTTCAATTGATTCTGGCAAGTTTTTGTGCGAATGGAACTCCTTGCTTTCTTGTTCTTCATCTGAACCTTTGTCCAAGTTACTAATAGAGCATCCTGAATCAATTTCGTACTCATTAAATTTACCCTCCAAATTAGTGCCCTAAGACTTTCGTTTCCGCTGACATTCAATCAGATAAATTGTTTTCTATTATCGATAATAGATTCTGATTACTTGGGGCTCTTCTTATAGCCATGTTAATCAATGGTACATAGCAAAAACTATATTTTATAATGACATAAAGTGATATTATGTCTACCACATGTGCAATGCCACTAGCTCAAAGTGTACTAAATTCATCACACCGAAATTCATGTTCATAACTACAAAATAGTGAGAAATTTTATATACAGGGTGTTTCATAATAAATGCGCAGGACTTCAGGATGTGATAGCTCGTCCAAAAATATGAAAAAAGTTTATATTAACTTACCCTCTAAAATGCACCATTTTCGAGATACAGGGTGTTGAAATTTAAAAAAAATAATCGTTTTTTACGAATATCTCTGGAACTGTTTATCGCACAGAAAATAGATTTCGTAGGCATTTTCCACTCATAATAATCTAATTTGTGCTGATTTTTTATTTTTTCAAATTCATAATTAGTGAAAATTTTGAAGGGGTAGTGGGTGTTTTTTTCTCCAACTTCTACGCCACTGGAAAAAGTACAGTTTTGAGCCTCCTGTATGAACCGCCAATGTTTTCTACAGAAAAAAGGTATTATTGGTCACGAGCTGTAAAAATTACCGTTTTCAAGAAAAATCAACTTTCATGTTGTTTAAATAATGTTTTTTCCTCGAAAAATTGCTGCGTGCATATATAAGCTAACGGCGGACATTTCCAACAATTCAACTGAGTATGATTGTTATTGTTTTTTTTTATTATTTGGCAATTAAGAAGTCAGCGTTTGGTTTTGTTACTTGTTCTAACGTTTAAATAAATTTAGTATAATTAGGAAACAAAATTATTTAAAAAATTTACCATGTTTTTCAACATGAAAGTTGATTTTTCTTGAAAACAGTCAACTTTAGAGCTTATGACCAAGAGTACCTTTTTTGTGTAGAAAACATTGGCGGCTTCTGTAGGCGGCTCAAAATTATACTTTTTCTAGTGGCTTAGAAGTTGGAGAAAAAAACACCCACTACCCCTTCAAAATCTTCACCAATTATGAATTTTACAAAATAAAAAATCTGCACAAAACAGCTTATTATGAGTAGAAAATGTTTTCTGTGCGATAAACGGTTCCAGAGATATTCGCATAAAACGATTATTTTTTTTTTTAATTTCAACACCTTGTATCTCGAAAATGGTGCATTTTAGAGGGTAAGTTAATAGATACTTTTTTCATATTTTTGGACGAGCTATCACATCCTGAAGTCCTGCGCATTTATTATGAAACGTATATTTAATTTGAATCGAGTACATAAAATACTCTAATGTGAACACACAGTATTTTTTTTTCAATGAATAAATTGTAAAATGAAAAGTTCAAAAATGGCCTACATCATTCCATTCCATTCTCATCGGCTGACATTTTCGAAAATACTTCCTCCGATGGATGACGAAAATAATTACAGTTGACAACTTAAATAACAACTTAAAAAACCACATCAAGAAGAATCGGATAAAACAGTTATCCGTACACAAAAAAAAACAGGAAAGTTGTGTACCTACTAAATTTAGGACACCATGACCGAAAGGGTTTTCATCTGCTGAAAATATGCATACCAGACGTTTGTTGAAAATTTATTAATCAAACGGTTTCAATTATTTTCAGTTAAAATAAAAATGTAGTCCAATGGTTTGATACAATTACCAACAGTAGCCAGCAGAAACAGGAATTGAAGTGGCGTCAACTTTATCCATTGTATACTCAATGAAAACTGAAAAATTTGTAATGAAGACCTTTTGGTGATCTCCAATTCCAAATCTATTTATTCAATGCTACTTAGCAGTCTGACTTGTACTGAAAAAGATGAGGTGCCTTCCTTGATTCATTGCATTCACTTCCATTAATTTTTTGTCTCCAATTTGACATGAGAATAAGCAAAAAATTTATAGTTTCTGACATAAACATATAAGCATTTACCAGTACACACAAAGAATTGAAATTTTTGTTATGCTTAGATGTGGAAATATAAAAAAAATGTATATCAGAAATATGTACCATGTTCACCATGAAATACAATACAAAACAATAAAACATTTCTCATCCCACTGTGAATAAAATCAAAGGTAAATTCTGTCAGGTCCCGAGAGAGAATAGATGGCCAGCCAGGTCTCCTGACATGACACCCCTTGATTGATTTTCATGGAATTACCTGAAAATTGAAGAGTAGGTATTGCAACAAATCAGATAATCTGGAAATACTCAAGGATCGGTTTGATTTGAAATATCCCAAATCACACCTAAAATGGTACCTATCGATATATTTATAAATAACCAGTTGCGTTATAAATGAAGGGCAACATTTTGTAATAGAATTCAAAATGTCAAGACCTTAAAAGTTTTTTAAAAGTACATTTTTTTTTGCAATTTTTCAATATGAACTTTGACTACGCCAGTGTATTTGTGATACCTTCAAAGTGGTCTAATAGAAACAACAGGTGGAAATAATAATGGAAGTATCATTACGAGCCATATTTCATTTTTAGTGTACTTGCGGTGCAATAAACTTCTCGAATGACTCGCATAAATAAGACTGTTAACGTCATTTGTTTTGCTAACTTATGACGATATGTGGCAATACAAGTTTCGAACTCTGATTAAAAATTTGTTGTTTTGATATGAATCTGTATCCGACGCGCATTTTGGGGAATGAAGATAAACAATACTAGGAAAAACTGATGGTTAGAAGTTTTTACAATTCAAACTGATGGCGGTCTCACGGGTATGTAATTTTTGATATTTCACAAATCTGGCTTACAGGACGATTATCCATAATATTTCAAAATATTTCGTAAATTGAATTTTAACTTTGTTATAATTTCAATATTTTTTTGTTACGTTGCATCTATACAGTTATGGAAAAAGCCGTCAACATCAAGTTCACGAAATATTCAGAAAAATTTCAAATTGAAAAAATATTAATTTATTTTGCGTATACAAATAAATAAGCGAATAATATTTTATAAAAAAAAACCATTACTCCAAATTTTTTATTCACAATGACACATACAGAGTATATGTTCATGGGTTAAGTCAAACTATATAAACAGACCTGAAAGTAGCATGGTTTTGAAAACTTAAGAAAACAGTGAGAATCCAACTAGTGCGGAAAATATCCAGTTTCCGTACGAGTTGTACACTTTTATACTTTTCCGATGACAAACCTGAAAAATAAAATACTATTGATTTTTTCGTAGACCACGTGAAATAAAATATTCTCTGATATTTTTCTGATAATTTTTAATAATCAATTCTTGTTTATTTATGAACTGAGGTAAAATTGCTATATGTCTATTATTTTAGCTTCTAGTTATTTATTAATTTTATTACTATTTTATGAATGATTTCGATGTTTTTTAGACAATACACAACCGATAATTCCATATTTTGAAATTCGAAGAGCGTATGGTATATCATTCCAAAACGGTTTTTGTCGAGTATTCTTGAAACTTGTTTATCTTATACACCACGCACCACCATTCCACCATAAGTTTTTCAGGTATATTGTGAAGAGAACTGCTCCCAACATCGTTCCTTGTGGTACCCCACATTCTACAACTATTTTGCTGCTGTGCGATTTTTGTATTTTGACTTGTGTTCTGCTTGTGAGGTATGATTTGAAGAGTGATTGTGCCGTAATTCTCACACCTATGCTTTCGATATTATTTAGTATTATCTGATGGTTTACGATGTCAAGTCCAGGAATACTCCAATAAGTGTTTTTTATTGTCAACTACCTCTTACATCGTTTTGTTTAGGTGGCATCTTGTGTTGATTTTCCTTATTGAAAGTCAAATTGTGAGTTCGATACTTCATACTTCTTTGAAAAGTTGGTTAACCTATTTTTTGATGATATTTTCCAGAATTTTACCAAATTGGTTGCAATTGGATGGTAATTTGTGCTTTTTGTATTTTCTCCACTCTTACATATTGATATGACCGTTTAATTTATGAACAGTGTGGGAAACTACCCTGACCTTAGTAAGTTATTTATTATAATGTTTGTAAGTGCTTTATGATTTGTGCTATGATAGATTTTATTAATTCCGATTTTATGCCATCAGGGACTGGATATTTGTTGTTATTAAGACCCAGAACTATGTTTATCTTCTGTTCCTTTAGCTGGAGACAGGCAAATTTAATTTTGATTTATGATTTTCTTTTCTTTATAATTTTTTTAGGATGATACCTTTCGAAAGTTTTTTGCTGATATTTACGAAAAAATCATTAAAATTTTCTGAAATATTCTCAGGGTTTTCAACTGAGTCGTCTTTAAGTTATTTGGGGCTTGGAGCTATTATTTTTGTAGGCTTGAGGAGTTTATTGATGGTTTTCCATATGTTCTTTGAATTTACACATATTTTCAACTTGGTTTTGCAATAATGAATTTTAGCATTTTTTATTTGTTTTCAAGTGTTTTTTATTATATTTTCTACTTTTTTCGGAGGATTTGAGAGTATCTTGGATAATGCCAATGAATTTGGATACTGCAGACCAGTTTGCTTCATTGAACATTTGTTTAAAATTTTCTTTGTTGATTTGTTTTATCATTTTAGATTTTTTTTTTGATTTTTATGTTAGTGGAATAAGTGGTCAGTTGTATACGTTTCTAAGGTCGGAGAAAGAACTGTATCGTATTCATTATTTTTAGAATTTAGGAAAATATGATACACTATTTTATTTCAATAATCTTCCTCTTGAAGGGTCCATAGTTTGAATATTAATCATTTGGCGATACTGGAGGTTTGCTTGTAAACATTTGACATAAATCACTAATAAATTGAAGAAATCTTGGTTATTATGGTCAACATTTCAGATGACTATATAACTCAAAATTTCAGGCAGTCAGTATGCAGAATAATGGAGTAATAGTATGCAATATCTCTGAAATTTGGGATTTTGGGTAAGGGGAAGTGAATCAGAACTAGAGCTCAATTTCATATTAGAACTGAATAATTACAGGAAGGAATGGGGTTTTCATTTGATAAAATTGAGATGTTCAGTGTTTCTCATTCACTTTCTGCACTCACTTTTTTCTGTACTTACCATGTAAATTATACATTGAATATGACTAAGGTGAGTGATCTGTTAAACCTCCAATACGCACGATTCAGTCACTGTTATCACAAAAAATTGTAATTTACATGAAAATTACATACTGATGTTCGATTGTTCGATAGGCTACATTTGTCAAGTTTTCTAGAAAAACTCAAATAAATCAAAAACGGTCCAATTTGTCTAAATAATACATATGTTGTAATCAGAATAATGAGAGGAATCCAATTTTTTGTAAATTACAATTTATTCTTTTACAGGTAACATAAATAACCTCATTCCCGGAGAAACTGGAATTGTCACAATAACGAAAATAGTTTAGTTGGATTCTCAACATTTCCTTCACCGTCTCTACAAAATTTCATAATAATGCTACTTTTAGTTCTCTTTATATAGATCTCGTCATATCATGAAGAAGTACCTACCCTGTATATATATTAGAATTCTTGCCAACATTAACTGCAGGTAGACGGCACCAAAGAATTTGCAATGAAGAAATAACAAATTCTCCTTAACCGCTCTTGATGTCGGGTTAAACCACTTTCATTGAATATGGAACTCGGATTTTCCATATTGCTTTGTGAATCACGTTCTGGCCTGAAGACGTGCATCTGGCTAATCGATCCTATTGTTTTCAAAAATATAAATACGAAGAACGGCGACTTCGAAATCAGTTGAAGTTTGAGTCTCTCAACCGAAGCATCAGTACCTATAGTACTAATATAGTTCAACGCAAAAATCTGCTCTTCACAATCGTAAAATGGGGAAAAGTTGCTGCTCAATGTTGCTATTGGTCTGCGTCACATTTTTGGTGATCGTCTCATCTCCCCAAAATGTCGCTCAAGCGGACAAACTCATAGGAAGCTGCGTGTGGGGAGGAGTTGACTACACTTCAAACTGCAACGCCGAGTGCAAAAGACGTGGGTACAAAGGAGGACATTGTGGAAGCTTTTTGAATGTCAATTGTTGGTGCGAAACTTAAGGTTTCTTTTTACTCAACCCAGGATATATTATACCCGAAATATATGCTCTCTATACTTAGGTGGTGAAAATTGACAATCAACATTACTTGTGGAAATAATTGAACATCATCCGAATCGTCAGGTAATGGAAAGAACTATATGTTCCCAATCAACGTTTCCAGAATCGGACACAAGTCGAAATTGGTTATATTTATCATTGTTAATTATCGTTCATTTCAATCAATCTTGTATAATGTGACTTTAATAAAAATGTTCTTCCTAAATGTTGAATTGCTTTATTTTATACTGGTCTATGCATTTTCTAAGTATTTAATAATAATAATAATTTTATTACCCACCACAAAAATGTTACGATAGTAAGCACTAACAAAATAATTTCTATGCAAAATTACGAAGGCGAGTAAATGGCAGACTGTTTTTGTTCTTCCACCAGAGCCAGACTTGGTACAATTATTAAATTTTGACAGCGTAATGTCTAACGACTGATACAGACAAGTGTAGGAAAAGCAGAAAAGAGAAGAAGAAGAAACAGGAGGAAGGGAGAATTGGAAGCTATAGCATACCGGGTGCTTTTTTGTTCTTGAAGAAAATGGAATAGAACCTCATACGACATGAAACTGCTCTTTCTGACAAATAATTGAAGTTGATACAACTTCCGGTTTCACCAGAAGTCACATAAACTTTTGATTTTTGAATGAGACTCCCGGTATATTTTCACTTCTCATGTATCCATATGACATACTGAATACAACCCTGTATCACTTCTCACATTTTGTGAATCAATTTATTTTTTATTTCTGAATTTATTTTTTCATTCCAGAGAGCTATGTACCTTCAAATCACTAATTTGAGTCATAAAATTTTGGGGAAAATACAAATACATTGTCTTCGGTCGAAATGTATCTGCTATGTTGAATTTACTGGAAAATTATGTGATTTGTAATATATATATATATATATATATATATATTAGAATATTAAAATTTTTAAGTGTATGATTTATATAGAAGTGTCTTTTTCCTAATAGACATCAAAATTTAGCACCATTATTTTCGATCATATCACCAGTAAGTATTATTCAAAACTGAAAAAAAAAAATAGAATCATTTAGGTTTCCGAAAAACCCATTAGGTGCTAGTTGTATATGCAAAACTATTCGAAGTTCATAGCAAAGAGTGGTCTGATCAGTTTCATGTCGTATGCAGATTCTATTCCATTTTCTTCAAGAACAAAAAAGCACCCGGTATAAGAAATACTTAACATTTGTAATTTTTTACGTGAAATTATGAAATTTATCTACCGATTCTTCAAATTTCATAATTTTCTTGTAAAAATTTAGGAAGTTACAGAGAGCTTTGTTCGAATGTTTGTCTGTCTGTTTGTCTATCTGCCTGTCTGCATAAATGACTTCCCGCCTGACTGCCTCTCTGTCTCTCTCTCTGTCTCTGTCTCTGTCTCTGTCTCTGTCTCTGTCTCTGTCTCTGTCTCTGTCTCTGTCTCTGTCTCTGTCTCTGTCTCTGTCTCTGTCTCTGTCTCTGTCTCTGTCTCTGTCTCTGTCTCTGTCTCTGTCTCTGTCTCTGTCTCTGTCTCTGTCTCTGTCTCTGTCTCTGTCTCTGTCTCTGTCTCTGTCTCTGTCTCTGTCTCTGTCTCTGTCTCTGTCTCTGTCTCTGTCTCTGTCTCTGTCTCTGTCTCTGTCTCTGTCTCTGTCTCTGTCTCTGTCTCTGTCTCTGTCTCTGTCTCTGTCTCTGTCTCTGTCTCTGTCTCTGTCTCTGTCTCTGTCTCTGTCTCTGTCTCTGTCTCTGTCTCTGTCTCTGTCTCTGTCTCTGTCTCTGTCTCTGTCTCTGTCTCTGTCTCTGTCTCTGTCTCTGTCTCTGTCTCTGTCTCTGTCTCTGTCTCTGTCTCTGTCTCTGTCTCTGTCTCTGTCTCTGTCTCTGTCTCTGTCTCTGTCTCTGTCTCTGTCTCTGTCTCTGTCTCTGTCTCTGTCTCTGTCTCTGTCTCTGTCTCTGTCTCTGTCTCTGTCTCTGTCTCTGTCTCTGTCTCTGTCTCTGTCTCTGTCTCTGTCTCTGTCTCTGTCTCTGTCTCTGTCTCTGTCTCTGTCTCTGTCTCTGTCTCTGTCTCTGTCTCTGTCTCTGTCTCTGTCTCTGTCTCTGTCTCTGTCTCTGTCTCTGTCTCTGTCTCTGTCTCTGTCTCTGTCTCTGTCTCTGTCTCTGTCTCTGTCTCTGTCTCTGTCTCTGTCTCTGTCTCTGTCTCTGTCTCTGTCTCTGTCTCTGTCTCTGTCTCTGTCTCTGTCTCTGTCTCTGTCTCTGTCTCTGTCTCTGTCTCTGTCTCTGTCTCTGTCTCTGTCTCTGTCTCTGTCTCTGTCTCTGTCTCTGTCTCTGTCTCTGTCTCTGTCTCTGTCTCTGTCTCTGTCTCTGTCTCTGTCTCTGTCTCTGTCTCTGTCTCTGTCTCTGTCTCTGTCTCTGTCTCTGTCTCTGTCTCTGTCTCTGTCTCTGTCTCTGTCTCTGTCTCTGTCTCTGTCTCTGTCTCTGTCTCTGTCTCTGTCTCTGTCTCTGTCTCTGTCTCTGTCTCTGTCTCTGTCTCTGTCTCTGTCTCTGTCTCTGTCTCTGTCTCTGTCTCTGTCTCTGTCTCTGTCTCTGTCTCTGTCTCTGTCTCTGTCTCTGTCTCTGTCTCTGTCTCTGTCTCTGTCTCTGTCTCTGTCTCTGTCTCTGTCTCTGTCTCTGTCTCTGTCTCTGTCTCTGTCTCTGTCTCTGTCTCTGTCTCTGTCTCTGTCTCTGTCTCTGTCTCTGTCTCTGTCTCTGTCTCTGTCTCTGTCTCTGTCTCTGTCTCTGTCTCTGTCTCTGTCTCTGTCTCTGTCTCTGTCTCTGTCTCTGTCTTCGGAGGAGAATCTATGATGGTATGGGGAGGCATTTCTTCGACTGGGCGAACGGAACTTGTGATCATTAATGGAAGCCTTACAGCTGAAAGGTACATATGGAGATTTTAGAACGACGTGTGATGCCATTTGCGCCATATATAGGGCCAGAAGGATTTTTGTTGATGCAAGATATTGCCAGGCCTCACGCCGCACGAGTTGTGAGAAATTACCTAGAAGAAGTCGGTATCGCTACCATGGTATGGCCAGCTTGAAGCTCGGATTTAAATCCCATAGAGAATCTCTGGGATATTCTTGGGAGAAGATTATAAGGGAAACGTAACTTGAATACTTTGGAAGACATACGACAGAGACTGATTGCAATGTGGGAAGAAGTTTTGACGAAAATGTATCTTAAAAAGTTGACTAATTTTTGGTGATTCGTTAATTTCTTGGGGAAGTGTATATTCGTACAGGTTTAGATAACTTCAACATTTAATTATTATCCATTTAAGCTCGGTAGGTCGTTCTCGACCCATCACATAATCAATTAGGAATACCTTGTTCGAGCAAGTTTTACTAACACTTTTAACTTCCAGTTATTGTTAAGTCTTGCTGTTTTTGAGAATTCTTTTTTTATCCAGTTCAAATAATATAATAATTATTTAGCGGTGAAAAATCCCACCAGGAACCTCGTAGAATTACAATTATAGCGAATTAGCTAACATTAACAAGTAGATATAATTTTTTTTCATTGGAAAATCGTTTTGGAAATGTTGCCCTGAAGTTATTGCCTTGATATCACTAGGTAAAGCAACTTCGCTGTCTGTTTACATCGTTATCGTCAGCTGAACGATTGACATCGTAGGTAATTATATTATAAATGTTAATAAAAGACGAGGTATTGTTAGTATTCATTTAAAATGGGTTATATCGCGCTTCTATTTACTATTTGTGCAAGTGTTGAGCTTGTCCGAGGCTACTGCGTATTATCAGGTGAGTCTATGACATCTCCACTTATGGTCAAAAGAAATTAGATATGATAAATGAAAACATTTGTTTTGTAGTAATGATAGTGTAGGTATTTTTATGGACCTTTTTGCATTGATGAAGTAATTTCATTGAGGGAATTGCAAAGTTTACCAATCTAGAGGTTGTTTCGGCAAAAGAAGGAATTCACATAATAACAGGATAATAATTGGACAGCTTTTTGCAGGAAGAAACCAACCAAAGAATATTATTTAGTGACGAAGTGAAAAAGTTTTGAACATAATACATAATTCAATTCATTTTGAAAATAATATCGAGGAAATGTTCATAAACTTTTTAAGAATTACTTTTCTCATAGAATGCAAAAAGTTTGTATAGAAAATATCATCAGTGAAACAAAAACAATTGAGTATGGAGTCCCACAGGGAACTGTACTGGGCCCAATTTTATTCACGCTGTATATAAACAGTCTACTTCATTTGAATACTAGAGGTACTATTCTGAGTTTCGCTGATGATACGGCAATATTTTATACAAACAAATCGTGGGATTTATTGAAAGAGGAAGCAGAACAAGATATGAGGGAAATAAAAAAAAATGGTTCGAACATAATCTACTCACTTTGAACGTTGAGAAAACAAAATATCTTCCCTTCTCCTCATATGCTACTGGTTTACCTAACCTAGGACCATTAATTTTAAGTGACACAGTAACTATACCAGACTGTGAATCCATCAAATATTTGGGAATAATTATCGATAGGCATTTACGATGGGACATTCATATCAATAGTTTAGTGAACAGGATCAGAGGGCTATTGACTAAATTTAAAATATTGAGAGAGTATTTGGATATTTGTCATTTGAAAATTGTTTACTATGCATTGGTACAAAGCTTGTTATCATACGGTATTTTAGTCTGGGGCGGAGTTACAGACAACCACTTAGAAAAAATACACGTTGCTCAAAAATGGATTTTGAGAATAATTTTTAACAAAGATATCAGGTATCCCAGTGACGTACTATATGAAAACAGTCGAATATATGATACAAGGCAATTATTCGCATATAAAATTTTGATCAATATACAGGGTGTTTCTTAAGTACGTGTAGAAACTTCAGAAGCATGTTGCTGACCTCGAAATAAGAAAAAAAGTTCCCATAAACACATGTCCGCAAGTTATTCGTTTCTAAGATACAGAGTGTAAAAGTTTAATTCTTATTTTTGTTTTTTGTGAATAAATTCCAAAACATTTTTGATATTCGGGTAAAGTTTGGTATCTGGGATGATTTTTCAATGTCATAATCAAATTTTATGTTAATTATGAAAAAACTAATTTCTAATTGAATTTATTTTAAATTTAAAAATCTTGTCATTCAAAATCACTTGCATTGATTATTTCAAATCTCAATAACTCGAAAACGGTTGCTCGCAGTGGCCTCTACCAAGAATATATTTTTTACACAAACTAAATAATTAATATTCCCAGATACCAAACTTTACCCAAATATCAAAATTATATTGATATTATTCACAAAAAATAAAAATAAGAATTCAACTTTGACACTCTGTATCTCAGAAACGAATAACTTGCGGACATATATTCATAGGAACTTTTCTTTTTATTTTGATGTCAGCAAGACGCTCCTGAATTTTCCACACGTACTTAAGAAACACCCTGTACATAAACGAAAGATCCCAATACAGTCAATTAACCACGGATGTGATACTAGGAATAAATATTTCAAAACGACCTTGGACAAATGTGATAAAGCTATTGGCCAGCACAGCTGTCACTACATAAGTACAAAACTATATAATTATCTTTCCAAAGACTCGAAAAATTTAAGAAATCTTACCCAATATAAGAAAGCAGTTAAAGAATGGTTGTTATCAGAAGACCGTAAAGTATACCATAATATGATAAATACATATTTAACATTTTGAATCCAAACTGATGTTGACGAACCACCCAATATATGATATTTCCTTACCGATATGTGATATTTAGCTACCCGAATTGAAATATTTTCCCGCTAGATTATAATATATACAACAAATCTATAGATTTAAAAGAAGGTTTTTATTTTATATTTTTTTACCTCTAATTTTGAAATTTTATATATACTACCAATTATTTCATAATTAAATTTTTTACTATTTTTTAGACTTTAATTCGTTTTTAGATTCAACATGTGGAAATGAACAGTTTATTTACAGATAAATTCTACAACAATTTTAATGTATAAATATATATATATATATATATATATATATATATATATAAATATATATATATATATATATATATATATATATATATATATATATATATATATATGTATCTATTTCTGTGAATAAACATATATTATTATTATATTATTATAGGACGATGGCTTCTCCAGAGTCTACTATATTTCAGAAGGTTCGGTTGAAACTGTTAATGTAATATTTTACCTCCAAAGTTGTTTTCGAAACTTCACTGAGGAGTATTTTCTTGTTAATTAATTCTGTTATAATTTCCACAGATTATGAAAGAAAAAATGTTCCACCAGTTTTTGCTGCGGACGCGTTTTCACCATGCAAACACGAGGGAAATCTATTTTGCAGGATGCAATTCACGTTGCGACCTGCGAATAATAATACTAAAAGCTGGCGAATAATTGAGGTGAGCTTCGAAAATGTTTCCAAATCGATATTGGTCGGATTGTAACTGTTTCCAAAATACCGATTGTTTCTATTGTAGAAATCCATGAATCACAGACACTGCTTCAATCGGGATGTTGTTTACCGCTTCCGATGTCTACCAAATGCTCTTCAGGACGGAGGAAAACTACAGCTGAATGCTACACAAAGTGAAAATAACCTATTAAGAGATTTTTCGCTGAGAGGTCATCTGGATGTAATGAAATGCAACGATTATACGAGAATGGACGATTTGACTACTTTTGACTACATATTGATGTTAGTATTTTTTATCTCTGATTTTGTCATTAACAGAACTATCTAATTACCTCACGTTGATATCTGGCTCGGTTAAAAAATTAGTGGAGTGTTTTCATTCGCCGGTTCCATAACCAGTGGTTCAGAGCTAAATCACTTTATCTAAATACAGATAAAACAAAGTGTATTCGCTTTCATAATAGACAAAAATGAGTTAGCGACATTGATTTTGGTGACTTACAGTCAGTAGATGAGACCGCACGATTTCTTGGCATGTACATAGATGAACATATTTCCTGGGGAGAACACTGTCGAATCTTAATCAATAAACTGAATTCTGTGTCCTACCAATTCCGTAATTTGAGAACAGTTCTGTCTAATCATTAGTTGCTGATGCTCTACTATGCTCAAGTAAACTCCAGACTTTGATATGGCATCTGCCTTTGGGGAAGGTCTTCGGGAGCAATTAATGTATTTGTTGCGCAAAGGTGAATACTCAGAATAATGTTTGGCTTACCATCTCGACAAAGTTGTATTGATATATTCAAAACCATCAATGACTTCTGTATTGCTGTAATTAGGATGACTCTGATTTAACGTGGCTCCTCACCGCTGTTATTAAAATATTCATCTCTGCGGCGGTCCACTTGGTTCCTGTGTTGTTCCGTTGCTTTAAAAACATTAAAAATTTGGATGTACAGTGCATCCCATTTTGGGTGAGACAGCCAGGTTTATCGCTTGTTATTTAAGATAGAGCCTTGCGGTTTTCACGTTCCTGTCCTTTTTTTTGTGAAACTCAAGTTGGCCTAATCAGATTTTGCATAACTGTTTCCGTTTATGAGATACAGGGCGATTTTGGAAATTGATACTTTTCGGACCCCTTCTTTATCTCCGAAGTTATTAGAAATAATGCTGAGCTGAAAACTACATCTGATACAGAATTCTGCGTAGAATCCAGTGGCGTACTTATTTTTTTTTTCGGGGTATGGTTTTGAAGATACGACGCAAACCTATATTTTTTTCAATGGAACACCCTGTATTTTATTACTTCGTTGAATTCGCTATTTTTTTCCCTTCAAAATTATGTATAATACTATATAGGTAGGATGTTCAGAAATGCTAAAAAACACTAAAACATCACATAATGATAATTTTTCGTTAGTAAGCCATGGATTTTCCAAGTTTCAATAAGAGGATTATTACTTTTGATTATTAACATTAGTAGGTCATGGATGATACGAACATCCTTGTTGTTATTATGGCTACTATGCATTTGGAAGCATTGTTTTATCAAATAGGCATTGAAGAGAAAAAAAAAACAAATCTGATCTAGCTGTCATTGCTACGAATTATTATTGTGTTTCATCGTGTTTGGGTTTGAAGGAATATTGAGTATTGTAGAAATAATTGTTTGTGAATTTGTTGATTGAGAACTGATAATGGCTGGAAGAGATTTGGTTTTTCAAAACAATGAAAAATATGACATTATACAATGATTGAATCAATCCAATGAAAACGTTGGCGAAGCTTTGGAACTTTATTTGAACAGGTATGACGTCGAGAATTTTACCACAAGACATTTCCTTACATCGTGATTTAAATCTTTTCAGATATCCTGAGAGGCATCAACCTAGTCGAGCAACTATATTCAGACTAAAGTATAATTTACTGAATTATGGTGCATATTCTAAACCTCGACCCAAGGTATATAATAAAGAGAATCAAGAAGTAGATGAAATAAATGTGTTAGCTAGCGTTCATGCCTATCATCAGACTTCTTGTGCAAAATTAGAGAATGATACTGCTATTTCCAGATCACGGGTACACAGAATTTAAAAAAAGTATAAGTTAAATATTGTCCAACACTTATATCCTGGTGATGCAGCAAGACGTGTGAATTTCTGCAATTGATTTTTGAACCATGTTCGGAGAGACGTTGATTTCGCAAAAAAAGTTATTTGGTCAGACGAATCACATATAAGCAGTGCTGGTATATTTAACAGGCAAAATACAAGGCATTGGTATGATGAAAACCAGCACTTGATTTTTGAACGACAACAACAGGGTAGATTTGGTTTTAATGTGGCATGTTTCATATTGGGGACAAAAATCATATACCGCATTTTTGAAGGATCTCTTACCGCAACTAGGTACTTGACAATTTTAGAAGACGTGTTACCGGAACTACTGGAAGATGTTCCCCTCGCCTTCCTTCATTCCATACATTTCCAACAGGACGGCGCCCCTGCCCATAATTCAAGATTGATCGGGCGGTTTTTAGAAAATAATTTTCAGGGTTGTTGGATTGGAACTCATGGACCCATCAGGTGGCCTCCAAGGTCACCTGATCTGTCTATATTAGACCTTTTCTTGTGGGGCTATTTGAAAAATAAAATATACAGTAACAGACACAACAGTCCCGAAGAACTTCGTTCATCAACAGCGGCAGCTTTCCGAAATTTACAAAACCGCCCTTTTATAATATTAAATGCACTCAGGCGAATTGAAAAAGTTTGTCAATTATGTATTAGGGAAAATGGACAGCAATTTGAACAGTTTAATCAGTAAGATATTATGTAATGTTGAAAATTTTTATTAATGATAAATATTTTATTGGGTATTCTTCTAATTTGTATTATGAATTGTTATATTATTTATTTTTTGCTATTAGGTAGGTATCTACGTTTTGTTTTTCGTGTTAGTGTATTATCTTTATTTGCTTACTCTCCTATAAAAAAAAACACAAATGAAAATTATTCAATTAATTCTTCTTTTATATGGGAAATCCATGGCCCACTAACAAAACATTATCATTAAGTGATGTTTTAGTGTTTTATAGCATTTCTGAACATCCTACCTATATAGTGTTATACATAATTTTGAAGGGAAAAAAATAGCGAATTCAACGAAGTAATAAAATACAGGGTGTTCCATTGAAAAAAATATAGGTTTGCGTCGTATCTTCAAAACAATACCCCGAAAAAAAAATAAGTACGCCACTGGATTCTACGCAGAATTCTGTATCAGATGTAGTTTTTAGCTCAGCATTATTTCTAATAACTTCGGAGATAAAGAAGGGGTCCGAAAAGTATCAATTTCCAAAATCGCCCTGTATCTCATAAACGGAAACAGTTATGCAAAATCTGATTAGGCCAACTTGAGTTTCACAAAAAAAAGGACAGGAACGTGAAAACCGCAAGGCTCTATCTTAAATAACAAGCGAGAAACCTGGCTGTCTCACCCAAAATGGGATGCACTGTACTATAAATTCTAAATATAGTACTCACGAATTTCTGACTCAATTGGAAATATAACAGTTCAGACGAATAATATTAAAATTTTCGTTCGGTTAGGGTCAAAAACTGTTGAAAGTTTATCACAAACATGTGTCCTAATGATAATTTTGCGATGGACATTGCATCACAGTAGTCTAACGCCGACCAAAATTTCCAGCAAGTTGTAATTTCAAACATGGTCTTTGAAAAGCGGTCGTGGACGGTCGAGAATGGTCGAACAGTGAGAGTTGTGCGATAAGAATATATGCGTTGGAAATTTTGGTCGTTGGTGGACGGTCGCGGACGGTCGGTCCTGGTCGATCAGTGTGATTCCTGGCTAAATATCCGATTGTTTACCTAAATAGCCGCTCATATCACACATCATGTGACTTCAATCATGAAATTTCATTGGTGCATCCGTGTGAATGAAATAATCGATGTTATGTTCTTGACCAGGAATTGCTTTTTCTAGACCATGGCATTCTTCGAAGGTTTCTAAATGTTCCACGTCGTTCCTAGAATAATTCATGATTTTTCCATTGAATACCAGGATTGTCATTCTGTCCCGGATAACACCATCGCCATTTTGATTTTATATCCGGACCAATTTAGGGGATAGTGGCCTCTGTATTCTGCTAACCACTTCATGTGAATTAATATGGGTTTGCTCACAGCCTCATAGGACACAATTGCAGATTAATTCTTCACCTTGTTGAAATAAAATTGAAGATATCCCATAAAAATACCACCAGCATATTAATGAACTGTAAATGAGTTACAAATAATCTCGGAAAGTCTCAACAGCTCCTTTGATATGATTATACTACTTATATCATACTAAATTACACCACAACTTATTTAGTAATGCTGCAATTATGTTCATACAATCTAATTTGAATTCTAGTGACTGTATCATGACATCCAAGTAATTGAAATTCAATTAAAAATTAACAAAAAGATTTTCACCTTTTTTCAATATACAGGACTCGTTTAAAATATGTTTACGAGTTTAATAATGAACTAAATGATTATCATAATTAAAACAAGAAAACCATTATTATGTTATCAGTTTATTTATATGATATAAAATATTGACATCAATGAAGAAAATGATGATGGCCATGAACATATGAACACAATGCATACGATAAATAAATACGATAAATGTTGAAACTTAAGGCCTGAGATGCAAAAGTGGTTGCTTATACCATTTCTTACCAAAAACCAAAGAGAATCATGAACTGTCGACTCCTTTAGTCCTGGAATCCTGTTTGTTTGTTATTATCGTCAACCGGCTACACTCTTACATGTCTTCAGACAGTAAAATAAATATTTTTAAAACATTCTTCAGTGTGCTTCCCTGAATTTGTAAGCATTTGTATTATATTTTGAATTATTCGACTGAATGATTTTTAACTACTTTCACAATTTTCATCCAAAAATTAGTATATTGTGTATTCAGTAGTAAAAGCAATGTAAATTGTTGGCCGAGGCGTTAAGCCGAGGCCTACAAGCATTGAAGTCTGGGAATGCGCTTTCACTACGAGGTACACATACTATTTTTTCTGAAATTGCAATCAGCATTGTCAAAAACTAAGGAATTCTACATGTATATTGTTTGCGTGAATTCAATAACTGTCTAAAATGTAAACAAGCCGGCAAAAATTTTTCCGTATCGTTTTCGATACGGGAAAGTTCTTTTTCGGCAACCATCCGGGAAGTGTTCACTTCAAGTCCGGGAAGTACGTACTTCCCGGACTAGGAAAAAATAATGTACGCAACACGTCCGAAAACAGTTTTTTTGGACTCGCAGACTTCCAGGACTCGCTAACGCTCGTCCTAGAATTTGGTCTACTCGTCCAAGAAAACAGTATTTTCCGGACTTGTTACCTAAATTACTATTCCCGTATCGTTTTCGATACGGGAAAGTATTAAACGGTCCGGGAAAGTTCGTTGCTTAGCAACGGACTAAAATACTGGATTAGCGTATTTTGAGGCCTGCAGTTGCTCCGACAAAGTGGGCATTCTTGAACGATTTCAGAAAAAGATTATTCTTTTGCATACTCATAATTTTATAGATATTAATTGTTCTATAGCTTTCATACAGATATTTTACTGAGATACTATCACACATTTTTAACGAATTAACAAAATTTTATAGACTGATGACTTTATAGATTTTAATTATACACACATATTTTACTGTGTTTCTTAATTGTTTTTATGACATTGATATAGCAAAACAATAACATTTACGAATTCTTTTCACGCTGCTTATTTCATTTCAGCTTGGCACTGATGGGATATTTGACGCTAATAGCTTTTGCAACAATGTCTGATTTTTTGAGCTCACCTGGAGAGAAAGTGGAAAAAGGTATTCTTGAAAAAAATTTCAATAAAAGTATTGGAAACATACGGACAATAAGAGAATTTATGAAGCGATAGTTGATTATTAACAAATTTAAATTCTTCGAAAGAGTGGAAGTAATTCATGTCGACTTTTTTCATTTCTGATGAAATAAAAATATCTCTATAAATGTAAGGAAGCTCTTTTATTTGGAATTCAGCACTGAACATAATCTGTTTTATCAGATTTTTTGTATCATTTCCTCCTGTAACTGTTCATTTTGATAGCGTGATATTATCAATTCTAGATGTTTCGTGACATTGACTACGTGGATTTTGAATTTCATTCTCTAAATATTATTCTATAATCAGATATTTTTCTATGACCAGATTTTTTACAGGTCAAACCTTTCTCACTCACCTTTCTATTCGAAGTCAGTGGAATAACCTTACACAACCAATAAACGACCCTGAATATAACAGGATGAAATGCCTACAAGGAGTTAGAACATACACTATGGCTTTGGTAATAACAGGACACACAATATCCAGTGCACTCTTTTCGTACGTGAACGATGAAAAATATATAGAAAACGTGAGTTTTGCCACATGAAACAATAGAGAAGTAGTAGTAGTAGACAACTATCTGTTAGATTTAATTCAATACCCGTCGTGGTCTTAGACAGGGGAGTAGTTGTTTTCTGACAGGTACTTGCCATAATAAGCCTACTTAGTAGGTGTATATGGGAGTAAAGGGTTCATCATCGGTCGGCATCGACTGTTCGTTACAAAACGATTTCCGATAGAATTCTGTTTTCTTCACATAAATCTCCTAACTCGGAGTGAAGAACAAGATTTAAAAAGTATCAACAAAAAGTGATATATAGTTGCCATTATCATAATGTTTAACTAATATCTTTCAGTTAATTTACACAACTCTATCTTTCAAATATTTCTTTTTTATAATCATGTATTAATTTTTTTTCGAGCTTGAGATGGAAGTCAGAGGCTGTGTCGTGAGGCAAAACCTGCTGATCTTCGGCTTTTTACCAATGTAATTAGTCAATGTTTTACTTTTTACTGGAAAATAAATACCTATTTTCAATATTACACAGGCCTACAACCATTTTGGTGCAGGGGATTTTAGACCTGATATTAAGTACTTCATACATGGCGATATCAAAAATGTTAACGGATTTTTTCTGTCAGCTCTAGTTCCCGAGATAAAACAATACACATTTCTCAAAAAAATTAATATTTCATTTGCATTGAACGCCAAGAAATTGTCTTTTGAGTGATTTTCTCAAATGTGACTTGGGTAATCTCGCATGATTCCCTAGCAATTCCCTAGCAATAGCAAATCAAATGAGTGTTCCACCTTCCTTGGTATCTATTCTCTATCGTTTTTATGTCTTGGTGGAAACGTTCCCCTTGTTCTTCGCTTAGATCTCCTATTTTTTTCTTTCAATATTGACGCTAGTAACTCATCACGTTCCTTAGAAAGATCTAGTAAGTCTCTGATGAGGTCATTGAGCTCATTCTTCAAAAATGTCCTAGGATTTGATTTTCCTCCGCAGTATTCAAAGTCATCATCTACTTGAGATATTTCAGCTTGATCTTCCTGAGATAGTGCTGCACTACCGTTTGAAAAGCTGGTATTGGAACATTCTCTGAATGGGAAATAGATCTTTTTGCTGAAGGAATCTTGGGGTATTTCCATTTATGGCAATTGTTTTTGTTGATGCCCACTATATTAGTCATACAAAATTAACAGTCGTCATAACGATTTTTTTCTGTTCTCGTCATGTCATAGGCACTCCAAGCTTTGAAGACTTACGTGTCCCTTCCTCCCATTGTCGCAAATCTTCAAAGCATATTTCACATACATAATAGGCTTGTTAATTGAACACTGCTCTAGTTGATCGAGATCACTTTCACATTGTTCATCTCTCTCTGACACTTCAAGCAAGTAGAGTAATCAGAGTACGTCTTTAACGAACGACACTTATGAGGTACCTACACTTGTCTTTATCTTGGTGTTGAATTTCACTTTAAGCAAAATACAAACAACTCACAGTGTTTTTAATCGATTTACGCTGATCTTTCGGTACGCATTCACCATAAAAATAACAAAATGTATCAGAATCGTTAATACAACTTCTAAACGTACTAGCCATTATTAAAGTAAATCAATTTATTTATAGGTTTTAATGTAATAATGACAGTTAACGAACAAGACTTTAAAAAAAATCGAAATGTGGGTAGTAGGTGAACTAGAGCTAATGACTTGAAGTGACATATGTCAATATACTGTATGTTACCTATTTCATCGGCCATAGACACAAACAGAGCTGCACCAAACAACAATTTTTTTTTTGTATACCTGTGTTATCATTATTAAGTAATCAACGTAAAATTTTCACCAATTGGGAGAGAGTATCGAAGCAAGGAGTCTGGTATTCTAAAATTGGTTGGGTCGATCGATTCAATCTTGATCTTTTCAAAAAATGGGAATATAAATTTCATAAAATCCATAAATTGAGAAAACTGTTGTGGTTCTGCAAAGGGACCCGTCAGCAGTGCAACAAATTAGAAAAAAAAGCTTCTCACAGGACAGCATTGTTGTTATTAAATATGAAGGTTGCTCCACTTATACTCAATGTAACTTGGGGTTGTTTTTACAGATGGTAGCTATTGAAACTCAAGGGTAACAGAACATAAATATTCATTGAATAACAACTATGAAACTGGCGGAAAGTTAAACACATATGTCAAATAAAGAACACTCTATAATTCAATATGGAATAAATGAAACTCTATTTTTTAAAACGATGACAGGAATTCTTATATTCCATCCATTTGATATATTCTGATAAAAATAATCAAGGTGAATGAAGTAGTAATAATTTTTTTTCTAGTTTTATGTTGATCTGACAACCAAGGCGGTTGTTAATGGGGGATTATTTTTGGTACAAACAAACTTTATGCTATCAGGATTGTTGAATGCAAAAATGGTCTACAACCATGTGAATAAAAACGGAAAACTGACATTTCAGTTCATAATCAAGAAGATATTGATGAGATACGTAAGGTACGTAGACAATTTTTCAACAAATTGCTTTACAACAAAATGTTCATAATGCAGAAATAAAAAACAAAAAAAAATCAATCGGCAAGGTTTCTTATATTTTCTACGATCTTTTTCCCATTTTTCATTTCGACTGGGTATGAATTTTTGTCTTGTACAATTTTTTTCAACATATAAATACAGGGTGTCCGGTAAACCTTAAACAATATTTAAACTGGTGATAGACCAGGTCATGACTGTTCAGAATATCGGAATTTTACCTTAGTAAAAATCTCACTGTTTTCGAGATAATGAGCATTTTTGTAATATCTGGAAAATCACTACCTCACCTTGGATTTTTGAATGCCATGTATTCAAATTGGGATGAATTCAAATATCTTTCCTGCTGAAGATTACTGATGAGTGATGCTTTCAGATGTACCAAACAGTTTTTCAGAAAACAATACAATTTTTCAAGAAATGAGGGTAAAATGACAGATTTGAGTTTCACCAATTATTTAACAACAGTTTGACGTTATTGTTTGAAAAAAAAAAAGATAACCAAGTGGAACTGGATATTCATTACAAAAGAATGCCCATTTCGTCCAGGCTCTACTATGGTATAAAACATACGATCATTATTTTTGGAAGGAGTAGAATTTCGATAATATTAGAGTGTGATGTTATTCTGAGCTAAAATCAACTCCATCAGACTTTGTCAGAAATGTCTTTTATTTTTATCCTATCAAGATGAAATGATTAAATAGTTATGAGTAATAACAAATCAACTGCTTAGAAGCATTCAATGAGATGTAATGAAGTAAATACTAATTCAACGTTTTTTTTTATCAACATACACTATAAACCACAATAACGATTATTCAACATCGCACTGAATAATATTACAAAAATGTTATTTTTCATCCACTCGTAAGCAGAGACGACATATTTTCAAGGAGAACCTTTTCAAATGCGTTATAGGTTATAGCCCCCAAATTAGCGATTCTATCTATGAGCGGCATTGTGCAATCGGATATAGTTCTGCATAAAGCGCTGCTGCAGCAGCAGCACTACCTCCACAGTCACCATAAATGTAGTGCATATGCGCATATTCTCGGGGAGTATATCGTATGTACGGCATGGCAAAGAAGTAAATACCACTGAATGAAACAAGCGGAATAATTTCAAAAAACTACGACAAGGATTCATCTCTTAAAAAGTTTGCACTTATTTGGTTACATCCTGTATATCAGTCGGTCTCTGAAACTTTGTTGGAATCTGGATGTTGGACAATTGCGACATTTATCACAATTCGTATTAATCGGTGCCATGTCGGATAATCGACATATCATTTCGATAATTTTATTAGGCCTAATTACATGAAAAGTTTATTTTATTGACATACTATTTAATGCTACCAAGTAGTCCATTCTTTATTATTAATGATTATTTCCACATTTTATCTTGATAAAATCTAAATAAAATAATTTTTGGGCGTAAGTATAAAAGTTAATCAAATAAATGAATATTTTAGAACTTTTGGTGTGAATACAATTCAAGAAAAAATGAAATACCCAAACACCAAAACTACGTCACAATCTTAAAATCTTAAAAGCTTACTTTTAGTTCCTGAAGATGCTAACTTTGTTGGCGAAACGCGCGTCGAGTGTGATTGTGACGTAGTTTTGGTGTTTGGGTAGTTTTCTTTTTTTCTTGAATAAACGTTGATGGAAGCCTAGATTGATATCACGCCTAATTCAATGGAAATCACTTCTTCAAAAAACAGTTATAGTTTGTTTTATGTCATGGTAGAGTCTGGACAAAATGAGCATTCTTTTGAAATGGATATCCACTTCCAATTGGTTCTGTTTCTTTCAGATAATAATGTCAAACTTTAAAAAAAAAAAATTGATGAAACTCAAATCTGTCATTTTACCCTCATTTCTTGAAAAATGTTTTCACTTTCTGAGAAACTATTCTGTACATCTAGAAGCATCACTCATCAGTAATCTTCAGCAGCAAAGATATTTGGATTCGTCCCAGTTTGTATACATGGCACTCAAAAATCCAATGTTAGGTAGCGATTTTCCAGAAATTCTTAAAATGCCCATCATCTCGAAAACGGTGATATTTTTACTGAGGTGAAATTCCGATATTCTGAACAGTCATGACCTGGTCTATCACCAGTTTCAATATTGTACAAGGTTTACCGGACACCCTGTATATTTGAAATTATCTAGGTATATGATGAAAACATGCCTGACCCAAATGAACGAACGAAGAAAACTAAAAAAATTAATTTTCAGGTTGTTTCCTACCCTTGCGTTCGTCATTTGTTTGGAAATGAGCAACTGGACGAAAGTGTTGGTACGTCCGCCACCCTTGGAATCATTCGATACGGATTTTGATGCCTGTCAGAAGAACTGGTGGGCTTCTTTGATGTTGATCAGCAATATCTTCGTATCAACTGACATGGTAATTTAAAATTTCGAGTTGATTCGTACTGCTACTCCATTTGAAACTTGATGGGTTCAATTCTGCAGAGAAAAACTGTGTATATGATAAAAATAACACATAACAAAAGTTCAAAAATATTATTATTCATAAAATATTTATAGATGAATTTGATAGCTGGTATAATTTGAGAATATGAAAGTTTACACCATATGGGAAACATTTTTATCATCCATTTCTCACAAAGTTTTACTCTTCATTACAGTTGGTAATATCGGAAAAGTTGATTTGAAAAAGTTGTTGACAATTAAAACCGGTAATTAGAACAAACAGACCAATATGCAACAAACTTCTTATGTATGTGAGTTATTTTAGTCCTTTGGCAAAAAAAGTTTGTTGTTCGAAAATACCTGTTCAAATACTTCTTTCATACATTACACAACATTCAGTTTGAATTGAAAAAATATGAAAACCTTGATTTCTTTCATTCTCTGAAAATAGTGCACTATTGTGGCTCCCATTGATTTTTCATTTCCATATCTCATATTTTATATTTAAAAGAAAATCATCTCTCCAAAATCTGTGTTTATGGTACGATCTTCATCGTCAAAACTCAAAAATGTGTTAACAATTTTTTAAATGAAACCCCTCTATGCCTCTGGATCTTCAATACTATGAAATTAATATTCAATACTACCAAAAATTCATAGAAAAATATTGATTCCAAACAGAAATATAGCATAATTAAAATTAAAATTACTTTATCGAAATGTTTCGTGTAAACGTCTTCTATATCACACAATTCAAAATGGTCCATTGGACCGCAATCAGTTAAAGTTATGATGATTCCCAACCAACAGTTATTTGAAATTTGAAACTATCAAAAATCCAGTGGCGTAGTCAAATTTAATTTTAAAAAAATTCTAACATATTTTTTGAATTTTCGGCATTGAAGCAAATTCGAAGAAGGCCTGTACATTTCAAAATTAAAGAGTTGTTGAAGATCTTTTTTCCAGAAAAAAAAATCATTTCAATCGGGACAGTTCAACAAATCAAAAATTTTCAGTTATATCTTATATCTATTCAGTATCTAAACTGCTTTTTTTCAGTGTAATATGGGACTCTGGTATCTCAATAACGATTTCCAGATGTACATTATTTCACTTCTGATGTTCTACGTGATGATCAAGTATGATGTGGGAGCAAAGATGATCATATGGGTAATGTCATTCTTCTGGTTCATAACATTTTGCTTGATTTATAACTACAGTATGGAAGTATCTTATCCATACTACGCGAGGTGAGTAGAATGAAATGAATGAATGGAACATTAGACGTATCTTGAAAATAGCTGAAAGTTCTACTTTGAAATTAGTTTTTTGTGTTTAAGTCGATGTGATCTACTTTCCTAAAATATGTACTAGAGTGCAGCGTTGCTAAAACTGGCATCAGCATCGTTATTTCTAATAGAACACCCCGTGTGTTTCCAGGTTTTCAAAATGTCCATTTGATTCCGAGATAAATTTCGTAGATATATTTCTATATCTAACTCTTTCAGAGATATACATTATTATACCAAATTTTTGTCCAAACTTAGACTACTAAAAAAATAGGAAATAATTCAAAATGCCAATCTACGAAACAACTCAATTTGGCTAATAGCTACAAAAGACCATAAGGTATTATGTTCATGTACCGGATCTCAGTTTCAAGATACAGGGTGGCTTAAAAGAAAGTTTCGATCGGAGACTCACAAAAATGGCAAACACAGTTTTTTCAATATCGTTATTAGTTATTACTCTTTTGGAGGGCTGAGACATTTTTTATTTTTTTCCTGTGCATACCTCGTAAATTTTTATTGTTGTGATCGTTTCTGGTATAAAATTGTTTTCAAGAAAATAATTATCATGTAGTGATTTAGATAGTATAGGCTTCAACTACACTTTATCACCCAACTAAAATATCAAGTATGTTCCAGCAGCGCATTTCAAACTAAATGATGTTGCACAATGCGCAGAAGGTCTGTTGGGAGTTGGAAAACTATAACTGGGATTTTTTTGGCACATTCATTAATTTTTTTCAATCTCCTTATGATCCGGAAATGTATTTACCACTACTGAATGTTGAACTGACATCTCACTTACTTATTTAATCCATCAGTTCGAGTGTTCTGCCACCGACAAAACTTTTCTCGTGTTTTGTCATTGCTTACAAGTCACTCGTCGTTGGAAAAAACTTCACTGATTGAATTGATTCGTATAAAGTCGTTTTTTCAATAATGATGATAGTTTTTGTCATTTTCAGCTCTTATCAGTATGGGTACTCAATGGCTTCATACGAAATGTATGTTCTGTATACCTCCCTGTATATAAACTATGGCAGTTATGGAGTCGGACTCATATTTGGATACTTGATTCATCGTTACAGAAATCGTACTTTTGAATTCAACATGGTGAGTGTAATTTTTTTCTGCAAATATTGTTCAATAAATGCTGGGAAATCCATTGTATAGGAGTGGGGGGTACACTTATACCTGAATTGTTAGTCAATTCAGTTTTCCAGAATATGTCCCTATCAATACAACGCCATCAGTTCCATATAGTTTTTCATGCAGTATTTCTCACTTTTCATGGAAAAACTTTTCCAGTACAATTCTAGATTTTGTAAAATCGATAGATATATCGAAAATGAAGCAAAAGAGCTTGGAAGGATCATTTCTCATAAACTTCATTCTTATCTGGAATTGAATATTGGAAATGTCAAAAGAACATTGTAATCATTATATTAGGTTGCACCCACCTACATGATGAAATCATCTATTATTTTCATGAAATCTGATGATTTGGGAGGCCAAAAAACTTGTCTTCCTTTTACTATCCACCTGACATAAAAATAGCTGTTGAGATGATCTCGAATAGAAACCGAAAAGTGTACAGGTGAACCATCGTGAAGAATCCACATTCTCTGCTTCATATTCTCAGGGATATGTTCTAAGAGAAGATCCAAACTACCAGGAAAGAAATGTAAATTGGCTTCGCCATTCAATCTTCCTTAAAAAATGTATAGTTTACAACATAATTTACATACATCCTGACTATGCATACCAATTATGAATATTAGAGATAGTCCGGGAATAGTAATGGAAGTTTTGCCCGTTACCAAAACCCATTTCGTGAAAAGTAGCTCCATTGGTGAACAGGACGTTACTGAATGAGCGTTATTTACTGAAACCTCTGCTGATTTCATTGACACAACCATCTTCAAGAATTTATTGATTGAATTTTTGTTTCTGATTCTTTTTACAAACAACAATGTTAGTATGCTGCGTCGAAAATCTGCAAATATACCTTTAGATGATTATTCAGTAGGTTATACATCAGCAATGTTCATCCTTATGAAATTCTAAAGATTCTAAATTATTGTGTTTTCGATTAATTAATTGAATTCTTTCAATATTTCCAGTTTCTCAATTAAGATCTTACATGGTCCTGCCTCTAAATTTCAGGTAGTTTCGGGTGTTTGGTTACTGATGTTTCTTGGTCTGCCGGCAATTGCTGTCTATGGAACACTTTTTGAATACTCTCGATTGACATCTGCTATACTAGGACCCACTCTGAAACCACTTTTTGCTCTGGGAGTTGCAATAGGCCTCTTTGGTATGATTCATGGATTAGGAGGTGAGTATCCTGCGGTATGATCTGCATTATCCAGAATGTCAATATCTCCTCATGATACATTATGGACGATGGATATATCTTTCGAATATTTTTGATTTTATGCAAAGATCATCAGTACAAGGATTACTCATTTTAAAAAAAAATCAATGTGCTCTTTGGACAATCATCAGTTTCATCCATTTACTGGACCGAATGGAATGGATTCATTTATATTTCGGTATACCAGTAAGTTTTCATAAGATCAGTCAAAACGTTCAAAGTAATGATTATGTATGGATACTTACTATAAATCAATTATTTACTGTGTCACAATCTTCACTCGGGTTTGAAGGCTGTCGTTTTTTGGAATTTCTTCCGACGGCCTTCAAACCCGAGTAAAAATTGTGACACTGAAAACTTCGGCCGCAAAAGCCTTAAAACCCCTTTGCCAATTATTTACTATTTGAAAATTCTATCACTGCGTAAAATTCTTCTACAGGTGAAAATTCTTCAGGAAATTTTGAATTTTTTTCATCTTCAATGTTTTTTATATTAACTATCTGTAAGATGACTAAAAAAATGACACTAAAATATTTTGGTAATTTTTTCTATTGCAACAATATTTTTGATTTAAGTTATTCTTCAACGTGGTTCATGCAAAATATGTTCCATTGAATTTGCTACTAGAACATAGTTGAGTACATGAGAATCTTGTACGAGTCATTAAAGTAACTGAATCTGTATTTGAATTCAATTTGTTGACAGTACTACATTTATTCACAAATTCCACTGTTATGTATTTTGTTAAATTATCAATTTCATGATATTTTTGTTACCAAACCAAAAATTTCTCTATTACTACTTTTTAAAACTTTTTCACCATTCAAATTCAACATTATGGTTAGATCAACCGCATACAAGAATACCATCGACGTTCATTATTGGCAAATCATGTATAAGAAGAAGAAAAAGAAACGGTCCAAAGACTCCAGCAGCACATTCTGTTCATCAGTCATATGATATATAGCTCTGAATGCTTTGGTGAGGTCGAAAAGAATTTATGAAAATGTTGTCGATATTTACTTGAATATGTTCCATTATGTGTCCAGGTTCGAATTGTTATTCACCTACATTTCAATAAGCAGCTGTGGTGCTATGTATCACCACTACCACTCGGTATATGAATAATTTAGAGATCAGTGAACAAAACAAATTGTGTGAGTTAGTTACAGAATTGTCAATTTGAAAAGTAGATAATAAAAGTCAGGTGTAGTTATATTGATTATAGTTATTATTTGAGAACTATTAATAAACTACAATTGGTGACCCCGCAGAAAAAAACGCTACTATTATCATTTGAAAATGGTAAAATTCCTGCAGCAGCTCAACAAAGACGAAATTACAAAAATTTTACGTCACTTTGACATTGAAACTAATGGAACATTATCAGATATGAAAATTACATTGGAAGCCGAGATTAACAAGAGATATCCTGAGCTATTGAATCCAAGTGACTTCGAGTTTACAGATCTTCTAGAACAGTCACCTAGAGATCACACATCGAGTCAAGAACCTATATCAACTAGAGTACAAAATATTGAACTTTTATGCATTAAACTAATGGAACAGCTGAAGAATACCAATGAAAAGTTGGAAATCATCATGAAAGAAAGGGAAGCAGCGTCAAATAGTAGCGACATAATACTCCCAAGTGAAAGTGAGAGAACAAACCCAATTACACCAACTGAGGCTAGAGCGTCATCTAATGATCAAGATAAGGAATTCATTCGTGCAAAATCAGCTATTCTCCCTCCTTTTTGGAAAAATGAACCTGAACTGTGGTTTAATGCAGTTGAAACCATTTTCCAGATCAATAACATCACATCAGAAACAATTAAATTTGGAAAAGTACTCTCTTTGTTAGACTGCAACATTGCAAAAGAAAACTCAAATTTATTCAAAATTGGAAGTGAATCTGATTCATATGCTACCTTGAAAACTCAATTAATAAAAATGTACCAAATTTCTAACGAAGACAAAATGACAAGGTTATTTGGAGAATGTCAGTTGGGTGATAAGAAACCAAGCCGTTTATATAGAGAAATGACGGACCTAGCTTCTGGGCAAATGACAAAGACTTTTATTATTCTGGCATGGCTGAAAAAGCTGCCGACATCGGTAGAACAGCTATTGAGAGCCTTTCATGACAAACTTTCAGACGATGAACTAATCAACATGGCTGACGGAATGATGAAATGCTCCCCAAATACTGAGACATGTGCTTTAGAAACATCCCTAGTGTCAAAATCCCTAGAAGACAAAATCGACAAGTTGATCACCAAATTAGATGGTGAATATGTTCCAAGATCTAGATCTAGATCACGGACTTGGTCAAGATCAAACTATAGATCAAGAAATCGATCGAGTTTGAGTCCAAATCAATCAATTTGCTTTTATCACAAACATTTCAACGTGAAAGCTAGAAAATGTGTTTCGCCATGTAACTTTGAGAATCAAAATTCGTCGGGAAACGATCAGGCCCATCGTTGATGACGACTGACGATGTTGGGCCAAGAAAAAGTCGTCTCTTTATCAATGACCCTACTACAAAAATCGATTTTCTGATTGATAGTGGTTCTGATGTTTCAATTTTACCTAAAACTATGAAAAAATCATCACTTCTAGAATCATCTGATAGACCTGTGTATGCTGCTAATGGAACAAAAATAGATACATTTGGAGAACAAATTTTGAACTTATCATTGGGACTAAGAAGAAACTTCTGTTGGCCTTTCATTATTGCCGACATTGACAGAGCCATCATTGGGGCTGATTTTCTCATGGAATTTGGTTTAACGATTGACTTACGAAATAAAAGGATTGTAGATAGTTCTACAAATATATCAAGATCTTGTAAATTATACATATTAGATAATTGTCCTGTAGTTAAAACAATAAACGAAGTTATTCCATATCATAGTGTTTTAGCAGAATTTCCTGAACTCACTAGAACCACACTGAGTAAGAAAATCAGTGAAACGAACGTTCGACATCAAATAATAACTCATGGTCAACCTGTACACTGCAAAGTGCGTCGGTTGAACCCAGAAAAATTAGCAGCTGCCAAGAAGGAGTTTCAATTCCTGATGGATCAGGGTATCATTCGACCGTCGAAAAGTCCGTGGGCAAGCCCATTACACATGGTTCGCAAATCTAATGGGGATTGGCGAGCATGTGGCGATTACCGATTATTAAACTCGATGACAGTTCCAGACAGATATCCATTGCCCAATATCAGAGACTTCACACTTCAGTTGGAAAACACAAATATATTTTCAAAAATTGATCTGGTTAAAGCATTTCACCAAATTCCGATGGCAGAAGAAGACATAGAAAAAACCGCAATCATAACACCTTTTGGACTGTATGAATATCTGAAGATGCCATTCGGTTTACGAAACGCAGCACAGACATGCCAACGTTATATACATCAAATAACCAAAGATCTGGATTTTTGTTTTCCTTACATCGATGATTTCTTGATAGCCTCTAGAAACGAGGAAGATCACCTGAACCATTTGAAACAATTATTTCAAACACTAGACAAATTTGGTATTGTCATCAATCCTGAGAAGAGCGAATTTGGTAAAGAATCTATCGAGTTTTTGGGTTATAATGTGACCAAAATGGGCATCAAACCCACAAATAAAAAAATTCAGGCAATTCTAGATTATGAAAAACCACAGGATTTGAAATCTCTGAGAAGATTTTTAGGAATGGTAAACTTCTATAGAACATCCATTCCAAACGCTGCTAAAATTCAAGGCCCACTGAATGCGTTTCAAAAAGGTAATCCCAAATGCAACAAGAAACTCTTATGGAATGCTGATCAGGAACATTCTTTTGTACAATTGAAAGAAGCCATAGGTAATACTGCACTACTAGCTTACCCATCTGCATCTTTCCCTTTAGCATTGATGGTGGATGCTTCAAACAGTAATATTGGTGCAGCAGTACAACAATTTCAACATGAAACCTGGAAACCATTGGGGTTCTTTTCTTCAAAATTATCCAGTGCACAAACAAAATACAGCACATACGACAGGGAACTCCTAGCGATTTATGAATCCATAAAACATTTCCGTTTCATGCTTGAGGGGCGTGAATTCATCATATACTCTGATCATAAACCTCTTGCCTTTGCTTTTAACAAGAAACCAGAAACAACATCTCCGAGACAAACCAGATACCTGGATTTCATTAGTCAGTTTTCTACCGATATCCGACATATTTCTGGATCCAAGAATGTTGTTGCTGATGCTTTATCGAGAATTTCGGATATTACACTACAAAATATCTTAGATGTTAACAAATGGGAAGAAGAACAACTCAAAGATGATGAACTCAAGACACTCCTTTCTGGAAAAACATCTCTCAAAATAAAAAAAATCCTAATACCTGGTAACAATGTGAAAATTTACTGTGACGTTTCCACTGATTATATCAGACCATACGTTCCCGAAATTTTCAGAAAAGAAATATTCAATAAATTCCATGAACTATCTCATCCAGGTACCAAAGCAACCATACAACTTATCAAAAGTAAATATGTTTGGTACAAAATTGAAAAAGATATCAGGAAATGGGTTCAAAATTGCATTCCGTGTCAGAAATCTAAAGTGAATAAACATGTTGTCAGTCCGGTCGGCAAGTACAAGATTCCAGATGCAAGATTTGAACACATCAATATTGACATCGTCGGACCTTTACCACCATCCAATGGTTACCATTATTGCCTAACATGTATAGACCGTTATTCCAGATGGGTAGAAGCATTTCCTATGGAAGACATGTGTGCTGAAACAGTGGCAAGAATTTTTTATGATGGATGGATTAGTAGATTTGGTGTGCCTGCTAGATTAACAACGGATCAAGGAAGACAGTTTGAGAGCTCCTTATTTCTCGAGTTTTCCAAAATAATGGGTTTCCATCACCTCAGAACCACAGCATATCACCCAAGCGCTAATGGAATGATTGAACGGTTTCACAGAACAATGAAAGCTGCTCTTAAATGTCACTCTTCTGGAAAATGGTCAGAGGATTTATCAACAATTCTTTTTGGTATACGAGTCGCGCCAAAACAAGACTTGGGTGGTATAAGTAGCGCTGAAATGATATATGGAATGACATTAAGAATTCCTGGAGAAATGGTTGTTGAGAATTCAAGATTCAATCCCAATCACGAAGAATTTTTATCGAGTCTCAGGAGGAAGATGGGAGAAATGAAGACAATAGAAGGTTCCGATCACAGTACTAGAAAAATTTTCGTTTATAAAGAATTGCCTAGTACTACACATGTTTTTGTGAGAGTCGACGCAGTTAGAAAACCTTTACAACACCCGTATTCTGGACCTTACAAGGTTTTGAAACGAAACGATAAATATTTCACAGTACTGATCAACAACAAAGAAAAAAATATATCCATTGATAGACTTAAACCAGCCTTTATGGAACTACCTAATGAGAATGTTGGAGACAAAAATAGTTCACGGCATTCTGTTTCTAAAAGTGAAATTAAATCTGAAAAGGTTTCTGGAGATAAGTTTTATACTACTCGTGCTGGAAGAAGAGTAAAATTCCTTGTTTAGTATACTCAATTGCTCATTCGAAGAGGGGGAGTAATGTGGTGCTATGTATCACCACTACCACTCGGTATATGAATAATTTAGAGATCAGTGAACAAAACAAATTGTGTGAGTTAGTTACAGAATTGTCAATTTGAAAAGTAGATAATAAAAGTCAGGTGTAGTTATATTGATTATAGTTATTATTTGAGAACTATTAATAAACTACACAGCTCATTAGAAATTTAATATATTTTGCAATTGGAAGTCCAATATTCTATATGGGAGAGTAGGACAAAACCGGGTACCTAACGTTTTGTAGCTTCTGGAAACTATAATTTGTGTATGAAAGAGATGAAAATATGCACACAAAACTTTTGATTATCGGTGCATCTATGTATAAACTCCAAAATGCCATAAGTGTTAAACTTTTTTTATTGAATTTCTAATGAAAAAAGTCAAACCACCCGGTTCCACCATACCGGTAGGGTATGTTAATCTCATGGAAATGTAAAAATGATCAAACCTTTCAGAAAATCAATTTTTTTACTTTTATAACTGGTCATTAAACAATCAGTGGTAAGAAGTTGAATCGATCAGCATAATTTCTCTACAGTTTAGATCCTCTCCAATTTGGATGTACCAGAAAGAGAGCACTACAAAACAGCAAATTTCGTAAGCAAAAATATTCAAAATGATAAAAATTAAACAACTGGTAGTGTCGAACTGGTGTAATGGCAACTGCGTCCTATTCATTGGTAGTAGCTGCGCTGTTGCCAGCGCTCTGGAAAACCCCACTACCTGGTTTTACCTTACCCTTTCCTATATCCAGATCCAGTGCAGTTTTATTTTTCCTTTAACTTGAGAAGTGTATGGAGCGCTATCCAGTCCAAATGGCATACTCAGATATCCGAAATATTGATTATGTTAAGAGACTACCTGAATTTGTTTGGTCATGTGGGTGAATGAAGAATCTCAGATTAGATTGGCGTTCTTTACTCTACGCCTGTGGGTAAATATATCGAGTGTTTCCTGAAAAACTTTATTATTATTAACCTGTGGTAGAAGTCCATTGTATCTCGAAGTGAAGTGGTGTGGATTTACGATGCAGAAAAACTCAAAGTCATCTCCACAATTTTAATCTCAACCTTAAAAGTTATGCATCAGGTAGAACAGCGACAACTATCTGTCAATTGAGCGGTATTATTTAGAGTAGGTAGTACATGTTTCGAACCTAAATAGGTTCATCTTCAGCTAATTCAAATTCTACAATAGAGGAAGAAATTATCACTAAAGGTCATCTAAACTACTCAACACTAATTTCGTCGCACCCCAAAATTTTGACCCTATTAAAATCTAAATAACATTTTTCTGCATTAAACAATTTGAATTCTGTAAAAACTATTCGCTAGCCCAGTCCTTCAGCTATAATCTCGTACTTCTTCAAAACATAAGGTTTTCCGCATGAAATCGCTACAGGGTATTATCTGAAACTGTGCAAAATTTCTGAATTTTCAAAAGGATCCCAAATGAAGAAAACATTTTTTTTTTCAAATTTGACAGCAGTGGCATGAACTGATTACCTCAAGACACTTTTCAAATTGTCTTATTACCTCTTTTGTTTACAGGGTGATCTCAAAAAAATAACTTTTTGGTTTTGCAGTCATAACTTTTTTCCTCGTCAACCGATTTTCAAAATCCCCGGCTCATTTTGAAGCTGAAACTTTAGATGAAGATATAATGAGATCAGAATAGACTAAAAATGAAGATTAAAGATCAAGAGTTTCCTCAAAGGTGACCTAAATCTGAAACACCCTCAAAATCCGGCTGGGAGGAGAATTAAATGAAAATCAACTCGTTTTCGGAATGATCATCCATTCTGAATACGTCCAGATCTCTTTTGCTGTCAGTAGTCAAGAATTGTGCATGAAAAAACCCAATTGTAACGGCAGGATTTTGAAAAAAAAAAAAAAAATAGAATCAACCCATTGATCGCCTGAAATGCATGGCCCGTAACCAAGGTAACAAGAATCACATTCAGTGACTAACAAGCCTGACCAGCTGAGGCTCATTCCACAATAGCGGTTTTTTCTCAATCGTGAAGCATGGTTTCCTCAAACCGACGCGGAAACGCGGGAGCGGGAGCGGGAACGAGATGAATCCGAGACTAAAATCCATAGTAGGACATACCGGTGTGGTTATTCGTAATCCGAAATGCATACAAGCAACAAAATATATATGGTTTGCTACGTGTACTGTTTTTCTAGCAATTCGCACGGTTCCAAAGTTCCGTTCCCGCTCCCGCGTTCCCGCGTCGGTTTAACGGAACCTTTAATCGTGTTAGTAAGCAAGAACAAGAAAACAAGTTTTATTGAGTTTTTATTGAACAACAACAAAGAGAAAATAACTTGGATAACATTAGAATTGAAAAATATTAATGATATTCAGTATTTAGTGGGCCCTCCCCTTTTGGCAGTTACTTCAATGACCCTTTCCGGCATGCTGTATATCAGACTATCAATGAACTCCTGTGGTACAGCTGTCCATTCTTGCTATACCGCATTCACCAAGTCATCCAAATTTTCCATTCGCCCTTCCCTTTCTTTCAATTTCAATTTCATACGCCTCCAGACATGTTCCATCGGATTCATTTCATTCGCTCAATACCGTGATCTCTCAAAAACTCGTTGACAATGTGAGCCCTATGCGGTCTCGCATTGTCATCAACGAGAAGAAAGTTGTTGCCGATATTTACGGCATAAGGGACCACGATTTCTCTCATACATAAATCTCTATACCTCTCACCGTTCATACTCTCTCCTCTCAGAATCACCAATTCACTCCTCCCATTCATCGATATTCTACCCCACACAGTCACTCCTCCACCTCCAAAAGCCACCCTGGCCTCCATATGTCCTTCCAAAAACCTTTCATTCCTCCTTCTCCAAACCAACACACGACCATCCTTTCGAAACAAGTTGAACCTACTCTCATTCGTAAACATACACCTATTCCACTCTGCTATTCCCCAGTTTTGATGTTCTTCCCCCCATAATCGTCTTGCTGCTCGATGTACAGGTTTCAGTAAGGGGCAGGCAGCTTGTCTCCTTGCGTGTAATCCAAGATCGTGGATCCGGCGTCGGATTGTCTGACTTGAAACCTGAATTCCCGTAACATCGATCTTCACGACGAATTTTGGGGGCGGTTGAAGTCCGAGTTCGCAGTACTAATCTTCCAATAAGGCGGTCTTGAGCGGGAGTTGTTCTTCTTCCTGTACCCCTTCTTGGCCCCCTAGGTCGATACTGAATATCCCCAGCATTAGCTCGGACGTGGGCCCTTTGGACGGATCTAACTGTTGTTCCAAGCAGATTGGCAATTTGGAGGGTAGATAATCCTTGTTCCGTCATTCGTGGAATCTGTTCCAGCTGGTCGGGCTTTAGATGCGGCATCGATATGATAATTTTTTTTTGCAAACGAATCAAAATTGACGTCTAACCTAGCCTGTCAGTCATTGATTGTGATTCTTGTTACCTTGGTTACGGGCCATGCATTTCAGGCGAACAATGGGTTGATTTTTTTATTTTTTTTTCAAAATCCTGCCGTTACAATTGGGTTTTTTCATGCACAATTCTTGACTACTGACATCAAGAAAGATCTGAACGTATTCAGAATTGATGATCATTCCGAAAACAAGTTGATTTTCATTTAATTCTCCTCCCAACCGGATTTTGAGGGTGTTTCAGATTAAGGTCACCTTTGAGGAAACCCTTGATCTTCAACCTTCATCTTGAGTCTATTCTGATCTTCATATTTCTTCATCTGAAGTTTCAGCTTCAAAATGAGCCGGAGATTTTGAAAATCGGTTGACGAGGAAAAAAGTTATGACTGCAAAACCAAAAAGTTAATTTTTTGAGATCACCCTGTAAACAAAAGAGATAATAATACAATTCGAAAAGTGTCTTGAGGTAATGAGTTCATCTTCATGCCACTGCTGTCAAATTTGAAAAAAAAAATTTTGTCTTCATTTGGGATCCTTTTGAAAATTCAAAAATTTTTCATAGTTTCAGATAATACCCTGTAGCGATTTTATGCGGAAAACCTCATGTTTTGAAGAAGTACGATATTATAGCTGAAGGACTGGGCTAGCGAACAGTGTTTACAGAATTCAAATTGTTAAATGCAGAAAAAAGTAATTCACATTTTAATATGGTCAAAATTTTGGGGTGCGACGAAATTAGTGTTGTAGTTTAGTACAATATAGTAGGTAATACTTACATGGATGGATTAGGTACTTACAAGGATTTTTTTTCTTTTTTTCTTCTCCATGTAAGTAATACCTACTATATTGTACTAGATGACCTTCAGTGATAATTTCTTCCTTTATTGTAGAATTTAAATTAGATGAAGATGAACTTATTTAGGTTCGAAACATGTACTTCCTACTTTAAATAATACCGCTCAACTGTTCCATTGTTGAGATTAAAATTGTGGAGATGACTTTGAGTTTTTCTGCATTGTAAATTTATCATTATTGGTGAGCATACTAATGATGATGTTGTGCCTCTAATCTTCCTGATTCGATATCACACCCATCTGCCTCCAACTTTCTATGTGTGATGACATGAATCTCGTATTTCAGGAATCATCAAAAAAATATGTGAATGGGATTATGCGGAATTGATTGCTAGATGGTCATACAGCACGTATCTCATACATTTTTCCGTTGTTTTCGGACGACATCTCTTCAACGAAGGCATAGAAGACATTTCCCATTATATTATGGTAAGTGCAATAATGTGCGCTTTACAGCTTTTCAGATTTATTCATTTATATTTGATATAAAACACACTGGAAAATACCTAGCAGAACTTCCTTATTCAAAACATTCATATCTGTCACCGCATGAGGAAGTAAAGCCAATTTATATTAAATGGTAATGGTGACCACGAAATTTCAATGAATATTTCTACATTCATGTTTGTAAGGGCAACAGGATGAAGCCTTCCAATGCTAGAATTGAATTACTGGGTAAACGTTGAGGTTCTGTGAATCTGAATAACATAATTTTTGTACTGGAATAAAATATATGAAAGCTTGCTCGTGAAAATTGCATGCTTCACCAATTTGAAAGGTGTAGGAAGGATAAAACAACTCTGATATTCTACAACTTCAGTGAATGAAAATATTTGGTTCTGAATCTGAACGTTACAAGAAACAATGAACACAAGAAATGAAATCAAGAAAATGAATAAGACGAGATTGGAGAAAGAAAACCAGTAAAACAAAACATGTAGAGAGTAAGGCTAAGCCTTAGGCTAATTACACAATACTAGAGCTAGAACTGACTTCCATATCCAAAAACTCTCTTTAACACATACCCAACATTCTGTATCCTTCAAGGGGCTTGATAATTCCAATAATCTACCAGGAGAGATTAAACGTTAACATTTTTTAACATCTTAAACACCCTTTAAGATAAAGTTGAAATAATTTTTCAACCTAGTAACCACCTAGTAGCCACCTTCTAATTTCAATCAGTATTTCAGTTTTTTGAAGTACTTCGTGAATTTATCGAATAGCTTTTCGCTTTGTATATATGTTCACCTGTGACAAGGATACGAACGCCCCAATATATGTGAGGATGTGTACTTAATTAGGTATTTTAAATGTTTCTCTACTCAGCCTATGAATTGAAAATTGTAAATAACCCTATGACTAAATGAAGGATTTATATATAAATATTCGTATATGTTAGTTTAGATTCTAAGGTATATTTCGTGAAAAATTGTTAATTATTGTAAGACTGTTTTATGAGCTATAAGGACATGGAGTGCAATAAAAAATTGTATACACTGGAAATGTTATAAATTCGAATAAATTTCCTAACTTAGAGGCTTATTTTTTATGTTGAGGCAATTGTATAGTTTATATTAAAGTTCATTATGTGAGTTCAGATTGTTTATAGTCACCATTTGTAATTCCACATATAAAGTTTCTCATTTAGAATAGAAAAAAGTAGTACCTACACCAAAAGAAATATTGGAAGATGTTCAGAAGAATCTTTGCTTTTCTTAGTGGTATCGGCATGACTATATAAATAGTCCTTCACCAACTGTGATAAGGAGAATTCTAAAAACATAATTAGAGACGTTCACGGAAATATGAAAGCCGGCCCTTCAGGGAAATTTTCAGGATCCAATATGGATGAACAAATTAATCTATTGGACAAGACTGAAGTGGACTTTTCAGATCTCCGGGTCCAGACATGATCCTACCTTCACGGGTTCCAGTAGTACACAGATTTGCTGCTCAGAAAAGTTGAAATAATTTCATGCCATCTTTGTACTAAAAACCATACCAAAGCTCCAAAGGCCATAGTGGTATTTGTACTGAAGACTGAGCCTACTCATTATTCCTAGATCGATAATTGTTCTGATGTTTTTATCATTGAAACTCCAACACAAGAAGAAGCATTTCTCGATATTGAAGGCGTCTTCCACAATAACAGGATGCTCACGTTATGTGGTGTTGCTCTGTAAAAGAACACCATTTTTTTTTAACTTTGTGATGGATTAGCTTATCAATAGAGTCCGTACAAAACGATTCAGTGCACTAGGATATGCAGACGACTTGGCCATCAGGACTCAGTCGGCACAGTAAGGGAGGAATTCAGGATCCCAATCCTGATGGAAAGTGCTCCTAATGGAGTTTCAAATTCCATAGTGCCCTATCTATCAGCTAGTATAAAAAAGTAGAACAACACTGGATAACTCATTAGAGGCGTGGAGGTTTGAGTGGTTCGAAAGGAGAGTGATAAAAGTCTATATTGTCCAGAACTGAAATAACTTGAGCAGGTTGTACTAGGGGTTGTAGCAGTTCTAGCAGTTTAGTACCCTTTCAACTAGAAGTGTTGAGGGTAGTTTTCTAGTTCTGTTGACTCCATTGGGTCATGTGATTTCACCATGAAATTGAACATTTAGGATTCTAACATTGACGATTATAAAACTAAAATAGTGAATACACGCAAACAATGTATATTCTCCTTCATTCTGATAATGAATGAAAATGTGTTTATGATTCGTGAGCTCTATTTCAATCAAATTTCAATCAAATACAAATACAATTCAAGAAAAAAGAAACTACTCAAACACCAAAACTACTTCACAATCACAATTGACGCGCGTTTCGCCAACAAAGTTAGCATCTTCAGGAACTAAAAGCTTATTTTAGCTTACAGTAGTAAGCTTTAAGCTCCTGAAAATGCTAACTTTGTTGGCGAAACGCGCGTCGAGTGTGATTGTGAAGTAGTTTTGGTGTTTGGGTAGTTTCTTTTTTCTTGAAAAACTTCAATATTATACTACTATTTTTTTTTCAGTTCAAATCTGCTATATCCGACATAATCCAATCATTCATTGCTGGTCTAGTGGTGCATTTGATCATAGAACGCCCCTTGGGTTACATTTCCTTGGGGTTATTGGCTAATAAACAACCCAAAGTTACGGAGGAAGAAATCAAGAAGAAGTCTTAATAAATATTTCAAACAGAATATACTTGTTTTTATTTCGATTATAATTCTGAGAAATCTGTGTTATACCTAGATGAAGTTTCTAGATGAATAAAGCATCATTCATTCATATACACCTCAAGAAATCTCTGATAAATGTGAAACATCCTCAATCACCACAGAAAAAAAGTCTCCAAATATTTCAATAAATATCAAATCATTACCAAAATTCATTCAGTATAAATATGAATTCAACGACATATTTCCATAAATAGAATTGATTCCAACCATAATGGAGTGTAACAGAGAAAACCATTATTTGGATAAATAAAAATAATAAATAAATTTACAACAAAAGCACCCCTTGAAATCTTGAAAAGCATAGTCGAGGATTTGGAAGGTCATGAACATTCATTATTGACCATGTGTGACCTTTCAAAGGCCTTCGACTGTGTTTCCCATAAGCTCTTGTTAGAAAAACTTGCATTTCATGTCATAAGAGGAACGCCATTAAAATTATTCAAATCACATATATAGGGTGGACAACAATATGTCTACCCACTCAATAACTCAAAATCTGGAATGAAAGAGATTCTTCACGGTGTTTCCCAAGGATCTGTCTTGGGGCCACTGCTTTTTATAATTTACATAAATGACTTATGCTTCCATATGATGACAAAGTGTGAGATAGTCCTCTGTGCGGATGATGCGTCTTTCATTTCTTCTAATACCAATATTTCTCTTTTTCTTGAACATGCAGAAATAATAATACCTGAATCAGAAACTTAGTTATCTGCAAACAATCTTCAAATGAACAGGAGAAAATCCCAAAACCTAGTTATTTCCAGTATGTTATAAAATTTTTATTTTATTTATGTAAATGTATGTGTATATTATATATATATATATATATATATATATATATATATATATATATATATATTGCCCCTCGCTAAATCCAACCTTATTTATATAAATATATATATATATATACAATATTCTGTATGTGTCACATAGTCAATAAATTTATCTCTCTATCTATCTATTGAAAAGTTTAATTCAAATTCCATTTCGATCAGCATATATGCAGTACCGATTGACGCTTTTACCAAAAAATTATAAAACTGAATACAAATCCAACTGAAATAACTTCTGTTGGGTTGGAATCACCCCGTATTTCGTTAAATTCGATGCTTTCCAGGTGTTTCTGACAGCTTTGAGAAGTGTTTGTAAAATGAAACTCTTTGATTAATCTGCCCGCTGGAAATTTGGTAGCAAACTTGCTCTTTGATAAAATTCCTTCCTGAGAGTTTGAGTGGCTGATCATAAAAATGCACTGAACCCACTGATCAAGGAGTCTTGAAATTTGCTAATTAATAATTGAGTTAAAATTATATCGCGAATGAAAAAATCTCACTTTGGGATGTTCCATGAAATTGTGTGAATATGAGTTAAGTAGATGAGGCAAAGTCAAGGAAATTTTTATTTTACAGACGAGAGAAAGTAGGAGGAGTTAGTGTTCCTGTTTCATTTCTGTAAACTGTTTGTACCGAACTAATTCAGATGACTGGATAACATGGAAAATAATACTTTTCAACGAAACACATATTATTATTTTAAAATCTCAAAGAACTACTTGTATCTCTGCACAGCAATTATAAACAAATTTCTACCATACAAAATAGAGATTCATACAATGTCAACAGAGATATAAACAATTACTTCTAGAAACCAAACGTAAAAACAACTTCAAAAAAATCCAAGAATCATAAAACAAAAAGAAAACCAAACAACAGTATGTTTGATTATTAATGATGCAACTGGTCGAAACACAACACAGACTGATCTCACTGATATATATCTGACTAAATTCAATGAATATTTTCTAGTCATCGTAAAGACAAAGTAAAAAAGTAGAAACAACGAAAAATACATCGAGAAGTCCAGAATTCTCTAGTTGTCTAATTTTTCTTCAGCCCCTGAAAGTAAAACAGATGTTTCGAAGTTGAACCAAAAGATGAAACACAAAAAACCAAGACATGTATGAAATCAGTACGTATGTAATCCGGAGATGTAATCAAATATTTTTCCTACAATATCGCAGAACCAGTATGTGATACTCGTATTATAAATACTTGTTTGAATGAAGGAATATTTCCAGATATGTTTGAAAATTTAAAGCCGCAAAGGTTCTCCCACTTTATAGAATAGGCAACCTCTTCCAGAAAGCTATAGACGAATACATAGCCTACGAATCTCATATAAAATTATGGACTATGCTACTCTCAGTCAGTTGTTAAGACATACTGACGAACATGCTATTTTAAGTTCCACTCAGTTCGGATTCAGACATGGTAAGAAAACATCAGACGAAATTGTTTTAATCTTCGGCATATGAAAACAAAACTTGTTGCACAGCTACATTTACCAACTTCACGAAGGCCTTTGATTGTATTCTGCTACAGAAACTAAATTCATACGGCAAACGAGGAAAGGAAACTAATTTTTGATGAAATCGTACTCAACAAATAGGCCACAAATATTGACTGTCAATAATAGTAGAAGCGATATACGCATTATAAAACTGGGAGTTCCACAAGGGTCAATCCTTGGACCTCTCCTCTTCCTCATTGTCATAAATGATTTACCAAATCACAAGATAACTTTCAATAACGTTTCACGAATAACTACAGTAATGTGTGCAAACGTTACTAATTTTACTTTTCAGCTAAAACTTGAGGAACCCAAAGAAAAGGATTTGATAATCGATCATATTCAATATCATGCTTCAGGATGGGTCAGTCCAAACCATCTATATTTGAATGACGATAATACTGACAAATGCGTTTTTGGATCCCTCAAATTAATTATATTTGTGGCAAATTATCAAAAGCAGTCTTTGCTATGAACTGAATATCAAATCTAGTAAACAAAGAAGCTGCTCACTACTTGCTATGTTCTAGTTCATTCCCTTTTCAGCTATGGAATTCTGGGTTGTGCAATGCCTCTCACAGACATTTACAGAAAATTTCTGATTCACAAAAAGCTGCAGTCCACAGCATACTGAAGGCAAACTTTGATGAACACTGTCGACCCATATTTCAGGAATTGAAAATAATGTCACCATTCTCCATGATTGTCCTACAAAATCTGATGTATATGAAATGCAACATAAATAAATTCTTTTCTCATAGAAACGTCCACTCCAACAATATACGAGGTACTACTGTCTCGCAGAAGGATAAATAAATCTAGATCTGTATAATACCATATCATCATTACCAAAAAAGATATTTAAATAAAAGATGAGAGTTGGAAATGGCGAAGGAACTTGGTTTACAAATTGTTATTTATTTACCCCTGAAAATGTTTGCGGAAGACTGGGAAATTGTCAATTCAGATGTTGCGCCTATCTTCGGTTAAGATCATTAAAAACAAGTTTAGTATGTAAATTATGGCATCCCGCGAGATAATATTTCCTGCTAAGTGAATTTAAAATACATCTTGCTAAGTATCTAGTTGAAAGTTGGAAACTTAAAATTAACTTCAAGTTGTAATTGAATGAACCCCCGTACAGAATTAGTTTCAGTGGTGGTGTCGGGAAAGTTTTATTGCTTTTATATTTGCTATTCATCTACGACGTGGGCTTTGAATTAGCATACCTGGAAAGGAAAATTTGGAGGAATTCTATCGAGAAACTTAAACTTTGTTTGGTTTGATTTTCACGACAATGATTGTAGAAAATATCATTGAGTAAATAAGTGAATTCTCTATTTCATTCAGAAACATGAATTCAATTTCAGGAAGGAGTTTAATCTTCATCTATGAAGTTGCCCAAACTTTTCTTAAATTATCCTTGTTCCAGTTTATTCAGTCACTGATTTCTGTAACTTTGAGAGAGAGAGAGAGATATACATGCAGTATATCTTCTCCGCTTGAAGAAGCTGTTGTACAGCGAAACAATTGTCGCGGGTTTTGTAAACCTATTTATTGTGAAAATCTTTTAAACATAGTTTTATTATGGATATTAATATGGATTTTCATCAAGTATCGGCTACATCAATTCAAAAAAAGCAGCACTTATTGAAAATAGTTGCAAAAACTCGTACAAAGAAAGTCAGAAAAATCCGTGAAAATAGTGAAAAACATTCGACTGTCAAATAAATTTACCCCATTCCCACGTGAAGGATAGAGAAAAAAATTGCAAAAACTCACTGAAAGAAAATTGGAGAAATCCGAATAGTGCATATTATTTGTTATGTTTGAGTTGAATTGTTTCTTACCATTATAATGTCAGAGCCATCAGTAAGGACAAGACTATTTACCACGAGATGTTTTGTCTACCAACATTACTAAATATCTTACCGATAACGATAAAAACTAAAAAATTATCCAAGCTTCAAAAAAAAAACAGGAATTAGATATTATCGCAGAACAGAAATATCATATTTCCTATAAAACTATTATTTTAATTGTGCTGCTAAAGAAATTAATGATATATACAGTGTGTACATAAAGTAAGGAATATTATTTTTCGGAAAAATCCTCGGACAGGTCGATTTTCTTTTCCGATGGGCCAATTTTTGAACCCCACCCAAAATATATAGGGTTATCCGCAATTGAGTAAAAATGACTTTGGTGATATTTTTAAATTGGACACCCAGTATATTTGGTTAGGGATCGTCATTACGAATCCAGTGATACCAAGTTTGATGGGATTATGTCAAACGGCTGCGGAGATATGGCCAAAAAACTTCCTCGTATGTCTAATGAGTATGACTGCGAGACTCCACACGATTCAGAAGGTTAAATGTTCCGTCAAACCAAAGCGGGAACGCGGGAGCGGGAGCGGGAACGGGAACGGGAACGGGAACGGGAACGGAACTTTGGAACCGTAGAATTGCTAAAAAAACAATAAACGTAGTAAACCACGTTGCTTGTATGCTTTACGGAATACGAATAATCACACCGGTATGTCCCACTATAGAATTTAGTCTCGGATTCATCTCGTTCCCGCTCCCGCTCCCGCGTTCCCGCTTTGGTTTGAGGAAACGTTAAAAGTCGCACTCATTGGGTATATGGAGAAGTTTTTTGGCCATATCTCCGCAGCCGTTTGACATAATCCCATCAAACTTGTTATCAGTGGATTCGTAATGACGATCCCTAACCAAATATGGAAAAATATACTGGGTGTCCAATTTAAAAATATCACCAAAGTCATTTTTATTCAATTGCGGATAACCCTATATATTTTGGGTGGGGTTCAAAAATTGGCCCATCGGAAAAGAAAATCGACATATCCGAGTATTTTTCCGAAATATCTTTACATTCAGAAATAACGAATTTATTCCTTACTTTATGTACACACGTATGTACTTTCTCTACTTGATGTGCAGATATATTTTCCATTACATAGTTTATTTCATCCTTTTCGTTCTTTTTTTTGTCTTATTGTATGAAATTATATATACTCAAAAATTATAAATGTAGGAGTGTGTATGCAGGTGGAATATAAGAATATACTAAAAACCATCGCTTTGAAAAGGAATGATATTTTTGTTTTTAAGTGAAATGAGAAACTTGCCCATAGACAGGGTTTTGTGAAAACCATTTTGGCTGTTATGGATAAATACTACGAGTCATTTCACCAGATATAAATGTTGTATTCACTCTTTATTATTAGTAATTCATTACATTACAAACAAATCTAATGGAACAATAATGCAAAATTATTATTTTTCAAGTAATTCGAATTCTTGTTTATCACAGATGAAACACGTTTCTTCATCAAATAATCAAATAAATTGGTTCACTTCATCTAGGTTTGCTAACATTTTCAAGAAAAATTACACAAATCAATGATATTATTTAATGAAGTTAAAAGCGATAATGTAAACGTGAAATGAATATTACCCAATCTGAGAATTTATATTTCTAATAAAACAAAATACTTGAATCAAACATTTCGTTTTGTCTGTGTGTCTATCTACAGTTAATAAACAGTTTTACATGAATATAAACCATCATCCAATCCCACTTCTGACACCAAAAAATCGCAGGTAAATTCCACTGCCGCATCGTACTACCGCGAGCTCTCTAGAGCATGGAAATCCTCATTTCCTCTTCGCGGTGAATTTCCCTCGTAGATTTTCCAAAGCGTTTCGCGGCTCGGCATATATTATGCATAGGCATCGGAGCTGCGATCGCAAGCAGTCGCTACATCAACACAGCCACTTCCGTCTTTCAAAGCGAAACCCTCTCGAAAAACTCGACATTTGCCTCGAATAATCTTTTGTGACCGAAATAAAATGTTGCTCTCAGACGGATGGAAGTGTTTCGAGACTAGACCCTTCAGAGTTAGGAGGATCTTTGAGGTTAGAGCGGAGTTGTTGCATTAAGAAAATTGACTTGTAGCAGACGACCATTAATCATTCAGAAATACACGATGCTGAATTCAAATAGGAAGAGTTGAAAACTGGGGAAAATAAACAGCTTTTATGTCTCATTGAATAAAGGAGAAGAAGGTGCTTTCTGATCCTTCAATTCATGTATATTCTTTCCAAAGTCAGATGAATCATATAGAAGTATACGGATTTTGCCAAATGATTTTCTCTTTTCTGGGATTTTAACCAATGAAAATTATGCCAGTGACACGCTCAAAAAATGAATTCAAAAAAAAAAACTACCCAAAAACCAAAACTACGTCACAATCACACTGGACGCGCGTTTCGCCAACAAAGTTAGCATCTGTAGCTGAAAGCTTCAGGAGCTTTTAGTTCACAAAAAAGTAAACACTTATCCAGGCGACAGAACAGACAGTGAGCGAGACGAACCTGTTTGCTACTCTCAATTTTTATGAGGCAAACTTGCTTATTTTGATACCTAATACAACCTCTATCAATTTGTCATAATAATCATGAGATTCCCTGTGCTATATCGTAATAAATAGTGACAAAGGAATTATTAAAGGAAACATTCAATTATTATACATTAAATCTGGTAAAAAGAAAAAAATATTCCAAAAATATATGAATAATTTTTCTTATTTATTGTCAATATCCATTCTTTCGCTAATTGATCATCATCTGAATCCAAAATAATTTAACCCAATCCATCGTTTGCCTTTTCCTCATCATCGTCGTTATTTTCGTCATCATCGACGTCGTTTTCGTCGTGGTAGTTATTGCCATTGTCCTCGGCAAATGGAAAATTGAAATAAAAAAAAATATTATTTTTTTTACATTAATCCGCATCATATGAGAAAATTTGTTAGGCCTTAGTTTATGCAAATTAAGAGTTTCTTTCGAAAGTAGTGCAAAATGACGTTGATAAATTCTTCTATCAATCGGCTGTTTCTGTTAAATTTGAAATATTTTCAGGGGTAATATAATAAGTGGTATGATTATTACCGATAATTTTTTGGAATATTAATGAATTGCAATCCCAAAGCTGAAAATACAACGAGTCCGCAGGACGAGTTGTATTTTCTTGCATTGGGATTGCCAATGAATTGATATTCCAAAAAATTATAGGTTATTAATCATACCACGAATTATATTTAGGACGACAATATATCGATTTGAAAATTGTTGAATTGCCTGGTAATTGATTCTTTATTTCTGGCCGTATTCAACGGAATACTCTTTTCCACTGCTTCATCTATGATACCAATAGCCATTTGTCCCCAACGATCGCTCATATTGATTAAGAAATATAACTAGTCAAAACACAAAGATTTGACGTTTATAATTTAAATCATTATTTTCACGTGACAGCTAGTAAAACAAAAACTAAGCAGGTTTATCACCGTGAAAATTTTATTGGCTGAATTTCAAAATTTGAAATAGACTGATTGGTTGTTAAGCAAGGAGATATATTGTCAAAAAAATAAAACAGAAAATTTGGTTATTTTTAAAAATTTCGAAAAATTATAAAATAAAATGTTCTTTATTTTTTAGATTTCTACCCATATATACCAACGTGGAGAACTCAAGGTTGTTCAAAGTCGTCCAAAATTATTATGTGTATAAAACACTGAAAAAGAATCAACTTTTTCCATGATAATTTTTCGAAATTTTGAGAAACAACCCAATGATCTGTAATATTTTGAAAATGTGTCAAACTCGACTTCCGCCTCGAATAATCTTTCGTGACCGAAATGAAATGTAGCTCTCAGACGGATGGAAGTATTTTGAGACTAGACCGTTCAGAGTTAGGAGGATCTTTATATGAATCATAAGGAACAATCTATCCACAAATCTGAGTTTTGAACAACTTCGCAGAAATTAACAGGAGTATTATTTATTTTAATGGGTATTCTTAGCGAATATAGCAACGTGTTTGTTAGTTTTCCAAATACGATGACACTTCATTTGTTAGTATACAAAGAAACACAGTAATATGCAGTAAATTTTGTCAAGGTCTTTGTTGATTATCAGACAGCTATTTGCGACAACAGAGGAAGGGAAGGATTACATTACCTGGGTGTATGAGCGTACATTTGAATATAACAATGGGACACAATTTCTAAAAAACACAGTGTAGATAGTATGAAAGATAGGTCCCGAAATAGATCCCTGTGGCACGCCTCATATCCGATTTAAAATGTTCGGAAGACTGTCATTTAGAATCATCCTTTGGTTCCTGCCTTCTGGATAATTACCAAGAAAGGTGACAGATTTTCTAGAGTCCGATAAATTTCAAAACGTGTTGGGGAGCAGCATGATTTAGTGTATCGAATGATGCGATAATCTGAATAAATACGACAATGTGCCTGGTGGAACTAGTGAACTGAGGGATCAGCGACCTGCATCAGGAAGGATTGAATAAACTCTCGCTCGTGACAATAATAATTCACTCCATTCAGAATGCAGTGATATATTCCACTGACACACGTGGGAATATGGTAACTACAAAGCCGCTTTGTAGCGGTGTTATGTAACGAATTTAACGGTGTTGGCGAAAAAGTCCGGGATTAAACAATTCCAGAAACAAAATTGACGGACCATCGATCCATACCGATTATAGTTATGCAATGAAACGCAGAGTTTATGCATCTGGAATTTAATCAAAGCTTCAGCACTTCTGAGTAGTTCGAATATGCATATTTCACTGAATTACAATCATTATTAGAGTAGGCGAATAAAGCAGTGATAATTAATCACAGTAAAATGGATTTGCGATGTTATAGGTGAATGCAACGTAGAAGGTACCTTTCCCAAAGAGCTAATTACCATATGAATTTCGATGGGTTTGTGAAAACATTGGTGCTTCTGTGAATTCGAGAATATCAGTTTCCCACTAGGAACACTCCAGTGTACAGTTACTACGTTTCTCTAAGTGGAAAAGGTCACATCAGCAGTTTATTAAACTTTGTTTTATTCGAAATAAGATATACCTTTTTTAAAATAGTAATCCCTACTAGGTTCGAAAAGAATAGAAAAGATTCAATTCATCTCTTTGGGATACATCATGTAAATGAGAAGAGTCATTTTCAGTAGATGTTTCATGCATACAACTAATATAGCTATTTATGTGCGTTATATAGTTCCTAATGTAACATCCACACGAGGGCCTTTGGCCCGAGGGATGAATGTTGCATAAACGATTTTATTTTTCACGAAAAAAACGACGTTGTTTTCTTCATAAATTTCTTCTCATAGTATTTACTGCGTTCTGGTCGGCAACTCAGCACAAGTGAGCTTCTATGCAATTGCCATGGAAACATGGAAGAGGTTGCTGAGGGTTGTTTATTTAATAAAATGACGCTGCATTTTTGTAAGAATTGATAAGCTTGTTAGTGGAGGAAACTAAAAACGGTTGTGTTCATAATAATCATGGAGATCCCACAGAATGTGACGCTCAAAGCTGAAAAAGCGTTAGGAAATTTACTGCCTGTGAAATCCAAATACTTATACGGGAAGGAGGATGACCATTTTTTAAAATGGAAAGATGAAAACAGAGTGAATACCGTAAATGAAACTGTCTTAATGGCATACTTCCAGGAACTGGTGAGTTTATCTCATGAAAAATTTATTTTAAATTATTTCAGTCTGAAAAATATAGTGCAAATAGTCTATGGACCATATACTCACAGCTGAAATCAACATTGATTGTTAAAGAAAACATTAATATATCAGCATTCAGTCAACTGATGGCCTTTCTGAAAGTTGAATCAAAAGGATACATTCCTAAAAAAACCAAAGGTGTTGGAAGGTGGACAAGTATTACTTTTCATAAGAAAAGCTCCAGATGATACTTTTCTGCCACATAAAGTTGTTCTGGTGATGGGCGTATTCGGAGGCTTTCGACGTGATGAAACGGTCAAGATGACAATTGATTTTTTAAAATTGAGCAACCAAAAATACTATTTTGTCTCCTGTGTTTTCTTTATTTCCATCATCGTTAACGAGAAAAGAAAATCACTTCAACTCATTTGAATACTGTCCATGGACAACATAAACTAAAAACCAAAAATAAAAAATTGAAAAATTTCGAACTTACAGTAAATGAGAAAAATGTTCGCCTTCTGATAAAATACACGACTGCAATAGATTTGTCATTAATTGTTTGACACGTTCAAAAATACCTGGAGTAGTCCTAATGACATTCCAATTGTCAATTATTGGATTCCTCAAGTCTGTCACATCTAGTTCAGGAGTTTCATAAACAAGAGCCTTCAGATGACCCCATGAATAGAAATCTAGAGGATTTATATCAGGACTTCGAGCTGGTCAATGTTTAGGTCCTGCACGTCCAATCCAGCGATCAGGGTAGGTGATGTCTAGATGCTGTTGAGCAAGACCACTAAAATGAGCTGGAGCCCCGTCGAGTATAAACCTCACGTTGCCTCTTACAAGTACAGCTACTTCTTCTAACAAAATGGGTAACCGATCTAGCAAAAAGTCCGAATAGGATTCACCTGTTCATCGTGCTGTTGAAAAAAATGGGCTAATTAGGTTGTCACCCATGATTCCTTTCCAAACGTTCAGCGGAAATTGTTGCTGTAATTGACTTTGTCAACTAACGTCGGCACAATAGTGGTTGTTGTGAAAGTTCATGATAGATTTTGGTGAAAAATTTGCCTCGTCCTTAAATAAATAAATAATGAATTATTTAGCACAAAATTATTATTGTGTACCATCCTATAAATTGTATAGGAGACTCCATTTTAAATTTTTCCTAACGCGGTGTTTGGGCAATAATGGTCGACACTGTAGGCAGATGGTCCATCGTTATTAAATGAAGAATCCGTTTCTTATTTTCATATGCTTTTTAATAAATTGATAAAATTTCAAACTTGTCCAATGGTTGTACATCTTGTAATGCATCCATCTTTCTTCATTCGACATCGAATCACTCCCAGATGAAAAACAACATCATGGTTGACCTTGGATTGACAAATAATGACTGATAAAATTAGCAAATCTTTAACCGATATTGATGGGGCGAACTGAAAAAACTAAAATGTCAAATACACGGAACAGTTTAGAATAATTTTGAGTGAAAAATGACCCGAGCGCATATTATCTGACACTTTCTCTTTATATCGCAGCAGAATAGATGAATGGATGAATGCTCGTTTGGTGTAATAAATCACAAAGCGAATAGCAGCTGACTTTTTTAGATGATTAAAGCTTGTAGTCAATTAGCTCCCTATGAATTATGGATCATTGGTGCACTTCGATAAAATGCAAAGACAGCCGAATCTGTTCATCATAATGTGAAAGGCATTTGCCGCTTTTCTATCAGATACGAAATTTTTTTGTGATTACGCTCAACAAATTCAATTGTTTTATTAATTTTCAGTATTTTGGGCAGACAGTATTCACACCATACTATAATAATAATAATAATAATAATATAGTTTATTCGAATAATTAATATAGATACAATACAATACAGATACTATACAGATAAAAATTTAATAAACATTAATCAAATGAAGGAATAAACACTGTGAACACTAAAGGCTAGGCCTTGAAAGTGTCATCCTTAGCTTGATACCTTCTGTGATATCATCATCAAATTCATAAAAATTGTAAAATATTGTAGAACAGTCAACTACAAAATAGTAAAATAAATCACTCAAATAAAAAATACAATAGAATAGCATCACTAAATGTACATAAACAGATTAACAAGATTACAGGTAATAAATATGGTAGAGATAAGTTAAGGTGCTAAGACAATTTAGGAATATTCGAATGATGCTAACATATTTCAAAAATGGTAAGTGTTATTAACGTCAACAAACTGGTGCACCATAAGACGAGGTATAGTACTCATCCATTTTTTCAGTTTCGATTTGAATAGGTTCATCGAATTTATGGATTTGAATTCTGGAGGTATTGTGTTATAGAACTTTGGTGCTAGGTATACAAAACATCTCTGAAGCGCATTTTTTTCAGGTCTTGGAATGACGGAATTGTTTTTGTTTCTTGTTTCATATTTGTGGTTTGAGAAGGAGAGTTCCGATTTGAACTTGTGTTGTCTCGTGACAGTCGTTAAGAAATATAATTGTCGTGCATCAAAAATGTTCGTATCTGAGTATAACTGATTTGTAGGGTATATGGCTTGTTATAGATTATTTTCAGAATCCACTTCTAAATTTTTTCCAGGCGAAACATGTAATTGTTAGTGGCAGCTCCCCATGCTATCAACCCATATCTAATATGGGACTCTGCCAGTGCATAGTACAGCATCTTCAATTGATCTATGGCAAGGATTCTTACAAGATATTTGAATTTATAAAGAGTAAAGCTTAGTTTCTTCACTACATTGTTTATTTGCGTATCCCATTTCAAGTGGCGATCTATGTATACACCCAGATATTTAATGTACGGTTTAGAGAGAATTGTGGTTGATGAGTTATCAAAGGAGAAGGTAAGCGAATTGTAATCTGGTAGGTAATGGGAGTACGAAGTAAATGGCAGAAATAGAGTTTTATTAAAATTGATTGTTAGAAGGCGGTTTTTCAGCCAACTAATGATTTTAATGAAGTCTCTTTCACTCTTTTCTTTCAGTAGAGTCCAGCTAGGTGCTTCGTACAAAATGGCTGTGTCATCGGCAAAACTCACAATTTCTCCCTCACTCTCCAGTTTGAATAGGTCATTTATATAGATATTGAAGAGTATAGGTCCAAGGACGGTTCCCTGTGGTACTCCATACGAAACGGTTTTGGCCGATTGCTACCAGTTGTTTTCTGTCTGCAAGGTAACTTTTGAATAGTTGGTAAGAAGTTCCTCTGAATCCAATACTCAGCAGTACATTTAATAATTGTTCGTGACTTACTGTATCAAATGCTTTCTTTAGGTCGACAAATATACAAGATCAGTCAACGACATATTTTAATTACTTTTCATTAGCGTGACTACCTTTATCACTGAATAAAATAAACGAAATAGTTTTTGGAATTCCATAAATTTTCTTGCACAAACAGCTGGAGAACATTGATTGGAAGTTTGATTTTGATATTTACTTTTTGACAAATTTTTTGGAGAATTTAACTCTGAAAATAAAAAATTGTGAGTTCATTGCAGAAAACTTATTTTATCACTTAGTGGTACTTGTCTTCTAATACATTTAATTTGTTCAATGCGTTTGTTCAATAATTTTTAATTTCTTTTGATGGTAAAACGTTATGATTGATAGTTAATAGTGAAATGTGTATTTTCGTTTACGATGACAAAGACGAAAGACGAAAGACAGAGAACTTTATTAGCATTTCCAAATTCCTTGAGCCATCATTAGATGGGTCTATACGTTGAACAAAAAAAAAAAAGAATCGGTACTAGGAATAAAAATGTAAGACAATTTCTGCAAAGTTGACATTTCAAAATGATTTTATATAAATGACATATGCAGCGTGCATATTATACTGTGTGTCCCACTTTGAGCAGCCACACCCTCATATTTCATTGAGCATGAAATAATTCGAAATTTTCATTGACTCAAGTTGTAGTACTCGGAAATACCTACTTTTATGTTTACGTGACCTTTGTATATCCATTTTCCACGGCTAACTACGACCAAATGAAAAGTGAAAAATTGGGAAAAACATACTAGACATTTTTTTATCGCAAAAATAACACCAGATTCTGTTTCAGAACATCTTAAAACCCCCAAATTTCAATGCTTGAATCATTTGAATATACAGGGTATCATTCATTCTGATCAGAGTTAGCCTTGGAAAAGTGATATTTGGCTATTTTTCAAAGTATTAATTAAATATTTTTGGGAATTCTGTGACAAGAGAAGACATTTTGGAAATTTTCTAAGCATTATTTATGGATAATAGTTGATAGTGCTACCAGCTACAGATGAAACCCTGTATATTCAAATGATTCAAGCATTGAGATTTGGGGGTTTCAAGGTGTTCTGAAACAGAATCTGGTGTTATTTTTGCGATAAAAAAATGCCTAGTATGTTTTCCGAATTTTTCACTTTTCATTTGGTCGTAGTTAACCGTGGAAACTGGATATACAAAGGTTCCGTAAACATAAAGGTAGGTATTTCCGAGTACTACAACTTGAGTCAAAGAAAATTTCGAATTATTTCATGCTCAACGAAATATGAGGGTGTGGCTGCTCAAAGTGGGACACACTGTATAAAATGGTCCGACACAAATGATGCGTTCATAAAGAGACGCTAGTAACAGAAATGAATCCTTCAACAGTGTAGTAGCATTTTTGGACTAGCATTTTTTTCACTGTAGATTTAAACTTTCTGAGTTTTAAGTTTTGCATGACTGTTGGAAATTTATTAAAAAAAGTTCCACCTACTATCATATCTTGGTGATTTTTCGAGTTTGCTCATGTCGTGCTTGGATTACAATTACAATGAGTTGGCATTTCTAGGTGAGTGTGCATGTTAATCTGAGTTTTTTTGAAGTTACTATTGTTCAATTTTACATACAGGGTGTTACATAATTCAATACAAATATTTTAATGACATATTCCTGGGGTCAAAATAAGACTTTTTTTTATATAAACATGTGTCCTGAAATCCACCCTCTCAATTCTGTGTGCAACCCCTCATTCACCCCTTTCGATTCGAGTTACCTTATTTTTGAATCAAGAAATGAATAGATCGTCTAAAAATACAAATGCCTGTGAATTTTCAAAATATTTGTTGCATAATTGTAGCCACAATTCAAAATTTAAGATTTTTTTCGCGCATCTTGCGATGTCTGTAGCTTGGAGGGGGTGGATATTAGAACACATGTTTAGGAAGAAAAAGTCTTATTTTGACCCCAGGAATATGCCCTTAAAATATTTGTATTGAATTATGAACACCCTGTATATTAATGTTTTGTATATATAAATACATGGTAAGGTTGGAACTTTGTAATATTTCAATACCGTTTTGCAGCTTTCTCTATATTTCGAACTAGATATTGATTTCGTAACACGTTTTCGTTGTATAAATGATTTCCTAGAGGGAGTAAAGTCTCCCCAGAGAGTAACAAATTATATATTAAAAATTGTTTTTTCCGTTAACCAGCGGTCGTCCCCTCAGCAGCCCTCAGAAGTCGAAACTTGTGCGAGCTAAGGATTAACGAGGTTTTACCTTTTTACGTGTGATTCCTAGCACTTTCTCGGGCCATCAGAAAAAGTTCTGCAATCGCTAGGGTTCGAACCTTTGACTGGCAGCCAAAAGTGATTGAAACAATGTCGTCTTAACCACTCCTGGCCCCTTAATTCAGTATTCAGTAATTATACATTGATATGACAGTCTGTACCAATCAGTAAAATAATTTCATCATCTTATACATTGTCTGAATACGTTTTTGTGCCATCCTGTTAACGGATGCTTCTACACGGGCTATCGATAGGGTAAATTCTTGATTTCTTCGTAATACATTCTCTTATGTACGATATTTATTATTTACCCACAAACATTTAAATGATTTGTGTCCATTTGAAACATTTTCTGCCTTATGCTATATTACGATAATCTTGGGCTTTGTGACCATTCATTCCATAATTGAAACAACGGATTCTCGTATTATTATGATGTTTACCTTCTATCCTGTCGCCTTTTCTCTTTTGTATTTCATTTCTACATGTATCTTTGTGGGAAGAAAAACCGGAAAATGTCATTCTTGTTTTCATTTCCCCATATATCGTCAGCTTTTCTCTGATCTCTTTCAGATTTCTTGCACCATGATTTAGAATTTTATTACTTTAGTGTAAAATATGCTTCGTTAGAGCATCACGCCAATTTCTTCCAATATCCCTCGAAATTTTGACTCGACATACATAAAACAGCTCCCTTATCTCTCTACAGTTCCTACCGTTCTCAAATCCTTTGAACTGACATGATGCAGCGGCAATATTTCGGAGTTACCCGTTCATATGAAGCTCGCAAAGCTTCATAGTCGTGCTTTATGAGGAAATTCGCGCTTTAAAGACTCTATTGGCAGACATAATCCTGTGTCGGCTCAATAAAGTGTGTTGGTAGAGCGGTCACGTTTATTTACGAGCTACCAACCTAAATATATTAAATTCAAGTGCTCGACCGACCCGACCGATGGGAGGTAAAGTACACGGAATTCCGGATACACTATTACGTGGGATACGTGTTTTACCTGCGGAGGTACAGAGTATTGACAGGGATTTCAGGAGTGAGAATTGAAGTGAAAGTTGAGAATATTCATTAGCAGTTCCTATGCACACTTACATTGGAATAAAATTCATTTGAACAATTTAGAAAACAATTGTTACATAAATAGCGTTTTACATTGAGAGATGAGATTATTCATCAGTAGTTCCCCAGTAGCACACTTATATTGGGACAAAGTTGGTATGAACAATTTGGTAAACACTTGTTATAGTCAGAGAGCTTGTGAACAATTTGAGGTAGGCTCTTGAGGCACTACAGTAAATGTTGCAATTGTTCTTGAAGCACCCCGAAATAAGATACTCGAGGTCTGACTGAGGAATAGCGACACCCTAGCTAACCTTGATTTTTGTTGAGGGAAATTTCTTCATTAAAAAAATAGCCTATAATTTTTGTGAAAAAGAGAAAAGTAACAGGCAAGGACGAAATGGAAAATGTTGTTGGGGTTCGCTTGTGCACTTGTACAATCGCAGATGTCTGTAGGATCCTAGGTTGGGAAGGTGCAGCAGAAATTAACATACATAACTTGGGTATCATACAAAAATGGCTCCGGAGAATAATATTGAAAAATAACATAAGATATCCAGGTGATGAGCTGTGTCGAGACACCAATATTTTTGATACCAGACAAATATATTGCCAACAAATTCTGATGTATGCCCATAAAAATAAAATCAACTTAACACGCATCGAACATTGCTATGAAACTCGAACAAAAAATAAAAATGTGAAAACTCCGACTTGCGCAAAAACAGCCGGCCAAATCCACCTGAAATCTACAAAAAGTTATACCTCATTCAAATCCCACGTAAAGCAATGGATGATCACTACAGATAGAAAAATACTAAATAATCTCATAGACCTAAAGTTTCTACAATCAAAAATTAGACAGGCCCATAATACCCAAATACGACACTCTTCCTGACACATGTACCAACATAAGTTGCAAATACCCTACTTTGACCAAAAAACGAAAACTAGCAGATACACGATATTTCACTCATGTGATTATATAAATGATATAAAATTATTGTTTAATGTCTATACTATATTACAAATACCTGTATCACGCACACAAGCTTTCGAAGCTTCTGTTATCTTCATGTCTATTTTCAAATTTCGATTGCATTTATTGCATTTATTCATCTCATATTTTGATTATTATTGTTATATTATTGGTTCCCAACTAGCACACAAATACTAAGAAAAAGTTGGTTTGAGCAATTTGGGAAACACTTGTTATGAAAAATGAGACTAAACAATTATAATTTCCAAATAGCATACTGATATTGGTAAAAAGTTTGTTTGAATAATTTGGGAAACCCTCGTTATTAATTATATTTGTATGTTATTATATTATCAATATTGTTTCACTTTGAAAGATGAGAATATTAGCACCGAACGAGTTCATAGAACAAATTTGGGTGCAAACTTTCATTGATGACTCGATAGATACTGACATTCAGCTAGCCCTTCGACTAGTACGACTTCAATTCATAAGCACGACCCTATCAGCGCCGTTGGAATATGAGGAGGCAAAAAATAAATCAACAAATATGAGATCCAAATTACGGGAAGTCAAATTTAGCGGAGATATTTCTACGATCGAGGCGCTTTTGAATGAAATATTAGACTCCAAATCAGCATTAGTCATACCTTAGAAAACAGAAAGAGGCGCTGCCATAACTGCGAAAAAACCGGCCACCTACAGAGTAACTGCTGGGAGAGATCAAGATCCAGAATGAGGAAAAATTCATGGTAGACAAGCAACGAAGCCAGATTGAATTTTTCCCAAAAATTAGTCGAGGGAATATGGCATAGTATCTTTTTGGTGAACATTTCGAAATAGTAGCAATTGAAATTCTAGGGTCGTTTCCAGTTACTGAGCATGGAAATAAACAATTTATGGTAGTCATGGACTATTTCTCCAAGTGGCTCAAAGTTGCCGATAAAACAATCTACAGGATGAAATTAATTACTGGGAAAATTAACTGGTCAGGGTACTAAGTGCCGTAGTAACGAAGCCTCAAGATTTACAATACAATTACCAGATATTCCGACATCAAAAATATGTTAGAAATATAATGTATATGAGCTAAAAACTCCATCATGTTGAGTATCCGCTTTGGTAACATACGATAAGACATTAGTTTCAAATTCTGTAAGTAGACTTTCTCATCAACATCCAGTCATTCCATTGGATTTACCTGGAAATCAGAAGACTTTTCCACGTGTACATATTCGAAGAAAGCTATAATCAATGTTCCGTGAAAATTAAATTCCCAATGGCGCGTAGTAAGCCTAATATCATTTCACCAAGACAAAAAGATAAAATGCAAAACGAATACGCCCCATTTCCATATCCAAATAGAGAAATGGAAGCAATAACGTTTCGCGTGAAATATGCACTGGCTGCGAGTTCTAAAATGTAATTTGATGGCACGATAATACGTCTCATTCCGACTTATATAGAGAAGGCAACCACATGGCACGAATAACGATTTTCTCAGTTCCTATCTCTCGTTGATGTTCATGAATACGAGACTTTCCACCACGAGAATTTTCTTCGATTCTCTCGTAAACGGACTCCTCGATATTGGCCGGGTTTTGTCAGAAATTGTTTTGAAGACACTCAGGAAATGAGCTAATTGGACTTTTATGAATATATCAAATTCGAGTGCACCACGTTATTGCTATAGACTCAAATTTGTCTTTGTAACAATATAATTTTTATGCGTTGGTAAATAAGTGTTTTGACACTGTTTCTTATGGTGAATTATCAGTAAAAATAAGAGATAATGACATTCGAGGGTTATCTTTAGGTCTTTTCGAAAACTATGTGAAAAACAGTACACTGAAAATGAAGATAGGAGATGTACTAAGCACCAAATCAATAGTTCAGATAGGAGTGCCACAAAGTAAAGTATTGAGGCCCATGATGTTCCTGATATGTAAAAAGAATTTCAAAAAATCAATAATTTCGAAGGTCAAATGATCTACTATGCTGACGATACAGCAATTATCTTCAATGCAAGACATTGGAATGAAGTAAATTCAATATCTGAATTTTTTTAACTATTTATGCCCCCCATTGCATCCTTTGTGAAGCAATCACAATGTCTCCTACTTCAAAAAATAGTTTCGGTGATTTCATGCAAAATCGTTTTTGTTCCATGTTTGTACGTCAAGTTCCAAAGTTGACAGGGGGGAGGGAGCTAAAAACAGCAGTACTTTATAAGACTTTTTTTTTGATATGTCTGAAAAATATCGTAATAACGAGAAAATACGCAGTTTTGGGACACCCGGTATATTCTCAAACCTGAATGAATATTTTATTCTTCTTCTGTAGTTTCCACACTATCTATCCGCAGCTATTTCAGTCAGTTGCAATTTTACATTCCTGCTAATGCATTTATTCTGTAGAGGGCTATGAACGCATAAAAAAGCTTCTGAAAAGTTTTCCATTCAAGATACTTCCAGGATTCCGTACATCATCCGCTGAAAAACGAGAAAACCAAACTGGTAGAGGGCTCACGATGAATGTATCACGTGGAATTGAAACAAATGTGTACCTGGTGAATTGAGTTCAAATGAAAACGGGATTCTGAACATAAATCCCAGTTATATACAGCATGCTAATAATAAGTATCCTTATTCGGGGATTTCCCTCGAGGTACTTCACGGATTCATCTGGGCATTGCGTTAAACTCTATATTACAATTTTACTGCTGGGTAATTTTATGGAATTTCAGAAAGGCAGTGGTGAATTTTATAAAGGAATTTCATCCAGAATTATTTGTTTTGGACACAACTTTCCATCATAAAGTTTTCAGTAATGAAATAAAATTTAAACTGAGGAAGGTATTCAGCTTTGCCGTCATAAAGAATTGAAGAAATTTTTCAGATACCAACACGAGCTAGAAATATCCTGATTCTGTTGAGCTTGGTTGCATTTTCGAATGATCCTTTTGTAAATCTAGCAGTGCCTCTATGGCAATTTTTTTCTTCGAAACAAATTAAAGGTACCGACAAAAGTCCCTTTAATTTAGAGATATGAAATGAAGTGAAATTCAAAGTTTGAATTGTTTCGAATCTACTAAAGTATATTTCATGATGAAGTTTCCAGAAATTAGTTTTTTTTTGAGATAACAAATATTGATACAGCGTGGGTAGAAAATAATTCTATATAATTAAAATTTAATTGAAAATAAAAAAAAAGATTTACTTAAACTCCAATAATGCGTGTTTGAATAAAAACTGATGTCTAATATGTTTTCGTTATAACAATAGTTATCTTCGTATCTAGTGCACGAAATCACCATTTCGCGCACGAGTTGCAAACAAAATTTTTTCTAGAAACGTCAAAAAATATTGTTCGAAAATAAGTAATATGATTGCCTGATACAAAAAATAGAGTTGAACTGGCTTAATTTTTATTTCCAAGTCAAGTAATAACTGTAACTATATCTCGAAATAAAATGGCATTTGTTGACAATGAATAATTTCTTGAATTTTTGCTTGAGTGAGGAACATAAAGGTTAAAATATAAAAATCCCATATAGTTTACATGCAGTGTGCGAAGAAAGTATTTCGCACACTACTTCGCGCTCGGTGTCATGGTAACGAAGGAAAATGAGAAAAGGGACATATTGCATATTGTTGTTAATGCGCGAACCTTGTCATTTTCTGTAGAAAACATTTATTTTTGTATCCAGTGCGCGAAATGCTAATTCGGTGATCAAGAACTGATTTTAAAAAAATAGTCGAGAACACCAAAGTATTTCGCACACGAGATGCAAACAAAATTTATTCTGCAAACGTCAAAAATATTGTTCTAAAATAATTAATATGCTTAGCCTAATATGAAAAGTAGTATTGAACTGGCTTAAACTTTTTTCAAATCAATAAATTAATGTAACTATGTGGTAGATCTCCAGCCAACCTCCTGTAGAATCATTTAATTAGATGCAAGATATCGTCGAAACGTAGGGAAAATAATTAAAACAATAAAAACCCCATCGTAGGACAAACTACAGAAGGAGAAAGTCTAACGTAAATACTTGTATTCCAGATACAGGAAAGATTTCAATTGATTAATCACCAAAACGCAGCTGGCAACCATACGAAAATTATTATTGTCTTTGGAATTTATAGACTATAAAAGTATATATTTATAGGTGTAATAAATATAAGTACAATACGCGTTACTTGACACTTCGTGGTGATGAATCTCGATTTCAACGCATTAAGAACGACGAGAAACCGATTAACACTATGAAATATGATGAAAAGACTATTCGATTGTTATTAATAGCCGTAATTAGTGTCGCTATTGTTTTAGTTTATTACTCATTAAATTAAAATTTACAGCTTCTCGAGAATATAAAATGACCCGTAAGCGTGTGTTTGAGTCAGTATTCAGTCAGTTCCAATTCAGTCAGTTCCGATTCAACGAGTTCCGTTTCAAACAGTTACGATTCAACGAGCAAAGAACAAACGGTTGGCGAGTTTCAATTCTCAGTTCGCAAATCAGTTTCAACAGTTCCGGAGTTTCAATTCTTAGTTGTAGAAATGAATCGACAGTTCATATAGTTCGTGGCCCTTATCCATAGTTTGTGACGTTCAGCCCCGAGTTAGAGAGTTTTTAGGTCGAGTTCATGAACAACAATCACAATCGACGTTTCGTGATGTCCATTTTCATGTGTCTAACTGAAAGTAGCAGTGTGCTAGTTGTTAAGAGATAACTCAATATTGCCACACATTCGTTGGAAAGTCTTCTACGAATCAGCAATTGTAGTCAAATCCACTAGTTTTTCGAGCCAGTAAATACTTCATTTTTATCAAGTCTCGAAAATACGTTTCAACGGTCATGAAGAAAGTTCCCGAATCCTCGGTTTCGCCATAAATTTTCCTTCAGAGAATGTGTATCTTCGTTTTTCAACTAGTGCAGTATTTTCCTATGTTATTATAAACCGTCCAATACTGTTTATTAGTGTCATAAACAAAGTTATTTTCAATTTCCATTAGGAACAATCTATAATTTTTACCAGAACTATAACTGTGAATGAAGCATTGCAACTTTCGAATGGGAATTTTTTACAGACATACATTTATAGGGTGTAAGCGTTATTCATCTTCCATTTCTATGCAATTTAAGTTCACTAAAAGAAGAATATATTAAAATTTTCTTCATTTAGTATAAGTAATGTATCTTTCAGTACATAAATCTAAATTTATTATTTGGAAAAGTTATTGATTTCTTTGATGGTTTTCTTGACTGACAATTATATGAAATTTTCATTAAAGACAGACTATTTTTGAGTAAATATTTTCTTTACTATCATTAAGAAAAATGAACATTTCAATTGCGTCTTCGATTAAGAAACCTACCACGTTGTAACACCGATTTTCATTCCCCACGGGCTAGCTGTATCGAAATATTTCATTTCCTACGACTTTCATGAACTACTAGACTGTCATTATAGGTAGGTATTAACGAATTATATGAACTTAAATAATATCGAATCAAGTTTGTTTACGTCTATCTATTAATTTGACATTTAGATAATTACAAAATTTGATTGAAAAAATTAAGTTATTAAAAATTATTAGCGATAATGAGGATGATTTAACATTGACACTGTCAAATATTACCGAAATGGCAAGCTCACCTCATTAAATTTATTACCAGAATTGTCAAAGAAGAAATATGAATCTGCTTTCAAATCTTTTATGGATTGACACTCTAAGCAGCACACATCATCTTTCCCGAAAGCGTCCTTTTGGTATGTTTTGCCGATATATCGAAGAAATTCAAATCCTCCACCCTTTGGAGTCAATATTCGATGTTAAAAATGATGCTAAGTATCAATTAAGATTTGGACATATTCGATTATAAAAAGCTGAAAGCATTTCTCAAGAAAAAGTCCGACGGTTATCAACCGAGGAAATTCAAAACATTTTCTACAGATAAAATTAATTAATTTATATCAGCAGCTCCTGATAATGCCTATCTTCTGACAAAGGTATGATTTCCTTTTCATAAAACCAGAATAATTTCAATAAAAAGATTGATTACAATCGGATCTAATATTTTTGAATAGTTGACAGATACTTTCTATATAGCAGTTAATTTGAACAAATTATTATGTGCTCTAGTAACGACGAGTGTTGATTCAGATGACACATGGACTTTGTACGGTGGGAGCGAGGGTTCAAATCCACGCAGCCACATTTTTATTTTCATTTTATGAAATCGATTAGTGTTTGATATTTATAATAATTTTCACGACGCGACGTATGTAGGTACGTGTACAAAAAGAAAAAATAGATGTTTCATTCAACGGGTGAATAAAGAAAAAATTATCTAAACCATCTAAACAAAATTTCATATACCTACTAATGGGAAATGTATGTCATTTCATGCTTATTGTACCATATACTATTTTATTATTGAATATTACAACATCTATTCGAATTTGATGAATAAAAAAATTGGGAAAAAGAAGGCCTATCATGGCAACCCTCATGTAGAGAGAGATCTTCATGTTCATTGGCGTACCGACTGAGCAGGGAACTGAGAGGTAAAAGTAATAGGAACCGCAAGGAGCCATCAGGCAGTATTACAGAACAAAAATTTAATTTCCACTCAATAATTTTTCACCGACGTTGTAACATCATAACAATATACTTTCTTAGGCTACTTGAATATACGTTGCACCCGCTACAATTTTATTATATAATATATCTTCTCCCAAGTTGATGGACTGCCGATGGGATCTTCTCTCTCTCCAGTAATCGCCAACATATACATGGAGTGGTTCGAGGAATTGGCTATCAGAGAGGCAAAATACAAACCAAAACTATGGCTAAGATACGTAGACAATACCTTTATCATTTGGAACCATGGAGATGAACACCTTGGTGAATTCTTCGCCAGAATGAATAACACGAGGGATTCAATCAAATTCACAATGGAAAAGGAAACCTCACCTCTGTTTACAGGAAGAAGACACACACAGGACAGTACCTCAACTACGGCTCTAATCACCCAAACTCCACAAAGAGGGGAATCGTAAGAACGTTGGTGGAGAGAGCAATGTCTATTTGCAACAACCAGGAGTCATTGGAGGCGGAAATTAACCACACCACAAAGGACCTACGCCGAAACGGATACTCCGAGAAGCTCATAGGAGAAGTTCGGAAACAACTCGAAAAGACCAAGACAACCGAAGAAAGACCACAAAACCCCGTTCTCATTCTTCCCTATATCAGGGGTATCTCCGAGAAGATCAGAAGGATCGGAAATAAATACAACATCAAGAGTTGCTTTCAATCCGGCAGTACCTTACGAAGTTTCCTCACCAAGACGAAACCAGAGAACACAAGAGAATCCAGCAAAAACTGTATTTACAAAGTCCCATGTGAATGTGGAGATTCCTATATCGGAGAGACCAAGATGCCATGATCAGTAAGAATAGCCGAACACAAAAAGTGGATTCAACGAGGGGAAACCTCAAAATCAGGAATTGCTGACCACGCCTGGACAAAACACCACCGAATTCTTTGGGACGAAGCTAGTGTTCTTCATAGAGAAGAACATTGGTTCAAACGGAAATTTATGGAAACCACCTATATAGAAGCCTATAGTGCCTTCAGTCAACCAAGCGTGGAAATTAAAAACGTATGGAAACCGCTCATGGACCGTTTTGGAGGGAGAAAAAGCGCGAAACCACGCGCGCCACAAGACCGCGCGTAATTACACTTTAATTATAGACCTATAAAAGGTCGCGTAGCATCTGATTTTGTCAGTATTCACCAGAAGACGATTGCGGATTCAAGCGATTGAAACGTTGTGAAAAATTTGAAAGAGATAGAAATCTTTCATCCATTAAGATGATGGACGTCCGAAAGATAAGTAATCAAATATAATATACTACTCCACAAGACGACAAAGATATAATGAGACATGTAGATTCACACCCACCCAAAAACCCTGTGTCGAGGATTCCCCAGACACCGCCAAGTCGTTCCAATTCCACCAATTCCGCATGTCGCGCAGCTCTCCCGGAATCCCTAACTGTACCGAAATGAACTTCGAGGGTGATTACTGTCAGAATGTCCCTTATTCGGAGAACGGGAATAGGGTAAATGAAAACGCTAATAGGCCAGAGTCGATAATTTTTGAGACCATACAAATTTAGAACAGGATTATACCCTTTGGAAAAATAGGAAAATATAACAAAAATGGAAGAAAAATTAATTTACGGGCGATTTGAGGTCGGGAAGTGGAAGGGGTGAGATTTGAAGGGTTGAAAACGGTTTATCCCGATTTCCGGCAAAGCTACCAGTCCTATCGGAAAAAGTAAAGTTGTAGGTGATAAAAAGATTCACAACTTTTGTGACCGCACTTTTTTCACATGACCCGAAATTTATGCGAAAAATCCAAAAAACCGAATCTCCTACAATTTTTTTGGGTATAATCATTTAGCCTACCAAATCAGTCACCAAAAATACCTCAAGATCCTTGCTTCGTCTCTCAACGATGAAAAAAGACAGAAGAAAATCATTTTTCGAACTCACTTCTGTTTTCGCCGTGCTATAGACTCGACCCATATACTTTATGTTAAAAACCATCTAAGCAGTGATCAGATTACCTAATACATAGTGATTCTACACTACTAACATAAAATCAGCAGAAGCATTGACCATTAGAGATCTCTAGGAGAAAACCGCTGAAGAAAGAACGTCTCGCTGCCCAGACCTACGAGTGCAGGTAAGATCTTGATGTCTCAGTTTTTTTTTATTCTGATCATTTTTCTCTCGCATGAAATAAATTACAGTCCATTAAACTCTTGAGTTTGTGAGTTTCTTATGAAATTTGCACGCAAACTAAACACAAGTACAATTTAATTTTTTGGATTCAAATATTTATTGTTTCCCCTAATTTTGATTTAATATCGACAAAGCACCCTAATCTTCAATAGAAAATTCCCACATCAAAATATTGTTTTTCGAAAGAAATCGGTGTGCTTTTTATTCGTTGAAGTCTCTATTTTCTGATAGTGTGAATGAAATGGAAAATTTTATCAAAAGTTGTAAAAAAACCGGAAAAACTCGAATTCGGCAAAAAAAATTTAATCGCTATATAAAGTTTCGAGCTGTTTATTGAAATTAATTTATCATTATCATTATAATATTATAAATGTTTCTCTGCAGCTACAGAGCAACACGTTGATTCCAGGGAATATCAAATCAAAAGAGATGTATGGTCCAGTTCGGATAGTGACTCATCGACAGTTTCAGCACTCTGAAACCGCATAAACTGACGATGAGTCACTATCTACAATTTCAGAAAAGGACATGTATGATCCTTTTCCAGAAACTAATAACATTATGTCAATACTTTTTGAAATTATTGGCAGTAGTTCTGTAAATTGCTACGAAGCGTATGAAGAAGGAAAAAATCTTTACAATCTATTGTTGGAATATGAATCGTTTAAAAATATCGTTGCATTTCCGCATTGTTTTTCTGGTTGCGATACAACATCTGGATTTACTGGAAAAGGAAAGAAACCCATCGTAAATTCATTAGTAGGCAATAAAAATTTGTCAAATTTGGCCAATATTTTTTGTAAAAAACATGCAAACAAAGAAGATACCACCAAAAATGGATTAAAATTATTCAAATTTATCATGAAAGTAAAAATGGAAAGATAACGCTGAATCAATTGAGATTTCGAACATATTAATTGGAAAGAATTAAATCATCTTTCATATTGGCAAATTTCTCACCAACAAAAAAAAACCTACGAGGAAGCTGAACATTCGGAAACATTTGTCGAATCTAACGATGAGGAAATGCCATCAAAGAAGCAGAAATTACTGAATAAGTGATTTGAATTAAAGATAAATTATTTATAAATATAGAATTCCCTTCGAATGTTATCTTCAATACTCAGAAAATTAACTATTTTCGCATGTTTTTGCATTCTCTATGTATCATGGATTTGCAATTCTTCAGTTTTTCATTGTAACATGAAAATCTTAATTTTTCCAGTCATTATCAAAATGTGAATTTCAATAAATATCTCAAAATTTTACATAATGATTAATACAAATTATCGAATTCGAGTTTTTTCGTTTTTTTCCATTTTCTAAAAAAATTTGCCATAGTAATGTATATTTTTATACCATCAGAAAGTGGAGATTTCAACAAACAAAAAGAAAACCGTTTTTTTTTTCAAAAGCTGAATTTTTGATTGAAAATTAAGGAGCTTCTTCGATATCAAATGAAAACAAGAGCAATCCAAAAAATTACAGTGCGTTTGGGACATAAAAAAAAGTTTTCCCAGAATTACGTGGGAAAATAATTTTTTTGAGAGATAAAAATAAAAATAAAAATCAAAAAGTCGGTCTTTTGAATTTTTCGCAAAAATGTATGAATGTAGGCTTTCACGGCTGGCGTCAATGTTTTGGTTGGTTTCCGGGTTGTGCCGTGGTCTTCTTTGGTTTAAATCTCCAAACGTTTCAACGCAACTGTGGCAGTCATCTTCAGTGGCGTGGTCAAAGTACTCTTCTAGTTGACACGTCTAGAAGAGTAATTCGACCACACCACTGAAGATAACTGCCGCAGTTGCAGTTGAAACGTTTGGAGATTTAAACCAAAGAAGACCACGGCAAAACCCGGAAACCAACCAAAACATTTTCGCATAAATGTTGGGGTTATGTGGAAAAAGTTTCAAACAAAAGTTGTGATTTTTTTCAGTACCTACAACTTTTCCATTCAACTTTTTTCGATAGGACTCCAAGTTTTACCGGAAATCGTGATTAACCGTTTTCCACCCCCTTCCACTTCCCGACCTCAAATCGTCCGTAGATTATTTTTTTTCCATGTTTGTTATAGTCTCTTAATTCTCCAATGGTATCATCCAGTTCTAATTTTTTTTCACTTTTTACCAATTTCAGAGGCTTCGACCCTAGCCTAAAAATGTCCCTTATTCGGAGAACGGGAACGAGGTAAATGAAAACGTTAACGATAAGAAGACGTTTCGTCGGTCGGAAGGGCACGGGAATGGAAAATTATCTCCCGCTCCTGGGAATCCCAGGATATCTCTCGTAAATCTGACGCGAGCGTTTTTGATTACGGGCGAGGGCATTCGGTGAAACGGGCATTGGGCCACGTCCCACGTGACCGCCGAAGATCCTGCGAGAAGGGCTTTAATGGAATTGAATCGAGGGTCGTACATTGAAATTATAATGTGGAGAAAGTGTAGTCTTTATAAACTCAATTGAGACTGCGCACAACCAAGCGATCCTACGATGTTTTATTACAGATATTCCACAGAAAATCTCTTTGAAGAATCCAAATTAGTTACATGTCATCATTTATATTTTTGAGTCTTGCTTCTTACCACCATAAGCATAAAAATAAATTTCAACAAATTGAACTACGATACAATAATAGAATCAAGAACCAAACAACCAAGATACCTAAGGCTGAAACATAAAAAAATCAAAGGTTCCTAACTTATCTCTGTCCAGAATTTACAAGGAAATTCCAAATGATATAAGAACAATATCCAATCCTAGCTTTTTCAAAAAAAAAACTAAAAACATTGCTTCTTCAAATATCCAGGACACAAATCCTACAAATATTTCAAAAAAAGGTTTGTAAAAGTAAACCTGTTCAGCTGATTAAGCCCTCGAAAACGCATTAAAAATTCTTGACAAAAAAAATTGCAAATTCACGCAATAAAATCCATTTTCGTTATTGTATTCTATGTTTTTAATCTGATTTCACAATTATATTACTGAACTATCTAGGTAGCCGAGTGGTTAAAGCGACATGTTTCAATCGCTTTGGCTGTCAGTCAAAGGTTCAAACCCAAGCGACTGCAGAACTTTTTCTGATGGTCCGAGAAAGTGCTAGGAATCGCACGTAAAAAGGTAAGACCTCGTTGATCCTTGGCTCGCACAAGTTTCTACTTTTGAAGGCTGCCGTTCATAAGGGGATGACAGCTGGTTAACGGAAAAAATTATTTTAACAACAACGGAAAAACAATATATGTTACGCTTATACAGTGTGTCCCACTTTGAGCAGCCACACCCTCATATTTCGTTGAGCATGAAATAATTCGAAATTTTCTTTGACTCAAGTTGTAGTACTCGGAAACACCTACCTTTATGTTTACGTAACCTTTGTATATCCATTTTCCACGGCTACCTACTACCAAATGAAAAGTGAAAAATTGGGAAAAACATACTAGACATTTTTTTATCGTAAAAATAACACCAGATTCTGTTTCAGAACATCTTAAAACCCCCAAATCTCAATGCTTGAATCATTTGAATATACAGGGTATCATTCATTCTGATCAGAGTTAGCCTTGGAAAAGTGATATTTGGCTATTTTTCAAAGTATTAATTGAATATTTTTGGGAATTCTGTGACAAGAGAAGACATTTTTGAAATTTTCCAAGCATTATTTATGGATTAGAGTTGATAATGCTACCAGCTACAGATGATACCCTGTATATTCAAATGATTCAAGCATTGAGATTTGGGGGTTTTAAGGTGTTCTGAAACAGAATCTGGTGTTATTTTTGCGATAAAAAAATGCCTAGTATGTTTTTCCCAATTTTTCACTTTTCATTTGGTCGTAGTTAACCGTGGAAAATGGATATACAAAGGTTCCGTAAACATAAAGGTAGGTATTTCCGAGTACTACAACTTGAGTCAAAGAAAATTTCGAATTATTTCATGCTCAACGAAATATGAGGGTGTGGCTGCTCAAAGTGGGACACACTGTATATCCTATTTTCTATTTTATAATTATAACTTAAGTACTTCTCATTTTACCATAATGAATAATAGTCACCAACTGATACCACAACACATGCACAAGGTTTTACCTTTTATGGGTTTCACTAGTTTATTTCTCACATTCTGATTTGTTGATGTATGTACTGTTTTATTTTGTATTGTGTATTTTGGCAAATAAATATTATTATTATTTTATCAATATACAAATTGCCGCCGATTATTTGCACAGATATGAATAACACGTTATTCTCTAACCGCTCCTCGTCTCAACTCGATTAGCAGTCCGCGTGGAAATGATATTTTCTGTCGTATAAAAAGGGTGGGCGAAATGACAACCTAACGCGTTCGTCTAGCAGCTATCGAATTATAATTGGTCAGAAACCGAACGTCTGTGACTTGCCACTATCGAATTCCAATTACTTTTTATTTGCTAGAAGATGTATTTACTACATTTGGAAAGCAGTGGCGTAATATTTTTTCTTCAAAAATATTCAATGCCAAACCCTTACGGACGCCACTGGTGGAGAATATGAAAATTGGTGTACATTACAAAATGCACCTTGATGCATAGAAGACATGAACCAAATTTTATACAGATGTCTAGAATGTTATCTCAGACTTCTAGGACATACGTTCATGGGAAGTTTTTTCTTGAAACGAGTCAAAAAATCACCTCCCTAAATATTAGCATATCTTTAAAGAACACCTTGTATATATTAACTGAAAATGGTTGCCAAGCTTCTGGAAGTTCAATAACATTTGCTATTTTGGTGACCCTTGAAACGAATTTGGACATTTCTAAATAACCTTTTTCATTATTAGTTTTTTTTCTTATCTGTATATTTGTATTACTAGATCATGGTCCCTATTCATAAACATGTAATATTTCTTGGGACAATAAAGTTATTATTATTTGTGAGATATTTCCATAGGCGACTTTTTTAAACACACCCCCGTAAAGGTCGTGCGCTATCAGTTTGGGACTAGACAGTCAGTGAGTAAACAACTGAAAACGGCGTCTCCAAAATACACATATTTACCGCATAATACACAAGTTCAAGTAGTTTGTGAAATATTGAAATGCTTTCCTTAATGGTTTGAAAGTTAACAGATGATCACTCGATACGATAAAACACGACTCGAGTACCCAACATCAATCATCCGGAATTTCCCTTCAGAAGACGGGACCATTAACAGAGTCTCAATCGATAAGTAGATAAATCTGATCAAGGATCGTTTACTATCAATCCTCTTGAGTCCATAGTGCTTATCCTTGACAGGTTCTGACATAGTACGATATCAAGATCAAGCCAAATAGAGCAGGCGTATACAACAGCACTAGCTTTATATTTGAAGAAACTTGAATTAAATTGTGGTTATAATTATCCAGCCCACAGACAAAATTATAAGAACAATCTGATAAAGATGTCTATAATTCGGATTTTATTCGATGAATGGGTATTAGTGATAGAACTGGAGAAGTGAAGTTTGAAGGTTGCCGCGAATTTTTGTTGTTGTTGTTGTTGTTAATTCCGTCAACCGATTGCACCTTTGTGTGAGCTAGGGAAGACGCAGCCCTCACCTTTTAACGTGTGATGCCATGCACGAGACCGGTGAATCGGTGGATCGAACCCACGACCCCACGCATGCGAGGCGAACGCACTACCAGCCGACCACCACGGCGAATTGTTCATTTACTTTCAATAACCAAACAGTAGTTTATTGAATGACAAAAAAAGGGGTGAGATGTTCTAAGCGATGGCTTCATAGGAATTACAATCGCTCATGGCTCGTGGCAGCTAACAAAATGAGATTATATCTTGCTTGCAATGTTTGACGATTATGGAACGGAATTATGGAATTATAGTTAAAAACTTCTCTGACGGATCGTTATCAAAAAGTTATGATTGGCAAAATTTCTTTACGCTTGTTTTTGAATACGAATCTGGTACTCATGGCGTACCACAGGGTAGCATTACGTGGCCCTTGATTGTCAACGTATTCGCAAGTGACATTTTCAAATCAAACTCTAGAAATAGTTATATCTTCCTTTATGCAGATGACACCACTGTTGTATCATATGGACATATGAATAACTGAGTATTTTAATTAAATAATATGGAATCTTCTGAAAATTAGGTACTATTGACTTTCATCACCCACGTTTTTAATACTTGTATCAGCGAGAATGTTTATCCTTCTATTTGGAAGAAAGCTCTCATAATTCCAAAATACCAAAATACCGACTCCACTGAATCTCAATGATCTTCGTCCAATAAGTATTTTATGCGCTATCTCTAAATTGTTCGAGAAAATTGTCAACCTTCAAATAAGGGATTATCTTGATTCGCACAATGTATCTTACCCTCTTCCCAATCAGGCTTCCGTGCTGATCACAGTTGCACTACCGCCATGTTGAAAGTAGTGGACGACATACACGCTGCAGTTGACACCAAAAAACTAAGCTTATTGGTTTTAATAGACTACTCGAAGGCCTTCGATAGGATTCACCACCTACTATTATTGTGTCTGCTATCACACCTCGGATTTTCTGATGATGTCGTAAAGTTGCTGAATAATTATTTATCTGACCGATCTCAATCCGTAATTTTAAATAACAGTAGCTCAAATTTCCTCAACACCAAAAATGGCGTTCCACAGGGTTCCATTCTTGGTCCTCTTCTGTTTGTTATTTATACATCTCAATTTTCCGAATGCCTGCGCCATACAAATATTCATAGCTACGCGGATGACACCCATATTTACAAACATTTTGATGAAGACTCTGTCGTTTCTGCTTGCCAACAAATCAATGAAGATCTGAAGTCTTTGATAGATACTTCAAATAAATATTGTCTCACTATCAACCCTCAGAAGTCTTTTGTTATGCTTTTCGGCAGAGCTATCATGAGAAAGCGGTACGTCGATCACATCAATATTTTTTTTGATAACCTGCAACTACCTCTCATAGATAAAACAAAGAATCTTGGCCTGATCATAGACCCTTCTCTCAGATTCTCACTGCACACGTCGCATATTATTAAACGTGGATACTGCAATCTTAAATTAATTTACTCTAATAGAGACGTTCTGAACAAAAAATCAAAAAAACTGTTATGTGATGCTCTCGTGTTATCGCGTGCTAATTTTGCGGATGTAGTCTATGGACCGAATTTATTGCATGCTGACAAACACAGATTACAAGTTTTACAAAATTCATGTATCAGACTCATAACTGGTGCAAGTAGACGCCAACATATTCCCCACCATCTTAAAACTATTGGGTGGATGAATATGGAAACTCGCAGAATTTTTCACGCTTGTACGCTATTTCACAAAATAATAACGTCTACGAAACCTAGTTATCTCCACGAGAAACTGAACTGCAGAACAGATGTCCATAACTTAAATTTGAGATTTAAACACCTTCTTACAGCGCCCATTCATAAAACATCCCTCTTTCGGGGCTCCTTCTCATTCTACATAGCCTAGCTATACAACAGGATACCGACTTCTCTAAAAACCCTTTCCGTCACTGGATTCAAGCTGAAACTGAAATACCTTCTGCTTGATAATAAATTGCCCAATCTTCTTCTTTAGCCAGTATTTCAGCAATAACCGAATGTATTGTTGTTACACTCACTCATTAATTCTCTATAGAACTAACTTTTTTTTTTTTCTCTGGTTGGATGGAAGAGCAAGCTCGAACCGGGTCTATGACTTGGTGAGAGACTGAATCCTGCCTTTTGATGGTATTTGCATTCTCAACCTGGCTTATTTTGTTACGTTCTGTATCTTTTATGTATGCACTACTATCAATAAAATCAATTATTATTATTATTATTATTATTATTATTATTATTATTATTATTATTATTATTATTATTATTATTATTATTATTATTATTATTATTATTATTATTATTATTATTATTATTATTATTTTTTTTTTTTCCCGTTGGGAATGTACCAGTCAGGCCCTGTCTCCGGTGCTCCGATACATCCGGAGGGCGCGCTGGTGTCGTTAACCCCAATAACCACTCCCTACGTCCGTAGGGTGAGTGACTATTGGGTCCGAGAATCATGTGCCCTGAGTAGACGGAGCGAACCAAGGATGACGGCCTTCTGCATTCTTGCTGCTAAGATTTCTGCCATATTACGGCAAGCAGGTATTATCTTCAAGTTGGAGAGCAGTGTGTCCATCATTCCACCAAGGACTCCTATGATCAGAACCACCATTTTGACAGAATGGTCCGGATATAACCTGCGGAGTTCAAAGAGAAGATCTCGATATTTAGTCCGTTTTTCCTCCTCTTTTCGAACGATATTCATTTCGCCTGGAGCGGAAAACTCCATGACGAATATCGTTCTACTTTGGTGGTCGAGGAGGACAACATCAGGCTTATTGGCTTGTATTTGCCTGAGGGTGGGGAATGAGTAGTTCCAATAGATCCGGCACCTCTCATTCTCCACCACGGACTCAATATCCCCCGGAACATAAGGCAACACCGGTGTCTCGTCTATACCGTACGAGTGTCGTAGATGGTAGTATAACACTCGTAGCGCCGCGTTATGCCTGTGGATATAGGCTGAGACCGCATAAGATGGGCATGCTGATAGCAAATGCATTACGGTCTCAGGTGCCCCACGACATGCCCTGCATCGGGTGTCAGGGACGTCTATACCCATCACGCGACTACGGTAGACGAGGGTGTTGAAGACACCATCCTGGCAGGCCATTATGAATCCCTCGGTCTCCGACTTTAGCTCACTCGCCCTGAGGAAGGCAAAGGTCAAGCTTTTGGATAAGCCAAGGTCTTCGATGTTATGAAAGAAGACACCATGCATTGGCTTATCCATATGTAGCTGTAGCAGGACCTCTGTCTCCGCAGCTTTGATGTGAGCTTTATGCTGAACGGGTCCCAACTCGGTGACAGAGTTTGGGTTAGCCCGTTCAGTGTCGAATACGAGACCGAGTTCATCGGCCGCACGGGTTGCTGCCTTAAAAAGGAATGCTCCAATCCCTGCTTTTTCATGGTCGCGGACCATGCAGAGAAGGGGATCTGAACTCCTGATGACTTTACAGGCCCCATCCAGAACCATTCTGTTATGCATACACTCCAAACTCAAAAGTCCACGGCCTCCCCGTTGTCTGGGAAAGTATAACCGTGGAACGGACGATTTAGGATGCAAGCACCTATTGAGATGCATCACTTTGCGAGTTTTAACGTCGAGTTGTCGCAGCTCTTCCTTAGTCCACTTCATTACTCCGAAAGAGTAGAGAAGGATCGGAACGGCAAGCATATTGGTTGCAGCAACTTTGTTCTTCCCCGACAGTTCTGATGACCAGATCTGTCGGAGTTTATGCTGATACTTGCCGCGGAGAGAGTTCTTAACTGTGAATACCTCTTGGGAGTGGCGTTGCTCCACCCCTAGGTAAGTATACGTCTCTCCGGCATCCAGATGATGTAGGATGCTTCCGTCTACGAGCTGGACATCCTCTCCGTATTCCTCGCATCGTCCTCTTTTGAGATGAACCGTGGCACATTTGTCGATCCCAAATTCCATTCCGATAGCATGCGTGTACTCTTCCACCACCCTAAGGGACTGATGTAGGTCCCTTTCTCCAGAGGCATATAATTTGAGGTCATCCATGTAAAACAGATGGGTGACTTTATGCCTCCGGTTGCTGGGGGTGCCGCAGTTGTACCCACGGGTATTCCTGAGTACAACGGACAATGGCAATAGTGAGATGCAGAAGAGAAGAGGGCTGAGGGAGTCTCCCTGAAACACGCCTCTTCTAATGATGACCTGCTCTGTTTGGACTATGTCTCTACCAGATCTTATGGTGAAGCGAGTCCTCCAGAGTGGCATCAGTTGTCCAATGCATCCCACTATTTGATTGGGTACCTCAAGACATCTGAGCAAATGCATGATTAACTCATGCGATGTTGTATCAAATGCCTTGCGGTAATCAATCCAGGCCATCGAAAGGTTACGCTTATACTGCACGGAGTCCTGCGTGATACATCTATCGATGAGCAGGTTCTCCTTGCAGCCGGCGACCCCTTTCTTTGACCCTCGTTGCTCATATATCCGTTCATACACCGGATCAACTGCGGAGAGAATGCGCGTGTATAAGATGCGCGTAAACAACTTATAGCACGCATTCAAGCATGTTATCGGCCTGTAATTCTTTGGATCAGACAAATCTCCGTTCTTGGGGATGAGCACGGTTCGCCCCTCGACAAACCACTCCGGAATCTGCTGCTCCCCATCTAGCCATGAGTTAAAAACTCTTGCCAGATGGCGGTGGGTTGTTGGAAACTTTTTCCACCAATAATTATTCAACCCATCAGGGCCTGGAGAAGCAAAGTTCTTCGAGCCTTTGAGGGCCCCTCGAACTTCTTCCGTGGTTATCGGATTGCGCAGATCATTGTGCTCAGGCTGCCGAAGCGTCCTGCAGTAAGCTTCGAACTGCGCTAGGGCTGGAGTGTCTACATTGAGTGGTTGCGGAAACTCATAGATGTTCTTCCAGAAGGTTTCTACCCGATCAGCAGCCGGCGGGTTATCGACAACACGTGGAGGCTCTTGGAATAAGCGGGAAGGTTTATCGCGGAACTTTATGTTTTCCGCGATACTTCTCGCTCGCCTCACTAGTGACTTCTTTGCAGCCACTAGCATTCGTATCCTATCAAGACAGTGCTGTTTTATGGTAAACAGCACGCCTTGATTCAATATTATTATTATTATTATTATTATTATTATTATTATTATTATTATTATTATTATTATTATTATTATTATTATTATTATTATTATTATTATTATTATTATTATTTTTTTTTTTCTCCTTAGGAGTGTACCAGTCAGGCCCTGTCTCCGGTGCTCCGACCCATCCGGAGGGCGCGCTGGTGTCGTTAACCCCAATAACCACTCCCTACGTCCGTAGGGTGAGTGATTATTGGGTCCGAGAATCGTGTGCCCTGAGTAGACGGAGCGAACCAAGTATAACGGCCTTCTGCATTCTTGCTGCTAAGATGTCTGCCATATTACGGCAAGCCGGTATTATCTTCAAGTTAGAGAGCAGTGTGTCCATCATTCCACCAAGGACTCCTATAATCAGAACCACCATTTTGACAGAATGGTCCGGATATAACCTGCGGAGTTCAAAGAGAAGATCTCGATATTTAGTCCGTTTTTCCTCCTCTTTTCGAACGATATTCATTTCGCCTGGAGCGGAAAACTCCATGACGAATATCGTTCTACTTTGGTGGTCGAGGAGGACAACATCAGGCTTATTGGCTTGTATTTGCCTGAGGGTGGGGAATGAGTAGTTCCAATAGATTCGGCATCTCTCATTCTCCACCACGGACTCAATATCCCCTGGAGCATAAGGCAACACCGGTGTCTCGTCTATACCGTACGAGTGTCGTAGGTGGTAGTACAACACTCGTAGCGCCGCGTTATGCCTGTGGATATAGGCTGAGACCGCATAAGATGGGCATGCTGATAGCAAATGCATTACGGTCTCAGGTGCCCCACGACATGCCCTGCATCGGGTGTCAGGGACGTCTATACCCATCACGCGACTACGGTAGACAAGGGTGTTGAAAACACCATCCTGGCAGGCCATTATGAATCCCTCGGTCTCCGACTTTAGCTCACTTGACCTGAGGAAGGCAAAGGTCAAGCTTTTGGATAAGCCAAGGTCTTCGATGTTATGAAAGAAGACACCATGCATTGGCTTATCCATATGTAGCTGTAGCAGGACCTCTGTCTCCGCAGCTTTTATGTGAGCTTTTTGCTGAACGGGTCCCAACTCGGTGACAGAGTTTGGTTTAGCCCGTTCAGTGTCGAAAACGAGACCGAGTTCATCGGCCGCACGGGTAGCTGCCTTAAAAAGGAATGCTCCAATCCCTGCTTTCTCATGGTCGCGGACCATGCAGAGAAGGGGATCTGAACTCCTGATGACTTTACAGGCCCCATCCAGAACCATTCTGTTATGCAGACACTCCAAACTCAAAAGTCCACGGCCTCCCCGCTGTCTGGGAAAGTATAACCGTGGAACGGACGATTTAGGATGCAAGCTCCTATTGAGATGCATCATTTTGCGAGTCTTAACGTCAAGTTGTCGCAGCTCTTCCTTAGTCCACTTCATCACTCCGAAAGAGTAAAGAAGGATCGGAACGGCAAGCATATTAGTTACAGCAACTTTGTTCTTCCCCGACAGTTCTGATGACCAGATCTGTCGGAGTTTATGCTGATACTTGCCGCGGAGAGAGTTTTTAACTGCAAATACCTCTTGGGAGCGGCGTTGTTCCACCCCAAGGTAGGTATAAGTCTCTCCGGCATCCAGATGATGTAGGATGCTTCCGTCTACGAGCTGGACATCCTCTCCGTATTCCTCGCATCGTCCTCTTTTGAGATGAACCGTGGCACATTTGTCGATCCCAAACTCCATACCGATAGCATGCGTATATTCTTCCACCACCCTAAGGGACTGATGTAGGTCCCTTTCTCCAGAGGCATACAATTTGAGGTCATCCATGTAAAATAGATGGGTGACATTATGCCTCCGGTTGCTGGGGGTGCCGCAGTTGTACCCACGGGTATTCCTGAGTGCAACGGACAATGGCAATAGTGAGATGCAGAAGAGAAGAGGGCTAAGGGAGTCTCCCTGAAACACACCTCTTCTAATGATGACCTGCTCTGTTTGGACTATGTCTCTACCAGATTTTATGGTGAAGCGAGTCCTCCAGAGCGGCATCAGTTGTCCAATGCATCCCACTATTTGACCGGGTACCTCAAGGCATCTGAGCAAATGCATGATTAACTCATGTGATGTTGTATCAAATGCCTTGCGGTAATCGATCCAGGCCATCGAAAGGTTACGCTTATACTGCACGGAGTCCTGCGTGATACATCTATCGATGAGCAGGTTCTCCTTGCACCCGGCGACCCCTTTCTTTGACCCTCTTTGCTCATTTATCCGTTCATACACCGGATCAACTGCGGAGAGAATGCGTGTGTATAAGATGCGCGTAAACACCTTATAACACGCATTCAAGCATGTTATCGGCCTGTAATTCTTTGGATCAGACAAATCTCCGTTTTTGGGGATGAGCACGGTTCGCCCCTCGACAAACCACTCTGGAATCTGCTGCTCCCCATCTAGCCATGAGTTGAAAACTCTGGCCAGATGGCGGTGGGTTGTTGGAAACTTTTTCCACCAATAGTTATTCAACCCATCAGGGCCTGGAGCAGCGAAATTCTTAGAGCCTTTTAGGGCCCCTCGTACTTCTTCCGTGGTTATCGGAATGCGCAGATCATTGAGCTCAGGCTGCCGAAGCCCCCTGCAAAATGCTTCGAACTGCGCTAGGGCTGGAGTATCTACGTTGAGTGGTTGCGGATACTCATAGATATTCTTCCAGAATGTTTCCACCCGATCTGCAGTCGGCGGGTTATCGACAACACGTGGAGGCTCTTGGAATAAGCGAGAAGGTTTATCGCGGAACTTTATGTTTTCCGCGATACTTCTCGCCCGCCTCACTAGTGACTTCTTTGCAGCCACTAGCATTCGTATCCTATCAAGGCAGTGCTGTTTGATGGTGAACAGCACACCTTGATTTAATGTGTGGTGAGCTCGTCTCAATTTTGCGGCAATTCGCCGCACTGCGGGCGTGAAAGGCCTATTGGCCGCCACGAAGTCCACCACACACTGGATACGAGACGCGTGTTGTCTCGCCGACTTGATCTTGGCTTCCATCTTGTGTACACGTCGTTCATGCCTCCCTACCAGAGCGGTGGTGTCCCTCCTCTCTGTTTGGGATAGAGCATGAGCGGCGTCGTACACGACAGAATTGATCTGCCAGATGTCAGCCTCTTCTGGAAGAACATCGCCAATCTCCGCATCCACCCGTGCCAGTTCTTGCGGCTTCAGGGGCTTCATATTGTGAAGCGCCCTGCGGGTTCTGATATCCTCCATCAGTGGAATGATGCGATTCTCCTCCACAGCCAAACCGACACGTGGCATATCTGCCACTTCGATAACCGGCTGAGGAGGAGATCTAACGTAGCCTCGAGCCCAAAGATTATTATTATTATTATTATTATTATTATTATTATTATTATTATTATTATTATTATTATTATTATTATTATTATTATTATTATTATTATTATTATTATTATTATTATTATTATTATTATTATAAATCATGTATATTGATCTTATACGTTTTTATCTAAAATATTCAAATTGCAGTTCACTTGTGTACCTTGAAGGTAAGTTTTTCGAGAAAACTATCAATAGAAAGTTTCTTGGGATGATTTTGGACCATAAGTTTGGAATTGGACTACTCACGTTGATAATGTTCTGAATAAATTAGCTATTCATAGATTAGGAATGCAAACACTGACGCTCACCATCCCAATAATGACCCCTTCATTTCTTCCAACTTCTGCCAATCTAATATCAGCACTTGGCGAAGAACGTTCCAGCCTATGAGCATATTCCTACATGAAGTTATAGCAAAAATATTTAACTCAAAAAATTATTCAAATGGAAACAATAAATGATATTTGAATTCAACTATCTTCGATTTATGCCTGAATTATAATAATAATATAATAAATGCTTTAATTGACAAATATTCTCGTACAAACTACAATGAAAAATTGTAAAAACTTGTCAAAAAGCAGAGTTCAAATCACCTGTGGGCACAAGTGTTTGCTCTTCCACTCAACCATAGAGTACATTAATACTCATCTAACATGTACATTCATGGGTAACTTAACATATAATGATTCCATAAGTAACAAAATTTATTAATATATATATATATAGATTCTGATTAGAGGGTGATTTTATCCTATGTTTCTCAAAATTAAGTAGATACGTATAAATTTTGCTGAGATTACTCAGGTCAGTTGAGAGACATAGGATAAAATCACCCTCTAATCAGAATCTTCCAACTTGATTACTGAAATAAATTAAGTCACTGTCATTCTTACATCAGTCATTTCATTTCACTTCATGTATATTTTATTTTCGTTTTTTGCCAATTTCATTATTCATTCTCACGTTAGTAAGTACTCCATTTATTATTTCCTACATTTATTGTACAATGCGTATTTTCATTTGTCCTGAGGAAGGTATCGAATTATACCGAAAGCTTGACAGTATCAAAGAGTTTTCTTTGAAATAGCCCGCAACCCTGACTGCAACCCCACAAATACTACAAACTAAACCTATATATATATATATATATATATATATATATATATATATATATATAAATTATGATAATGGATTATTTATATAAAGAGATAGTGTATTGAGGGGGAGTAAGCCTATTCTTAAAACGAACATTATTGTTGTGGATATCAGTTCTGAATCGAATTTTATTATACAAATATGAGGGTTTACGAGAGGAAACGATTTTGCGTCAAAGCGTACATGCGTGAATAAGTCTAATGCCTTCCATATTCAACCAGCCAATCTCTTTAATACACGCAGAAGTTGGGGTACCTCTCTTAAGTCCAAAAATCACTCTGGCGCAGCAATTTTGTACCCTTTGGAACCTTAACCAATCTCTCTTCAATAGACTAGGTCCGTATAGAGTGTCAGCAAAGTTCAAATGAGATAGAACCAATGTTTCGCAGAGTTTGATTCTAAGTTTTCTGTTGAGTAAAGATCTATTATTATAAATAAGTTCAAGATTGCAATGGGCTCGACGTAGTATGAGAGATATATGTGATGAATATTTCAGATCACTGTCTATCAGAACACCGAGGTTTTTCGAGCTTTCATTCAAAGCAATGTTATCTTGGTTCACTGTAATTTGAACCATATTTTTGCATATTTTTTTAGCAGACGATATGCCAAATAGAAGAACTTTGGATTTGGAGGAATTTATGGAAAAGCAAAATTGTCTGGATAAGGATATTGAAGAGTTGAGGTCGTCGTTGATTATTGAGCAAGCATTCACAATATCTTTTTCTTCGAAGCTGAGGTACACCTGGGTGGCAAAGAAGCTGATGATTGATCCGATCAAAGGCTTTGCTATAATCAAGTAATACCAAGAGACAAAGTTGAGAGCTGAATGAATGTCGTCCGTCACCTTCAACAGTGCTGTGGTGCAGCTTTGTGAAGGCCTATATCCTGACTGACACATTGGTAATATGTTGAAATTATCAATATGGTTTTTCATCTGCTTAACTAAGATTTTTTCATATGCTTTCGATATACCACACAATATGCTGAGCCGCAGTTTCAGTTTCATTAGAGAACTCTTGCAAACTGTAATACAGTCTTTCAGACAACAAACACTTTATATTATATCTAATCCGAAAAAGTGATTTGATTCTTCTACTATTTGATGAAAGGAGCTTATCCATTATAAATTCTTGATAAGAGCACTTTAAGGAATTGGCAATTGAAATTCATTATTTTGTGTGGTAATATGATAAGAAGAAACACCAATAAGGAGTGCATTTTAGTTTATGCTTGTATATCAAACAGTCAGTTTCAAGAATGAAAATCAGAACAACTGTTTAAGTTTTGAGAACAGAGGTCGACATGCATCCTGGTACTTTGCTTTGCATAGCACGCTTTTGTAAAATTAGAACATTCTGAAATCGACCACAATAAACTTCCCAAAATGCTATTTTAAACTGCAAATGTGATTCAATAAAAGAATGGTACACAGGTTTGGGAGCTAAAAATCCCAATTCATTCGATACAACTCTCAATGCATAACAACCAGAAGTGAGCTTTTTACATAGAATTTCAGTGTGCCGCTCAAATTTCGATGAAATATCAGAATATAAACCTAGGAACTTCAAAACTAATTAATTTTCAACAATGTTATTGTCCAACGGTATATATTCAAATTGCCATCTGGAGGTAACTATGTTAGTTTTCTTCATGCTTACTGACAGTAATTTGAACCAAACCAATATTTTACTGATTTCAGATCAAATCCTATAATAATTTCATCAAGAGCATTTTTATTCTTATGGTGCCAAAATGAAGTGCTGTCATCATATATAGTGAATGAACCTGAAATTTGGATACTGAATAGGTCATTAATATAAAATAGAAATAAAATCGGCCCAAGTGTGGAACCTTGAGGTACACAATTATTACACTTCAATTCCAAGTATGGTGAATTTCCTGAAATCTTGTACTAGAATTGAATCAATGCATAAGAATTGAACCAATTGAGAGTGATTCCTCGGAATCCATATTTTTGTAGTTTAACCCTTTCGATCGTGGCGACCTCATATGAGGACACCCAATATCATGGTTTACTTTGTCAACGTTGTCCTCATATGATCACACGTGTTTTTTTTTATTTGACATGGAAAGCGATAAAATTTGTTTGCAAATCGTTGAATCATCGCATAAGCTTCTTTTACGCCTTTCAACAGAGACCGCTACTAGATTGAGTTGATATTCTATCTGGGGTTGACCGTGTTTATTGATATTTTTGTCGATTTGTGGTGATAGTAAGAAAAGTGCATATTTAAGTGTGGAAACCTACAAAATTGATCACAGAGGTAAGTGAATTATCTATGAGGTTCTGGTCGTCCTCATAATGTGAGGACATCATGTTGTAAAGATAGTGAATGCATGTGATAAGCAATTCAAGTAAATATCCTGGTAGATATAAGGGTAGGTATTCAAACTTTTACAGACAGCTATTATACAGCAGACGTATTAACTAAAATTTAGAATACATCTTCCTTCAGTTAGTGACAAAAAAGCATTTGAAATGTGTTAGAAACCAAGTTTTGAAGCAAAGACAAAATTTGTGTGCATTTGTGTCTTGATAGGAAAAAAACTGTCATTTTGAATATCACTTTTCCAGAAACCAGTAACTATGTTGTATTTGATCTAAGTATGTTAAAGTATTCCAGAATAATTTTCGTTTTGGTAAAATAAATGTGACCGCTTCCTGCAATTTATGTCTTATTCGCACCTATCTGATCACAATGTCCTCATCTGGGGACACGTGAAAACCCTCAGGGAGTATTTGGGGGGACTGTGAATGTCTGCCAGTAAGAGATGAATTATTTATTGAAATAGCAAGAATGCATATAGCGGATTCAAAAAAATGTTGATGAATGTTTAGAGAAATTTTATCTGAACCACTTGTTTTTCTATTTTTAATGTTCCTAATTACAGCAATTATCTCATAAAAATGCCCGTTTCACGTATGATATTTGTTGGTATTTCCTCCGAAATCATTAACTTTCTTTTGCTGAATTTTCGGCTTCTAATATCCCTTTCTTATGATAATCATCTTTTGCTAATTGAATCAAATTTTGATATATTCTGCGATTTCGCTTAAAGTAATCATGAAAAAATTCATTATAAGTAAACTTTCAGACAACGTACATTTTTTGAGAAAATCTTTATTCCTAGAGTGGCCCATTGCTTTCTATCTTCAATTTTAATTCGAAAAGCCTTATTAAACTCATCACATAGACTATTGTAAAAAGTTGAGAACAGATCTTTGAACGAAAGGACAGGTAACCAATTCTCTTGTGTGCATATAAAAGCATGTTTTCCCAGACATGTCCCTATGTTCCATTGTTCCATTGTTCCTTGGACACGATATCTCATAATATATTGGGTTCGGTGGTATTCACTTCAGCTGGTTCCTAGGTTTCCTCTGAGTCGAAATAGTCACCTGTAGCCACGTGAACGTATCATGTTACAAAAACGCCCCTGCGTACCATTAGCCACTCCCGCCGATATTTTGGGAAGTTGCATGGGCGGCGATCGCAAAACGAGCGATCTTTTCACGATGCGGGCCACGTTAGCGTGATGACGAACCGTTAGTCGGAATACATTACCCACCCTGGAATTTATCACGTCCAAAGACGGATTTATGTTAGATTTACGTCGGAATTGCGGCAGTTCGTTCGGAAAATATACACGGGATTCTATTTCGGAAGCGACGCTGGTTGATTTGATGAAGCGCGCAGATATTGGGCTAGGTGTGTGGCAGACAGAGATTTTTCATCCTGTCGGAAATACCTTGATGAAAATGGTGGGGTTCCGCATGAGATTTGTTGAATCAATAGCAGAATGTGTATATGGATCAGAAGTTTTGACCGTGGAAGATGGGTCACGTTTAAAAAAGGTTCTGAACTCGTATCGCCCATACATTGGAAAATTGAGTCGTTCTCAACTTCGAACTATCGAATTGGAACTAATTTGGAAAATGTCAATTTTCTTTCTCAACATTTGAAACGATTCATTAAACTGTAACAAATGTTGTGGAATAATCTTAATAATTCTGTTATAAATTGATATTTCGTAAAGTTAGTTGTCTCTATTTGTTCTGTTGAATTACATACCTCATAGAACTGTAGAAAATACCAATAGGATAATCCTAAATGAAGCAACAATGACTAAAAGAAAGTTTTGACACGGTGTGTCATTTCACAATGATAGTCATGAAAATCACGAATAAAAACATATTTACGTTTTGAAACTCATCCGGGGAAAAGGTAAACAATCCCAATTATCCAATTAGAAATAATTAATATTTGTGTTCACACTAGTACCGATATTATAGACGAACACATATTTGCATAGACATATCTGCAATGTTTCTCACTTTGAGCAGCACCACCTCCGTATTTTCTCATTCTTATTCAAAGAACGATTCAAAAAAATTTTCAATCAAGGAGACTAAAATTTAACAAGGAGAGTTTAATCCCTATAAGATAATGGGGACACGAGTAGAAAGAGATAACATTTGTGACGAAATGTGACGTAGTTGGACGTGTCATGGCCACCGTTCTCTATAGACAGTGACGGACTAGCTCTTGGTATATGAGAGTTACTGCTGATAGTTTTGTTGCTTGGTTCGAGTTCGAGTCTGTATTCATATCCAAGTACGTCACTATGACGCGTTGATGCTACAAGATTTTGATTGGCTAGAGCTTATTAAACCCTCCTTGTTAGTTTAGTCTCTTTGGTACTCAATGAGATCTACATTTCCAATTATTCATTCATCTCATTGCAGTTTAACACGGTCAACTATGATCAATTGAAAATGCAAAAAATCAGTTATTATGCCAGAGAACTTTTTAACGGAAAACAAATGCTCTCAACACGTTGAAAACTCTCTGGGATACATATTATCAAATCTTCCCTTTTATTTCATATACAGGGCGTTTTTTATTGATAATGAAATTTCCATGCACAAAATTACGACCTTTTAAAACTTTTCAGTTGAGGCAAGAGATGATAGTCGGACGGAGCCGAATCTGGTAAATAAGGGAGGTGTTCTAGTGATTCAAACGCTAAATCACGATTTTTTTGCATGGCAACATGAGATTTGTATGCAAGGGCGTTATCCTGCAAAAACAAAACAACTTTGGATAGCTTTCCGCGTCCTTCCTCTCAAATTTTTTCCCGTAGAGTGGTCAGTAATGTCGAATAGTAATCTCCAGTTATTGTTCTACCCTTATCAAAAAAATCTATCATGATTACTCCATGGCAATCCCAAAAAACTGAAGCAAGAACTTTTCCAGCAGATTTTTGGACACGAAACATCTTAGGTCTTGGAGAACCGGAGTGTTGCCATTCCGTCGATTGTTGCTTTGTTTCTGGATCGTAGAAATGTACCCAAGTCTCATCCATAGTAACAATTCGGTTTGAGAAGTCTACATCGTTTTCAAATCAAGCACAGATCGAACGCGATGCTACTACCCTTGCACGATTTTGGTCAACATTCAAACATTTGGGGATCCATTTTGCAGCAATTTTTCTCATATCCAAATTGACGTGAACTATGTGATGAACGCGTTCGTATGAAATATTCAGTGCTTCAGATATTCAGAATTCGACGGTCTGTTAAAATCATGTCATGAACTGCATCGATATTTTAGGGGACTTACACAGAAACTGGCCTTTCCGATCGCTCAACAACTTCAATGGAAAATTTACCTCTTTTGAAGCTTGCAGTCCAATTTTTCACGGTCGCATACGAAGGACATTGATCACCAAGGGTGTAAAGCACATCTTCGTAAATCTGCTTACCTCTTAACCCTTTTAAATACAGGTACTTGATGATGGCTCTGGTTAACTTTTTTGACATCAAACTTTACACTGACACTTCTAATAAGTTCGTTGCTATGGTAACGCAATATTTTGTTTATGCAGGGAACTGGTCTAGGCTAACTAGATATCAATACATCCTCGTATTTGACAGTTGTACATAACTTACTTACTGTCAGCGTTCGGATTGTGTCCATGTTGACTGGCCTATATCTCTCGCGACTGGATTTGATTACCTCCATCGGTCACATTCCATCAACATCAAAGCAATTACGTCTTAGAGAACTGCATAGGGCACATGCAGTGGTCAATATTTGGCGGAGTTTCTCGTATATTCATCGGTTGTTCTCTCGCTCTAGCTATTAGAACCGAAGACTGGACCCCAGGACATGATGTAATTAATATCACAACGTAGCGGACGAAAATACACGAATACGCCCAACTAGGGATCAATTAGAGTTTACCGAATTTAGCAAATTATTGAGGTTTTCGGTTTGCACGCCCTCAGGTCGATGAAGACGCTTTTGCTTTGAAGTAGGTTTATTTGGTCGAGTTGTCAGCAGCAATAAATAGTGAGTGATTATATTTTGAAGGGTTTGTTCTGTACAAGTTCATAAATATTCAAATGTTATAATATCCCTGTTATAATATAGGTTGTTGTTCCTTTCCGCAATATCTGGGAGCAGTTTACACTGTGATATCAGAAAAATCAGATTTTTTAATGGCTTTTGATATTGTTCATCAACCTAACTCATTAAATTAATAAGGATCAGACACTTCGGTTACTTGTTGGAACCTCTTACCTCATATACCAGTACGTCGCTTTGAATGATACAAAGTCTAACCCTTTGCCAGTTACTTCAGGGGTCCCCCAGGGCTCTCACTTGGGACCTCTACTATTCAGTATTTATTTGAGTGACGTAGAGATATGCTTCTCTCACTTCAGTTTCTCATTATATGCCCATGATATGAAAATTGTCTGCCACATAAAATCAATTTTAGAACAAAATGAAATACATGAGGAAAAAAATTCACTGAATACCAAAAAATATAGTAAAATAATATATACCTCTAGCCTGAATCCACATATATTTTCGCTCATGATTGACAATGACAAACTGTTTCCGATGAGAATAATAGGTATTACTTTGGATACCAAATTGACCTTTGACAGTGTAGATTTTTTGTATGTGCAAAAAAAATATCAATATCATGAATTATAATAAATGAATTCTTCAGATACAGTCATTACTTTCCACAACAACAACATGTTATTCGGTGACTAGGACATTTCAAAACTCAGTGTGAATTGTATCAAAAAGAACCTAAAAAAGCTCTCAACAACTTGCATTATGCTCACCTAGCCGAAGATTAGAACAAGTACGAAAATTTTGCAGGAGAGTTTCTCCAAGAGGACCCAATTTCAAGTGCTCATTCAATTTGATACATACATTGTTTTATCCCTTCTGAAATAATGTTTTCAGGTATTGAATGTTGCACTGTCTTTATCTTCCTAACTGATATTAACAAATGTTTGTGAGCTTGATGTTTTAATCGAATCAATAAAAATAATATTAGTAACGAACAGTCGTTCCCGACCGATGATGAACCCTTTGCTCCCATATACACCTATTCAGTAGGCTTATTATGGCAAGTACCTGTCAAAAAAAACTACTCCCCTGGATAAGACCACGACGGGTATTGAATTAAATCTAACAGAGGCAATTGCAAGTGTCCTCTGTGACCACTACTCAGTAGTTGTGTATGGGGGTAAAGGGTTCATCATCGGTCGGTAATGACTGTTCGTTACTAAACGATCTCCCAAAGAATTCTGTTTTCTTTAAAAATAATATTTTTAGATAATTACACACCTTCCATCACAGGCGCATTCGGCAAAATGTAGAGAATGAAGATTTTACTCTTTCGCCATTTTCTCCAAGTCAATTGAAAATATGATTTAGTTTATTGTGATAAGTACATAACACTTCTTCACAAAGCTTGTTATATAAAGATACATAGCCATGAGAATATATATAAATACATGATAGAAACATAGACAATGCAAACATTTGAAACAAACCAAACAGTAATTGTCAACTTACGAAAATGGTATGAAGTTGTAACAACAAATTTTAGCTTATACATATAGAGAGACCATAGTTAAAAGATAAAAATTATAAAATATAAATAAATAAATATTACCAAGCAAAATTCTTCAATCGTCTACCAAAAGAAATAAAATAAAGCAAAGATTTTATAATATCCAAACGAAGTCTGTAAACGTTTTTATCCACTCGATGAGTTTTCAAAGTTTTTTTTTGGAAAAAGAACACAAAGTCGTCTCCACAAAATTAAATATGTTTCGAACATATATACAGTGTGTCTCACTTCTCATATAAACACCCCGTATCTTCCGTAACAATAGAAGTAAAATGATGAAACTCTCAGAACTGATGGAAATGCTCAAAATGCACCTACCACCTGAATGGGGTTGGCGTAAGTGATATACACTGCCCGCCACTCGCGATGGAACAACCCATTTTTATGGTAAAACATACTAGGGGGCAGAATAGGCTCAAAATTCCTACAGATTCATGATCAGGACAACCAACTTACTATAGAGACACGTTTTCCCTGAAAAAAATTCAGTCCTGAAAAATCCGAATTTGTCTCATTCCTCATGGAAATACCCCCGTATCTTCCGTAATTTTTTACGTAGAACCATGAAATTACTAGGATCGATAGATACACTGAAAATGATCTCACTGCACGGAAATGGTCAATCTACGTAATATACACTGCACGCCAGCAGCGAAGGAACCATCCATTTTTCCATCGCTGCTGGCGTGCAGTGCACATCATGTAGGATGACCCGTTTTGTGCAGTGAGTTCATTTCTAGTGTATCTATCGATCCTGCAAATTTCAGGGTTCTACGTATAAAATTACGGAAAATACGGGGGTGTTTCCATGAGAAGTGAGACAAATTCGGATTTTTCAGGACTGAAATTTTTTCAGAGAAAAAGTGTATCTGTAGTAAGTCTGAAGGAATTCTTAGCCTATTTTGCCACCTAGTATGTTTTACCGTAAAAATGTGTTGTTCCATCGCGATTGGCGGGCAGTGTATATCACGTAGGCCAACCCCATTCAGGTGGTAGGTGCATTTTGAGCATATCCATCAGTCCTGAGAGTTTCATCATTCAACCTCAGTTATTACGGAAGATACGGGGGTTTCCATGAGAAGTGAGACACACTGTATGTTCATCATCAGTTTAGTACAAAAAGAAGGAAGCTGAAATAAATATTATAAGGTTAACAACGTGTTGAAAAATTCATATAGTTCACTTACAATGTGTGTAGAGAAAATAGTGAAAACTATAACTGTAAATTTACGTAAACTTGAATATAATTTTTAACTAAATTAAATTTTGTGGAGACGACTTTGTGTTCTTTTCACAAAAAAGAAATGATTCACAGATTCACAGAACGAATTATTGTATTTTATCTTGCGTCTTTTATATTTGTTAATGTTGTTCCCTAGCATTGAGTATTGAATAATCCTGTCCAACTTGTCATTTGTCATTTGAAGGAGGTGAACTGAAATGATTTGAATTGAAGTTCTGACTGAATCAAATGAAAGTTATTCTATTCATAAATCGAGTCCATATTGTGTGATATATCAGCCAACCATGCAAACTTTTGATATCAATCATATCTCCGATGACAAGGAATATTTCATTGTCAAATTTACCGGTATATCTACCCTTTTCGATCAGAAACAAAAGCCCAAGCGCACGTCAAATCCGGTAATTCATCTCATCTAATACTGGACCTTCATAAATTCAATTATAACCCTATTCTAACTTCGACAGCATAGCTATCGAGAGCCATTACGTCCAGATATGAACTTATTATGTAAGTGTTTCTGTCACAAATTTCGCCATAATGGAATTGGTAACGTTTGAATATCAGTATTTACTGGAACATGTTGAACCTATTAGCAGCTATCAAGTTGTCATTCGCATTTGTTTTGATCGGCATTCAGTCCAACCCATATTAACGATATGAATAGGTAGATAGTGCAATTAAATTGGATATTTTTCCGAACATCAAAGATTTTATATTGGTTTTAGCATTGATAACACTTCAGGTAGGCATATTAAAGTAACAAGGATCGAGTAGAAAAAGAAGAGTCCATGAATAAACTTCGATTACGTGTACTATGTTCAACGTGGGACAGACGGGTAGAACCTCAAAAAGAGAATAACTGAACATGGAAGTACTTTTGTAAACCAAAAAACAAATCCAACTTTTGTTATCAATTTATTACCAGAAACCCATAGTTCCGAATACGAATTTCAAATCCTCCATGTCGAAGTCATGCCTTTGAATTCAATTGGTTTTGACATTGCTTCTTTCATTACACGTAGGTGCATTGGCAGAAAATTTTGCATAATCTCTAATGCTGCTATTGGGCACGTAGGTTTTGCCACTGTAAATATTGCCCCTGTACCTTCTGCACCTTGACTTGCGCATATCAGTTGTTAGATTTCTTTATAATTATACAGTTTGTTCTTTTAGGTTGGTTTCTGCATGGTTTCAACATATAGTTTTTTATGAAATAATTTTGATTATTATGGCAGAAGTTAGGTTACATTTTTGGTACCATTTTTTGTTGTTGAAAGTTCGAACTGGATCTGTTTATCTTATTCTTTCTTTCTGAGAAATCTCAGTTATTTTCGATGCGATTCGTTGAACATTTCTTGTACATGTAATGTAGATATAAAAAAAAAATCATCTGTCTAGTATGTTACATAACGTCTCGGTTAATATTAAATGACTATAAATAAAGGTGCATGATTTCATATATTTTTTCACAATTACATACTGAAGATGAGTTTTCATGATATGATATGCAGTGAAATACATGAACTTTTTTATACTTCCATTACCCAATATCGACGAATAATATCAATGATACTATACTAATAATTGTAGAGTCATATTTTGAACAATTTCAAACTATTAATCAGCAAAGTTATTCAGGAAGTTCTGCTTGAAAATTTAATTTTGAGTTTGGTTTCAATAAATTCAGTTAATATTTCAACAACTGTTATATACATGAGGAATTCCAAGTAGAGAAGCAAATATGATAAAAATCAATACAATTGAATGAAAATTACTATAGAAAATCACAAATTATGAACAAAACTACCGTTCAGTTCAAACTTAGTATATGTAAGATACTGTTCATAAAAATTCCAAAAATTTACACAAGAGAAAGAATGATAGAAAGAAGAGATCAGAATTTTTGGATTGGAATGAAGATAAAACTGAATTTGTACAAGAGAAAAGTCAAAGAAATGAAATAAAAAACGGAAATCTAAGAATCAATAGTTTCAATAAGTAATATGAAATGAGTCGAATAATTTTTGATTTGAAACTGTCTAAAATAGTTGTCCATCGGGATATGAGATATTGTAATGGAGGAGAAATAAAAATACAGATCCCCAAAGTGAATTTTCAATGAAGAGGAGGAGGCCAAATGATTTTTTAAACTACATTGAAAAAACTAAGGAGAAGAATAAATTAAGTTTGAACGTAAAGACACAAGATTAGAATACATATTAAATTGAATGAATATAACTAATCAAAACCATTGAAATTCAAGAAAGCTACCTCAGACTTATTGGAACTGTTGGAAAAGTTTCCATTGAAAACAGAGAGTACCAATTTTTGGGTAAGAATCAATTTTTTTTATTGGCAGGATATTTTTGACAGTATATTTTTGGACGGGATATTTAGTAGTGCTAGAGAATACAATTCACTTTTCAACCACCTGAAGTTTTTTGGATTTTTTTTTTCAATTTTATCCATGTGGACTCAAAATATCAAGTGATCTTAATGGTAACCCTTATCTCGATGAACTTGAACTGTTTGATTCGGAGCAATGGGACAAAAATGTTTTGAATGATATAAGTGATAGTACTTTTTGAGAAAAGCAGCACTGAAATTACTTGAAAAATGGCGCTGGGGGCACATCAACAAAAAAAATCAAAATTGTGAAAATATGTATTCGAAAATCGAAAAAAATTAATGCTTGAAAAGAGAATTCTCTTTTTAAAGGTGTGAAATTTGACCCTCCAAGCCATTTGGAATTTCCTGACCGTCCGAAAGTTAACAGAGGAGATCTAAAAAAACCGTACTGTACAAGAGTGGATATTTGAGATCATTTACAAAAAAATTATTTCAGTAGACCAAAATTACATCTGACTAATTTTATTGTGATCAGAAAGTTTGTTAACCATTCATCTTACAATTTCAAAAACCTATAACAATTATGTTCCAAAGGAAACTTTAACGCAGACCTTGGTTCATCAGTTCAGTTTTATTTTGAATAACTCTTTGTGACAGACAATCAGTCCAACTCTAACGAACGCGCCATTATTTCTTCCAGTGATTACTTCGAAATCCGATTATTTTTCCAGTTGCATTGTTTCTTTCCGTGTGATCCAAATTACTTTTGTTCTCCAACTAATATTCTCTTGACGGCAACAAACCTTTCCAATTATAGCGATGCCTTCTCCGAATTAAATCGTTCGTTTGATTGTATTGGGAAAATCCATTTTCACGATAATGAGATAATTTTTCAAGTTGGCATTTTTGTATTCCATTAATCTTGATGATACATTGGTAAATTGAGTTTTCTCATTACAACAGACTCTGAAAAAGGGCGCGGTAGATGATTGGAGACGTGTCATCTTCAAAGTAAAGGACGATTACGATAAAATGATTTGGTGCATATTTTCTCGCTGTACGAAAAGGTCTAGAGATTCGTCCAGTTCATCATTTTCCAACTGTATATATCTCATAATTCTCATTTTCTTTCACTAAAGGCCATTTCCAAATAAATGAAACGAGTAAGTCGAAGTTGAAATATCCTTTTCCCCACATATTCCCGCAAACAGAAAAATATGGGTTGTATTGGTCGTGATGGTAGTGCGTACTCTACCCAACCATAGGGTCGTGGGTTTAATTCCCAGTGTGGTTGTCGTGCATGACATCACACGTTATAAGGTGAGGTCTACCTTACCTACCTAGCTACGTACCTCACTTTCTATACACGGAGAAAAATGTATGATTGTATTAACAATAATATTTGGTACTATATGTACATGACAGCAATGATATTATCATAAATTTTCTTTTTTTTATATATAATTATTTATGATTTTCAAATTTTGTATTTGTCTAATTCATAATAAGTAAAAAATTTGAAAAATTTTGTTTCTTGGTTTTAAGTTTTTAGTTTCTAAATGCTTTTGCTCGAGTCGACTCTCAACTCAGTTCCATAGGATTGGCACAGTTATGTTGTTTGTGAATTTCTTTTCTGAAAATAAAATTTCCAGACCATCCTATGACAATTTTCAATTTTAAACAAAAATAAATCAGTTTTACATATATGATTAATTTTGGAACAATATTAAGATATCATCATTCATTCTTATCTTTCTTATGTAGTATTTTCAGTTGAGTACTCTTTTTTATTTGAAATTTTTAATATTTGTAATTCTTAGTAGAGTTACCTTCAGTCTGATATTTTTAGTTCATTACCGCCATCTACTTTCGAATGGTTCAATCATGGAATCTCACTTCCAGATCTGGCTTTTTCTGCGCTAGTTCCAAAATTCTTTTCAACAGAATTTTCGTCTTTCTGCACTGCCCATGGGATGGCGCTCACTCATGTTTCGTGAAGTTAGCTAGACTGATAAATATTGATCTAAATCTATGTATTGTTAGTTTCTACAAGTCAAAACTACCAATGTTACTAATTGTTTTCATGAAATTGAAAATTTGGAAAATCAATATCACTCAGGAGATTTGTGCAAGTAGTGCGCATCAGTTTCTTCTTTGAAGAACAAATCTCAATGTCCAGGCAATTTGAAATAGAAATACGCTGAGTTGCTGCCATAGTTCCACTTCGCGTTCTCACAATGGAGGATGGTGTTAGAATTTATAGTTCATTGAGAACACTTTGTATATTTTGGAATTTAGTTCAATGAGAAAGCTATCAGCCGTATGCATAGTCAATTCCAGCGACTCGCCAGAGTTTCGCCGCTCGCTACACAAAAACTATAATGCACAGTCGAGCTCCAAAAAAGTGGTACATCGCCAGCGTTTCGCCAAAATGTAACTTATCGCGTAGTTATGACATTTTTGGAGCTCGACTGTGCATTATATTCCTTGTGTAGCGAGCGGCGAAACTCTGGCGAGTCGCTGGCGATTGACTATGCATACGGCTGTATGTATTTTACTTTTCATTTTCTACTATGTTGTCATGGAAAATTATAGACATAGTAGAGTTGTGTTTGGAGTCAAATCCAGCCCCTTTTTATTGGCTGCTACTATTTCACATCATTTGAATAATGCTCCAGAACTCCTAAAAGTTACATCCCATAAGTTGAATTCCTCATTTTATGTGGACAACTGTGTAACTAGTTTGAATAACAGTGAGCAATTGAGAAAATTCATTGAAGAATCCAAATATTTGATGTCAACTGCACAATTCAATTTGAGAGGTTGGATTTATAATACTGTAGAAAATCTAACTGATAAAAATAACACACAGGATGATGAAAATAATATTGACTTTTCCAAACCTTCAGTATCAGTATTAGGCATTTATTGGAACTTGAGGGAAGACAATTTGTTTTTCGAATTCAATGAATTTGAGAATATTTCAAAAACAAAACGAGGTTTACTCTCAGCAGTACAAAAAGTATTCGACCCTATAGGTGTAACCTGCCCGGTAACTTTAATTCCGAAACTCTTGTTACAAGAAACTTGGAAAATGAAAATTGGTTGGGATAAAAAATTACCGGATCATATTGTAAATAAATTTGACGGCTGGCTAAAACAAATAAGATTTATTAATTTTTGTAAGATTCCCAGATACATATCGTCGAATGTTGATATAGATAAAGAAAAGAATCTATTCAGTCTGCATACCTTTGTCGATGCGAGTAAATTAGCATACGCAGGTTGTGTATACCTTCGCGTACAAAATGACAAAGGAATATCAGTACAATTGGTACAGGCCAAAGCTAGGGTAACACCTATGAAAACTATTACATTACCAAGATTAGAGCTGATGGCAGCTCTAATAGGAGTAAGATTGGCACACATGGTAAAAAGTATACCAGAGCTTAGTAATATAAAAAGCTATTATTGGAGCGATTCCATGGTAGTTTTAACATGGATAAAGACGAAAGCCATATGGAATACTTTTGTGGGCAATAGAGTGAAAGAAATACGATCTCTCAGTTCTATCGATGAATGGTATCATGTACCAGGTAATCAAAATGTAGCTGACATTGCTTCTCGTGGCTGTAGTGCCAAAACACTACTGGAAAATAAATGGTGGGAAGGTCCCGAATGGCTGAAACAAAATTCAGATCATTGGCCATTCAATGAAATAATCTGTTCTGAAGAAGAACTAGATGTGGAAAAACAAAATGCTGCAATTACTACAAATCTAGTAAATAATGATAGTCCTAATTCAATCGACTTCAATTACTGTTCAAAATTTTCCAAAATAGTAAAAGTTGTTGGTTGGATCCTTCGGTTTTATTCCAATACAAAAAATAAAGAAAAACAAAAGGGATCATTAGGTGAAGAGGAAATAAAAAATGCAGAATTTTCACTTTATAAGTTAATCCAAAAGGAAGTTTTTACCAAAAATTTCATTTTACCGAAGAATTTACTAGTATTTGAAGATGACCACGGTGTCTTGCGATTAAGGAGCAAATTAGTTTACGGTAATTTTACTGAATCCTTTAAGTTTCCCATACTGTTACCCTATAAAAATGATATCGTCAAGAAACTCATTTTAGAAGAACATAATATCAGTTGTCATGCTGGAGTACAAATACTTGTGTGTATTTTACGAGAGAAGTTTTGGATTTTGAGAGGTCGAAAAACTATTAAAGCTAGTAAAGCCATAGAAACACCTTGTGCTCCTTTGCCAAAAGATAGACTTGAAAGTTCAGGGGTTTTTGATATTACAGGTGTAGATCTTGCAGGGCCACTTTATTTGAAAGATGGTGAAAAGGCTTGGATTGTGATTTTTACATGCGCAGTTTACAGGGCTATACATTTAGAATTGGTCAAATCACTTTCTACTGAAGCTTTCATTTTCGGCCTCAGAAGGTTTATAAGCAGAAGAGGCAGAATATCAGTTATATATTCTGATAATGGTCTTAACTTTATTGGAGCAAATAATCAATTTGCGAAGCTGAATTGGGAAGAAATCAAAAGATTTTCAGAAGTTAGGCGTATAAAATGGAGGTTCAATCCCCCCTCAGCACCATGGTGTGGAGGACGGTGGGAGAGGCTAGTAAGAATCGTAAAAGATCTGCTACGTAGGAATTTAGGAAGAGCTTCACTGTACTATGAGGAACTTTATACTGTATTATGTGACTGCGAGGCGGTTATAAATGCACGACCTCTGACATACATTTCGAGTGGTGAAGAATTCTTACCACTTTCCCCTTCAAAATTCATTAAACCACTGGATTCAGAAGAAGTTCCAGATTTGGACCAAATGGACAGGAATCATTTTATCAAGAGACTCAGATATCTCCAAACTATAAGAGATAACTTGAGACATAGATTTCAGAAGGAATACCTTGCGGAACTGACTCAGACTGGTCAAAAGCCACGAGGTGTATTAAAAATTGGTGATATTGTCTTAATCGAATCGGACAATAAAAAAAGGGTTAGTTGGCCATTAGGAAGGGTGATGGAGATTTATACTGGAGGTGATGGTATAGGAAGAGTGGCAAAGGTGAAACTGAAAAGCGGAGAACTGATTCGTCCAGTTCAACGACTATTTCCATTAGAGGTAACAGCAAATGAAGAAATGAAAATAATGAAGAACACGGATCTTCGACAGACTGCAGAAGAAGAGGAAAACGAAAATGCCGAGGACAACGAAGGGAAAGAGAAGCAAATTGAAGAAGAGGAAGAAAATGAAACGAACGAACCCATCGAGAAATTCACCAGATATGAAAGAAGAGTGAAGTTACCCGATAGACTAGGTTTTATTTAATAATTTCAATATTCCTTTGGTATGGGAGGAGTCGCCACAAATGTAAAAAGACGAGTCGATAGAAGTTTTCAAGTTTTAATGATGAATTACTTTCTCAAAATGTGACAAATCAATCAAATAATTTTTTCTCGAATATAATAATAATTTTCCATGACAACATAGTAGAAAATGAAAAGTAAAATACATAGCTTTCTCATTGAACTAAATTCCAAAATATACAAAGTGTTCTCAATGAACTATAAATTCTAACAGATGGTATGAAAAAGTATTTTAAATACATTTTTCCTCGAAGGTGTCTGGGACGCTAACGAGCTGCTGTATTCCTAGATTCATCACTTCACAATACTTCTTTAAGGTAGGAAATCTACATGTAGTTGTTAGGATCTGATATTGGCTCCTTGAAAGCAAACATCGAATATGATATAAGCGATGTCCAAAACTGGTGTGACTCAAACTAACTTTGATTCAATTCAAAGAAAACTAGACTTCTCAAAAACTCTCAAATTCAGCTATGATTCACTTATGTAAGGATTGAATCCAATTTTGAACAGACCTTCCATCAAGTTGGTATTGGGATAGACAACAGTCTAAAATACTCTATTCACACCCTATGAAAGGAAGCGGTATTAAATTGCTATGTAGTAGGATTGATATTTGAAAAACTTGTCTTTCTTTGGTTGAATGGGACCTGATATATGGTATAGCTTTCTGGGGTTACTGCACAAAGAATCAAAGATCCTAACTTCAATCTCTATCTTCGTACTGGAGACCACATGTTTGATGTACAAGCATAGAGCGAACACAATTGGTGCAGAACAGAAAAAAAAGGATTTTCTCCAGATCTCAGACCTCCCATCTCAAAGAATTTTCTGAGCCCATTTGTCAATTCAATGAGTTATGGGTTTCCTCGTCGTATTCATTGTACTCACTCCGCCCCTATTGAACATGGCTTCTTCTCGTTTCCCTGGAGTTTTTGGTTCTCAGACTCGACTTGCCGAGTCAGCTTCTCACATAATCATTGAGCTGCACTACCTTTGGCTGTTTATATGTACAGTGACCGGCAGAAAGTACGCATCATAAGGGAATTTTTTTTATTAATAAATTTTGACAAATATTGATACTTGCAATCGCTTCTGCATCAAAAGAAACCCCAAAAGACGTTGTACAGTGCCGTTCGTCTTTTCGAGGTTGGCGGGAAATTTAAAAAAATTGAAAATTATTTCTCAAAACACACTTGTTTGTGAAAATATCGAGAAATGTTAATGAGAAAAGTTGTTCAGATTGACATTTTATAGCTATGTACAAGTTTTGAAAAAGATCTGAGATAAAACAATAAAAATCAATTTTTTGCCACAAAAAAAAAATCTTTTTGGAAACGTACATTTTTGACGAAGAAACTCATTAGTAAAGCCAACACTAATATTTCAAATAATGTTTTGTGAAGATTCGCAAGCTATTCCTATTTTATTCGGAGAAAATTTGAAATCTGTGATTTTGCAGTGTGATCAGCTGCTTCATAAGAAGTCACTGAAATATCTACAGGACATTATAATTCCGATACTTTTTATTATTTATTAAGAACCAAGTATCTACACAATTTCAATTTGAAATTCTTAATAGAACAAAATATTAATTAATATTTTAAAATAACTAGAACTTACACAACTTTAACTTTTAATTTTCATACATTTTATAATAAAATTGGAAGCTGAAATGATTATGTGAACCAAACAATTCGATACATACTCAAAACTTTGTAATTGTTCATTACTCGACATGTCTACCCTGACGTTCAAAACATGTACTGGTTCGAGATTTCATTTCTCTGGACACATTTCGCAGCATTTGTGGTGTAATGTTACAAATACATTGCCGTATTATTTCCTCTAAATGGTCGATATTATGGAATGGCCGATGTTTATAAACCTCATTTTTAAGGTAACCCCATAAAAAGAAATCTAATGGCGTCAAATCTGGAGATCTTGCAGGCCATGGGTTTTCTGAATATCGTCCTATCCATTTATGAGGGAAGTATTCGTTAAGCCACGCTCTTATTTCATAAGTACTATGTATTGACGCTCCGTCTTGTTGGAAAAAAATTTCATTTCTTCTTTGCAGTGGTAATCCATGTAAGAAATCAAAAATTTCGTTATTTAAAAACTCTAAATAATTTCTTGAATTAAGGTTGCCCCTAAAAAAGTAAGGCCCAACGATTTGAGTATCTAATATGCCGCACCAAACATTAGTTTTGAAGGAATATTGACTTTTTGCCTCTATCTTCCAATTTGGGTTCTCATCAGCCCACCATCTGCAGTTCTGGGAACTGACAGTGCCGTTTGATGTAAAAGTCGACTCATCAGTAAATAAAATGTTTCTATGAAAATTTTGGCATAATTCAATCATGCCTTGGAACCACAATGAAAAATCTAAGCGGGCATCGAAATCTCTATCGAGTAAGGTGTGGATGAATTTTGGTTTGTATGCACGAAATTTATTATTCTTCAAAATTCTTCTTACGGATTTTTCAGATATACCAGTTTGTTCCTGCCTCTCCGAAAGTGCCATCCGTGGATTTTCTGTTACCGATAACAAAACATTGAAGGTACCTTCTTCATTAGTGACGGGCTTACTATGTGGAATTTTGTAACGATTTTCCACACTGCCTGTAGCTTTAAATTTGTTTAAAATACGCAACACAGTAGATCCATGGATATTCTTATTTGGATATCTAGCATTGAATATATCTGCTGCTTCTCTGCTACTATGAGAATGCTCACTACATATTAAGACGAGCTCAATTTTTTCTTGCAAACTCAGCTTTTCTTGAGGCATCTCTAATTATTGTTAACGCACAACACAAAATAACTTTCACAATGGAGAAAATACAAGAAGGACGATAGAAATATCTGCATGAATAATAACACTACGAAATCGTTTGACAACTCTCAATGACAAGCTAGCATTATTAGTCAATTGTTTCATGGCCTCTTCGATGACAAAGAAATTTTTCGATGCACGCATCAACAATGATAATATTGTAGGTATTATTAATAAACAGTATCGGATTTATAATCGGGTCAATTCTGTTTATCTCTGGCAAGATTGTTATCATAGCAAGACAATTTTCACGGCAAAATTATTCTAAAATTTGGAGAAGGCTTTTAATATCTACATTGCTTTATTGGCAGGAGATGATGTGACAGCAACATTTCCTGCCGATATTTTTCAAGTCTTCAAAATTGAGATATATTTTGCTGTGAAAATTGTCTTACTATGATAACAATCTTGCTACTGAGAAACAGAATTGACCCGATTGTCCTGTAGATATTTCAGTGACTTCTTATGAAGCAGCTGATCACACTGCAAAATCACAGATTTCAAATTTTCTCCGAATAAAATAGGAATAGCTTGCGAATCTTCACAAAACATTATTTGAAATATTAGTGTTGGCTTTACTAATGAGTTTCTTCGTCAGAAATGTATGTTTCCAAAAAGATTTTTTTTTTGTGGCAAAAAATTGATTTTTATTTTTTTATCTCAGATCTTTTTCAAAACTTGTACATAGCTATAAAATGTCAATCTGAACAACTTTTCTCATTAACATTTCTCGATATTTTCACAAACAAGCGTGTTTTGAGAAATAATTTTCAAATTTTTTAAATTTCCCGCCAACCTCGAAAAGACGAACGGCACTGTACAACGTCTTTTGGGGTTTCTTTTGATGCAGAAGCGATTGCAAATATCAATATTTGTCAAAATTTATTAATAAAAAAAATTCCCATATGATGCGTACTTTCTGCCGGTCACTGTATATTCATTAGTTATGTTCGTCTTGGTATAGTCTTAAGATAATATGTAATTGTTTGTCAATTGCATCCATTCAGTAATTTATAATAAAAGCGATACTCAGAAGCGGCCCATTGAAAGTTACCTCGCCTGTTGTTTCAGGAATATATTTATACAAGCATCTTGATGGGGTCGGGTTCGGTAGTCATAACAGACTCTCTATTCATAAAACAGTTGAGAGAGCACGAGGAACAAAAGGAGCCCACTATGATGAAAGGAACTCCTCCATTGCATAAAACAAATTGTTCAATGAATATACCTCCAAAGCTTTTCGGAATTTGAAGTAGGATACCTCTTGTTTGATATTAGAGAGTAAGTGATTGTATACCTCGATCCCATCAGAAATAGGGCCATTCTGTCATATATTCAAGTGATTTTGAGGTTCGTACAGACGATTGCTAAATCTTGTTGGGTATTGGTAGCCGAGTGGTTGAAGCGACATTGTTTTAGGCACTGGCTGCCAGTCGGCGATGGTTCAAACCACGGCGACTGCAGACATTTTTCTGATGGCCCAAGAAAGTGCTAGGAATCGCACGTAAAAAGGTAAGACCTCGTTAATCCTTGGCTCGCACAAGTTTCGACTCCTGAGGGCTGCCGTTCGTAAGGGGACGATAGCTGGTTAACGAAAAAAAAAACAATTGTGTATGTCGTTAAAACAGGAAATGATATTTCTGTATTTGAGTAGGTATTATCAATTTGTTGAAGAGAGGTCTGCTCGATTCTCTTTGATTTTTCTTCAACATTGCAAGTATGCATTTCTTTTGGAGTACAAATAGTTTTTGTACTGAAGAAGACATGCTCCACATTAGTCTGCAATATGATAGTCGAGACTGAATTTCAGCAAAGGAAAAGTTTTTTTGAACATTGAGGTTAAGCACCCTGTGAAGGCATCTTATTTGATACAGCTCACAGTTCAGAGCTTTTGTTGTATTGCTTGTATGTGGTACTCAGTAAAGTGTGTCGTTCATAGTTTTCCCCCCCTAAATGCATTTCTATGTTTTGGACTGTTCTCTGTTTAGTGTGGTAAATCAGATGGATATATTATTATTGACTCACAATGCCAATTTTTACACTAGAACTGATATTTTTTGAAACCAGAACAAATCTATTCAGTGATTCGTGGAGCAAGAACGGTCTATCACTTAGTTTTGGAATAAAAATGCGATGCTCGTGGTTACCACTCACATGGATTTTTATTTCCACCTTGTTACAGAATAAGCTATTTTCTACTTTCATTCCAAACTTCAAACAGCCACATTTCTGTTTGACATATTTTTTACCTCCGGTAATCAATCTATCGTATTTCGGACCGGAAAGACAGACACACAGACAGATATACGGAAGGAAAAAGTTCAATAAAAACTTGTAATTCGAGAAGAAACTTCGATCCTTCAGATAGCCTGGAGAGTGAAGTTCTACCACAACGTCCGTCATGAAAAAAGACTACAATACTTTCGTGATCCCTCGAATTGTTCTCGAACCCATATTCTATGTTACAAAATCGCGTGGAAACGCTTAAATGCGATTAGTGGGGAGAAATAAATTTGAAACGAACGTTCTTGTTAGAATTTATTGTCTGTACCCGACCGAACTCAATTCGCAGAAAATCCTTTAATTTTGATGGAAGTTGTTGCCAGTGTTTTTTGTGCTCGCCTGAGTGGGATGTTGCATGGACCACTTTTCTGGAGTGTTACAGAATATTTTCGTAGGACCCGACTGCGAAGTTAGCAGTAATTAATTCCTAACATCCGTTTGTTGCAAGTCATTTGAGGACCTACTAGAATTACAGACTATTCAGAAACTTTAATTAACTTCAATTTGAAATTTTGTTTCAAGTCGCAACTCAACACACCGGTTTCGGTATTAAACCGGTGTGTTGAGTTGCAATGAAAATAGGGCACTATAAGTTGTAGAGTATAGTTACAGATGGTGATGTTCTTGTGATACTGTTAATTACTTTTCTATAGGGTGAACTATAACAAATTACAGAAAATTACATGGTGTAGGTATGCTTGCGATCTCCGAGTGCAAACATCGATGATTGCCGATGTTCGATTTTCTATGCTTGTTAGTGGTTTCACGCACATCAGAACAGTGTGTAATTTATTAGTGATTCCGGTGTTTGCTGAGGAATTATTTCGACGTACTTTTGGTAATCGAACTTCAAGAGGCGTTGATAGCTATGACTTGAATGTAATACATGCTCAGAAGGACGCTGTGATCTAGTACACGAAACTTAAATGCTCCTGCACATCTAACGTACTATGTAGATGACACTGATTTGTTGGTTTCAAGTTCAGATTATCTTGACCTAATACGAAAAACGCAGGACGTAACGAGAAACATTTGTGATTGGTTTACAAAAAAAAGTTTATACTAAATATTGAGAAAACCAACGCTATATTTTTCAGGACCAAACAATAAAGAATTGAAACACCTGATAATATATACATTCTCAACAATGAAATCAAAATTGAGAGTAATACCAAATTACTAGGAGTCTTTATAGAGGAACATTTACAATGGAACGTCCATATCACAAGCTTAGGAGCAAACCTGAACCAGATATGCTATAGAATTAGAGTCATAAGCAAATACCTTAACGAAAAATCCTCAAAAATTATATTTTTAGCGAATTTGGATCCTGTGCTAAATTTGGAATAACATTCTGGGGATCCCAAAGTAATATTGATGACTTATTTTGCATACAAAAGAGAGTGATTAGAGCTATGTTCAAAATGAAATTTCGTGAAACCTGCAGAGGTGTTTTAAAAAAAAATTAACATAATGACAATCTATGCATTATACAGGGTGTTTCATCCAAAAATATGAAAAAAAGTTTCCATTAACTTACCCTCTAAAATGCACCATTTTCGAGATACAGGGTGTTGAAATTAAAAAAAAAAGTAATCGTTTTTTGCGAATATCTCTGGAAACGTTTATCGCACAGAAAACAGATTTCGTAGGCATTTTCTACTAATAATAAGCTATGTTTTGTGCAGATTTTTTATTTTTTAAAATTCATTTTTTCTCCAACGTCTACGCCACTGGAAAAAGTACAGTTTTGAGCATACAATATAAACCGCCAATGTTTTCTACACAAAAAAGGTATTCTTGGTTATAAGCTTTAAAGTTGACCGTTTTCAAGAAAAATCAACTTTCATGTTGTTTATATAATGTTTTTTCCTCGAAAAATTGCTGCGTTCATTGAAGCTAACGGCGGACATTTCCAACAATTCAACTGAGTATGATTGTTATTGTTTTTTTTATTTTGCAACTAAGAAGTCAACGTTTGGTTTTGTTACTTGTTTTAACGTTTAAATAGATTCTGTTTAATTGTGAAAAAAATTATTTAAAATTTTTACCATGTTTGACATGTAAATATGCAGCTACAATGACACCAGCGCACGGATAATAACTTTTTCAGTATGCTAAATAAGCATGTAAATAAGACAGCCACTGATCAACACAAAAGTGTTCACATGTTCACGTTCCATTGAATTGCTTATAAATAAAACAATATTTGAGTTTGAATCCATCACGTTCATTTTGGGAAATCTATTTCAATCACATAAATTTGCATTTTGAAACATTCCTCGACAAATCCTTTTCTAGAACTCTACCTGAGATTGAGAGATTTTCATATTTGGCCCACCGACTAAGCAGGAAAGCTGAAAAGATCAAAGAGGTAAGAACAAAAAGAGGAAGAGTAGGTATTTGGCTTGGGTGATCAAAAAAATATATGTTTTATGTACTACAGTTTTACTACTACTACGATACAAATAAATTACTAAAAAAATCCAAAATCTAAAAAAATATTTATTCATAAAAAATCATTTATCCTTGCAACATAATATTTGATAAAATATATATTTTCAATTCTGAAAACGAAACAGTCAAACGTCGTTGTATTTTAGATTCGGGTTCCTGAGGTGATTTTATTACATCAGACTTGGTAAGAAAGTTGCTTTTACAACACTTCATACGAAGTCTCAATCTTTAGATTATCATAATTTTTTCAGGGTCGGGGCCCGAGTACCATTACCAACGTTCCATAATTTCTCCAAGATGGTCCACAAACATCCCATATTCACAGAGCTTCGAAGTTTTCGGCGGCAAGTGTTGCAGTAATAAAATTAAGTATCCTCTCACAAGGAAACTTTAATAAGCAGTAATGAGTGCGAAAGTGTACACTCTACACAAAGTGCCATGTAAGCGGCAGAAATTTCATTCTGTTGACGGCAGAAAGCAATAAGTTTTGAATTATGGTAGGCGATTATGACTCGCTTGAAAACTCAATTCGAGGAGGCGGCGCGGAGGCAGTTTTGTTCAAACAAATAGTCCGCCGACGAAGTTTAATGTTTCGCTTCTCGACAGCAACAAGTTTTCATGAAAGGACATGGCAGTGGTAATCCTTGATTATCAGATATGTCATTTCAGAGGTCAAAAAAAGAAATTTTCTTCATCAGCCTTTTTTTCCTGGCCCAATAGGGTGAGCTACAAGAATGTGATAAGTGTCAAACGCCAATTATGGAAGAGTGCATGGAGTGGATTTTCCTTGATTTTTGGGTATAATCCACTATAAAAAAATTCTTACAATAAACTTTATAATATAGAAACAAATATTCTCTGTAACGTTGTGATTCTTGTCCCAATAACCTTCCAAAGACTATTTTAGAGTCGTTATATGTCTGACTATGTATGTATGTATGTATGTATGTATGTATGTTTATTGACATGAAATGGTATAGTTCGTTACAGATTGGAATTGAAATAAATAACTTCAATAAACACGTATGAAACCACAGAAACTAACTGAACGATAGTTTGTTCATGGTGAGACAATTGAAATATGAATAAAATATATAAAAAGAATTCAGTACTTAAAGCTAAATGCATCTAATGATTATCTATCCATAAGATTCAGTAGTGAAACTTATAACAAATAAAAATAATATGGTGATTTCACATAACATAAAAATCATAATTGCATAACTATGGCATCACAATCAAAGCACGAAATCAGTTAATTGTCAATCACAGATTGTCAGATAATTCATGTATTTCCCTTCTTGGCATATCCATTATATATTTTTTTACTTTTAAGAGTATTTTCACTTTTTATATTTTCTGGCAAGGTGTTATATAATTTGTTTCCTAAGTACAAATAACTTCTCTGTCCAATGTATTTGTTCATTATGGGCGAGAATTCTTACAAATAAATTCCTATCTAGAAATAGTATATTTCCCGTGGGAGGAGAAGCCGAACACGGGAAGTCGTGCAAGCACGGAAAAAACATTTATGGACGAGTATTAACGATATTTTTCATTATATCTACCTGAAAACCACATATTGTTAAGAAACATTTATTTTTAATGATGAAGGAACAAAAACTTGTATTATTAATTGAAATATTTATGGTACAAAATTATCCAGGAATTGCCACAAAACAAGCGTTATTTGCCCTGTTGGTACGATAATATTAAAACAATTTGCGATTTCTAGAGAACTGTCAACATATTATTTAGTTCTGAAAATTTTTCCGTGTGGGCACACGGAAAACCCCTTTTTTAGTATGCTAAATGAGCATGTAAATATAGTGTTTTCAGATAAGTATGATGAAAGATACATTTCTGAGGAAGAAGCTCACTAGCAAAGTCAACACTAATATTTTAAATATTGTTTTAAGAAGATTCGCAAGCTATTTATATTTTTCATCTTGAAGAATAGAAAATTTTAATTTCAATAGTTCATTACAAAAAAAATTAACAGATTTTAAGCAAATTGTTGGAATCAAACATACCTACCATATTATCATTGTTGGTGCGTGCAACGACAGATTTCCCTATCATCCAAGAGGCCATGAAACAAAATAATACTGTTGACTTTACAAATAAGTTTATTTGTGATAAATGTATTTTTCCAAATAAAATTTGGAAAAAAATAATTTTTACCTCAGATTTTTCTCAAAACTCGCACACAGCTACAAAATGTCGTTATGAACAACTTCTCCGGATAATATTTTTCGATATTTTTTCAAACAGTGTGTTTCGAGAAATAATTTTTAATTTTTTTAAAGGACTCCTCACACCTTATTTGGGAAAATGGCTCTCCGTCAAATTTCTTGAATGTTCTTGAATGTTGTAGAATTGATAATTCTGATGAAATGTTTCAATGGGAGCAACACAATCCTATGACTGGTTTTCGAGATACAGGGTGTTGAATATGAAAAATATTCACCTTTCATCACTCCGTATCTCCCAAGTTATGATTTAGTCTAATTTATCTTTTGTGGAATTATCATCACATCCTTGTATGACAAATTCCAAATCTCTCCGTAGTACAGAGCGATTTCACTTGATAATAATGCTATTTTGAGATTTTCATTATTCTATTGTTTTATAAAGAAAAAATGCGAAAAAAGGTAGAATTATCACATAATATTATAAATTAATTTCATCTATCAACATAGTTGATACTATTTATACAAGGTGATTCACGAATATGGAAAAATAACGAATTTTGGTTTTTGGGACACCTTGTAGTAATAAACCCACCTAAATTGACAAAATTCTCGTGAAGAATGTTAAATGATATGTTTCATCGTATACAGAATCAGATGATGTCAATTTGAAAAATGAGTTATACTTTAACATATAAAAACCTTGATTTTTTTCATCACCCTATAGCTCATAAGGGAGTCCGGAAAGGTAGTGATATTTTTTCATGGGAGAACTCGAAGTACTCTCATTCATATCGTACAAAATTTTCAACGGAATCCTATGACGGGTTTTTCATATACAAGGCGAACAATTTGTGAAAAAGTCCATATATTTTCATTATTTTACGCTAATAAATGACCACTTGTCTTCACTGGATTGTAGGTGTGGATCTTAGATGTGTAGACTAACCAATCCATTGAAGTCTCCTGATGTGAGTGAGAAGATACATAATATGTTAGATATTTATTCAAGTCGTAAAGTGAGGAATTCAGTGTAGTGAAATCAACATTATTTCACGCCACCCCAGAGGTAAAGTTTCCGGCACGTTTTTTTTTATACCAATAACAACTTGAACGGCCTTGTCAGATGACACACATATTTCCCATGACTTACATACAAATTATGATTTTATTCTGATTTATCCTATGTGGTTTTTTCCTTTTATGACAAATTCATGAGAAATTCATGTCCAAACTTTTTGTAGTACATGGCGATAATAATACTATATTGAGACTTTCACAATTTTATCGTTTTATTAAGTGGAAATTCGAAAAAAGGAATTTCTGCGAATGAAACAAGTATAATATGACTTCTGAGAAACACTAAGCATGAAAAAATAACTTCTCCATTGAGTTGCCTACTAGACGATGCTGCAGATGATAATTCGAGTCATGGCTTTTTTTCGAGGGATACGGTACGCTATTGTACGGTATTATAACTGATCACTATTTTATAGAAAAATCAAAATCTCGAATGAAAGAGGACCGATAAGGAAAAACTATAGCAAATTCACAGAAAACTGGAGTGAAAATATAGCAATTGGGAAATGTACAGATCTTATATTTTTTCATACATTTTTCGTCTTGTGTATGAAAAACCCGTTAGAGAATTCCGATGAAAGTGTTCTACAATATGAATGAAAGTATTTCAAGTTCTCCCATGAAAAAATATCGCTACCTTTTCGGACTCCCTTATGAGCTATAGAGTGATAAAAAAATCAAGGTTTTTATTTATCAAAGTATAACTAATTTTTCAAATTGTCATCATTCGACTCTGTATACGGTGAAACACATCATTCAACATTTTTCACGAGAATTTTGTCATTTTAGGTTAGTTTATTACTACAAGGTGACCCAAAAACTATAATTCGTTATTTTTCCATATTCGTAAATCACCTTGTATAAATTGTATCAACTATGTCGATAGATGAAATGAACTTATAATATTATGTGATAATTCTACCTTTTTTCGCATTTTCTCTTCATAAAACAACAGAATTATGAATTTCTCAAAATAGCATTACTATCAAGTGAAATCACCCTGCACTACGAAAAGGTTTGGAGATAAATTTCTCATGAATTTCTCATACAAGGATGTGATGATAATACCACGACAGATAAATTAGAACTAAATTCTAACTTGGGAGATACGGAGTGATGAAAAGTGAATATTTTTCATATTCAACACCCTGTATCTCGAAAACTAGTCATAGGATCGTGTTGCTCCCATTGAAACATTTCATCAAAATTATCAATTCTACAACATATCAAAAATTCAAGAAATTTGACGGAGAGCCATTTTCCCATATATGGTGTACGGGGTCCTTTCCTGTCAAACACGAAAATACGAAAAAAAATTGGTATATGCAAGTAATACCTACAAATTAATAAATATGTACGTGTCTATCTCGAAAAACATTGTGTTTATAGACTGGGAGATGTTGACAGATTACATGTGACCATTTTCTCATTTATGCCTCTGAGACCAGTGAAAATTCTGACAAGAATGATGAAAATTTTGAGCGGTCGCCACGTGGCATTAATTTAAAAATTAAATTTTCATTAAAAAAATGCATGTGTTTTGGGACGTTTTATCGCCGCTGCCAAGTACACCAACGACGAAGATAGACAATAGCAACAAAAAAATTATAGAAGATTTTGTTTTTATTTTAGACGATTTTCTCGTTGCTGCCAATTCAAATAATGGAAGTTTCTATCATGATATTCCGATAAAAAGGCATAAACGAGAAAATCGTCACCTGAAATCTGTCACCATCTCCCAGTCTCTTAATACAGCTACCTGCTTGAGACTACGATACAAAATTACTTCAGATATTGTTCCGACAACAACAAAATTCCAATTTTCACCCATGACAATCCAAAAGTTTCTGTCCTGTATCCTGACCACCAAAGTATCTACACCCATCGCCAGTCGCAGTTGTAACGACCCCACGGGATATTTGACTCGGGGAAAATCTAACCACATTTCCTGGAATCGTCAAGAGTTAGCACAAACTTATTACCATGTTAGCAGAACATTTAATTGTCTCGGTACACGCTGTGGACCACTAACGGACATGGAGAAACGAACACGACATACAATTGTTGTGGGAGTCCCATTTCACTCTATTTATCAACGAATGCTTCAGAGCGGGAAATGGCTTGCATGTATGGATTGAGCAGAGGAAATGAAAGTATAAATCGTGGGCATCCATTGTCTTGATTTGAAAGAGTTTCGCAGTATTTGGAATGGAATAGAAGGGATTAGGTATTCATTCACCTCGTTATATTCTTTCCAGTGAAGTACACTGGTTAATTTGGAGTCGACAAAATGGAGAAGGGTGGAAAGGGGTGAAGTTTAGGGGATGAAAGTGGTATTTTACGGTTTTTCGCCAAAGTTATTGATAATAAAAAGACCTAATCTGACATTTTTCGGAAAAATAAAAAAAAACAGATTTCTAGTTTTAAATTTTTATCTCGACCAAAAATAATTTTATATTGCGAAATTTGTTGGAAGTGACCTGTAATTTTTTCGAGTACAATTGCAGTTTAGGGTAGTTACCCCGATTTTGACGGAATTTTGTTTGGGGGTCATTTTGAGTTCCCTGAACACAAATCTGAAGTCAAAACTCCTCGCTCTCACTTATTCTTTGATTTGTGGCCCATCAAATGTTGGATAAAGGGTATTTTCAAAATCGAATATCTTCCACAAAAAGCAACCACTTGGTGTTTTCTTTCTTATCGGCACAACCTACACACTCTTATTTAATCATTTTCGGTTCATTTTGTATAATATTTTGAATTGTTATTGACAATAAAACATTTGACATAACGCAATAAAAAATAACAATTGTTTGGCGATATTTTGGAGAAAAAAGATAAAATAGTAGTAGTAATGCGCGCGCTCGTGTATTTCTTGCTATGGATCTTCACCAAGAAATAAGGGATGAACCTTTCTAAAAAAGTGTAGACAATAAAATGAAATAGTAGTAGAAAAGCGCGCGCTCGGCCGACATTCCGCAATTCCGCGCGCGCGGAATTGCGAAATGTCGGCCGAGCGCGCTCGCTTCGCTCGCGTGTTTCTTGCCATGGATCTTCACCAATAAATAAGGGATGAACCTTTCTAAAAAAGTGGAGAAAATAAAAAAGAATAGTATAAGAAAAGCGCGCGCTCGCGTGTTTCTTGCTATGGACCTTCACCAAGAAATAAGGGATGAACCTTTCTAAAAAAGTGGTGAAAATAATATAGAATAGTAGAAGAAAAGCGCGCGCTCGCTTTGCTCGCGTGTTTCTTGCTATGGATCTTCACCAAGAAATAAGGGATGAACCTTTCTAAAAAAGTGAAGAATATAAAATAGTAGTAGAAAAGCGCGCGCTCGGCCGACATTTCGCAATACCTCGCGCGCGGATTTGCGAAATGTCGGCTGTAGAGTGAAGAAAAAAGATAAGATAGAAGTAATAAAATAAGTAGTAGTAGAAAAGCTTCGCTCGCGTGTAGTTCTTGCTATACACCTTCATCAAAGAATACTGCCGTGCTAAGCCCATTGGAGGTATATAGTAGGAAGAAGAGTTTTGAATTTTTATTTTGATATTTTAGTAGGTGAATTTGTACCTTCATTTAGGATGCTTTAATTTATTAACAATTGGGATGCTCCCAAGGAAGGTACAAATTCAAAATATACTAAAATATAGAAATAAAGATTCAACACTCTTTTTTCCACAATATACCTAGTCAAATGTCAGTTACCTCTGAAGAAGGTTTGTTTCCACTTAATGTCAGTACATTTTTAGCTTCTAACAGGGTTTCATGAGAGGTAGCCCGAAAAGTGTCTAGTGAATTTCAGTAAATTTGAAACGACCATATCTACTGGACACTGGGCAGTACTATACGGGAGTATCGGAACACGACCGTTTATTATCCATATCTGTCATACTACCATTGTCCATCGAATGTATTGTTATGTTATGTACAAGGCGCGTTCGGTAAATACGGATCTGACAACTAGATTCAATCTATTTGCTCCATTTCCACTGAAAGTATAGGGAAACCACGCCTACAGAATGAATCGAGTTGTCAAATTGGCATCTAAGGAACTCGCGGAAAGTTGGAAATACTGCAAACTGTGCCAAAAATGCGCGAATTAATGTGGTTGCTTTTTGTGGAAAAAATTTGATCTTGAAAATACTCTTTTTGTGACATTTGATTGGTTGTAAATAAAAAAGTAAGGGCGAGCGAGGCTTTTTGACTTCAGATTTGTCTTCAAGGACCTCGAAATAACCCCAAAAAAAATTTCGTCAAAATCGAGGCTTGTACCCTAAACTGCAATTTTTTCTTTTTTTTGTAGCAAAATATTGATTCATTAATTTTTTTTTTTCGACAAATTCCGAAAAAACGACCTAATTTTCAACTGAAAATTTTCATAGGTAAAATTCGTCTTTTCAAGCCCGCCAACCGCTGTTTTTCCGTTGAAGCGTCTAGTTTTAGATTATATAATGGAAGAGTAGCACTCCTATGGAATTTTTTTCCAGAAAAATCGAGAAAATTGAATAACTGATTTTCAAATATCAATTTTATAAATTTTTGTTTTGAACAAATTTTTTTTTATTGAAATTATCGAAATCAACAGTTGAAACCTTTCGAAAATGTTGATTTCATGTTACCTTAACAGGTACGAAGAATGAACAAAGACATAAATAAGGATTTCATTATGATAAAAGGGCGACAGTAGGTGAACTTATGGGGGTAAAAGATTTGTAGCGAAAATTACCAAAAAAAAATTTAAGGAAATAGTTTTTGACAAAAAAATGCTCTATCACCTTTTAATTCAACATTTTTCCATATAACCCCAAATTTTCCGGGAATATCGGAAAAACCGTTTTGATTTAGTTTAATTTTTTTTCTTGTGTAAAAGTTGTGTCGCAAAATTTAGTGGAAATATACTTTTTAATGTCCTAAATTAGGCATTTTTTTGCAATTTAGAGAAGTTTTTTCAGTACATTCAAATCACGTTCATTAAATAGAAGACTCATTACAAAAACATAGTATTAACATTAAAATTTAAGGAAAAAATAAACGTTCGAGAAAGTTATCTAATGAAGTCAATTAATGATGCAATCAAAAATTAATTTTAAAAACACAATCAGGTGATATTCGGAATCAGCTCGTCATGTTACGTCTGAAGGAAGTTTACGATTTCTTGAAAATGGAAAATAAAATTTTCGCAAAATTCGATTGTCTTCTATATAGAATATTGCATTTTTCGACTTTCATCGTTTGGGAATATTTTAAAGATGCGGACACCCACAAATATTACTTCATCTCATGGAAAATTTTCAGGTTTCTTCAAATCAGAATGCTAATTAATTCAAGAAATGTCGATTTTGTGGATAGGTGCAACTTTTTGTCGAAAAAATTGCCTTCTCCAGTTACCCCTTCGTCGAATTCAGTTTTTGAGGTTATGTTTGAAATCAGCTCGTCGAGTTACGTCAGAGAGAAGTTTGCAATATTATTTGCAAAATTCATTTTCCTTTTATATGGAATATTGCATTTTTTGACATTGATCGCCGGGGAATATTTAAAAAATACGGAATTCCGAAAATGTTACTCTATCTTACAGAAAATTCCCTTCTGAATTCGAAAATGTACTTGTTTTTCAAGTTAGAATGCTAATGCATTTAGGAAATGTCGATATTGTGGATGGTTGCATTTTTTCCTCGAAAAAATTGCCCTTCTCCTGTTACCCCTTTGTGGAATTCAATTTTTGAGGCGATATTCGGAATCAGCTTGCAGAGTTACGTCTGAAGGAAGTTTGCAATTTTTCGAAAAAGGGAAAATAAATTTTTTTGCACATTCGATTTCCTTCTATGTAGACCTTGATCGCCTGGCAGGAAATGTTGCTTTTGTAGATAGGTGCAGTTTTTCGTCAAAAAGATTGCCCCTCTGTGGAAATTTTGCGATTTTTCGATAAATAAAAAATGAAAATATTCGCAAACTTTGATATTCCATTTTTTGACTTTGATCGTCTGATCGTTTGGTCGACTGCGTAAAAATGATAATTGCAATTCTCTTTGTACGATCAGAAATTGATAGTATAGATAATATATGAGAGTGGACCCAAAATACTTCCTTGTGGAACTCCTTGGCGCAGCTGAGACCTGTCGAATGAAAAGACCTCAAGAAACAGCAATGAAATGGAAAATAGGTGTCCGAAGCTCTAGAGAAATCAAGTAAGATCAGGGCACACACTTTATTGCTATCCGTAGTGACGTGATAATACCGTCGGAAGTTGCAGAGAGTGCAGACAAGCAACTGTAACCTGATCTGAACCCTGATTGATACATTGAAATTATATTATTTATACGTAGATGTTCTTTTTGCTATTCAAATATTTTCTCGGAAACCTTCGACAGAGTCGGTAGTATGCGTATTCAACTTTGGGTATTGAAAATTTTTACCCATCCTAGACATAAATGAAAACCTGGACAGGTTGTGTGTCAACATCACCTGTACCATATTTTATCAAAGACTCTACAGGAAACGTGATAGGAATAAATCGAATAGATCTCAGAGAGTCTTCAATCTCTTATGTTCAAAAAACGAATGAGCTTAATGTTGAATATCCATATATTAAAGAACAATTACTGGAAAGGAGTTTAATCGAATTCGCTGGTTCCCAAATAATACAAATGTTCACATTATTTTTCTCGACATTACGTTTGTTGCAAACTAGCTACAACTTGCGATTCAAAGCCTTTTTATTCTCTTTGATGTGACTCAGTAAATATTTGAAAACTGGTAGAGAAAGCGTCGTAAACAGGTTTCCTATAATTTTAAGATTAACGAAAATATCACACTAACAAAATCTCGGGATAGTTAAGGAATAGTTCTGTGCCTCCGGAAATAGTTGGGGCACAAGTTCTGCAGTTAAAGCGAACTGACATTTTCTATAAATATAAATTTTGTGCGTTATATTAGAGTTGCGGTCAACCCTCATGAATCCTTATCTGGAAATTTAGAGAGGTTTCCTAATCGTCCCCCATTTTCACCCCTCCATATTTCAACAGCTTCACCCCGTTGGCATGACACAAATGCAATATCTGAAGATGTCGTGGCACGAACAAATCCTATGGGATTCTCAAGGCGTCGACCCTAACCTATTAAATGTCATCCAGTTTATTGCATGCTCTGCTCATCTGACCTTGACGTCATAAAACTTTCTGCGATGAGTTTATGGAAGCACGTAGTGGAGCTCATTTGATTCATCCAAGTCTGTGCGAATTTTATTAGAACGTTTATATCATTCTGAGGGATGAAAAATATATTGAAAGTACATGAAACTATGAAAATAGATTTCAGCTAATATTGTGAATAATTTAAACTCAAATTTGTATTCGTAAAATTGGATTCGTCCATATTGTAAGGAGCTCAAGGTTTTATTTTCATAGAGCGATTCATGTTAAAATATGTAACTGCATTTAATTTCAATTAAAATAATTTGAAGAGATTAATTTACTTTTTCTACTATTATTTCTGGTTGTGTACCTTGTTATGAAAAAGTGATACCAGAAGCATTTTTCTTATCATAAAAAAAGCACTTCCATATTGACATTAATTTTCTGAGGAGACTCTATTGAGTTTAGCACTTTTTGTAGGAATCAAGAACTAATTCAAGAATAGTTAGAACTTAATATAAGCGGTGTGGCTACTACTTGAAATTTCTTTGAAAAAGTTGTATCACTCATCATGCTTACACAGACACAGTGTTGTTACGGCATTAGGTTTTAAATGATTCTATTGTCTTTTTTACATACATTTTCATGAGAAACATGCAACAAACTACAATTTTTTCACTCAAATGTTCTGCATTGGGGTCTCTTCCTGAAGACGTTAACCAGAATCATGCCTTTTGTGTCAAGCTACAATAATAGTAGCTATTTTGTTTTGCTATTTTGAACAAAGCATGGGTGTAGGTTATTATCTACCAAAAATAATTAATTTCAAGTACGTTTCTTTTACTTCCACACTACAACACTAACAGCCGTATGCATAGTCATTCGCCAGCGACTCGCCAGAGTTTTGCCATTCGCTACACAAGGATTATAATGCACAGTCGAGCTCCAAAAATGTGACAACTACGCGATAAGTCACATTTTGGCGAAACTCTGGCGATGTACCACTTTTTTGGAGCTCGACCGTGCATTATAGTTCTTGTGTAGCGAGCGGCGAAACTCCGGCGAGTCGCTGGAATTGACTATGCATACGGCTGTAAGGGTAAGTTGTAGAAGATAAGTTCAACAACAGTTCTCAAGTGAACCAAGTTCAGTTGCTAGGGATTAGCCAATGAAATTTGTAGTTCCTTAGCAACTGAATTCGGTTCAATTGAACTGTTTTTGAACTTGTCTGGTACAACTCGCCCTAAACAGTTCAATTTTATTTGTGGGAAGGAACGGTTTAATTAGAAAATATCTAGAAGGTACAAGATTAATGCAAATTCACGAATTATGAAAGAACCAACGACAACAAATACTACACAAAACGACAAGACAAAATCTGAAGTTCTAAAAACCGTCTCTAATCTCTGTCAAGTGTGACAGATCTTAGTGATAAGTCTTCCTGTTGATGAGAAAGCACTGTTGCACGGTCATTAAAATTAAAGTAAGATAGGGTACATTATCGTATTAAATAAGTTTCTCTCGCGCCTAAAATTCGGAGGAATCTATCTCCAAAAGTTTATTTTGGTTTGAAAGGTCCTGAATACGCTGACAAATTTCTTTCTTTCAAATGACATTGATTTTATTGCCTCGTGACACAAAACTCTGAATTGGAACCCCAAATGATTTTCAAACTTGACAACGATCTACCCAAACTACACTGATGACGAGCATGCGCACAATCGTAAACGGGTCACATACGCGGCATGCTATTCGACGAGAAAATTGGCGGGATTAGCATTCAAGAGTAAGTATATAATATATATTTCTATGATTTCACATAAGAATATTAGAGGTTATGGCAACTTCTCGAACTCCAAAATAGGAGCTGTAAGATATTTTTTCCCAATATTACCAACCAATCAACTTCATTTCATTCTGCCCTACCAGACAAAAATCCACGCACGCCTATGCTCGCTCGCGGCCCTTGGGTAAAGTTTGTTCAGATATCCATCGGATTATTCTGTGTAACGGGAACGCCAAATAGCTTTTCTGTCATGTAACTTTTCTTCTATAAGCCCTTGTGACCTTGCCCATCGTCATATACTTTGAAAGCCTTCGCGGTTTCTCACTCCGGCACGATTATGATGGATATTTTATTTGACTTGTATCTCTCACAAATCTCGGGACCCATTGGATGCGGAGACTTCAGTTTTCTTGATGTTTTATGTTTGTACACGGTTGTTCGTTGAAAGGTTTCAGGAAATTATCCGGGGACGGTTGCTGCAGAATTGTGACTTCGTCAAAATGTTATTGGGAAGTTTAAAAGCGGTTTGACAATGTATTAGTGTGAGTAGAATTCTTCTGGACTTACATTGTCTATGTAACAAATGCTGATTTTATAATTAAATAGAGCTCTATCACAACTGATTCGACCGAGCGGAGTCGTTTAACACATAATAATAATTTGGAACGTTGGGCTCTAATTTTCCAGCAACTGGGAATCATACCTCACAGCATTTGAGAGTTTTAACTCACCTTACTTTTTCATCACATGATCTCGACTTTCAATACTCGATGCTGGATTGAGAACTCGTTGCGGAACTCACTTTATCACTCAAATTTATTTACTCTGTTCAACTCTAAGTGAAATGATTTTCTCTCAAATCAAAAGGATTTTTGTAAACTGGAATCTGAACTTTTGAGAATAAAAACCATAATTCAAAACACTTATATCTATTAAACAAAACAATAAGGAATAACAACAAAATATGTTTGGGACATTTCTCAAATTATTTGATGAAGCAACTTCTGATTTTAACTGATAATATAATTTAAACCGGAAAAAGGTGAAGGAGGCCAGACAATTTACTAATAATATAACAAGATAAAACGCAAAAGGTTCAAAATAATTCAAATACAACAAATACTAAAAGTTAATTGGGAGAATCAACTTTTTACAGACAGGTGGAAAAGATCGACTTCATATATATTCAAATAATGAAAATTAACGATAGTATCCAGATTGAATATTGTGTTGAACAGAGTTGAATTATGAAAATTACAATAATTTCAGAAAATTATTAAAATGTCTACGCCACATGTTACCTTCAACGAATGAAATGAAAGACTAACTAATTTTCGACCCTATAATTTCAAAGCTGGCCTTGTTCGCCCTCCTTGAGAACTTTGAGAACTATGAACATATAAGAATCTGGGCCTCTCACAAGAACATAAACATGAGAAGATTATTCGAATGTTTGTTTCTCTATTATTCTGAAATGTCCCATTTGGAAATATTCGTACACACGGAAACACTTGAAAATAATCAATAATATCGTCTATTTTAAGAGGACCCTTAGTAACCATGTATTTCTGAGAATATTTACTAGAAAAACATAAGTTTTCGCGGGATTGAGAGAACATTTCAGATATTGGAATTCGGGCTTGGGTCTGATTTAAATTGTTATTTCTGGTCATGAAATCCGTTTGGTTACATCTAGAAACAAAGAAAATAAATTCTTTGCATACGTTTGAGTCACGACATTTCAACAGTTAACATCTACTGTCGTTATCAAGTGTGTGAATGCGACAAGATATCTCGGATACTTATTATAAAGTATGCAACTAATGTACCTGTTATAAAGGTAATTATGATCTTGTTGAGGTCGCTCTCAGGTCATCAATGTTAATTAACGTTATACAACGACCTTTTTCTGGAGAGAGTTATTATTGATGACTGATCTTGACAGGTCATGACACAGAGTTTTTATTGTCATGACCTGTCAAGACCGGCCATCAATAATAACACTCGCCTGAAAAAGGTCGTTGTATCACATTAATTAACATTGATGACCTGAGAGAGACCCACGAAGATCCTAATTAACTTTATAGCAGGTACATTAGTTGCATGCTATATAATAAGTATCGGAGATATCTTGTCGCATTCACACACTTGATTACGACAGTAGATGTTGACTGTTGAAACGTCGTGACTCAAATATATGCAAAGAATTTATTTTATTTGTTTCTAGACAATGGAAGTCCAGAAGAATTCTACTAATGTTAGGGGAAGTTGCAATTTTAGACCAGTGCTGATGCATTTTTGAGATAAAAAAAATTAACACCTACTACTGAAAAAGGAGCAAAATATTGTTCGAATGACGGAAAAAATAAATTGGTGGCGACAAAATGGAGAAGAGTGGAACAGGATGAACTTTTAGGGGTTGCATGAAAGTGGTATCTCACAGTTTTTCGCGAATTACAATGAAAGTTGACTTCCTATCGAAAAAAAAAATTAATGGTAAAGTTGTTGATAATAAAAAGATCTACAACTTTTGTATCAATCATTTTCCCACATAATCTCAAATTTCCCAGAAAAGTAGGAAAATCCGATTTTTCAGTTTTTTATCTTTTTCTCGCCCAAAAATTGAGCTGTAATGTTTTTGTAGAGGAAAACACATTTTTCTTGTTTTTTTCAACAAATTCCGAAATAACGACCTCATTTTCAACTGTAAAGTTTCAAGCTCACCAGCTGCCATTTTTTCCGTTGAAGCATCTTCTTTTGAATGATGTAATAATACTATAGAAAAAAATTCCAGAAAACGCGAAAAAATTGAAAAACAGATTTTTAAAAATCAATTCTTTTAATTTTTGTTGTAAACTCATATTTATTTATTGATAGTATTGAAATTAACAGTTGAAACCTTTCGAGAAAAAGCCATTCTCGACCTCCCCTATAGATTCTACATAATACCTAAAACACATATTTTTGAGGCTCTAACTCGGAGTTATGAGTTCAAAAAAAAAATTTTCGCAATCATAAAATTAACCCAAAAGTTAACCTTACCAAACCTAACTCGACCTAAAAACACCAAAATAGGAAAAATCCAAGTTTTCCCACAAAAATGCGTATTTTTCAAGATATAAAAAAATTTCGTAGGAACTTTTTGTAAATCTGATACAGGACAATAATCCCAATGATATTGCATTATCTTTTCGAGTTATTGGTGTTTTTAGAAAAATATGGTAAAATTTCAGTCCCTTGATATTGATAGAACGAAAAAAAAATCATGTTTATTCTTTGTAGGATTTTAAAAGGCGATAAAAAATGTATTATGTGAAGTTTTTGTGTTTTTAGCGTTTATATAAAAGAAAATTCAATATTCCGTATATTTTTCGAAATATCGAAAAAAAATATTGTAGGTAACATTCCTTCGGCTCGCACGGTGTTCTTTGAGAACAAACATTACATGATTTTCCTTTTTGGTAGAACCAAAATATAAAAAAAGATCCTTTCAAGATCAATAAAATTTTCTTTTAATTTTTCAAAAGGTAATAAAAAAATATATTTCGTGGAATTTGAAAATCTGTCGCCAATTTTGAGTTTTTGGTGGATTGACAGAAGGAAATTCAATATTCCGTTTATTTTTCAACATATCAAAAAATTTCATTGTTACTTTTTGTAGATCTGTTTGGAGACAATGAAACTTTTCAAATATATTTTCGATGTTTAGTTCAGTCTTTGAGTTATTGGTGTTTCTAGAAAAAAATGGTAGAATTTTTACAAATCCCTTATTTTTATTTTATTTAAATATTCCTCGAACTATTGATATTGCGGAAAAAATATTTCAAATTTTTTTGTAGGTTTTCAGAAGGAAATCAAAAAAGATTTTTTATGAAATTTGAAAGTCACTAGCCGTCTTTGAGTTTTTGATGTTTTTATTAAAAAAATCACAATTAAGATGTGGAAAGGCTTTGTTGAAACTTTTTGTAGATCTGTTCGAAGTCTTCGAAACTGAGGATATGTAATTTTTCGATATTTTGTTTCTTGATAGAATTGTAGAAAAATGGTTTGGAAGTATCGGTGTAGGTTGTAAAAGATGTATACGAAGCAATTTTGAGATATTAATTATTTTCATTGAAACGCAAGTTCACATTGTACCCTTTGGCCACGTGCAACCCTTATGCCTATCATTTTCCATTGCTAGGTCTATCTTAACATGCTGTTGATGTTTGTTGTTTGTTTTTTCATAATTTTTGTCAGCATTTTCATATCTTCCACTGGTCTCAGGCATGAACGAGAAAATCGTCACCTGAAATCTGTCCCCATTTCCCAGTCTGAAACGTTTCTCTCGCAGTGAACATGCTGATCATATCTCATTTCATCGTACTGTCTCTTTCAGAGAAAGAGAACACGGACTTCATACATAAACCCGACGTAATTGAGTGATACCAGCAACACTGTCGCTTTTTCGGATCCTTCCTCTATTCATTAACGCAAAAACACGCTAATCAATCTGCATTAGGAGAATCCTGATGGGATTAAGGCCGGCAAAAACATGAAATACACGGCAGGAATTCGGGTCTTAACAAATAAATTCCCCTGATTAGGAGGGCAACCTGATGGAGCATTGTCCGCAGGTAATTTCATTTTGCTTGGAAAGATGTTTTATGTTTCGTGAAAAAACTTGAGAGCTCTATCGATTGTGTTGGAATGATCTTTTTTTACGTACCTACTCCATTCTCTCTAGAAATTCTATTTATTTCATGCACAAATGTATTGTCAAGTTTTGATAGGAACGTTGACAATTATAGGTCCAGGAAAAAAACAAACAGCCTGTTCATTAACGACGAAACCCACAAAAGAGTTCATGTAGATCAATTATTTGAGGAAATCTATCGATTGATGAACTGTTGATATTTCAAATTCACGGAATTGAGAGAGTTTTATTTCCAAATGTCTGAACTGATAACGCTAGAAAACAAACAACACTGTATAGGAATATTTTGCGATCTATCCATGGCATTTGATTTCGTCGACCACGACTTATTACTTAAAAAATTGGATTACTATGGGTTTCGCGGCAAAGTACATAGCTGCTTTCATTCGTATCTTGTTCATCGAAGAATGACTGTAAAAATTCCTCACTTTGAAAATAGCCGACGTTCTAACTACCTATCTGATCTTGCTTCGCTCAACAGCGGTGTCCCACAGGGTTCGGTCCTGGGACCTAGTCTCTTTCTGTTATACATTAATGACCTCACATTCAATTTTCCATCGGTTTACTTCTCACTGTTCACAGATGACACTAGCATAATCATCCAGGAAGATAATTTACTGAATCTTCAAAACAAATCTAAACTTGCCATGCCCAACATTTATGACTGGTTTGGTGCAAATGAACTGTCTTTGAATTTCCTCAAAACCCACTCTATTATTTTCCAAATACACAGCCAAGCTACAGATTTCCAAATTGAAATCGATGAAAAAATAATAAGTCCCAGGAAGTTTACGAAATTTTTAGGAATTCACGTTGATAACCACCTGAGATGGTGTGATCATATCAGGCATTTGAAAAGGAATTTGTGTCGGTCATTGTTTGCCATTCGGACAATCAAACAAAATTTAAATATATCTGTCGCCAGATCTGTTTACTTCGCATACTTCCAGTATGGAATAGAATTCTGGGGAAATGCTGTGGATGCAAAGGATATTTTTTTTAACTCAAAAAAGAGCTATTCGTACATTGTGCAACCTAAATTACCGAGTCATGTAGGATTTATTTCAAAAAGCTCAATATATTCACCTTATATGATATGTATATTCTCAAATTAGCAATAATCATACATAAAAGAAGGAACGAACTATCAAGGCCTCTAGATATCCACCCATATCCAACCAGGAACCAAAAATTCATCTTACCCCCGTACAAATACGAAAGACCAAGAAAAGGTCCGCTTTATACCGGAATACAAATATACAATCATCTTTCTGAAAATCTAAAATCCCTCTCTATGAATAAATTCAAACGTGAGTTGAAAAATTTCTTGAAACAACAAACATTTTATAGTTTAGAAGAATTTTTTAATTGTTATATAATAGTTATTTAAGTAACAAGGAATGTAAAGACGTGTTAACATTCGAGGTGAGCGAGTACGAGCCGAGGCAAAGCGGAGGCTTGTCGCTTGCCGAGGATGATAACAGTCGATACATTCCGTGTTACTTATTACGTTTTTCCCGCTGCTTGTTGACATTTCTCAAAATTTGCCTGAATTGAAGTTTGTTTTCTTACCCTTCCTTCATGATTATTCGTTCGCTATTTCATTCTAAGTTGCTTGTGCGTGTAACTAAGTTACCGAATAAGCAGACAACAATAATATTCAAAAGGTCTCATAACCTAAAAATTTATATGAATGAAGCTGAAGCTATTACTTGTCAAAGTCAAAGTCATTATTACCCTAGGCATGTAAATGACACTATTAAGTTCCGTTGTCAAGATGAATTAGTAAACGAATGATATAGGCCATTTACCTGTTTTGTTGCTAAGCATGTATGGACTATTTACAGTGTCGGCAGCGGGAAAAAATCTTACTTCCATCGGGGTCCATTGTTGAAGTCTGTTTTCAATATAATACCTAACAAAATATTTAAGTATTGAAAAACAAAAAACTGTTTGAAAATTGTACCTGTTGTATGTAGATGTATTGTATTAATATTATATTATTCTTGCTTTCCCGACGCCTCTGCAGAGGCTGAAATACTGTGTAAAAATTATGAAATTACCTTTTTAAAATGCTTATTTTGTATCATGATGTATTTCTGGGAAATAAAACTAATCTAATCTAATCTCATCTAATAATATGAAACTTAGAGAAAAACAGTGGCATACAATGATTTTTACCATAATTATAAATCAGGTGACCCTTCGCTACTTATAATTTGAAATCTAACCTCATGAAAACAAGCCCCTTGTAACTGCTAATGATTACAGCAGGTTTCATGGAAATTAGCGTAAAGACTTTTGAGTAATTCATGAAGAACCGATTTTTTACTAAAACTTTGACACTCCGTTACTTGAAAACAAAGCAAGTTAAGACACATTTTTATATGAACTCTTTTTCATAAAATATGACATGGATTCACCAACTAAAATTGATGACATCATTCGGTATACACCATGAATATGTAAAATCATTTTGAAACATTTGAACAGTTGGAGTCAACTATAATGCTAGAAGTTCACTTTAAAGAATAATGACTCTTTGACCAATTTTCATATACAACTCTGTGAAATTTTCAGCACTGCGTTTCTTTCGATTGAAACACCAAGTAATCATTCAGTATACACCCTGAATACGTACCAAAATCACTTGTTTGTTTTGTCAGTTTATTAATAGTGGTCTGTCCAATCATGAAGCTATCACCTGTAAAATTCAATCTGAGCACAGAAAACCATAATCTAATGAAAACTACCGACGCATACTTGGTAAAAAGCATTTTGAAACATTTGAACAGTTGGAGTCAAATATATGCTAGAAGTTTACTTTAAAGAATAATGACTCTTTGACCAATTTTCACCTATAATATCACAAGAGCTTAAATTATTTCCGGAAATTTTTTTAAGGGCACGAATATTTTGAAAATTATAATTTTTTTAAAATATTCATGCCCCGAAAGAAAATTTCCAGGAATAATTTAAGCTTGCGTGGTATTCGGTAAGAAAATTTCACACCATAATTTGGAAAAAAAAAATTTATCCATTCAGACATTTTAAATTAATTCCACTGCTTGTCAAGTCCACCATGTTTCGTTAAATAAAAAAAAAATATTACCAACTTTAGTTACCTACACCAAATGCTAAAACTCAGATGGGTATTAGATCAGTCTATCGCCCTTTCATAATTTTATGTTACTAAAGGTGGTAGAAATGTATTTTTTCTTTAAGTAATCCATAACACTTCTAATATGAAAAATATAATATTAACATGGTTTGTTGCAGTAGGTGGCCGTGATATAGGCGGCCATACTTTTGACAGATGAGGTTTATATTGGTAAATTACATTGAGTTACTGTATAGTAAACCAGCAAACAAAGATATTCTTATGTAGCATTATAAACATTCCTTGTAAGCATTTGCGTTAAACAATTTGAGAAAATGGAAATTCTTTGAAAAGTACAATTTATATAAATACTGCAAAGAGTTGAGTCAAGTGCAAATATGTCATCCAAAATTAATACATTTAACGAATTCAATGAAAGCGAAGTTAAGTAAAACTCGAAGTCGTCTCCACAATATATATTTCAACCCAATGTTGAGGGGGGGTATGTAAACGCAAGTTTCACAAGAAACTTAAGGGTTTGCGTTACATAAAATTCAAAAACATGTTTTCAAGCATAATAATGCTCATCTTCAGTTGAAGTAATACAGGGTTAAACTGAAATCGGTAAAGAACAATAATTACAATTTTGAAAAAGTATGAGGCCAGCAAAAAGGTAAAACTTGGATTCAAAATGGATACTCACATGGCATGGAGAATTGAAGTGTAAAAACTTAATATAAACGTATAAAAACTTGAAGATGTGTGGCGCAAATTAGGGACAACACATTATTATTAGGGGGGAATGGTTGGGGACCATTCTAATGGTGGAACCCTCATCAGTAACATTCGTAATAATTATTGAAACAATTTGTCGAATATCAAACACCAATTTCGTCTAGCGCAGAATGAAGAAGAAAGAATAAGCTTGAAAAGGTCGATAATAAAGACTTGATTTTTAAACCGTAGCGTCCTCTATCAGCGAATAGAAGAAGCTGTTGAGAAATGAAATGATATCAAAATAATACAGTGTAGGTAACTACCTGACTAAGAAACAGAATCAGTAAGAGAAAACACACAAGTTGGGATAGAAAACTGCTATTTAAAGTAGATAACCACTTGATTAATGGTAAAATTGTAAGGCATTGAAGAAGGAAATATAATCAAAATTAATTTGTTCATTCAACGATTCCGAATTACGGTCCTTATTAACTCTATTGATTTAAAAAATCTCCAGAATATTAAGTTTAGGGCCTTTATTGCAAACATGTAAAAATTTTAGATCTGAAGCAATATCAAATTGATGTTTATTATTAACAATATGATTTGAAAAGGAATTAGAAGAATTAATTTCATCAATCAAATCTGAATGGAGATACCTGTCTATGATTCTGTTATGTTCATAGATTCTCAGGGAAAATTTACGACCAGTCTGGCCGATGTATGTAGCATTGCAACCTTGATATGAACAAGACATTTTATAAACGCCTGACTTGTCCATAATAGGTATCTTATCTTTGTTATTAATCAAATTAGAACCTAGATTATTATTGGTATGAAAAGAAATTTTGCAATCAGGAATGAACCTATCAAATATGTTTTTAATATCATGAGAAACTTTACCCAGAAAAGGTAAGTAAAATCCTGAAGGAGGAGAGATCAAGTTAGCATTCAAAATTTTTAAGGATTTGTGTTTGTAAAGTTTAGGAACAAAAGAATTAGGATAACCATAATTATATGCTATTTGTTTAATGATGCCCATTTTCTTGTTGAAATTAGCAATGGATAGGGGGATGGACAATAGCTTAGAAATTAAAGAATTAAAAGCAGCTGCCTTATGGTTGTGAGGATGGTTAGAATAGAAATGAATTACAGTGTCTGTGTGTGTTGGTTTCCTGTAGATGATTATTTTCCATCGTGAAGCGTATAGAATGGTGTAGAGAATTTAAAAATTGTAGTAAGCAGTTTAGTTCATCTAATGAACCGTCAAATAGAACTATTGTGTCATCTACATATCTATAATAAAAAATAATTTTATTGAAAAAAGTAAAAGAGTTGAGCTTTTTCTCTATATTAAATAAGAAAAGTTCTGCTAGCAGGGGGGATAAATTAAAGCCCATAGCCAAACCTGAGACTTGTTTATAAAATTCATTGTTAAATTGGAAAAAATGTATCCCCCCTGCTAGCAGAACTTTTCTTATTTGATTTAGAGAAAAAGCTCAACTCTTTTACTTTTTTCAATAAAATTATTTTTTATTATAGATATGTAGATGACACAATAGTTCTATTTGACGGTTCATTAGATGAACTAAACTGCTTATTACAATTTTTAAATTCTCTACACCATTCTATACGCTTCACGATGGAAATTGAAAATAATCATTCCTTACCGTTCCTAGATCTGCTAATTTCCAAATCTAACAACACTTTCGAATATTTCATCTACAGGAAACCAACACACACAGACACTGTAATTCCTTTCTATTCTAACCATCCTCACGACCATAAGGCAGCTGCTTTTAATTCTTTAATTTCTAGGCTATTGTCCATCCCCCTATCTATAGCTAATTTCAACAAGGAAATGGGCATCATTAAACAAATAGCATATAATAATGGTTTTCCTAATTCTTTTGTTCCTAAACTTTACAAACACAAATCCTTAAAAATTTTGAATGCTAACTTGATCTCTCCTCCTTCAGGATTTTACTTACCAAGTTTAACTTTTCTGGGTAAAGTTTCTTATGATGTTAAAAACATATTTGATAGGTTCATTCCTGATTGCAAAATTTCTTTTCATACCAATAATAATCTATAGGTTCTAATTTGATTAATAACAAAGATAAGATCCCTATTATGGACAAGTCAGGCGTTTATGAAATGTCTTGTTCATATCAAGGTTGCAATGCTACATACATCGGCCAGACTGGTCGTAAATTTTCCCTGAGAATCCATGAACATAACAGAATCATTCAGATTTGATTGATGAAATTAATTCTTCTAGTTCCTTTTCAAACCATATTGTTAATAATAAACATCAATTTGATATTGCTTCAGATCTAAAAATTTTACATGTTTGCAATAAAGGCCCTAAACTTAATATTCTGGAGATTTTTGAAATCAATAGAGTTAATAAGGACAATAATTCGGAATCGTTGAATGAACAAATTAATTTTGATTGTATCTCCTTCTTCAATGCCTTACAATTTTACCATTAATCAAGTGGTTATCTACTTTAAATTGCAGTTTTCTATCCCAACTTGTGTGTTTTCTCTTACTGATTCTGTTTCTTAGTCAGGTAGTTACCTACACTGTATTATTTTGATATTATTTCATTTCTTAACAGCTTCTTCTATTCGCTGATAGAGGACGCTACGGTTTAAAAATCAAGTCTTTATTATCGACCTTTTCAAGCTTATTCTTTCTTCTTCATTCTGCGCTACACGAAATTGGTGTTTGATATTCGACAAATTGTTTCAATAATTATTACGAATGTTACTGATGAGGGTTCCACCATTAGAATGGTCCCCAACCATTCCCCCCTAATAATAATGTGTTGTCCCTAATTTGCGCCACACATCTTCAAGTTTTTATACGTTTATATTAAGTTTTTACACTTCAATTCTCCATGCCATGTGAGTATCCATTTTGAATCCAAGTTTTACCTTTTTGCTGGTCTCATACTTTTTCAAAATTGTAATTATTGTTCTTTACCGATTTCAGTTTAACCCTGTATTACTTCAACTGAAGATGAGCATTACTTTGCTTGAAAACATGTTTTAGAATTTTATGTAACGCAAACCCTTAAGTTTCTTGTGAAACTTGCGTTTTCATACCCCCCCTCAACATTGGGTTGAAATATATATTGTGGAGACGACTTCGAGTTTTACTTAACTTCGCTGACATTGAAACTCCACTTTGAGTATGGTCTACTTCCTTCAAATTCAATGAAAGATTGCAACCAGGAATCGTTAGAGTCGAATGATTTGTTTACGAATATTCAAGAAAGTCTGCTGCAGTTGTCAAGTAAATATGGTCTCTTGCGTAAAAGAGATTTGAACAAAATTGTTTCAAAATATTACATATATGTCTCAAAACACAGACATCTAATTAATTCGTTACCTTCCTATTCACCATTAAGGAGAGAAGATGGGTTATAATTCAAGCAACATTTAAATCTTACTATGTTTGTAGATTCTACGTTTTTTTGAAATATAAATTGTTAATGCATAATAATTAAACAAATTTGTGTTTTCTGTTTAATGAAACTTCATAGCGAATAATAAATAATAATGTTAATTCTTATAGAAATTTTGAATTATTCACAGGTATATCTACAATATTTAATGGTTGTAGATCATACGTTTACCTTTTCAACTGTCAAAAAATTTCCACTTAAATATCGTGGCGCCACGAAAAAATTTCCGGAAATTTTTTTAGTTGCCATTGTGACTAGTCAAAATTAAGGCATCTTATTAGTTGAAAAGTAGAGAAGTGACATTTTCATATACAACTTTGTGAAATTTTCAGCACTGCGTTCCCTTTGATTGGAACACAAAAACCCAACAGTGGATAACAAAGGGTATGAAAGTTTCGTGTAAAGATTTGATATCCCTTCATTACATTGGGAAATATTCGCTAGAAATTTAATCTTTTATGTTATATTTCAAAAATTATAGGAAAGTATATAGCAATGTTATAAAAGCAGCAAAACAAGTTTATTTTGGAACAAGAATAGGCAATTCTGCCAATATGTATGTAAAGATAGCTTGGCAATTTTCAATAATCCTAGAGGAAAAAATAGTAAACCATCCTCACATACTACTCTATCTGCAGATGAAATCAATAATAATTGTCGTTCTATGAGTCTATGATTATTAAAGCAGAAGAAAATCCAGTCATCTACTTGTAGCATGTATCGTAGAAAGATTCATTTTATTTTTGATGAATTGAAAGAAATAATAAAAGATATAAAAAATTAAACTTACCTCTGACTGTGACAAGATCTCTGCTAATGTTTTACTCTATCTACCAGTTAATTCTATGACTATTTCAGCAGAGGCAATCAATTTATCATTCTTGAGTGGAATATTGCCGAAATGCCACAAGATAGCCGTATTAAATTATTTGCTCAAAGGGGTGACTGTGATATCATATGAAATCTAAGACCTATTTCACTTTTGCCAACATTGGCCGTCAGTTAAAAATTGGTAAAAATATTATGTTTTAGTTTCTGCTATATAATCATTCTCTGAGCTCTCACCAATTTGGTTTCTGATCAACAAACAGCAGAAATGATGCCATATTTGCTTTGCTGGAGAATATACAGGGTGTATCTAAATAACACCAAAAAATTAAAGGGGTGATTCTGTGATGAAAATTAATGTGAGTGTTTGGTATAAAATTTTTTGAAAAAACCCTCCCCGGAAAAGTTACACCCCTTCGAAAATTAAAAAAAAATGGTTTTTCTTTTTTATTTTCCCTGTATATCAAGCTAAAGACACGAAACTTGGTAAACATTATCTGTCAATAAGAGTACACTTTTTGAAATTTTTTCAACCCTGAAGTATGCTTAGAAGGGGTTGATTATTTCAACCCCTAAGATATTTTTTCTTACAACTTTTTTTTAGATGAAAATTTTTTCTTTAAAAAAGTATGACTGAAAAGCCCATTTCATTGACTAACTTTTTTAACTCAACAAGTTTTTTTCAAAAACTTAAGCATTTATGAGAAATAAAAAATATGCTCATGTAAAATAGCATTTTATTAAACAACAGCTAATCAAATTATGATTATGAGACTTCTACAACTAAAAACAAAAGTGAACAATGAACAAAAACCTGTCGAATATCGACAATACAATTATAATGATTGTTGAAAATGACCGCCTTCAGCTTCAATACAAGCATCTACCCTTTTCCTCATAGAATTGGGTATACGATGAAATATTCCTGGAGAATTTCTAATAGTTTCACACCCTGCTACAATGCGGTTTCGCAGATCATCGATATTTTCAACTGGGTTTGTGTATATCAAAGATTTCAGATATCCCCATATGCAAAAATCAAAAGGATTAGGGTCAGGGGAGCGGGCTGGCCAGTTTACAGGTCCTCCTCGACCTATCCATAGATTGGCATATACCTCATCCAGGTGAGTTCTTGCACGTATACTAAAATGAGCTGGTGCACCATCGTGCATAAACCATGAATGTTGCCTAATTTGAATGGGAACCTCTTCAAGAAGAACAGGTAATTCTTCGAGGAGATGACAATATGCTTCACCATTTAATCGTAGCGGAAGAAAATGAGGACCAATTAAATGATTATCAATAATTCCGAGCCACACGTTTAATGAAAATTGATACTGATGATTTCCTTCAAGAAAGCCATGAGGATTTTCGTCAACCCAAAGGTGATTGTTGTGAAAATTTCTATTACAGTCTCTTGAGAAACTCGCCTCGTCAGTAAATAAAATATTACCTAAGAACTGTGGTGCTTGGCCAATCATATTAATAAGCCACTGACAAAAAATCACACGGAGTAAAAAATCTCGAATCATTAACGCCTGCACCCGTTGAAGATGATAGGTATACAACATTTGTTCTTTTAAAATTCTAAAAACAACGGAATGGCTTACATGTAGGACACGAGCTATTCTCCTGGTACTAGTTTCTGGGAATTATTCAATTGAATTAAGTACGGCTTCATCTACAGCTGCAGTTCTAACTTCTCTAGTATGACCAGAATCATAATTTCTTTTTTCAAAATTACCACGTTCCCGCAAGCGTCGGTGAATAGTTGTGAACGTAGTATGATGGGGTAGTCTACGCTGTGGGTACTGTTCAGCATAAAGTCTTTGCGCTTCCAATGAATTACCGTTAGCACGACCGTATGTAAAATGCATATCTGCAATTTCCAAATTCGAATATGCATTCATATTTTCAATCAACTAATATTTCCTACAAAACACAATCATAAAACTTGTGAAACAATAAGATGGGTGACAGAAAATGACACTACACAATCCTAGTGTCAGTATTAATGTTTTTATGCAAAGCACAGGCCACTAGACTTGACGCAAAATACACTCGCGTTGGCTCATCTTTTTGAAAATGCATTGCATTAGATTTTTTTTCTCGTAAATGCTCAAGTTTTAGAAAAAAACTTGTAGAGTTAAAAAAGTTAGTCAATGATTTGGGCTTTTCAGTCATACTTTTTTAAAGAAAAAATTTTAATCTAAAAAAAAGTTGTAAGAAAAAATATCTTAGGGGTTGAAATAATCAACCCCTTCTAAGCATACTTCAGGGTTGAAAAAATTTCAAAAAGTGTACTCTTATTGACAGATAATGTTTACCAAGTTTCGTGTCTTTAGCTTGATATACAGGGAAAATAAAAAAGAAAAACCATTTTTTTTAATTTTCGAAGGGGTGTAACTTTTCCGGGGAGGGTTTTTTCAAAAAATTTTATACCAAACACTCACATTAATTTTCATCACAGAATCACCCCTTTAATTTTTTCGGTGTTATTTGAATATCTCTATATGAACAAGGGTGAAGCAGTAGTAAAAATCGTTACGAATTAACAAAATCATTTGACTGTGTTGATCATAAAATATTGCATGAAAACTGAAAAATGTATGGCATCAGAGATTCAACATTAAGATGGATCCAATTATACTTATCGGAGTGCACACAAATAGTGTCTCTTAGCAAAGGAAGCTCAAAGTCGCAATCAGTCAGTTGCGGAATACCACAAGGGGCAGTATTTGTCCCACTTTCATTTTTATTGTTCATTAATGATCTAATTTCACTATGTTCGCAGATGATACTACAATACTGTGGCGTGGCATCAACAACGATGAACTAGTTCACTTATACCTGAAGACATATCTGTAGTGAATAATTGGTGTGATAAGTACATGACGTGATCAAATAAACTTTGTGAAAATCGTATCGAATAGTTTGTACAAAAATGCAAGTGATGGTAAAATTTTTTTGATTTATATGCTGTAATACACTGTAATACTTCTACTGGAATCAAATTATCATTGTCGTTGCATGACTACTACATTATCAGCTCGAATTCAGGAAAATCTCCCCAGGCTTTCGGACTATATTTCGGTCACGAAAACGGAATCGGAAGTAGCAGTACTTTAAAATGCGAAACATGAATTCAGTTTGGCAACAAATATATAAGCTTTCTCAACCAATACACAAATTGCTTTCGCAAAGAAATTCGGAGAAAAAGCTCGCGAATAAATAGAGGAGTTTTCGAGTCATAAATAAAACATGGAGGTAAATCTCCAGAGGAGTTTTAAGTCTTTTATTTCTTTCGGCCACAAAGCGAAATATTTACTTTGGGAGTGAGGCTTTGTGCAGGATGAAAGGGTGTTTCTTTGTCTACATCGGATCGCCGGAGTAGGTATTTCGCGAATTATTTTATTACGAAGATTCGATTACATGCAGTGTCTCTCTGTGAATGGAACTTCAAAGTCGGTCAGTCATGATGAAAGGGTCACTGGAGAAGGACTATATGAAAAGGATGTGGCAAATAATTTTGTTTTTGGCAGTAGAGCCGTCAGGCCTTCCTCGTTCTTCTGTATCTGCAGTATAAATTACGGAGACAGCTACAAAACAATATTATCAAAGCAAAAAACATTAACATTGACTTGTATTTGTATTTACAAAACCTTGATATACGTTAAATGTAACATGGGTCAGTCAGTTTTAGAGAAATTCAGATCAACATAAATACCCAACTAGAAACGTCAACTCTTTGTCAGTACTGAAACACAAACTGAATAAATATGAAAAATCTCCTAGATATGCTGGTATGAAGTTTTTCAACAAACTTTTGAATACATACGAAATATGGGTCTCAGAAAATTCAAAACGACAAATTTTGGAGTCAATTCTTGTATATATGGCAGAATTGACTCCAAAATTGATAAACGTTTTAAAAGTTGACAATATTAAAATCTCCAAGAAAAATATTACTACAATATCAAAATTACATAGTAAAGTGAAAACACCCATTTCGAAATTACAAAAATCAAATGTTTTTTATAAAATTCCTAAGTCATATATTGGTCAGACGTCTAGAACACTGAATGGTCGCAATATTTCACATAAAAGCGACTGTAGACGAAATGTTGATTCATGTGCTTTGGCAGGACACGTTATCTCTAGAGACCACAGGATGGATTATAATAATACCGAAATTTTGAATAGTGAAACTAATTTGTCTAAAAGAATTTTCATGGAAATGGTTCAAATTAATAATGAAGAACAGTCGATGAACAAAAGAACAGACCTGAGTAATCTCAGCAAAATTTATACATATCTACTTAATTTTGAGAAACATAGGATAAAATCACCCTCTAATCAGAATCTTCCAACTTGATTACTGAAATAAATAAGTCACTGTCATTCCTACATCAGTCATTTCATTTCACTTCATGTATATTCTACTTTCGTTTTTTTCCAATTTCATCATTCATTCTCACGTTAGTAAGTACTCCATTTAATCTTTCCTACATTTATTGTACAATGCGTATTTTCAGTTGTCCTGAGGAAGGTATCAAATTATACCGAAAGCTTGACAGTATCAAAGAGTTTTCTTCGCAACCCTGACTGCAACCCCACAAATACTACAAACTAATATACAGCCAGTCACGAATTTATATATATATATATATATATATATATATATATATATAATTACAAGTATTTTAATTTTGCACATCGGTGCTTTCCGATGTGTGTACATCAGTGGCGAATCATGACGTTCGGCGGACTGAGGCGCAACTGATTTCAGCGCCCCTTTCCTTCTGGAATATGCCTACCCAGTAGGCCGTATATTTAAAAAACGAAGGCAGTTTTTCTCAAATATCGTTCTTGCTACGAATTCATTATATAAAATTCGAAATATAAAAATAAAATTCTGAAGTCAACAATAACAAAAAAAAAGACATAAAAGACTATAAAATATGAAGTTTTCTGGACTTTCTTTTTGCAAAGTCATCTATCACATCATCAAAGATTAGTTTTTCCATGACTTCCCTTTCGATAAAGAGAACTGAAAGGGTTTTCAAATTTTCTTGAGATAAACTATTCCGCTGATACATTTTTATTCGTTTGAGAACGGAAAATGATCTTTCTCCACTTGCGTTACAAATGGGTGTGGTTAAAAATATTTTCAAAATGGTTTCAACATTGGGAAGAGTTGAAGATAGACCATCTATGATTAATTTGTACATATCTTCGGGATTCGACAACTTCATTTCCTTCGCAAAGCTTTGGAATTGAATAAATTCTTCTTTGAAAAGGAAAGTATCAATGTCATCTTTGTACAATTCGAGCAATCTGTCTATGCACAAGTCTCTTTCCACTGTAGAAATCTTGGTATCAAAAATGAATTTGAAGTGTGCCAGAATTGCATTGTATGCTTCAGCTCGTTTTTCCAGTTCAACTATCAACATTAAATTCATTTACGATGAATGCTTTTCTGCCACACAAAATTGTATCGTTTTCTACAGATTTGTCAAATGTTATTTTTCTTTTTCTCGCACGAAGGTTTTATTCCATGACTACTCAGTATGGAAAAATTGACTTTGTTTTGTCCAGTTTGGCGCCCCCCGCCTGAGAGTACTAATAAAGTTCTTTGTCTTTCATTTCTGCAAGCCTTATTTTTTCTGTGTGTGTGTTATGTGTGTAACGTACAATAGTAATATACACCATACCAAGCGGCCATTAGTCCACCGCAGGCATGTGTTATGAGAAGCAGCAGCTTGGTGGAGGGCATAATAGCTCACAATATTATGGGAATGCCCTCAGACATCATGCCTAAAACTATCTACCTTCACACGTCCTACACTGTGGTCTTTCCTGAAAGAGAAGATTGGGTCTGGAATGAAACCAACCTATATATAGGGCAAATGAACGTTGGTTCACCGATGGTTCGAAAACTCTAGAAGGCGTCGGAGCCGGAATATATGGGATGAACCCAGTAGTGAAACGCTCATTCAGTATGGGTAAACTAGCTATGATATTCAGCATATTCTCGTAGAACTGCCAAGAATGTCATATAATGGCATACAATAAAAGACTTGAGTATCGGCGTAGTCTACCGGGCCATGCCAATTCCAAAGCATTCATTGCTTGTACAAGAAAAAAACAGCTTTCTGACAAACTGCTAGAACTCAGTAGAGCGCATCTCAGAGTTATAGTAGGTTTGCTTACTGGCCACTGCAAACTCAAACATCACGTGCATAAATTTGGACTTGCACAAGATGCAGAGTACCGGCTATGCATGGAGGATGATGAAACGACTAAACACAATCTGTGTACATGCCCTGCAGGGGCCAGAACCAGATTTTCAATATTTGGCGATACGACAGTTAGGCTAGAAAACCTGTCATACATTCCTCAATTTCATCAAGAGATTGGATATACTGGGAGAAATTTAACCATAGGGTGAGCCACAATAGGCCATTGGCGGCAGTAGAGAGCCTGAAATGTTCAAACCTAACCTAATATACACGTCTGCTACCGCATTTCCACGACAGAGAGTTACAGGAGGGTTAAAATTGCAGCAAAAAATCAACGAAAAAAAGTGTATAGCCGCATACGGAAAACTTATTGTACGTTGTAAGCTTAGAAAATATCGTCTGCCACATGAATTCCACAACAAAACTCGTCTGCCACCCACATTAGTAAGCTCAAAAAAATATTTGAAAAAAATTATACCGACAATTGAAATGCTTGTTTTCATAACAGCAATCACAAAAATAATAGTTTGTTACTAATAACATACCACGACGGTATTTACATGAAACCTATGAAAAAATTCCAATCCAAACAAAAAGTGGAAAAATATTAAATATATGAAAAAAAAAATGGAAAATTTGTACTTTTTTTATAAAATCGCCTCAATCACGAAAACTAAATGAGTTATCGGAAAGTTGTAGATGAACAATTCTGTTGTCCTTAAAGACTTCTATAAAAAGTTTTCACAAAGTTTTTTCATATTTGGAGAAACAATACAGATATGGACTTGGAAATATTTGACGTTTTTTGTCTAAAAACAGCAAAACCTCGAAAACAACAAGAGATATAGGAAAAATGCATATAATTAGTTTCATAGTTCTTGATGAGATCTACAAAAAGTTTCCATAACATTTTTCCATATCTTAAAAAAAAATTAAAATAGCTATTTTTTAAAAACACCAAAAACTCGAAATCGAAACGGAATATCGACAAATTGTATCCTTTTACTCAAACAGACCTACAAAAAAATCAACTAAATTTTTCGGTATCTCCGAAAAAAATTGCAATATGGACTAAAAAAAAAATAAAAAAAAACACCGGAAATTCGAAAAAGAAATGTGTTATCGAAAAATTATCAACAAACAATTTCATTGTACTAGCACAGTACTACAAAAGTTTCCCATGAAATTTTTTTATATCTTGAAAAAAATGATTTGATGACTTGGAACCCTCCTATAACCACCTGTCGTGGGGGTGCGCCGGAAACGTTCGTATCACTATTATATATTACATGCAAGGAATATGAATCTTTCGAAAATGACCCGAAAATTTTTGTCTCTAACTTCTGGGCTATTATGTATCACACACTTCACTTCAAATTCCATCACTAGAGACAAAAATTCAATTTTATATAGGAATAGTCAATACAAACCTAGGAAGCATATTGGCTGACTCCTGGTTTTATATTGGGCTAATATATATGTTGGAATGTGAATTTTCACAAATAATACCTATTGGAGTCAATATTGGTTGAATAATTTTCATTCATAGCAATAAAACAATGTTGTTTCCAACATCAACAATGAATATTTCCATCCCAATATTCTTCTTATATCGGTTCTATATAAAAACATAAGTGTTTGATAAAAATGAGGACAGTCTAAAAACAATCATAGCTCAAGATCTATAGGAGGTTATGTCTTGATGCAATTATAACTATCTCTGTTTCAATATAAATGAAACTAACATCTCTTCAAGTTTCTGGGAATATATATTGATATTAAACTTAAATTTGAAGGCCATGTATATTATGTTTATAAGTGTGGAAAATTTAAAAAAAAATTAAAGTACATGTATGTATAGTTATACAACATCTGTTTAAATGTAAATCATCATCTGTCTATACTAGAACATAGGTATGTGTGTGATAATCATTTAATATCTTGTAATTTCACTTCATTCTTTCTTTTCTATTTCAATAATTTTTTGTTGTCAGTTTTTTCACCAATGGCATCTTCTTCAAATATGAGGTAAAATTTTAGATTACAAAAACAAGAAGTCTTCCTCGTATAAAATATGTCGAATACATCCACAAGTGTTCTTCGTGCGATATTTTGGATCAATTTTCATATATTGATATAGTCACAACAAGTTTTATTTCATGAGAAATTTATAAATCAATACATTAAATTGCATTGTAACTGTATAAGATTACTATATTTTATCATTTCATAAATTTTACCACTTAGTATATCACGCACAAGCTTTCAAGCTTCAGTGATTCTTCATGTTTATTTTCACCGTTCAATGTTCAATCTTCAATTGTTATTATATCTGTAATTTTGGAAATAAACATTATTATTATTATTATCAATTTTGGAAACTGTCTGATGCATAGCAAATGTATAACTGCAACCTGTTGAACTAACAAGTTCTGTCTGTAGTTCAGTACAGTTCAGTTGGCGTTAATACTTCTTCAACGAAATGTAAAATTTCCAGGTCTCAGGTTGGAAAATTATTTCGTATTTTTGAACCACTAGCAATGAAAATTACAAAAATTATACCATATGCTTGCAGTTCCATCAGCGCTATCTGTAGAGAAAATTTTCTAAGATTTGGCGGAAGAACCGGTATTGAAATCTACTTGACAATTTGGAGAATCCACACCAGATTCCGTAATAATTCTACAGATGCATAAGATGTAAAAATTTCTTGCAATCTCCATATATCGGTCTTCATTCTCTCTTTCTTGGAACACACAGTTTTCACTGGAGATCTGTGTAAAGATGTAAAGGCGTTTATATCATGGTTTTCATTTGTTACTGGGAAATCCTCTGCACTGAGAGATTTTTATGTGGAAGTATAAAATTTTGATTGGGAGATGATAGCAATCGCGTATTCAGAATTGTAGGAATAAAATACCTTTTAATAATAATAATAATAGTAATAATATATTTATTATCCACAACATTACACAGTGTATGTTACATATTACAAATTAGAAAGTACAGTATTTCTTGCGGATAAAAGGCTATAACTGGTTCAGTTGTGGACGAGTCCACCCCTGTTCTTCCACAAGTGCCAGCGAAATTGAGAGAAGAGATTTCAGAAGCAATTGATAGATTGAGTGATAAGAGAGAGAGGGAGAGAGAGAGAAGAAGGGAAAAAAGAATGGGAAAAAGAATAAGTGAGTCAGGAGAAGGTAGATAAGAGTGAGACTTTCTACATCGCATCAAGAAATTCCATTAATGTCATAAATATTCAGAAAGTAGATATCCGGATAATATATTGGTTCTTACAATACACATTGGGCTCTAAAATGAATGTATTGATCGATGCTAGTTCGATATATACAGCCAAGCAACCCAAGATTAGCATATTTTATGAAATATGAAATAGCAAATGTAGTTCGATACGTAACAGAAAATTGGATGTTCTCATTCTATAAAATGTAGGCAATGTTGGCATCATATCTGAAATCGGGTGCATTTGTATGCATTTCCTCAGAGTGAAAGCAGAAAGAGATTACCTGGAACAGGCGTGGTATAGGACTCCCACACAGTATTCGTGAAAGAGTAGGGGAGACCAGACCTAGTTGATGAATTGACAGCAAATGAATTCTGATGATAACACAAAGTTTTCAAGATTTTTAAATAATGCACTCAATGCAACCAAATGTTCTTTTATTTCCAGTTTGCGACTTCGAAATAAAAACTATGATATCACAATTGAAAAATGAGAAATCTAAGAATAATAATTATAACCTCAATAGCAAGGTTCTGAAACTGGTCAACGACTCAATTGCTGAGCCCATTGCACATTCAATAAACATATTCATTTAGAAAGGGATTCATACTCATATAAATACTTGAGATCGTCCTAAAAAACAGATAATTGGCATATTTTGACAAAAATAATTTATTGAACAATGCTCAATTTCAGTACAGACAGAGCAGATCTACTATTGATTCAATCTGCGACATAATAATAATAATAATAATAACGTTTATTCAGGATTGTACATAAAAATTACACTTTTTTTTATTACTGATATATAAATACATAAAAGCCCGAACAAACATTGAGAAACCACAAAAGCCGGAGCTGCGCGTGGTGCATTCAATGCTGTAAAAAGCTTGAAAGTGATGGAAAGATAATATATAGCTAAACAAAAAAAAATATATATATATATATATATCTTGAAAATGGCTTCAAAGCAGGAGTCGAAACGTCGAGTTATAAACTCTCAACGCGGTTCAACCCATGAACTTAGTAATGTACATATTTCTGACCGCGGAAACCTTTCCGAACATATATATATATATATATATATATATATATATATATATATATATATATATATATATATATAATATATATATATAAGTAGATGTAAAAATAATAATTTAGTTAAAGATTATGAATAATATACATATGCATATGGATAATGAGTTGAAGTGGGCACATTAATGTTGATAAGTAGGTATGCAAATAGTATACTAATACATTTTTTCTTACATATTACTCGCCTGGAGAGAGGAAAAAACGGAAAGGAAATCATGACGAGAAGATAATAATATCATGCAAGTAATTCATTGATAGTGCCTAGTTTTATTCCAAGAATAAATCCCTTAAATTTTTTCCTTAGTAAACTTTCAGAATTAATTGTAAGAATATAATTTTTCTGTTCTTTAGGGAGAAAATTGAACGATTTCAATGCTAAATATCTGTAACATCTTTGTCCAATTTTTTTTTATTAGAAGAGGTGTTTTTACAAAATTTTCAGTTTTTGTCCTTGTTGAGTATGGATGATCGATACTATTCAATAATTATTTATGTTCGTGTATGTAAGCTAGGAGATTCAAGAACTGCATTTGTCTCACAGATAATACTTCCGATTCGGTACAAAGAGCTTCGGTTGGGTATGTAGATTTTTTCTTAAAGATAATTTTGAGAAAGCGTTTTTGTATATTTTCCAACTCTCGTATATGGATGTTTACCGCTCCACCCCATGCTTGGATTCCATATTGAATCCTAGATTCCACGAGTGCCGCGTATATTATTTTACTGTGGTGTGTGTCCAATATTTTGTTGAGATACTTAAATTTGTATAATATAGTTCTTAGGGTTTTTGTTACATCATTGATATGAATATCCCATCTCAAGTGGCTATCTATTGTTATACCTAAATATTTAATTTCATTTGTTACTTTTATGGAAGAATTGTAGATATCGATTTTTAAGGTTTTGTACTGCGGTAAATTATTTTTATATGAGGTGAACGGGACAAAGTACGTCTTTTCTGTATTAATCGTAAGTAGTTTATGATTGAACCATGTCATAAATTGAGTCAGATCGTTTTCAGTTTTTATTTTTAAATCTTCCCAGTTTTCATCTTCGTAAAAAATAGCTGTGTCATCTGCATAACTGATGATGTCTCCAGAGCTGTTCATACTTAGCAGGTTATTAATGTATGCAGTGAATAATATCGGTCCCAAGACAGTTCCCTGTGGGACTCCATACTCAACTTCCTTCTCTATGCTTAGTTCTGTTTTTATTTGAACATATTGTTTTCGGTTCAGCAGGTAGCTCTTAATTAGTTCAAGTGGGATACCACGGATTCCCATGCTTTCCATGACCGACAATAATTGGGAATGGCTTACTGTATAATAATATCAAAAAAGATTTTGAGGAAGGTGAATTTTACTATACCAAAGTTTACGAGATGTGCAAAGCGTTTAACACGGTGGAAAACGATGAATTATTTCAAGTATTAGAACATTATGGGAAAAGAATTTCTTAACCTTCATTTGAACACAGAAATACTACTACTTTTCTTGATTATATCAGGTAAATGATTGAACATACTAAAATCAAATTTGATTTTGGCATTGAGAAATACTCCCAGATACCAAAATCAACTGGAATATCACAATTATTTTGGAATTCATTCACAAAAACAAAAATAAGAATTCAGGTTGGACACTTTGTATCACTGAAACGAATAACTTGCGGATATATGTTTATGAGAATTTTCCTTCTTATTTTGACGTCAGCAACATGCTCCTCGATTTTATACAAGTATTTAAGAAACACTCTGTAAAACCATACTCTAGAATGAACAGTATGGTAGTTATAAAAAAAAAACTGTCTACAACCACCCACGTTTCTTCGAAATACATCATCTTGCATTCGTGCGCTACTGAAACCTTTCCGATTTTGCTCCATATATCCAGGAATTCAGCTTCCGTTGCATCCGATTCATCAAATTGTCTCTCGACCCCCATAGACTTTATATCGGCCGTTTCCAGAGAAGCAATTCCTGCGGAAAAAGTAAAAAAGCCGACGTGTCCTGGAAAAAGTACTCCCGGCCTGTCATATACAATAAATCGAACTCCGCGAAATGGTCAGCCTGGTTTGGCACAGAAACGACAAAACCTATCACAGTTATTGTTCGAAAAGTCCAACCGGAAAAGATTTTATCTCTGCCGGAATGAGTAACGTTGAGTCGAACTAGCTACTTCGAGGAAATATGTTTGCTGGTATTTTACTTGGTTGTGACAGAAAATAATGTATGCAGAATGGATGTGATACTTTTTTCCACTATTTGTTCGACTTCGGGATGATCATTCCTTCATCCCGAAAATAGTTGAGAGATATACAGGGTGTTTCTTAAGTACGTGTAGAAAATTCAGGAGCATGTTGCTGACGTCAAAATAAGAAGAAAAGTTCCTACAAACATATGTTCGCAAGTTATTCGTTTCTGAGATACAGAGTGTCAAAATTGAATTCTTATTTTTGTTTTTTGTGAATGAATTTCAAAACAATTGTGATAATCGAATAAGTTTGATATCTGACAGTATTTCTCAATGACAATATCAAATTTGATAGTGGTTTGTCTAATAGTCAGGTACAGTTTTTAAATGGTTTAAAAACTACCTCCGTGACAGAAAACAGGTGACTAGAGTCAACAACGTCACTTCCTCTGAACTAATGAACAATAAGGGTGACATTGTCAGGGAGCCAACTAAATGTAAAATACACCTGTTTGCAGATGACACCCTTATATATTACTGTTCTAGTGACATGGATGATCTGATGAATACTCTAAACAGTGAACTCAGAAAAATAAGTAAGTGGTGCAGTACTAATACTCTGAAACTTAATAGCGAAAAAACAAAATTTCTGATGTTGGGTAACAAGGCACTTCACAGTAAAGCAGATAATAGGAACCTGCAGATAATGATCGAAAACGACAGAATTGAAAATGTTAGTGTGGTGAAATATCTTGGAGTTTTAATTGATCAGGAACTAACTTTCAAAGCTCATGCTCATGCTCATGCTCATATCACAGAACATGTCTAGATGGCCCAAATTAACAATATATTATACATTAGTATTACCACATTTTACATTCTGTGCATCAATACTATTCACAGTTAATAAGAATGAGTTAGACTGACTACAGAAACAACAAAACAGAGCAATGAGAAACATATTGAAGTTACCAAGGGATACGCCGATTCCTACTATGCTTAAAGAATTAAAATGGATGTCTGTAAAAGATTATGTATATTATCATACCATGATACTAATCTACAAAATGTATCACAATTTATCACCGGATTACCTGAGTAAAAAAATTGAATTAAATGAAAACTATCACCAATATAATACTAGGACTAGATATAGTATACATATTGGAGTTAAAAATAAAAAATAAACTGAAAAATCAATATATCATACAGGAATGTTAGCCTTCAACAGCCTCGACAACAACCTCAAAGAATGTATGTCCCTAGGTTTATTTAAAAAAAAATTGAAAAATCACTTGCTGGATTAGAACCAATTTTTGTTTTCTTTTTCTAAGATGTTTTGTACAATATTTTCAACGATAAACCTACATTTTAATCTGGTTCTAAGAGTCTAAAGTATTTTATATTGTAAGAGTGTTCTGACTGACTTTAGGATTTTTATAATTTTTATTTTTCATATTTATTTTATATTATGTCTTGACCTTAATTATAACTTTTATTAATGTTTTTATATTTTATATAGTTTTTATTGACAAATTTATACACATTTATGTAAAATTAGCGATTCTGCTAAATAAAGGATTTATATATATATATATATAGGATGGATTTAGCGAGGGGCAATATATGAAAATATGAGTAAAAAAGTCGCACTTGATTTTACCGTACTGATGAGAGCTTAAGCTCGAAACACGTGTCTACGGTTGCAGAACATTTTTGAGGGTTATACCCAATAACTTTTTTACTTATATATATATATAAAAACTGAGTTTTGGAAAGTATCATAAAAAGAAACTTTTCCTTAAGGTTGCAGTCAACGGCCAGTGGATAGAGAAACTCTTTGTTAAATTGTCTAGCTTTCGAAAATTTTATTTTCTTTATGAAGACATCTGCAAAACACACACACAGTCCAATTTGTAAAAAATGTGACTCTAAGTTATAAAAAACAACTTACTAACTCGAGGTTGCTATTAAGAAGATCACAGTGCACTTCATTATTGAAATATCTTACACAACAGTTTGTACAAACAAATTAAAATATACTATGAGCAATATTCGAAAATCAATCATGATTCAAATATATTTTAGTCGGCACCATTTTGACCAAGAGCATGCAGCTCCACTCACATCATGTCACACAAAACACATGGTACATGGAACTCGCGGACGAACTGACAAGCAGCTGTCACATGTCCACGTCAATTGGTTGACAATATATATATATATATATATATATATATATATATATATATAGATAGAGGTGAAAATTCGTGACTGGCTGTATATTAGTTTGTAGTATTTGTGGGGTTGCAGTCAGGGTTGCGGGCTATTTATATATATATATATATATATATATATATATATGTATAGCTCTTTGCTTTTATGCCGTACTACTACTTTTGTTGTCTGAAAGAGTTTATTACAGTTTGCAAGAGTTCTATAATGATGGGTTCTGAATCGTTTAATTCAAGCATGAATCGCACCTAGTTGAATTCATATATCTTCTATTGTTTCCATCTGAAAACTTTTCAGTAAGCAGTTAGCTAAAAGCTTACTGCTTACTGAGTAAGCTTTTAGCTCCAGAAGATGCTAACTTTGTTGGCGAAACGCGCGTCGAGTGTGATTGTGACGTTGGTTTCGTGTTTGGGTACTTTATTTTTTTCTTGAATTTAACTTTGTAGTATCATATTATTATCATTATATACAAAGACCACCATAAAACTCAATAATCACAATTATGAGTCTCTGTCTATTATAATGCCACTATGTTACACAAATGAGTTTGAAACACACTATTTCAACAACAGAATATGACAGAACTGTCAGAAGTTTACTTTGTGGAAAAAATAAATATTGATTCAACAACAAACGACTAGACACAACAAACTCTACACAACCATTTGAAGACGCAAGTAATGATTTTTTTCGATAGTTTGAATTCTGTAACTTGTAAGTAATACAGGTTTAAGTTGCCTGATCATGTCACCATCACCATCCTTCCTTCTTCGATTGTTATCGAATGGAATACGTATAGTGACACAATTTTGTCTATGGTGAAGACGTATCACCTATGAGATGTGACAACGCCCAACTCAATATAACGAATACAGATTGTGACAATTCACGACTTCAAACCAGGATGTAAACAGCTAGGTCCAGTACAATACTTTATAGGTCTATGGCTCAAACGGCTGTGAATGATTTGTTGCTCAAAACTTTCAAACTTTTCAAACAATCAGACCACTGAGCATAATTTTGTAAAAGCAGTCCAAACCACACCAGTAATGCAATTATAAACCCCCGAGAAACCAGTCATGTCACAATTGTTCATAATAACTGCACCATCCAAGGCAACAAATAACACCACAACAGTCAAATGTTATTTTTCTTTGTTTAAAATCTGAAAATCCCACCCCTCTTGTCTGAGGTTCATTTGATAGTTACCAATCTCGACAAAAAATGTAAAATGCCTTTCGAAATAGAAGCCGTTTTGATATGCATTTGGGTTTCATAATGACTTCATTTCAGACTGCAAATAGAAAAAAATTATGACCCTATAACCCGTCCTTGGATCCGTCCTTGAGACTGGGTACAAATCGTTAATGTAAGTAACTCACAGCGAGTTATTCTTGATGACATTCCTGGCTAGCAAAATACTTCGGCTTCCACGGCTGTTATGTTAGTTTGCGGATTCATTATCGGGGACCATATGCAACGATGTGCCGCAGCAGATGCAGTAAGAGATTGATGAACAGTTCAAAACCACATCTCCCTCGAGACAAACCATAATTCATCGAGTAGTAGGAATAATTGCGACTATGAAAGCGTATTTGAGACTCTGATTAACGTCTACGCCATTTGTTCATGCTCCAGTTCGATATAATCCGGCTTATTTCGTTCGTAGTTTGCCTAATCAAAATTCATTAATTACGGTAAACATGCACTGCCATCCTTACAACCATCAGTAGAGTACGACCAACTCATGTTTGAGTTCATGATGGGCCTCAGGCACTGAGAATAATATATAGGATGATGTACTCTGCTGACAATGCTGTCACAAAGCACTGCTCACACCAAACATACCAACATCGTATACAGGGTGATTCAAAAGTACTTTGACAAACTTCAAGAGGTGATTCCTCACAAAATTCTAATATGAATTGTCCAAATAAATATATATCCGGAAACGCTTCGTTTCCAAGATATAGGGTGTTGAAGTATTATTTTTATTTTCGTTTATTTCAAATAACTTTTGAAATACTGTACTTAATTAAACGAAACTTGGTAATACGAGGTTTTTGAGGTGTCGAATTCGAACCTGATGTTATTATTGCTCGTACTCGTAGGGGGCGCCACCAACACGTCTTTTTCTTTTTTGAAGATTCATAACTTTTTTGAGTGTTCTTCTAGCACATTTTTCAGTAAAAAAATCGATTCCCCTATCATATCTACGTAAAAAAGCTACCCCTGTTACAAGTCGCTTTAAGCAACCGTTTTCTAGATATTAGAACTTGAAAATTTCAAGTGGATTATTTGATAATCTATGCATGTAATAATTATTACCTTTATTTTGCATTTGCATTAATTTGACGTTTAAGTAAGCAGTTTTTTTTTTTTTTTTTTTTAGGGGGCGCCACCTATTCTATTACTTTTTACTCGCTTGAAGAGGTCATTACTGTTGGGTACGTTCCTTTATGACATCCTTAAGCGAAATAGTAATTTAATAATAATAATTCAATAGTAATAATTATTAGTAATAAAATTTGCAAGAAATGTCAACATTTTATTTCAGGAAATTTTGAATATGTAGAATAAACTAAAATGAACGAAACTAAATTGTATTCAAATAAATTGTTGAAAGTGTCCACCTTCAGCGAAGATACAGGCAGTCAGTCGTCTAGTCATTGAATCTCGTACCCGCTCAAAAATTATTGGTGTGTTCCTTATTGTTTCACATGCGTCTACTATTCGGTTTCTAAGATCTTCCTCGTTCGCTACTGGAGTTTTATAAACTAGTGACTTCAAATAACCCCCAAAATAAAAATCTATCGGGTTTAGATCTGGGGACCTTGGTGCCCACGGCTGGTTAGGTTCTTCTACACCCCTACCGATCCATCGATTTGGATAACTGTGTTAAGGAATTCCTTGGCTACAACGCTAAAATGGGCTTCGCGCGCATTGCCATCCGCAAGGCCATAAACGAAATGCATATCGGCTAAATGAGCATTATTGTTTAAATAATCCATTTTTTCAAAATTAGTGTTTTCTAGTTCTACTTACGGAAACTTCAACAAAACGTTTAACTGTCACAAAATATGTAATTACCAAAACTACTTACTTAAACGTCAAATTCTTTTCCAAAGCGTTCTTGTGAAAAATGCAAAATTTTGGGTAATAACTTCAACATGCATCGATTATCAAATAATTGACTTGAAATTTTCAAGTCCAAATATTTAGAAAACGATTGCTTACAGCGACTTTCAACAAGGGTAGCTTTTTTACGTAGATATGATAGAGGAATCGATTTTTTTACTGAAAAATGTGGTAGAAGTACGCTCAAAAAAGTTATGAATCTTCAAAAAAAAAAAAAGACGTGTAGGTGGCGCCCCCTACGTGATAACCTGGACTTCACTAATGAGGGACTACATACCGAAACCGGTCTGCAGTTGGTTCCTTGTTTGGATAAGGGCTGTCCTGCTGTCTGTCTCTGAGAGCTCTTGCAAAGTTGTTCCTTCAAAGTAAGTATCTTTGCACATATGTCTGACAGATATAATTCAATATCTGTCAAGGTATTAGCCAGAGAAGTAGTTGTTTTCTGTCGGACATATGCCATACAATCTATACAAAGGTATAGTGAGTTCCTAAAGGATTGTTTTCGACTGTATTACAGTCACTGGAACATATATATATATAGATATATATAACCTCATGTTAATGTCTTGATAAAGAAAATAAACATTTCCGAAAGCTTGACCATATAACAAAGAGTATTCTTTCAAACAGTTAGTCAAGTCTACCCTTCGTCTCATACATATTATATATATATATATATATATATATATATATATATATATATATATATATATATATATAAGACATTAACATGAGGTTTATAGTAAAAAGTCAACATTGATGAGACACATACAAAGTCGTGATTCATGATGGTGGAAAACATACAATTTCTTTTTTAATGATTATTATAATAATTTCGGTTCAAACTTTCCTATAAGATTTTTTGAAACTCGCACACATAACACAGTGCCTTCGGTTTTCCTGTGGGAGAAGATGTTGGGAATCTTTGCTATCGGCCCCTATTTTCCGGTTCACCTGTATATTATTTATTGTTTTCTTTTCGTTTGTTTTTCTGATATTCGGGGTTGCATTGCCCATGGGTTTGTTATAGATATAGTCAGTCCGTCCTTGATCTTGCTAAGATTGGATTTGCTTTTAGCACAAACAACAATATCGGTGGTAAAATTCAAAACGATCAGCTAATATGAACAACTCACTATAATTTATTTTTATCAATAATTTCAACTTTGTAAGCTGAACTCCGCCTATTATGCCGTTATTTTTTATGTATATAATATAAAGGTATTTAAAAACAACTGGAATGGACAATAAAGACGTTATAATGATTATTATTTTTCAATTCTGTTTGCATCATGTTTTATTTCCAAAACTGATATTTTAAATATTTCCACTAGATTTTGCGACAAACCACAATTATTACACAAACAAAAATTAAAACGGTTTTTCCGATTTTCCCGGAAAATATGAGGTTTTGTGGAAAAATCTTGGATACAATCAATAGTTGTAAAACTTTTTATAATAAATTTTTAAATCGCAAAACATAAAACTTATTACTTACATACTTCTTCAATTGTTTCCAAGGACTCCAAGGCTTTAGGCGGACCAATCCAACATCCAACTGATAACCTGACAAACCCCTGTCGACGTAACTTTCAGTTTCGAAAAATTAAACAAATTACATCGGTTACCGCTGTCTAGAACTATTGGCAACGCTGTACAGAAGATATGACAGTGACAATAATTCTGTGCAATACCTTGTGGACAATAGCAGAACTATTTTTGTCTCTCTTTCATGTACTACAGAGGAATCACTGGAGCGATCTGCCGTTTTTCGTCCGAGGTTTTGAAAATCATTGTTAAAAATATAATCCGTTTGATTTTATGTCTGAAAAATAGTATGAATAGTTCCTCAATGCTCACCTCAGTCTTCTAAATTTCATATAAATATATCAGTTGCAAAAGCGATTCTTCTCAACTGTTTTTGATTTTACAACAAGATTTTCAGATTTCTTTTTAAATTGTGAGGGAACGTTGAAGTAGAAAATTCTGAAAAAAATCGTGATCATCTTTTACTTTGACATTGAAATATCATATTTGAAATGGAATCTGATGAATGGTTTTTGGGAAAACTGAAAAAAACCTTTAAAAATTAGGTTTTTATTTTTTTCCTCGAAAACTGTTCATCAGATTTTCTTCTACATCTCTCTAATTATTCAATTTGAATGCCAAAACGACTCGAATTTTTTCAGAATTTTTAATCTTGCCGTTAGTTTTTTCATGGGTTTATATTAACTTTAATGTTGTTATTTCAGAATTGCATATTACCGTAACTGGTATAGACATATTTTCGATAACATTAATTGACCCCTTTTTTGCCTGCTGACTTAATATCGTAGTTTTCTTTTCTTATTTTGGAATTTCTAAGAATGGGATTCCATTTTCGGTTGAGGTTCACAGCTTCTTCTTTTCTGTTGAAATTCTCCGTGTGTTTGTGGATCTCTGTTGCCTCCTGTACAAGTCGGCTATGGTATTCCTGGTTGGTGGCAAGAAGTTTTACGTCCTCAAACAGAATCTTGTGGTTTCCTTCACTGAGCGCGTGTTCTGCCACTGCCGATTCGTCCGTTTGGCATAATCTACAGTTCCTCTGATGTTCCTTCAGCCTTGTTCCCATGGATTTTTTTGTGATTCCGATGTATACCTTTTCGCAAGTGCATGGTATGCGATATACCTCCGCTGCAGATAGTGGGACTCTTTTGTCTTTTGCTTTGTTGTATTTTCTTGGTGGGTTTTAATACTGTTTTAATGTTGTGTTGCCCCAAGAGTTTTCCAATTCTGTCTGTGACCTTGGGAATATATGGAAGATACCATCGTGCAACTATCTGAGCCTCCTCCCTACTTCGTCTCGTGGAAGACCTCGGTTTCATGGTCTTGTTGATTTCGGGTGCACTATATCCGTTCGATCTCAAGGTTGCTTGGGTTCTAGTTCATCCCGTAGATGCTCAAGTTCACAATTCTCCGAGCACGTTCTGCTAGTGTGGAGATAATTCCTCGCTTCTGACTAGTGTGAAATGCCTATTCTTTATCACAGAATATTGCTGTTCTTGTTTGATGAAGCTGGATTGGATTTCATGTTCCAAGAAAATTAATTGGTCTAGGATAGGCTGAAAATTTTGGAATCCTGATTGGAGTTTGTTGGAACCAGTCAGGACGTCAGATCACCATTTTGTTAGACAACATACTCAAGCAGCTGGTGAGCGATATTGGAAGGTAACTTTCTGGTAACTTGGGTTTCATTCCAGATTTTAGGATTGGTATGATATGGACATCTTTCCGTTGTTCGTGGTAGGTTCCTGTAGACCGAATGACTTTGAAAATATGTAGAATATTACTAAACTGTTTTCCAGAGAGATGTTTCAGGAATTCATAGTTGAATTTATCTGGCGCCGGTGCCAAAGAATTTGCTTCTTTGAATCCATCCATTGTGAAAGCTGATTTGTGATCTTGTTACTCAATTGTCTCGAAATTTAATTCATCTTGTTCATATGCATCTTCGGTATCAAGAAATATAAAATCATAGGAAGTGTTGGAAGTGGTCACAGAAGACTTCGGCAATGTCTTCTGGAGTTGTTATATCCTGCATGTCGTGGATGGTATGTATATGCGATGGGGATAATCTATTTTTCGAAATCGGGAAAGCAAAGTTTGTTTATTAAAGTTGATCGATAAGAAATTCATATCATATTCTATATTGAGATTCATAATAACGAATGGTCTGAAGAGCCTTGAAGTCCACATTGTCCTATCAAAATAACGAAAATACCACTGTCATTTGATAAAACTTACACTCTCCAAAGCATTCTGGAATTTCATGGAAAATTTCATCTCCACCCTCCAATTACATCCATTTTATGGTAACCACTATCGCTCGATAAATCTCCACCAAGCCAACCCATCCCATGCACCTCCAGGAATTGAATAACAAAGTTAGTGTGCGGTTTGAACTCTAGAAATTTCTTCGGGTAGTATTATGAAGAAGTGTTTCCAACAGTTCTGCTAATAAAACTCAACTTGTAATGTCGTTAATCATGAAAGCAAAGTTTCCAATGTTATTGAGCTTGGGGTAATTAACTTTAAACTCTTGATTCATCGCCGGTTGGATATATTTCCGCGGTAATTTTACCATGGTCGTAAAAGTTTTAGAAATTCAAGTGAGTCACTGTCAGCGCCTGACGTTCGCTCTTGATTACTAGGGATTAGTTAATTAGATGGAATATGAAGGAAGATACAAAAGTGACCAGAAATCTCTGGTCTAAGGAAATTTCCATTGACTGTTGAAATCATGGACCTATAAAGTATTTTACTGGACCCAGCTGTTTACATCCTGGTCTGAAGTCGTGAATGGTCACAATCTGTAGTCGTGATATTGAGTTGGGCGTTTTCACATCTCATAAGTCTTTATCATAGTCTAAATTTTATCACTATACGTATTCGATTCGATAACAATCGAAGAATGAAGGAGGGTGAAGGTGACATTATTATGCAACTCAAACCTGTATTACTTACAAATTTCAAAATCCAAACTATCGGAAAATCATAACTTGCGTCTTCAAATGGTTTTGTATAGAGTTTGTTGTGACTGATCGTTTGTCAACGCTGCTGAATATCAATGTTTATGTTTTCCACAAAGTATACTAATGACAGTTCTGACATATTCTGTCATTGCATTGCAAAATGAAAATAAGACGTGTATTCAAACCTTAATATGTGGAGGTAATGAAATACACACTTCACGAAACATTTACTACTTCATTAGGTCTTTGGAAGATGCATAAAAAAAATTACCAAAAACTCCAAGAAATGTTTATCAAAATTTGGATTCATTTTTGGATTTCCAGCTGATGTCACAGAAAAAGCGGCTCTGTTGAAAAAGTTGGGCATGAAATGTTCAACTGAATGTGTTCCAAAGTCGGTAAAAATTTGGTTTACTGGGAATCTGCTGTGAAAAAAATTATTGAACGTCGCGATTGTGGGCCCTCGGCTATTTGTGATGGTACAATCCTTCATTATATAAAATATGTTATCCATTCATATGAAACATTGCTGGATAATGAATTTGACAGTATAATGACAAATTTTGTTTTGTACCGCACCAAAGAATACAGATCTATGTTTTTCAGAAGACTTCTGATATTGGTGTAAAAAATAATAAATGCATTCAATGACATTGTTTTAAAATTTTTCAGGTTAGTGATGATCTCTGCATTTATAAGGTTATGGGGTGGCGGAAATTTGATCGAAACACAAATGATGAAATTTTTTTGATAGAAGTCTTTTGATCGAAAAACAAAAGATAGAATGTACTTTTCACAGAAATTACATTTGATCGAAATTTTTATGATAGAAAATACGTTTGATCGAAATTTTTATGATAGATCATACATTTGATAGAAACACCATTTGACAGAAAACACATTTGACCAAAACAATTTTTGATTGTTGATACATTTTGAATTTTGCTTTGGTTGTCAAGGTCTGAAACGTCAACTTTGATTAGTAATTGAGTTGTCAATACAAGTTTCTTGTAAGATGGAAATCAAAGATTTTGAATTTATTGATACCACAAAAGGGAAAAAAAAGCTTTATCATAATGGATATTTTTACATTAAGGAAAAATCCGATCCAATTAAGTCTTACTGGCGGTGTGAGGAATGGCGGAAATTGAGATGTTCCTGTCGCATTGTCGGAGAAGTAGAAAGATTTTTTATTAGAAAGGAACACAATCACGAAAGATCCGCAGTAAAACTTGAGGTGAGCAAGTGTATCAATAAAATGAAAAAGGACGCAGGAACAAGCAGAGATGCTCCTAGAGCTATAATTTCCAGACATAGTGCTGGCTTAAGTGAATCTGCGTCATTTGGAATGCCTTCCGTTTCAAGCCTGGGACGCAGTATTAGGTCTACCAGAGAAAAAGAAAGTATTGGTCCAACTGTTCCACTAAAAATTGAGGATTTTTTCTTGCCAGAACAATACCAAAAAACTGAGAAAGGCGAAAACTTTGTTGTTTTTCAATCAGAAGGTACTGTGGATAAGTTTATTATATTCGGAACAAAGCGAAACCTGGAACTTCTTGGAAATTGCACTGCTTGGCATATAGACGGTACGTTTTCGATTGTGCCTGAACTGTTTTACCAGTTATATACCGTACATGGATGTGTAAGTGGAACAACCTTTCCATTAGCATATGCATTGATTAACTCTAAGACGGAAAACATCTACACTAAGGTTTTTGAGCAATTGCGAATGAAAATGGAAACAGTTACAGTAACAACAATTACAACTGATTTTGAATTGGCAGCAATAAAAGCCTGTCGGTTACTTTTTCCAATGGCTGAAAATCAAGGATGTTTTTTCCATTTCAAACAGTGTCTATATAGACAAATTCAAAGACATGGGCTTAAACAGCAGTATGACTCCGATGCAGATTTTCAGTTAGAAATCAAACTCTTAGCAGCAATAGCCTTTGTACCTTTAGAATTTGTTGTCCGAGCATTTGAAGTAATTTCCAATAAAAACGTCATTCGTGAAGACGCTAAGGGTTTTGTTAACTACTTCGAGGATACGTGGATAGGAAAATTCGAGAGAAGAGATAGAAGACGGCCTAGTTTTGATCATAAACTTTGGAATTTTTACCAACAAACCCTTGAAAATCGCTATAAAACTAACAATATCGTTGAAGGATGGCATAGAATTTTAAAGGGACAATTTCATGCGAAAAAACCATCTATCTGGAAATTTATAGAAGGGCTACTTCGAGAACAGAGCATTATGGAGCTGAAATTACAACAATAAATTTGTGGGGGTGCTGAAGTACAAAAAAGAACGAACAAGTTCTATAAAGATAAAAATAAAAGACTGTCTATAGTTGTCAGACGATTCCATGAAGAATTTGAAGACAATGATGATTTTTTCTTACAATATTTGAAAGCTGTTGCTTCTAACATTTAGTTTCTAGAATTAGTTTTGTCGTTTTGTTGGTTCATTGAAGATTACTTGTTATTTCGATATATTGACATGTCTATCGAATGTGTTGTCTATCAAGTAGTGTTTTTATTGATGGTATTTTCTATAAAATGTATTTTCTTTCTTTAAAAAATCGATCAAATATGTTCCTATTAAAATTAATTTCGATCAAAAGACAATGATGCTTTTTTCTTACAATATTTGAAAGGTTCGTTTGAAAGTTTTAGACAATGTTGTGAATTGATCTCTTTATTGTGAACTTCCACTGCCTGGAGTGTTTTAATTAGCACGATGCCGACGTTTCAGTCGGTACATTATCTCCGATCGTTATCAAGTGTAAACTGTTAACCAGTGTATTTTTTGTATGAAAACATGTTTCTCCAATCATAACTCAAATTGTGTATTCTTGTGAATATAGTGTTTTCTGAAACTCTTGCCTTTTACTGTTAAGAAGCACAAAGATCATCTTACCTATAGTATCTTTTATCTCTATTTCTATTAATATTTGTCAAAAATCCATCTCTTATTCTGCAGATAACGATACCCACGACCTCCTGTACCAATCTGAGCAGCTCACAGGCACTGCTGTTTAAAATGAAGTGATCAAAAATAAGCATTTATTTTTAGTTGCACCAGTTAACACTTGATAACGATCGGAGATACTGTACAGATTGAAACGTCTTGCCAATAAAAACACTCTAGACAATGGATGTCCGCAACGTAAGTATTCAATTCCTAAAATTTATTTTGTCTTTTTGTTGGTCTATTGGAGATTACTTATTTTTTCGATGTAATGACGTGTCTATCAAATGTATTGTCTATCAAATAGTGATTCTATCAATTGTATTTTCTGCCGTTTATGTTTCTATCAAATGTATTTTCTATCTAAAAAAAATCGATCAAATGTATTTCTATTAAAAATACTTTCGATCAAAAGACTTCTATCAAAAAAATTTCTATCATTTGTGTTTCGATCAAATTTCCGCCACCCAAGGTTATGATTGTTATCTCTAATAAAAGGATCCATTATGTTGGTAAAACGATATTATCTGTACAATGAGAAAGGAGAATGGTTAAGAATTTAAAAAATATCTTAAATTCAATGAATAATGAAAGAAAAGTGATTATATCGTTAGTACGGTGTGGTCAATTGATTAAACATTTTTAATTTTTTTTGTTAAAAATGGAGAATTGATCATTTGTTTATAAGTCTTTTCTTTGAACCCAGGAGAATTTACAGTGGATGATTTTAATCCGTGGTAACAACAGAATGTCAAATAACAACTCCATTACACTCAAAATAAAATGGATATGTTTACATTATATCAATTACATTCATAAGCGTATCTATATCTGACATTGTTCATTCGTGACCTTTATGCAATGACATTGAAGTGTGATCCTGATGCCTTCAATCCAAAAACTTCCGCAAACTTGGAACTCGATAGCACTTGGGATTCCTACCATAAACTTCCAAGTAAGGCACATCTTACCAGAGGTATCAGATATCCTTTGTGGCTGTAGGGAACTGAAATTGCAAATTATATCTGACGCCCTTAAACTCTATGCAGCATTGATATAGCCGAGGACGACTTTTTGAGGAGTCATGGACCGCCCCGGGAATATAATTTACTGAAACAAACTTTGCTATAATACAGTTTAACGCCATTTTAAGCTCGGAAGAGCCGTGGGTATCAGAAGCGTCGTGGCTTAAAACTTCAACGAAACAAATTATTCAAATTATCTCATTTCATCGAATGGCATAGCTGCAAGAATTCAATTATCTTCATTTTTTAAAGACGAGGAATTTGCCATCATATTTTTTCGCATTCTTATCAACGCTTATTTTGTTCGGTGACATATGTATTGTTAATATGAAATTATTAAAAATAAACAAAAATTCATGAAACCTCCCCGTTTTTTTGCAGTTAGCCTTTTCCGGGATGCTCTACAGTCTGATTAACAAGTTCAAAAACGTGTTAATTCTTTTTTCTGATTGATTCGGCCGTTACTTGATGAAGATCCATAGTAATTGTATAAACTAAAGACGATTTGATATTCACAAACTTTTATTTCACCACGACATGTTTCGCTATCACAGTAGCTTCTTCAAGTAAGTAAGTAAAATAAACAAAAAGCATGATTTTTCAAGAGGCATAAGATGTCCGGAGGACTGCTCATTGCTAATATCCTATACAATAGGAAAAGTTGGATCGAAAATCCATCAGAAAACAACTACTTTCCTGGCTAATGCCACGACGAACATTGAATTACATCTGATGAAATTTCCGTGCAGAGTTCCTACAAGGTTATCTCTGCAATTGCTTGGTTGCATGGGAATGATCATAGAAACATTCGGACCACCTATATATCGATTTCGGAGTGTTGCTCCTCATCAGTATAGGGTAGGTCTAGCAGTCAATAACTAATGACTGCAACGAATGAATCGACGACAATTCCCATTTAAAGACCGAAACTGAGATCGCGCCCGCACAGTGGATTAACTCCAAACTCCACTGTGCGGGCGCGATCTCAGTTTCGGTCTTTAAATGGGAATGGTCGTCGATTCATTCGTTGCAGTCATTAGTTATTGACTGCTAGACCTACCCTATACTGATGAGGAGCAACACTCCGAAATCGATATATAGGTGGTCCGAATGTTTCTATGATCATTCCCATGCAACCAAGGAATTGCAGAGATAACCTTGTAGGAACTCTGCACGGAAATTTCATCAGATGTAATTCAATGTTCGTCGTGGCATTAGCCAGGAAAGTAGTTGTTTTCTGATGGATTTTCGATCCAACTTTTCCTATTGTATAGGATATTAGCAATGAGCAGTCCTCCGGACATCTTATGCCTCTTGTCATAAGCTCATTGTGAACTACAGATTTCTTTTCCGTTCCATGATTTTTCAATTTACCACAAACCTTCCCACACAGATATTACTATTCATTGCGACTCTACCCATCCTTTTCAACATAAAGTAGCAGCTTATAACAGCATGATTCATAGATTAGTAAATTTGCCCCTTTCAGCAGAAAATTTCAATAAAGAACTCAACATTATAAAACAAATTGCAGTGAACAATCGGTACAATAGTAAATTAATAGATACAATACTTTCTAAAAAACTCCACGCAAAAGCTATTCACAATGTTTTTCCGGTCACAAAAACAGATAATCAGAATTATAGAGCTTTAACATATTTTGGACAACCAACAAGAAAGGTAGCTTCATTTTTAAATAAACAAGATATAAGAGTCGCATATAGAACAAATAATACGTTGGGAAGGTTTATCAAAAATAATAAAGACAGAAAGAACTCCCAAATTCGAGAAATCAGGGGTATATAAATTGAAGTATGGTACTTGTCCTAAGGTATATATTGGTCAAACTGGTAGAACATTTAGAAATCGCACTCATGAACATCATATGAATTATGTGAATAAGAAAACAAATTCAACATATTCAAATCATCTTCATCTTTTAGAAGAAAATCACACTTTTGATGAAGAATTCGAGATTTTACACATAGAAAATAAAGGATTAAAGCTAAATCATTTAGAATCATTAGAAATAAATAAACTTAAAAATACAAACCTACTACTCAATGACCAACTTGATTTGAATAATTCACCATTGTTGAATTTGTTTTCTTAGAGAGAACTAATGTGCATATAGTCTTATAATCAATCTGCTAGGTTATGTTATAATTAATGTTTTTGAATAGAAATTCCTTCACTTGATTGTTATTTTAAGACTAGAATGTTTACTTTTGTCATCTCGGATACAATTTTATTAATGCAGGTAGGGCAGGTATACCATTGTTAATTAGAATTATCAACTGTCTGGTTAAGTGTGTTTTTAGTTGTAATTAATGTTCAGGGTATATAAATGGATGTACGTAGCTTATTGTATAATCACTTGAAGAAGCTACTGTGATAGCGAAACATGTCGTGGTGAAATAAAAGTTTGTGAAGATCAAATCGTCTTTAGTTTATACAAGTGTTAATTCTTGATCAAGCTCCTAAATATATGACCGACGGATCATTCGAATCGGAATCTCGTCTATAAAAATGTATCGAAAGTATATACAGTGAGTCTGCATATGGCTACATATGGGAAACTTTTTTATTATTGACTTTACGGAAAAAAGTTAAATTTTATAAAAAGTTTTGCATGGTCTGGAACCCATGATGCAACCGTCAGGTATTGTATTTTATCAATATTATACGAGGTAAATCAAAAGATATGAATTTTACCCAAGAGTAAAGTAGCTTTATATTTCACAATATCAAAAATTGTTATTATGAAAAGTTGTTAGGAATTGAAAACTATGTTTCAATATGCAATTACATCCTGCCAATTGGAAAAATAATTTTTTTAAATTTTTTTTAAACTATCAATATTACATTTATCATTTTTATTTATTACAATATGTTAACCTTTCCGTTCTGTTTAAAAATTAATAAGCAAATTTTCATGAAACAAAATTTTATAAATGATAAATGTTCGGTATAAGTAATTTGAGAAAAAGTTGTAAAAAAATATTTCTACAATTAGAAGGATGCAATTGCATATTGAAACATAGTTTTTTATTTCAACTAACTTTTTAAATTGAAAATTTTCGATATTGTGAAATATAAAGATACTTTACTCTTAAGAAAATTTCATATTTTTTGACATACCTCGTATAATATTGATGAAATTCGATATCTGATGACTGCATCTTGTGTTTCAGACTATGCAGAATTTTTTATGAGGAATAACTTTTTTTCGTAAAATCAATAATAAAAAAGACTCACTGTATTAGCACATGAAAAATTGCAATTCTTATTGACAAATTAAGATGAAAAAAAGATAGAATTTCGTTTTTTGTTAATAACTCAAACATTATCAACATTTAAGGAATTTTGAAAAGAGGTCCTTAAGGAGGAGGAAATTTTCAAGAAAAAAGTCTCGACTTCCGGAACTCTATCTCTATTATTTACAATTTTAATTCAACGCCAAAAATGGGGCTCCTCCCAGCCGTAACAACAGATACGCACTACCGCTAAAGACAGTTTACCGCATAAAATAATTTTTTTTAGTGACAAATATCAATTCAAAAATTTTAATGAATAATGGTATCATAAAAACACTTGAAAGAATAAATCTCCGTTGAAAAAAAAAGTTTGGGTAAATTTTTCAAATAGTTATACAATTAGTAGAATTCTTCTGGACTTCCATTGTCTAGAAACAAAGAAAATAAATTCTTTGCATGTGTTTGAGTATTATTAAATTTAAATTTATTTTCTTTGTTTCAAGACAATGGAAGTCCAGAAGAATTCTATTAACAACAAAACATTGTCAACCACTTTCAAACAAAAGTTATACAATTGTTAATCAATAACTTTTTTTCCAATCTCTGTTATCTTAAATGACTACATAAAAGTTTAAATAATATATCTAAAAATTGTTGGCTTCGTGGAGCCCTTCTTATACATATACTTCACAAGATCACGCGATAAAAGTAAATTTAAGTTCATTATTTTGTTTATAATGATTTTTTTCTTACTCTGATTGTTTAAATAATTGTTATAAACAATTGCATTGTTTAAGAGATATTTAAATTTTTGTTTTTGGAATTTCAATCAGCAATTAATATTATGATCTTTAAGAACAAAATCATTTCCTAATGAAAATATTTTATTGATTAAAAACGCATTTGTTGATTAACTATTTTTGTTTGCTACCAAATGTTAATTTTGTTTACACAACAACTGATAATTTGTTGATTTTATTATTTTTTGCAGTACTTATTTTAAAAAAAATCATCTTGAAAATTTATTCGTTTACAACAAATTGTTTATTAAATAAACAAAGAATATATAAATGATTTTTCTTTAGAACATCGAGGAGCAGTGGAAATTATGATTTAAAAAAATGGTTCCTTAAAATTAATAGTTGGTATCAAAAACAAAGTTAATCAACAAATGCGTTTTCAAGCAATGAATTTTTCTTTTAAGAAATGATTTAGTTCTTAAAGATCATAATATTTATTGCTGATTAAAATTCCAAGAACAAAAATTCAAATATCTTATAATCAATGCATTCGTTTATAACAATTATTTAAACAATCAGAGTAAAAAACTTTAGAAAATCATTTTTATTACTTCAAAGAATTAAAATACTAATAAATTGGAATATTAAAAAAATTCACAGCTTAATTTGCATTTTTCATTTTTTGTTCTTTTAGATTGTTAATAACAAAGTGGAAAATGAGCATTTTTTAATTTTTCCAATGGGGATCATTTTGAAAGCCTTTAAAGAATAGCTTCAAGAACTGAAACAAATTTGAGGCTTTCAGTTAAACAATTATCATGGTTTGTATGTAAATTTTAAACTTGTAAAAACTAGTAAATTAACAAAAGCATATGTAATAAAATAATTACATCGAGAAATTTCGTTTATTCAAGTGTCTGAAAGGTAAGTAGATTTTTTTTATATCCTAATATTGATATTTAATGGTTTAGAATTATTTTTATTGTCAAGGGTCAGTATCAGTCAGCGAACGCGGGACTCGCATCACCCGCTTTTTGCGCAATTCTAATTATTGGTGTTAGAGTTCCTGGAGGTGAGATTTCATTAAGAAAATTTCCTCCTCTCTCAGGATCTTTTTTCAAATTTTGGATATCTAGAATAGTTTCCGAGATATTTGCAAAAAATCCAACCCCTTCGTTATTTTTCACCAAATTGTTTATGACTTTTGCAATTTTTCAAAAGGTTCTTAGAGGTAATTCCAAATCGAATGAGCCCTGGATCATAATTTCAGTGCCCTTGAAGAGAAATTCATCAAAATAGTTCTTGTAGACTAGACTATAAAGACTGACACTAGAACGGGATGTGGAATATACTGTGAAAATCTTAGAAATATTTTCAATTATTCATTCTGCCGAACTATTCAAAATTACACAAAGGACCCCGCACTTTTTACAGGTAAAATGGTTCTCGGTGAAATTGTCAGAATTTTTAGTATATTCTAGTATTAGATGTACTGATTGAACGTGCAGAATCGCAAAGTTCGTTGATGGATATATTTTGAAATACAGGGCGTTCAAGTTGAAAATCAGTAATTTTTAATTGATTATTTTATCGAGATTTGAAAGTGCCAACTGCATCTGTTTTCATTCTGATCATCAACGTACCTTCATATTACTAAATATCATTCAGATGGTGCAGATTATATCATTATGTACAGAGTGAAAAATAAAAACATTTTAGTAATGTCTGATAATTCTATTTAATGATGAAATATTGATAAAATTATTTTGGCATGCAATATACTATTCTCATTCCATCATTTATCACAATTCATACATTTCGTTCAGGGTGATTTGAAAAATTGGTGAAATATATGGCGGGTTCTTTCGTACATATCCTGTATATTCAAGTGAATCATCATCCTCCGAAGATAGCTGATACCGTATAAACATGATTTAGTTGAAATTCGATATCTGATGATTGCATCTTATGTTTTAGACTATGCAAAACTTTTTATGAAGAATAACTTTTTTTCGTAAAATCAATAATAAAAAAGTTTCCCATATGTAGCCAACTTAAGCAGACTCACTGTATTAGCACAAGAAAATTTTCGATGATAAGAATGACAAAATATCAACGTTTCTGAAATCACCCTGTAATTCACGATTAAGTCGGTGAAATTCCTTTATTATCATCTAATATATTCATCATTCTCTCCTCAACACTGTCCCAAAATTTCAGTTTCCTACTATGACTGGTTTCATATAGTTGTTAATTAAGAAACTAATTACCATTTTCATGACGAGTTGAAGGAACTTGTTCACGCGTACATTCTACTAGTGGCCAATATTTTTCACAAATAGTGAAACGTGAGAATGTGGACATCAAAATAAATGTATCATTATATGCAGGGCGATGACCAATGACGGTCCATACAATTTCATCTACCATTTAGGAACCGACTGAATTTACGACACATCAGTTACAACTTACAACTCAGGCATGAGCCAAATAAAATTACCAATGCTTGGATAGTTTGACTCGCCCAATCGTGTATGAGGCCCCGGTACGGGACATCACTTATCACTGAAGGTGACAAGGAACAGCCTTAAGGCCGATTCTCACTAGGGCGGTGCCGAGCGGCGCGGTGCCGCGCGGCGCGGCACTGGACGAAGCAGTTTTTGTGCAGGCTATTCTCACCTGAGCGGCATTTTGTAGCAGCAGCGGTGTGCGAAATAGTAAAATCTATATAAGTAGGTAGGTATTTTGAGTTTTGTAAAAAAAGTGATATGAGTTTGGGAATCACAGAAGAGGATCCTACATCGTCATCATCAGACGATTTTGTTTTTGTAGCGGCAATATGTCATGAATACGAAAATAGACGAAAAAAGAAGCGACAATATTGTTCAGGATAATCATTCACTAATACAATTAATCTTTCTATTTTTTCCGCGTCCATATTTGTTTGGTGTGTCTCTGAAATTGTGTTAATTTCTACAAGTCGCAGCTTGCTTGTGACGCGACGTGATTCCCACTTGTCCGTCAACAGGCGGGAGGGAGCGTTTCAAAGCGGCAGTGCCGCGAGCCAATGCTCCCGGAGGCGTTAGAACTTTGCTGCCTACGAACGCGACGCTCTGCTCCGCGCCGCTCTGCTCAGGTGAGGACGGGATCACTCAATTACATGCAAAGAATTGCAAGCAACTTTTGCCGCGCCGCACAGCGCCGCGCCGCGCCGCTCGGCACCGCTCTAGTGAGAATCGGCCTTTAACCGAATCCACCTCCCCCGTAGCAGCGCTACGGTCTTTATACAACAAGAAAACCCTATCGGCTAGCGGGTACATTTTGATTCTGTCGTTGACGGAAAGTGAATGAAAAAGAAAAATAAATTAGTTCCATCAGTGATAATTATTATTATCTTCACGTATTGAATTACCTATATTGATGAAATTTAATAGCTATATGTTTCTATTGATGGCCAGCAAATATAAAAATCATGGAAACCTCTATCCGAGTGGAACACGCATTGGAAAAGAACCGTCGCTGCCCAGACAAAATCTATTTTCACTTTTCTCAGATAGCTCGTTTTTTATTCCGACAAAACATAGGTTTTCTTGTTGTTTGAGGACCGTAGCGCTGCTACGGGGGAGGTGGATTCGGTTAAGGCTGTTCCTTGTCACTTTCAGTGATAAGTGATGTCCCGTACCCGGGCCATACACGATTGGGCGAGTCGAACTATACAAGCCTTAGGAATTTTATTTAGCTCATGCCTGAGTTGTAAGTTGTAACTGATGTGTCGTATATTCAGTCAGTTCCTAAATGGTAGATGGAATTGGATGGACCGTCATTGGTCATCACCCTGAATATAATATTACATTTATTTTGATCTCCTCATTCTCACGTTCACTATTTGTGAAAAATCTTGGCCACTGCAAATGGTAATAAGTTTCTCAATTAACAACTATATGAAACCAGTCATAGTAGGAAACTGAATTTTTGGGACAGTGTTGAGGAGAGAATGATGAATATATTAGATGATAATAAAGGAATTTCACCGAGTTAATCGTGAATTACAGGGTGATTTCTGAAACGTTGAAATGTTGTCATTTTTAATCATCGAAAATTTTCATGATCACCCTATATATCCCATGTTTATACGGTATCAGCTATCTTCGGAGAATGATAATTCACTTGAATATACAGGATATGTACGAAAGAACCGTCCATATATTTCACCAATTTTTCAAATCATCTTGTGCGAAATGTATGAATTGTGATTAATTATGGAATGAGAATAGTATATATATTACATGCCAAAATAATTTTATCAATATTTCATTATTCATAGAATGTTTTTATTTTTCACTCGGTACATAATGATATGATCTGCACCATCTGATTGATATTTAGTAATATGAAGATACGTTGATGGTAAGAACGGAAAAAAATGCAGTTGGCACTTTCAAATCTCGAGAAAATAATTAAATAAAAATTACTGATTTTTATCCTGAACGCCCTGTATTTCAAAATATATCCATCAACGAACTTTGCGATTCTGCACGTTCAATCAGTACATCGAATACCACAATATACTAAAAATTCAGACAATTTCACCGAGAAAAGTCATCTATAAAAAGTGCGGGGTCGTTTCGAGAAGTAGTTTTTCAAAAGGAGTGGTTTAGAATAAATTCTCAACTGGTGTTTTCTTGTTTCCAAACAAATTAATGCTGAAGGCATCTCTCATATTGCACTTGTGAAATATATACTAACTTATGCAAGGAGTGTAAACATTGAGGCAAAATAATTACAATCTTCAAACGGCAATATAATTCATAACAACAAAGTAGGTAAACAAAAACATATAGTGTAAAAAATATAAAATTACATAGTTTGAAAAATTCAAGAGAAAGACAAAATTTTATCACAGATGGGGTATTATCAAGATTCTATTAGGATCTTTCAGTTTTGAAATGAAAATTCTTCTACTGCGTAGAATGCCTAATTCTCTAGGAATCTACAAAAAGTATTCTTGAAGCAATTGGTATTCTTCAAATTGTAAGATGCACCAAAGAGACCGACGAATCGATTGAAACATTTGATACCTTGAAAAATATAACAGCCTTGACCAATGGTCAATCTCGAGTACGATTGATGGAGATATTCCCGTGTTCTGGTCTTATAATCGTGAATAGAACTGTTTGGCAACGTAGTAACTTCTTGTTGTTTAATATTAATTGTGATGTGCCTTATATAGAGGCAGGGGACTGTGAGGATTTGCAGGTGGACAAATATCTGCTTACATGAGGTCCTATAATAATAATAGTTATTTTCTAACAAGACATATAAAATGTATAGGAATAGTCAATATATAATGCAAGAGCAGTAAGACAGAGTACGCCCTGTATTTCAAAATCTATCCATCAACGAACTTTGCGATTCTAATACTACAATATACTAAAGGTTTGTTCGGGTTCTTTAATTGAAAACTGTTGGGAACCTGCGCAGAACTATCGACGCAATGACAAAAATTGGGAACGATTCAGAACCATTTCTAATTTAATAAAAACCAAAACGTACTCGTGTGAAAAGTGTGGCGGAACCTATTGGTGTAGTGGTGAACTGATATTATAACTAACGTTAAATTTGCCATCTGTTTTCTGACTTCTACTGATGTGTTCCGTGGCTTTGTTTACTTTTAGATTTTCGGCGCACACCTTTGAAACCCAAAATTAGTAACATAGCAAACTTGCTTGAAACGAAATGCTTTTCTATTATGATGTCCGGTAAGAACTGAAATATGTGAAAATAATGAATCTGACTCAATATGCATACCACAAGAAAACTAAAATAATTTTCTTTGGAGCAATCCTAGCATGTCCGGTTTCAATATTAGAATAAAACTCAGATCCCTCATGGGCATGAGAAAGAGATTCTAGTATACTTCTATCAACCCTAGCAAAAAAAGAACAATGATTCAAGAGAATAACATTTATTTAAATCTAGAATGTTCTTTGAATTCTTTGTCAGTAAGCAGGTGTATAGTATTCTCAAAATAGTCCTCATTTTTAATGTGAGGAGTTTGCAATTCTTGAAAAATAACCCCCACTTCTTCATCCCCAGATGACGAACTCGATGACGAGCTTGACAATAGAAATACATTCATGATCACTAATTACAAATCAACAAATAATAGGAATATTTCTGTAATAAACACTATTCGGAACTTATTTTTTTAACCTCAAATGGCTCAATGACATTATTGACAATGACAAATCACAAAATACGCATGTGTCAAATTATCGATTCCAAATAGTTCAAGCTTGACCGCAGGGACTAGTGAGAACAGTTCGAATCGGTTCGGGATCGAATTCAAATTAAACCAAAACAAGCCATAGCGAAATCCTGAACCGTTCGCGTCGAACTCGAACGCGAATTCCAAAAGACGCATGCTCCGAACGGTTCCGAATCGGATAAAATGAGAACCCGAACAAACCTTAAGACAATTTCATCGAGAACCATTTTACCTATAAAAAGTGCGGAGTCCTTTCAGCAGAATTGGCAGATTTTTTTATAGAAAAGCAATTCTCTCAATAACAAAAATGTTTTCCGAACTATCTGCGGCATTACCATTGAGACTGTAATTTTTCGTAATAACATTTGATTTACGATGTCAGTTCGGTGGTGTTGAAGGAGATACCAACCGCATAAATCGTATCAACCAAAGACAGCAGGCGTTTATCTTAATTTATACGCAACTCATTCAATTAGCACGCAATCAAGTCGACTGTTTATGATACTCACCGAATCTTTTGTGTGAATTATGGCGGAATAAATAGCAGTTTTCCCATACAATCCCAACCGAGAAGACAAATTATCCCGGAGAATGTAAAATATAAGCCTTCGCAGAATTTCCTCCTGAATAAATTATTTCGAAAATCCGGTGGAAAATGTATCATATACCCCAAGTGGAATAATTAAATTTGAGGAGTTGCTCTTTGATATAAACTTGAAATCTTTCGAGAAATAGACTAATATAACATAATACAGGGTGTTTTATAACTGGATGTATGTAGTTATATAGAGTGATTATAAAAGAACCTAGGCAAAAAATGTAAAAAATTCAATTTGTGATTAAAAAAGGGGTTTTTATGAATTTAGGCTCATGGCAAAATCTAATTAGTACCTATCAGTTATAGTAAGTGATTTACAGTTCGTTGAAAAACCGCCCTTTACAAAATTAGCAGAATCTGAAAGGTTAAGTTTTTCAGAAAATAACTAACAATTGGATGGAATTTTTAAATATTCATCAAAATGAAATCTAAAGATAAATTGAGCAGCAAAATGAATCAAAGGAACATGTCCTCCATTTCTTTCAAGGCACAGGATAGTTTAACGTTTGTTTGAAAGTGGTTGACAAAGTTTCACTTTGAGTAAGGTTATTCTGGACTTTCGTTGTCTAAAAAAGAACAAAGAAAAATTTTTATTCACGACGTTTCAACTGTTAAAATCTACAGTCGTTGTCAAGTGTATGAATGCGACAATCTCAAGGATACCTCTTATACAGGGTGTCCGGTAAACCTTGTACAATATTGAAACTGGTGATAGACCAGGTCATGACTGTTCAGAATATCGGAATTTCACGTCAGTAAAAATATCACCGTTTTCGAGATAATGGGCATTTTAAGAATTTCTGGAAAATCGCTACCTCACCTTGGATTTTTGAGTGCCATGTATACAAATTGAGACGAATTCAAATATCTTTGCTGCTGAAGATTGCTGATGAGTGATGCTTTTAGACGTACAGTAACAGTTTTTCAGAAAGTTAAAAAAAAATTCAAGAAATGAGGGTATAATGACAGATTTGAGTTTCATCAATTTTTTTTTTAAAGTTTGACATTATTGTCTGAAAGATACACAACCAATTGATGGAAGTGGACATTCATTTCAAAAGAATGCTCATTTTGTCCAGACTCTACCATGGTATGAAACAAACTATAATTTTTTGAAGGAAGTGATTTCCATTGAATTAGGCGTGGTTTTATGCTAGGCTTCCATCAATTTTTATACATACGCCCAAAAATTATTTTATTTCGATTTTATCAAGATAAAATGTGGAAATGATTATTAATAATGAAGAATAAACTGCTTGGTAGCATTAAATAGTATGTCAATAAAACTAACTTTTCATGTAATTAAAATAAAATTATCGAAATGAAATGTCGATTATCCGACATGTCACCGATTATTACAAATTCTTGTGATAAATGTCACAATTGTCCAACATCCAGATTTCAACGAAGTTTCAGAGACTGACAAATATACAGGGTTTAACCAAATAAGTGCAAAATTTTTTAGGAGGTGAATCCTTGTCGATGATTAAAAACTTTTCTAACTTCTGTGTTGTGTCTGTAGAAGCAATAGTTTCCTGATGAAAAAATAAAATACAGCATTGAGCATGAACGGATCTTATGTAAATAGAATTGAAAAAATCTAGTAGGTGGCTGTCACATATTGTTTGAACAACTTGTGACTTTTGTAGTTTTTTGAAATTATTCCGCTTGTTTCATTCAGATGTATTTATTTCTTTGTCATGCCACACGTTATACTCCTCGAGAATATGCGCATATGCACTACATTTATGGTGAATGTGGAGGTAGTGCTACTGCTGCAGCAGCGCTTTATGCAGAACGATATCCGATTGCACAATGCTGCTCAGAGAATCGCTGATTTGGGGGCTTTAACGAGTGGATGGAAAATAACATTTTATTCAGTGCGATGTTGAATAATCGTTATTGTGATTCATAGTGTACGTTGATTCAAAAACACGTTAAATTAGTATTTACTTCTTTACATCTGATTGAATGCTTCTAAGCAGTTGATTCGTTATTACTCATAATTATTTAATCATTTCATCTTGATAGGATAAAAATTAAAGACATTACTGAGAAAGTCTAATGGAATTGATTTTAGCTCAGAATAACATCACACTCTAATATAATCGAAATTCTACTACTTCCAAAAATAATTATCGTATGTTTTATACCATGGTGGAGTCTGGACAAAATGGACATTCTTTTGTAATGAATATCCACTTCCACTTTTTTTATGTTTTGATTTTCACGAAGAGGAAAATCCTGTAATAACATCGTGAGAACAGAGGAAAAGTAGGTAAGGAATTTCTGCAGGCTGTATGCCTCAGGGAATACCTCTTGGGGCAGTGAATTCCAAAGCTGTTCCGTTGGTTGGAAGAATTAGACCTGGGGTAGAGATGTTCTGCATCTATTAGCAGGAAAAATGTATACATGAAGTGTCGGAAAGACTCTGAAAAATATATCGAGGAGTACATAAATTACCTACCGTTGACATTTAAAGTTATTAAAATCGCGAAGAAGAATAACTACACCAAAAAAATTCAACAAAATCCAAAAGTGTTCGAAGGCATAAGGGAAACTATTGGAGACCTTCCTGGTGTTCAAACAAAGGAAAGACAAAGATAAAATCAATCAATCAATCAAAATCAAATCAATTGAAGAGAAACATACAGAAAATAAACAGGATATCGCGAAGATTACCACTGAAGCTGAAAATGAATCTAAGGAAAGCTGTATAATTTTGTAAATTTTTACAGGAATAAAACAATAATGTCAAACTGTTGTTAAAAAAATTGGTAAAACTCAAATCTGGCATATTACCCTCATTTCTTGAAAAATTGTATCGTTTTCTGAAAAACTGTTTTGTACGCCTGAAAGCATCACTCATCAGTAATCTTTAGCAGCAAAGATATTTGAATTAGTCTCAATTTGAAGACTTGGCACTCAAAAATCCAAGGTGAGGTAGTGATTTTCATGAAATTTAAAAAATGCTCATTATCTCGAAAACGGTGAGATTTTTACTAAGGTGAAATTCCCATATTCTGAACAGTCTTGACCTGGTCTATCACCAGTTTCAATATTGTACAAGGTTTGTCGGATACCCTGTATATGCTATGGCTAATTTTGTGTCATTAACCTAGGGGTAACTTGCCGGTGTACAGGTAAGCTTGTTAATTACAGTTAATAAGTATCCTTGAGATTGTCGCATTTATACACTTGACAACGACTGTATATTTTAACAGTTGAAACGTCGTGAATAAAAATTACAGAGAATTGAATTTTTCTTTGTTCTTTTTTAGACAATGAAAGTCCAGAATAACCTTACTCACAGGATAGTTTGTCTATACCGAGTGTCCGCGGAAAGTGGCTCGCCCTCATACTTTTTTGTTTTTGAAGATAATGGAATGAAATTTGGATGATCTGTATAAGACTTGAAACAACATCTTTTGACAAGTAACTAAGCTTTATGCAACATCCGGTTTCTCCAGAAGTGACATAAACTTTCGATTTTCAAATGGGACACTTCTGAAGAAGTGTTTCAGTTCCATTTGTAATCCATTGTTAAACATTATCAACAGTTCTTTAGAGAGAGATGAAGTACCAGCTGAATTAAAATTATCTACGTTTATACCTATACCAAAAGTGCCAAATACAAACCAAGCTATTCAATTGAGACCAAAATAAGAAGAAAAGTTCCAATAAACATATGTCCGCAAATTATTCGTTTCTGAGATACAGAGTGTCATAGTTGAATTCTGAATTTTATTTTTTGTGAATAATTTCAAAATAATTTTGATATTTGGGTAAAGTTTGGTATCTGGGAATATTTATCATTTAGTTTATTTAAAAAATATATTCTTGGTAGAGGTCACTGAGAGCAACTGTTTTCGAGTTATTGATATTTGAAATAATCGATGCAAGCGATTTTGAATGACAAGATTTTTTAATTAAAAATAAATTAAATTAGAAATTATTTTTTTCACAATTGACATAAAATTTGATTTTGTCATTGAAAAATCATCCCAGATACCAAACTTTAGTCGAATATCACAAATATTTTGGAATTTATTCACGAAAAACAAATATAAGAATTAAACTTCGACACTCTGTATCTTAGAAATGAATAACTTGCGGACATGTGTTTATAGAAACTTTTTTTCTTATTTTGACGTCAGCAACATGCTCCTGAAGTTTCTACACGTACTTAAGAAACACCCTGTACACCCGGTTTATTTCCACTTGGTTTATCTCCATATGATTTACACAACCATGTGATACTTGTCACTATGTTATGTATAACCAAATTTAATTTTTATTTTGAATTCATTTTATTCTAGAGTGCTATGGATTTCTTCAAATTACTAAATTCAGTCCTAAGATTTTGAAAATAATACAACTGTTTAATGTATCTGCTATGCAAAACTTCATTTCTATCTGTAATTATTTTCAGATGGCAACATGGAGGCTCGTCGGATTAGGAAAAAAAGTATTCGATTACGATTAATTTGATACTGCATATTCATAATAGGTTTCAAACAAACTTCCGTAAAGAAGTTTCAGAAGAATAAATAGGAAATAAAAGATCAAAATAAGATATGAATTCGTCGAACAATCTGTAACCAACACAACTGCTATAGTTATTAGCGTTACAATCTTTCAACTTTATATGTCTATTTTTTACGTATACTTATATTTTTTTTCAAATTTTATACGTATTGTGCATATTTTAAAATTTAAACTATCATTTTATGAATCATATCTACATCTACATATACATTTTTAAATATAAAAAATTCAACAAATATCTGAAAATTTTAATACTTAAACATTTTTAAATCTTTTCATAGATATATTTTATCTTTCATATCCAATATCAGTAGACCCTTAATTTGTACACAAGTAGGTATAGTATATAGATTTTTCTTCTTCTTTGTTCTACTTGATTGTGATATTATCACATCCTGTGTTTATTATATATTTATATTTTTATATCCTTATATTGGTTCATCACATATTTTACACATACTTTACATATTATGAACCTCTGTCGAATACGTCCACAAACAAGCAGTATTAACTGCTTCGTGGTATATTCTTTATTCATAACCATGATGTATGCGTTGATGTGAACTATGTATCTTTGCTTTGCTGAATAAATTATTATTATTATTATCATTATTATTATATGCCTTTTTGTGATTATTCATATTTTTAATGATTGTATATATTATTGCACTATCTCATATTATGAGAATGTATTGTATTCTTACAAACTAGCAGACTCTGCTTTGTAAGCTGTTTCAATTTATTGACCACCTAATGTCATATTATTCAAAAATATAAAATAAAATTTTAAAGTAAATAAAGCATTATTATTACAAGATTAACTATTTTTTAAAACAAAGATCTATTACTAGATTGTCATCCATTTTCCGGCGGAAAAAAAACTTCCCGTGGCAAGCATGTACGTGCATATAATCTGTCATTGTGAAAGATATGGGTTTTACACCCTGTGAATACTCTGATTGTTGTTCCGGCAAACGGATGTCGGAATATTCGTTTTGGATATCAACAGTATAAATCTTGTCAGCAAAGAGAAAATATGCATGGCTGAATCCGCTGGCGTAAACAAAAGAATGGGGATGCGCTGGGTGGAACTTTTCATTCTCAATTAAATTTACTGTTGAACTTTTCGACTGGAAAACATTCGAAATCAAAGAGCGCTATATTCTATTGTTTCCGAGTGAAAGCTAATTCAGATGGAATAAACTGACTGTGTCTGTTTGCTGGAATGTCTGCTAACGTCAACGTTTTTCGTTTGTTTCCCTAAATCGGTTTGGGGCTAAGGGGCCAAAATAGATTGACTCTCAACTCAGCTACTTTGGAAAAGTTCATCTAGTCATTATTTTGTTCAAATCTACAACGTAACGTCAGATGATACTGAAACAACCACTGAATTTTTAAGTTTTTTACAGAGTACCTCATTTATAATCGGGGCTTCAATGTAACTTTCTCTATTTGCTGTCCGACTCAAAAAAAAAGAATTATCTGGAGAAAAAAGCTTCAAAAGCTATATTTGGATACCAAATGCTATTAATTATCTCAGTACTCTCAACAAATTAAGTCCACTTCACTAATACCGTTGTAAGACGTTAGATGGGGCGTATTTCCATACACTCTCAAAAAATGTACTCAAAGAGTGTCGTCCTGATCAATTAACACATTCGCGGACACTCCGTTTATTTTTAATCTATCCAAAACGTCGATTTTTCTTTGGCAAAAATAAGTTCTAATCAGTATTTAGACGAGTGATTCTGTATTCTGTTCGCAGATCATACAAGTGTCCGCCATTACAGACATGTCCCTATAAATAAATTTTTTATGTGTATAGTGATACACAACGGCTATTGCAGATATGTATTATTAAAAAAAATTCTAAATAATGGAAACTAAGTACTTCCTCATTTATAAACTTTATGATTCGAATATTTCATGAAAAACAAAACGGAAACAAAACAACGTAACAATTTCATATTTCAAGCAAAAGACGCTATAAAAAACATCTATGTGTGAAAACTTGCTACATCTCAAAAGGTAACTTTTCCTGTTGTAAATAAAAGGCAATGGAATTTTTTCCAAAACATATTGTAAACTAGGTTGAGGTCCAGGAAGCGTTGATTTGGATCATATGAGGAAAGTTTTGGCAGAATTGGAAATAGAATCTGTCCTTGTAATAAGCAATTTCCAACGAATTTATATATTTCCTCTTTGGAAGTGTCAGTAAAGCTAGATGGACTCGAATTTCTCGGTTTTGGAAAGATTCGATTTTGCTAGTTTCTGACCATATGCATTGGTACGGTAGAAAAGGAGATCAATTACTTCGTCAGTCCGAAGCGACTTGAAAACTTCTAGAGGTGCAGGTTCATGGCCAAAATGTAATTGTACCCCTGCAGCAGCAAGATCGAATTGAAAATCCAAATAAGTAAATTACTAATTATTGTACTTACCATTTTATCCAAAATTGTCCTATAAAACACGTAAAATATCCAAACGTGCTTAGACATGAAATTATTTCATACACACAGCAAAACGACCGTCACTGCACAAATGTTATGAGGTGACTGCTTTAGCAGACGTGACGCGCCAGGTGTGGAGGGTGTATCGCAATATTTTCAAAGGAAAAATAATGACCATCATGTGTCACTGAAAACAAACTGGATCTAGAGGGACATTCGGTTTCGCTTTTTGTGCATTCCTTATGGGCATTGCGATTGCAACACCAGACGTGTGCTTTTGTGTGGTACAAAAATCGTCTGCAATTGCAGTCACGCCCGTCAATGTGTTAATTATTTGATCAGTTCAGTTCGAGTTCGTGAGTGTACATTCCGCATGTAGTATCTGATCGAAAGCTTACTTCAAATATTTTTGAATCCATATGAGTAGTATCGTAAGAGTGTTTTTAAATTGAATCTGCAAAGAGAGAACTAATATACTAGTTTTCACTGCTTTGACTACTGAAAGCAAGAAAGATCTGAACGCATCCAGAATGAATGATCCTTCTATAGGTAAGTTTATTTCCTCGATGTGAAAGCTGAAAGAACAGATACTGGAATCCTCACCTCTGTTTACAGGAAGAAGACACACACAGGACAGTACCTCAACTACGGCTCTAATCACTCAAACTCCACAAAGAGGGGAATCGTAAGAACGTTAGTGGAGAGAGCAATGTCTATTTCCAACAACCAGGAGTCATTGGAGGCGGAAATTAACCACATCAAAAAGAACCTACGCCGAAACGGGTACTCCGAGAAACTCATAGGAGAAGTTCGGAAACAACTCGAAAAGACCAAGACAACCGAAGAAAGACCACAAAACCCCGTTCTCATTCTTCCCTATATCAGGGGTATCTCCGAGAAGATCAGAAGGATCGGAAATAAATACAACATCAAGAGTTGCTTTCAATCCGGCAGTACCTTACGAAGCTTCCTCACCATCAAGACGAAACCAGAGAACACAACAGAATCCAGCAAAAACTGTATTTACAAAGTCCCATGTGAATGTGGAGATTCCTATATCGGAGAGACCAAGAGGCCATTATCAGTAAGAATAGCCGAACACAAAAAGTGGACTCAACGAGGGGAAACATCAAAATCTGGAATTGCTGACCACGCCTGAACAAAACACCACCGAATTCTTTGGGACGAAGCTAGTGTCCTTCATAGAGAGGAACATTGATTCAAACGGAAATTTATGGAAACCACCTATATAGAAGCCAATAGTGCCTTCAGTCAACCAAGCGTGGAAATTAAAAAACGTATGGAAACCGCTCATGGACCGTTTTGGAGGGAGAAAAAGCGCGAAACCACGCGCGCCACATGACCGCGCGTAATCACACCGTAATTACACTTCAATTATAGATCTATAAAAGGTCGCGTAGCATCTGATTATGTCAATATTCACCAGAAGACGATTGCGGATTCAAGCAATTGAAACGTTGTGAAAAATTTGAAAGAGATAGAAATCTTTCAACCATTAAGATGATGGACGTCCGAAATATAAGTAATCATGACTAATACATGTTGTATCCTTAATGTTTATGGGCAGGTGATTATACATTTTGATGCCGTTTTATATTATTGAGTCTTTATTGAGGTTTTTGTGTATTAGGCTAACGGATTGTAAAATGTAAATAGATGTTACTGTGAGTATTTCAAGGTCCTTGAATAACTGTCTACATGAATCTCTTGGCCTTTTTTTACAATATACCTCAGAGCTCTTTTTTGGAGTACAAAAATATTTTTATGTAGCTAAGAGCTGCATGCACCCCAAAATGCAATCCCATACGGAGCCAGGTAGCCGAGTGGTAAAAGCGACATTGTTTCACTTTGGCTGCCAGTCGGAGATGGTTCAAACCATGGCGACTGCAGAAATTTTTTTGATGGCCCAAGAGAGTGCTAGGAATCGCACGTAAAAAGGTAAGACCTCGTTTATCCTTGGCAACGACTTCTGAGGGCTGCTGTTCGTAAGGGAACGACAGCTGGTTAACGGAAAAAACAATTTTAACATTTTTTTTTTAACTACAATTTTAACAATAACTCAAATGTGACTCAATTAGGGCAAAATAGGCGGTTCTGGCTGCGAAGTAATCCAATTCTTTAGATATAATTCGAATTACGTAGCATCCTGACGATAACTTGTGGAAGAGATTATTAATCTGAAAATCAAATTTTAGTTTATTGTCGATATTCAATCCACGGAATCTTGTTGTTGTTTTGTTGAGAATATTTTCATTGCCCATAGGTAAGGCTGGAATATTACAGCGAAATGTGATTATATTAGTTTTTTTTATGTTAATTGCCAGAGAATTCGAGTCGCACCATTGTTTTATTAGCACAAACACTTTTTCAATCTTGTCAAGCAGATGATGCTCTGTTTTGTCATGCCAAAGGAAGGTTGTATCACTTGTTTAAAAAAAATACTGAGATAAACTATTTTAATAAAAATTATTTCAACAACTAATAGAAGAAACACTGTTTTCATCACCAGCGTCATATACTCGATTGTTGATGTTTCACAGTTGCTCACAGGCTATAGAACGAAACAGATTTATATCAAAGAATGTGTCGCACACCGCTGCTAGTCGATTAGGATGATTTTCAGATATATACATATAGCACATCGGAGATTAAAAATAATTTTGAGTTTTTGCCAGCTTATTAATAACATCAAACATTCTGGATAAACATCGCGACGGTTTTCCGTAGGACTTCGATATGGTTTACATGGGATAAGAGATCATTTAAAAAAAATGTGTTCGTGAAATATCTAGATAATTTAGAAAAATAAAAATTGATACGGAACAGGTGTTTTGAAGTTAATGAACTACCCACGATTGTGGCGAATGATTTTCGAACGCACTTTATGAACTGAACGCTGATTCAACGGTGCGATACATCTAAATGTCAGTCAACGATCATTAGAAGGGATAGGCCACTAATGCATGAATTAGTTATAAACAAATATAACATTTAAGAAAATTTTTTGTTTCCATAATGCTACCCTGGAAAAATAATGATTAAAAAAAATTTCTCAAATAAATATTTTGATTGTTTATAATCATTTTTTATATTTCGATGGTTTGAATAATGAGTTAGGAAATTATTTCCTTCTTGAAAATCATAATTTGTACTTCTCAATAGGTAAATTTCCTTTATAAACAACAATTTAACTTAACAATTTGTCATAAACAAAATCTGATAAACATTTTTTTCCTGGCACTAAAAAAAACTACAAAAGAACCATGTAAACAAAGTACAGAGAACATTTTTTCTGTTGTTTTCATAACACTTCCTCATATTATTTTTAATCTATACCGGGTGTCAACGAATCTATTAGACAAGTCATAACTTCTAGACCATTAGGTGTATCAAAATGAGATTTGGTATAGGTAAATGGTATGTGAAGAGGAGAGTTTTCAGATATTTTTCACTTTCCGGTCACTGCCGGTTTCACCGGAAATGGCTCCGGTTCTAAATTTTTAAATGGAACACCCTGTATATTGTAACATTTTTGGATTTTTGAGACAATTCTAGATCAGAATGTGACATTTTCAGAAGTTTTTATGTCTACTTAATTTTTTTGGAGTCACTTTTGAAATTACATCTAGGTGGCCATGATCGGAAGAACTAATCTAAGGACCTCAGGTGATATCAGAACACTACAATCGCGAAGTTTTAGTGACTAGTATGAAAATTACATTTTCGTGTCTAATGTAAAATGGCGACCATTTTTTGACAAGCACTTTCCGAAAAAAAGATATTTTGGCGAATCTAACGCTTAAAGCTTATGTCACTGTCATAACCTAAGTGAGTGTTTTGTTCTCCAAAGAAGACTTGATCGAAATAACTGCAAAATATTATGCATCATGCCTATCCTCGGCACATTTGACAAAAGTAAATAAATTATTATGAAGTATTTTCCTCAGTAATATTTAATTTATGTTTTTATTTGTAATCCAATCGCAACTAAATTAGTATCGTTAGATTCGTCTAAATATCCTATTTTCGAATAGTGCTTACAAAAGTAAATGAATTATTATCCATGGCACATTCGAAAAAAGTAAATAAATTTATATGAAGTATTTTCCTCAGTAATATTTAATTTATGTTCTTATTTGTAATCCAATCGCAAAAAAAATAGTATTATTTTTTTTTGCGATTGGATTACAAATAAGAACATAAATTAAATATTACTGATGAAAATACTTCATATAAATTTATTTACTTTTTTCGAATGTGCCATGGATAATAATTCATTTACTTTTGTAAGCACTATTCGAAAATAGGATATTTAGACGAATCTAACGATACTAATTCAGTTGCGATTGGATTACAAATAAAAACATAAATTAAATATTACTGAGGAAAATACTTCATAATAATTTATTTACTTTTGTCAAATGTGCCGAGGATAGGCATGATGCATAATATTTTGCAGTTATTTCGATCAAGTCTTCTTTGGAGAACAAAACACTCACTTAGGTTATGACAGTGACATAAGCTTTAAGAGCAGAAGGTACAATATTCTTGATTTTCGTTAAATTTTAGTTCAGTTGTCCGTCAAAATAATGTATACTCAAAGTGAAAAAGTGTTATTGTTTGGAGAATGTCACAGAAATTCAAGGAATGCTGCTGAGTTGTATGCTCAGAGATATCCCAATCGGCAACATCCATCCCATTAGTATTTTCCGTATGTTGAGAATCGTTTTAGGCAAGAGGGAAATCGAGAGGCAGAACAGAGGTTCATCATAAATGAGGAGACTGAGATTGGGGATATGTTAAAGAAAGGGTCTACTATGCAACAGCCCCAGCTACTCTCGAAATCTTATAAGAAAGTATTCTACAGGCATTTAGAATTATAACGCCACAAATATTACGAAACGTGTTGAGAGAAACAACTAAACGAGCTGTGTCTTCAACAAGGAGGAATGCACTTTGAAAATTTACTATAGTTAAAATTTTAAGAAATTAGGTTATTGAAAAAAATGTAAGTGCATCGCTGAAATTATTGATAATTTTGTTAAATTTGTTGAGCCAATCGCAAATAAATTAGTATCGTTAGATTCGTCAAAATATCCTTTTTTCGGAAAGTGCTTGTCAAAAAATGGTCGCCATTTGAAAAATAATAGTTAGACACGAAAATGTAATTTTGCCAACTTGTCTTATTCATATCTATCATACGAGTCACTAAAACTTCGCGATTGTAATTTTCTGATATCCTTAGATTTGTTTACTTCCGATCATGGCCACCTAGATGTAATTCCAAAATTGACTCCAAAAAAATTAATTATGCCAAAAAACTTTCGAAAATATCACATTCTGATCTATAATTGTCTCAGAAATCCAAAAATGTTACAATATACAGGGTGTTTCATTTAAAAATTTAGAACCGGAGCCATTTCCGGTGAAACCGGAAGTGACCGGAAAGTGAAAAATATGTGAAAACTATCCTCTTCACATGCCATTCACCTATACCAAATCTCATTTTGATACACCTAATGGTCTAGAAGTTATGCCTTGTCTAATAGATTCGTTGACCCGGTATATGACTGTATTTGTAATTTTTTTCAGTTCTACAAAAAAATAAAACTACTGTCAGCATTTGCCTACAACAAATTGTTGGTTATAAAAAATAGAATTTTGTTTGTTTACCTTTTGAGAAGTACAAATTATGATTTTTATGAAGGAAATAATTAACTAACCAACCAAGTAATTATCTGAAAAATGAAATATATAAACCGTAAAATTTTCCATGCGGGCGCACGGAAAAATCCCATTTTCAGTATGCTAAATAAGCGTGTAAATATAGTGTTTTCAGACAGGTCTGTAGCCCAATTTTTGAATTGCCGGAATTAATTCTCAAGATCCTCAAGAGAAATATGACGTCATTTTATAGGCACCTACCTACCTATTGCTCGAAATTGAGAGAAAATGGCGTCATATTTCTCTAAAGAATCAATTCCGACAATTCAAAAATTGGGCCCCTGGGGGTTAAGTGGAAGAACAAAGCTGCTGTGTTTTGCACTTCAGATTTGAACTTCGCCTTTTGGTCAAACTATCTTTTTGTTTTCCAATAAAGACTATTATTATTATTATTATTATTATGAAAAAACATTTACAGGCGCATTTTCCTCAAAACCGTTATTCGAAATTCACTCATTTTCGTTCTGTTTTCAGTACGCGAATGTTTAGTGATTATAAATGAATATTTACTTCTGATTTTTTATCAGTCTGCTATTTTCATAACAACCCATAATAACAACCGCAAATACTATAGTAAACATAATCGTCTATCTTATGAAATGTACTCAGGAATGAAGCGCAATAAACGATAATATTTATGGTTAGTTCAAACAGAATGTGTCTATCACGAATAAACATTTTAAGAGAGGCAATTATCTGGCCAATCTTTCATTTAGTTGAACCTGTATCCGCACAGATCCTCAATGAAGAAACAGCCCACTACAACAAATCCTATTTTTTTTGTTACTGAAGTGGTCAAATAATATGTTATGTATTTTTTTCTTGTCATGGACTTCCGACAGCTATCACTCTTTTTTATTACCATAAAGCAAATTGGTTGAAATGAACGAAATATGTACTTTTCATCTCAACAATTTTATCTTCTTTGACACGACAACACTAAAGTGCACGGCATAATCGCTCTGTCATCTGTGTACTGTGTGTACTCTGTGTGTGTCCTATATGTATGTGTACTGGCGGTAAGTTTAAATGACAAGACAAGAAGAGAGCAAACTGAGATGAAAATGCGTGGATTACTAGCCAACCTAACTTCACATGACTAACCTTTCGCAAACAGAATAGCCATACAAAATTTTTAATAACACCAGCAGGGGCGTTTTAAATTAGTGTGAAGTTATCCAATCCACACTTTACTGTCCACAGTTTATGATGTGGTGGCTGTCGAAGTAGGGATAGAGCAGAATTTCTGGGCAGTGTTGCCAAATTTATCAGGAATCCTGGAATTGATTATGAAATAGGGAATGTGCAGAATAAACTTTACAATGATCTGTACAGACAGCGAATATTTATGTAAAAAAGAGATATGCAAGGGGTCTGTTTTTGACGGATTATTTCATTATACCGTGTGACGGAGCTGTCGAAATTTGCAAATGAGTCCTTGCAGTGCGTAGCCAAAATCCTTGGAAAAAATAACACCACCAAAGCGTACGGAGCGAGCCATAACGAGATAACTGAAAATAATTTTCATTATTTCCATAAATACTAAGAGTTCGAAAACAAAACTAAAAGAATGACATAAGCAATTATTATTATACAGTTTGATGAAATGTTTAGAGCTGCTGAAGCGTACAGGGCGAGCAATACTTGAACAGAAATATTACAAACCGTGTGATGAAATTTTATGCGTACAGGGCGAGCTATAGAGAGAAACATGAACAGAATTATTATTTTTTTTTTCGGTCTCTTGGCATCGACTGCTATGGTCATTAGCCACGTGTTCTGGATAGGCCTTGTTACTAACTCCATGCGCCACCTTAGGAGCAGCACTGTTAATTGGAACGCAACAGTGAATCGTGCAGGAGTAGCCTCAGACGAGCCACGAAATTTTAATAATTCAATCGGTCAAATTGAATTAAAAAATCCCAGCCGAAACTGGGGCTCGAACTCCGGACCTTTCGACTCAAAGTCGGACGCTCTAACCACTGCGCCATGCCCCGACATAAGAATTATTATTATATCCGAAACTAATCATAGAGTGGTTTTTACAACAAAAATATTCAGTGTGGTGAAATTTCATTTCGTGCTAAAGCGTACATGGCGAGCTATAAGGAGAAACAATAACAGAAATATTATTATTTCCGAAACTACTACGAGTTCGAGAACTAAATCGATAAAGTGAATTTTACAACAAAAAATATAAAGTGTGATGAAATTTCATGCCGTGCTAAAGCGTACAGGGTGAGCTATAAGAAGAAACCTGAACAGAATTATTATTATTTCCGAAACTACAACGAGTTTTAGAAAGAAATCGATAGAGTGGTTTTTACTACAAAAAATATACAGTGTGATGAAATTTCATGCCGTGCTAAAGCGTACACTGAGCTGAAGTGATTCGGATTCCAATTTTATTTAAACTGTAGGTACCGGATCTCCTCTGCTCGCACAAGCTCTGCTTTTGAGGGGTTTTCTACGAAAACCTGGGAGTTTCGTAAAAACAAAAAAAAAATTACAACGATAATGTTCATATAATATAGCTGTCTGAGATAAAATATTTGAAATTCTGAGTGAAGAAGGTCGCTAGGGTAGTCATATCTTTTCTGCAGGATGCATCGTAGGAATCTTTTTTGGACAACCTCAAGAGGTTGTAGATAGGTTCTGGATACTCCACCCCAACCAATAATGCCATAGCTCAGATGGGACTCCACTAAACTTTTATAAAGAATGGTTTCTGTTTATGATTGAGCATGTTTGTGATTCTTTTGAATTTGTAGAGTATACAGCGTAGTTTGTTAACTAAGTAGTCCATGCAGTGGTTCCATCTAAGATGGCTATCCAGAAATATGCCAAGATATTTAATTTTTTTGTGGGTTTGATAGCCGCTCTATCGGAAATTTTTAATTCATATTTTGGAAGGGATATTTCATAACTGCTCAGTGGTAAATAATGTGTTTTATCAAAGTTGATTGATAAGAGTCTGTAGTCGAACCAAGAAATAATTTGATCTAGATCGTGTTCTAGTTTCCGTTTTAGGTCAAACCAGTTATTGTCTTCGCAAAACAATACGGTGTCATCAGCAAAACTTATAATGTTGGAGTTGGTATTCAGTAAAAGAAATATTGTTTGAATAGATATTAAATAGGATCGGCCCTAACACCGTCCCTTGAGGCACACCACATAGAATAGTTTTCTCTCCACTTTCATGATCACCTATTCTTACCCTTTGCTTCCTGTTCAGTGAATAACTCTTGAAAACTTCATTAGTTATGCCTCTTATTCCAAGATCTTCTAAGAGAGTCAACAATATACTGTGGTCAACGGTATCAAAGGCTTTCCTTAGGTCTATGAAAACAGCAATCGAAGGTTTTGATTTATCCAAACACTGTGTAATTATTTTTATTGGATCTTGAGCTGACTTATTCTCTCTGAAGCCGTATTGTGATTCTGACATCAGCTGGTGTTTTTTCAGGAATGTATTCAATCTCTTTTGGTTGACCTTTTCTAATATTTTAGCAAGGCTTGTTATGAGAGATATCGGTCCATAGTTTGCTACATCACTTTTTTGTCCACTTTTATATATAGGTGTTATTATTACTGTTTCTACTATATGCTTCTACTAGTCCAATGTATCCTTTACTAAAACTGATTTATATATTATTTTCTCTGATAGCTTCTACTAATTCAAACCAATTCGATAATTAAAATAAAAATAATGACACGGATGCGAAAATATTCAATGTTGATTAAATGATAATATACAATCAAATATTTTATGCACGGTGCCTAATGACACCTTGTAATGATGTCATAATTACTGTAGAATGAGCAATGGAATTATTATTTATATCTCAAATTGTCCTTGAACTCGCACAAGCGTCCAACATAACATTTTGAATTGGAGACTGTATTTGTTTTGTAAAGTCATAACTCATTTTGGTGATAGCAGCGGTCAACAGCCTCTGGATATTTCGGCGAAAGTTGTTGTTAGCTCGTCTCTCCATCATTTGCATACAAGAATTCATAAAAATCAATCAACTGTTTTTCTACCGTCTCTTTTATTTACATATGAATCAGAATGTTACTAATATAATTTTTGAGTAGGATTGACACTATTATAGCTATTTATGTACCAAGTGCGTTATATAGATCTTTACGCCGGGAGGGTAACATTCACCCGATGTCCTTTGGCCCGAGGGATGAATGTTGCACGATGATTTTATTTTTCATGAAAAAATTATCTTAAACGACGTTGTTTACCTCATAAATTTCTTCTCATGGTATTTACTGCGTTCTGGTCGGCACATGAGCACAATAGATCTTCTATGCAATTGCCATGGAAACATGGAAGAGGTTGCTGAGGGTTTTTATTATAGTCTCTTTCAGTCTATCTTGGCCTATGCTATAATAGGTTGGGGAGGCATTCACAAACAAATTTTAAAACCACTTACTTCAATTCAAAAGTATACCTTGAAAATTATTTTTAAAAAACCCCTGATTATTCTTCTGAAATTCTTTTTGAACAATATAAAATTTTATCTGTCAAACAATTACTTTATAAAGCATCGACAGCTTATATAAGAAAAAATTTCCAAGTTGATAATCGTATACAACATAAATATGAAACAATGAATAAAATGGATGGTTGGACATCAACTGAAAAGTTCTCTACAACTTTGATGCAACAACATGCCATTTATATAGGTGAAAAAATTTATTATAATTTGCCAGTTTCTTTAAAAAAAGCTAGTGTTTGGGGATTTATAAATTAAGTCAAATTCTGGTTGATTCTGAAAAATTGGAAAATTATTTGTATGTAAAATAATTTCGAATTTTGATGTTTCAATTAGTACCAACTTAGTTTTTTGTTATTGTTTTTATTTATACAAAATGTGACCAATGTTATTTAAGCATACATTCAAGTTCATTTTGCTATTTTTTCTTTATATATATATATATATTTTATGGATATTTATCATGTGAATTTTGATGTGGATTATTTCATAATTTATTTTACATGATCATGGATAAGTTTTTCACTTATTTGATCATGTTTTCATGAGAAATTTATTTCTTTACATTATAGATCGATATTGTATTATTAACAATGTCAAATGCATTTGACAGCGAATTAAGAAATCAGAAACTTGAAAATATCTCTTGAGAATGCTAACCACTCGTGTTGGCGAAACGTCGAGATCTTCCATAAACATACGTCGGCCTTACAACCCGAAGAACCACCATGTAAGTGACGATGGCCGCGAAAGCCTTTCATAATTTAACGTAGGTTTTTTTCAACCTACAGAAATAATTAATGTATTGAGTTACCTGTAGGTAAAAGTACTATAGGAAGTGTTTTGGTTGGTTTCCGGGTTTTGCCGTGGTCTTCTTTGGTTTAAATTTCCAAACGTTTCAACTGCAACTGCGGCAGTCATCTTCAGTGGCGTGAATTACTATTCTACACGTGTCGGCCATTTCCGAGTTTGTAAACCGAACCATTTTCAGATATCAGTAACAAATTTCATATCTCAAAACTTTTGAAAACACTTCAAATAATTACTATCAAATAATTACGTATGTACCGTTTCAATTTGTGACAGTTATGAAGTTAAATTTGTTTGAACATTTGTTGTTCCTTCCATGGCCCTCTTACTTTAGTTTCAAAACATTGCAGTAATACATAACAACATTATTTGTTTCATCGAAAACAGGTAATATGAGCGAAAAAAATTAAAAGATGACTTCCATGTGATATTAATTGTTTAATCATAAATAAAAATGTCTTTATTGCATGTCCATGGACAACAATGAGCCCATTTTGCAGCACGAGCCGAAGCCAAGAGCCGAAGGCAAGTGCTGCAATTCATACATACATATTTTTTTTTTTTTTCATTGCATTTATTTTGATAGAAAATTCTAAGACTAGAATAGAGTATTGATATGAAAAAGTATTAGTAAGACCCCAGTTTTTGATGGTTTAGTAGTTGAAATGTTTTATTGAGTTGTCACAGGGATGTACAATGAAGTGATTTTTATGTTTTTTCTCAAAAACAAAGCAAGATACGAAAAAAATTCTTGAAATAAAAAAGTTGTAATTTCAGTTGCTCAATGTGGAACAAATACAAAAATTCCAAAAAAATCAGTGGCGCACATGTTTTCTGTCAAAAATATTGGTTACAGTGCCTTCCGGGACGCCACTGGACATGATAATTTTGATATAGTTAGGGTTAAATTCGCCCTTTACGACCTTCAATAACACTGCCAAATTTCAATAAAATCGGTTGAAGGGTTATTAAGATATTTACGACAAAAACGATTTCTTTTAAAAATTTTGACACCCTGTATCTTGAAAACGAAGCATTACCGGACCTATGTTTATATGAACTTTTCGTCTTAGAATCACTCAAAGAATCACCCCTTTAAGGTTGGCCACGAACTTAAATAACACCCTGTACTATACTTTCAGCCAATTCGACTGGGACCCATTTTCCATAAGAACCGTGTGGGTTCCTTTCTATGGGTATCTCCAGCTGTACTGAGTCCAATCCTTCCCTGTTGAGTTCTGGTGATAGCAAATCGTAACTAATCATCGACAGCCTAATACAATTACTTTTTGATTACATAAAGTATCCGTAGTTTTGCAAGTTGCTGAAATAAAAATAACAGTCAGTCATGTATGACGAATTAAATAAGTCGCAGCACATTGTTAGACGTGGTTAACACTGCAGTAATTGTGCTTATCTCAAGGTCATTTCGGCCAATTAGCCGAAAACTATTCTCGAGTGGTGTTTTTCATTAGTTTCGCGCACATATTTCAAGTGGTGTTTTCAAATATTCCGTTAGCATATTATTCAGGATTTTTGTAAACTTATACACGTAGCAGATAATGATGCAGAATTTAAAAAGCGCTACAGCTCCTATGGGAGTTTTTGGCTTATTTGGCTAGTCAACATGTCCCGTTTTAAAATAAAAATTTGTATGGTCACCGAAAAATATGATCATGGTGTCATTCGATTCGTTATGTCATGTTGAAAGTTTAAGGAAAGGTCCCAAAAAGGGCCGAAAATAATGGCAAAAGTTGTAAAAAATTAAGTGAAAAAAAAGTGGGACCTTGGTTTTTTTTAATATCTCGAAAATTTCAAGGATTTTCGAAATATTGAAAGAGATCTGAATAGATCAGCAAATTGGACCCCGCACTTTTCTTATGTAAAGTGGCGACCGGTCAAATTTTCTGAAAGTTTGGTATGTTGTTGTACCCGACTCAGTAACCAAAAGTGTCAATGGGCCCAACCCAATCCGATGGCTAGTTTTCTAAATACGGGGTGTTAAAGTTGAAAATTGCCCAGATTTTCGGATTTATTTTTTATTTATTTAAAGTTAGATTGGATTTCTGTTGCATGCAGACGTTTACTACATGTTCTAGTAATGGAATTAGTGGATATGTATGATTTAAAATATTTATATTTACAAGGTGATTCACGAATGTATGACGGTAGTTTTTTGCCAAAATTCACTTTTTCTACTGTGACGTCAGGGAGGCATATTTTTGAAACGTTCTCTTCGATATAGTATTTTGACGAGAAATTATTGCACAGAACATATTTTTATACAGGGTGTTTCACAGAGGGAACCACCAGACAAAATTATTTTCTTTTAGGATTAATTCGAAACCCTGTATTTATGGATTGATTTTTGGGAAAAGTAATACCACAAATATATGTGTTGTTGTTGTTGTTGTTGTTGTTGTTGTTGTTGTTTGTTCCGTTAACCAGCTGTCGTCCCCTTACGAACGGCAGCCCTCAAAAGTCGAAACTTGTGCGAGCCAAGGATTAACGAGGTCTTACCTTTTTACGTGCGATTCCTAGCACGTAAAAAGACGTGTGTCTCTAATATCCAAAATATTCAAGGTGGTTTATTCATAGGAAGGTATTCTAATTTGGGAAAAGTACAAAAAACATGAAAAACCTGTATATTGATTTTCATACCATCTTCAGAGGTATGAATTCTGAATCCGATACTATAACCAGTTTTCGAGATACAGGGCGTTAAAGTGAAAAATTACTGATTTTATCAGTTTTTTCTATAAATTGAAAAGCCGGATTGATTTTATGTTGCGCCTATGAGTTCAATATGAGTTTTGGTCAGATGTACATGGAAAGGTTCAGCTAAAAATATTTACTGTTACAGGGTTATTCACGAATAAATCACAATAGGTTTTTGCAAATAATCAAAATTCTACAGTTCCGTCACAAATAAGTTATTCCATGAAATTAATACCTAGTCGTTTACAATTTTGAGTCTGAAATGATTACTTTTCATACAGGGTGAGCCATACAGCCAACATCCAAGGGAGGAAAAATTTTTTTCCTCACCCCACCCTGCTAAGGTTTTTCGTTGAACATTGGCAACAGGGCGTCTATACGTTCTTGATTTCAGCGCCAATCAAATACAAATTTGCCAAAATCAATGGTAATTCAGGAATCAGTGAATTTTTTACCTGAAAGATCTTCATTACGAAAAATCACCGAAGATCCCGAATTTACACAAATGCGTTGAATCATCTTCTAAAAAAATAAAAAAAAAAACTGAAGTCATAAAACCGATTTTCGTTTCAACAAAGTACCTAAAAAATAGAAAGTGCAAAAAATCAGTGAGACGGAAAAAAGCTGTATCTGTTGAAAACAAAAAACATATTTGTCAATGGAATTGTTGTGTTAATTTCTAGCGTAGTCGTGGCAAACAGATACACGGCAAAGTATTTTCAAAATGAGTTTTAAAATAACTTCATGTGCTGCATTTCAAGCTGTCTTTCCCGTTTGGTTCGGGAAACACTTGAATTTGAATGGGATGATGTTTGAAACAGAGTTCAGAATCCCGATGACTTTCAAGTTACCCACTTACTGAAACCGACTGAAATCCTACTGAAAAATAACGAAGAACTGTAGGAATTTGTTTCTCTGTATGAAAATTTTGTTTGAATAAACCAATGAGAATCTTCGATTTGATAATATCACAATAACAACAGAAACATGTTTCGGAAATTTTCACTATCCTTGAGCATTCACAGGGATATTGATATGTAAAAATTAATTTCAATCCAAAATATGTTTTGTAGTTGAGAATTAAAACAAAATCCTCTGTTAAGACTCGGAATTTTTTTGAAACATTTCGGTCTCGACAAGGTTTCTGGTAATAATGCATAGTTTAGGACGGTAATGTCATGTAATTATTATTCACACGATTAGTATTATCCAATAAAAACTCGGGTGTTTCTTGTTTGTCGTTTTCTTATTTTATCATTGGTACAATTGATTTGGATTTGTTCAATATTTATATTATTTGTAAAAATGCTTATAAAATCCCCCCTACAAAAAAGGCCATAATATAAATCTATACGAAAGTGAATCCCTAGAAGGGAAATCCTCAGAAAATAGACTCCTGAAAGAATAAATTGTACTATAATTCATATTATCCACAGAAATATTTATCGTATGTACATCTAAAAAAAACTGATTAGCAAAAAATCTAATTACCATTCGAATCTTACATAGTGGGGTCCCCCAATCGGTGGAATGTTCCTTGAACACCTGTGGAACCATCGCCTTTTCTGAAGCTCCCAGTCTCATACATAGAGTCAAAGTATTGCAGTAATTCGGAATATTTCTTCTCGAGTTCTAAAATTCAAAATTTAAAAAAATTAAAAAATTCTGAAATTCTGAAATTCTAAAATTCTAAAATTAAAAAATTCTTAAATTCAAAAATTCAAAAATTCAAAAATTCAAAAATTCAAAAATTCAAAAATTCAAAAATTCTAAAATTCTGAAATTCTGAAATTCTGAAATTCTGAAATTCTGAAATTCTAAAATTCTAAAATTCTAAAATTCTAAAATTCTAAAATTCTAAAATTCTGAAATTCTGAAATTCTAAAATTCTAAAATTCTAAAATTCTAAAATTCTAAAATTCTAAAATTCTAAAATTCTAAAATTCTAAAATTCTAAAATTCTAAAATTCTAAAATTCTGAAATTCTGAAATTCTAAAATTCTAAAATTCTAAAATTCTAAAATTCTGAAATTCTAAAATTCTAAAATTCTAAAATTCTAAAATTCTAAAATTCTAAAATTCTAAAATTCTAAAATTCTAAAATTCTAAAATTCTAAAATTCTAAAATTCTAAAATTCTAAAATTCTAAAATTCTAAAATTCTAAAATTCTAAAATTCTAAAATTCTAAAATTCTAAAATTCTAAAATTCTAAAATTCTAAAATTCTAAAATTCTAAAATTCTAAAATTCTAAAATTCTAAAATTCTAAAATTCTAAAATTCTAAAATTCTAAAATTCTAAAATTCTAAAATTCTAAAATTCTAAAATTCTAAAATTCTAAAATTCTAAAATTCTAAAATTCTAAAATTCTAAAATTCTAAAATTCTAAAATTCTAAAATTCTAAAATTCTAAAATTCTAAAATTCTAAAATTCTAAAATTCTAAAATTCTAAAATTCTAAAATTCTAAAATTCTAAAATTCTAAAATTCTAAAATTCTAAAATTCTAAAATTCTAAAATTCTAAAATTCTAAAATTCTAAAATTCTAAAATTCTAAAATTCTAAAATTCTAAAATTCTAAAATTCTAAAATTCTAAAATTCTAAAATTCTAAAATTCTAAAATTCTAAAATTCTAAAATTCTAAAATTCTAAAATTCTAAAATTCTAAAATTCTAAAATTCTAAAATTCTAAAATTCTAAAATTCTAAAATTCTAAAATTCTAAAATTCTAAAATTCTAAAATTCTAAAATTCTAAAATTCTAAAATTCTAAAATTCTAAAATTCTAAAATTCTAAAATTCTAAAATTCTAAAATTCTAAAATTCTAAAATTCTAAAATTCTAAAATTCTAAAATTCTAAAATTCTAAAATTCTAAAATTCTAAAATTCTAAAATTCTAAAATTCTAAAATTCTAAAATTCTAAAATTCTAAAATTCTAAAATTCTAAAATTCTAAAATTCTAAAATTCTAAAATTCTAAAATTCTAAAATTCTAAAATTCTAAAATTCTAAAATTCTAAAATTCTAAAATTCTAAAATTCTAAAATTCTAAAATTCTAAAATTCTAAAATTCTAAAATTCTAAAATTCTAAAATTCTAAAATTCTAAAATTCTAAAATTCTAAAATTCTAAAATTCTAAAATTCTAAAATTCTAAAATTCTAAAATTCTAAAATTCTAAAATTCTAAAATTCTAAAATTCTAAAATTCTAAAATTCTAAAATTCTAAAATTCTAAAATTCTAAAATTCTAAAATTCTAAAATTCTAAAATTCTAAAATTCTAAAATTCTAAAATTCTAAAATTCTAAAATTCTAAAATTCTAAAATTCTAAAATTCTAAAATTCTAAAATTCTAAAATTCTAAAATTCTAAAATTCTAAAATTCTAAAATTCTAAAATTCTAAAATTCTAAAATTCTAAAATTCTAAAATTCTAAAATTCTAAAATTCTAAAATTCTAAAATTCTAAAATTCTAAAATTCTAAAATTCTAAAATTCTAAAATTCTAAAATTCTAAAATTCTAAAATTCTAAAATTCTAAAATTCTAAAATTCTAAAATTCTAAAATTCTAAAATTCTAAAATTCTAAAATTCTAAAATTCTAAAATTCTAAAATTCTAAAATTCTAAAATTCTAAAATTCTAAAATTCTAAAATTCTAAAATTCTAAAATTCTAAAATTCTAAAATTCTAAAATTCTAAAATTCTAAAATTCTAAAATTCTAAAATTCTAAAATTCTAAAATTCTAAAATTCTAAAATTCTAAAATTCTAAAATTCTAAAATTCTAAAATTCTAAAATTCTAAAATTCTAAAATTCTAAAATTCTAAAATTCTAAAATTCTAAAATTCTAAAATTCTAAAATTCTAAAATTCTAAAATTCTAAAATTCTAAAATTCTAAAATTCTAAAATTCTAAAATTCTAAAATTCTAAAATTCTAAAATTCTAAAATTCTAAAATTCTAAAATTCTAAAATTCTAAAATTCTAAAATTCTAAAATTCTAAAATTCTAAAATTCTAAAATTCTAAAATTCTAAAATTCTAAAATTCTAAAATTCTAAAATTCTAAAATTCTAAAATTCTAAAATTCTAAAATTCTAAAATTCTAAAATTCTAAAATTCTAAAATTCTAAAATTCTAAAATTCTAAAATTCTAAAATTCTAAAATTCTAAAATTCTAAAATTCTAAAATTCTAAAATTCTAAAATTCTAAAATTCTAAAATTCTAAAATTCTAAAATTCTAAAATTCTAAAATTCTAAAATTCTAAAATTCTAAAATTCTAAAATTCTAAAATTCTAAAATTCTAAAATTCTAAAATTCTAAAATTCTAAAATTCTAAAATTCTAAAATTCTAAAATTCTAAAATTCTAAAATTCTAAAATTCTAAAATTCTAAAATTCTAAAATTCTAAAATTCTAAAATTCTAGAATTCTAAAATTCTAAAATTCTAAAATTCTAAAATTCTAGAATTCTAAAATTCTAAAATTCTAAAATTCTAAAATTCTAAAATTCTAAAATTCTAAAATTCTAAAATTCTAAAATTCTAAAATTCTAAAATTCTAAAATTCTAAAATTCTAAAATTCTAAAATTCTAAAATTCTAAAATTCTAAAATTCTAAAATTCTAAAATTCTAAAATTCTAAAATTCTAAAATTCTAAAATTCTAAAATTCTAAAATTCTAAAATTCTAAAATTCTAAAATTCTAAAATTCTAAAATTCTAAAATTCTAAAATTCTAAAATTCTAAAATTCTAAAATTCTAAAATTCTAAAATTCTAAAATTCTAAAATTCTAAAATTCTAAAATTCTAAAATTCTAAAATTCTAAAATTCTAAAATTCTAAAATTCTAAAATTCTAAAATTCTAAAATTCTAAAATTCTAAAATTCTAAAATTCTAAAATTCTAAAATTCTAAAATTCTAAAATTCTAAAATTCTAAAATTCTAAAATTCTAAAATTCTAAAATTCTAAAATTCTAAAATTCTAAAATTCTAAAATTCTAAAATTCTAAAATTCTAAAATTCTAAAATTCTAAAATTCTAAAATTCTAAAATTCTAAAATTCTAAAATTCTAAAATTCTAAAATTCTAAAATTCTAAAATTCTAAAATTCTAAAATTCTAAAATTCTAAAATTCTAAAATTCTAAAATTCTTAAATTCTAAAATTCTAAAATTCTAAAATTCTAAAATTCTAAAATTCTAAAATTCTAAAATTCTAAAATTCTAAAATTCTAAAATTCTAAAATTCTAAAATTCTAAAATTCTAAAATTCTAAAATTCTAAAATTCTAAAATTCTAAAATTCTAAAATTCTAAAATTCTAAAATTCTAAAATTCTAAAATTCTAAAATTCTAAAATTCTAAAATTCTAAAATTCTAAAATTCTAAAATTCTAAAATTCTAAAATTCTAAAATTCTAAAATTCTAAAATTCTAAACTTCTAAAATTCTATAATTCTTTAAATCTTCAAGAGATATGACCGTCAATTCATCCAGTATTCCACAAAACTTGTTTAACTCGTCATTTGTCCTATATTGACCCTCCAAGCCAAGCTGTTGATCTTTCGTTGAGTGCTCTGTTGGTGAAAACACCCTAAATCAACAAAAATATTATTGTTAACGTAATATTTATTCAATTTTTAGAGTACAGATTATTAATTTTCACTTGAGGATTTTTCTTCCTGGCGATTTTGCATGCAAAGGATTATTATAGGGAAATTTTTTCTTGGAGACATATGATTCAGGATTTTTTTGTTCCAGCAGCTGTTTTTCTTTTTACCATATTCTCCGTGGGAACCAAAAGAGAAATGAGAATGACGAAAAGTCAATAATAACACACCAACACGTTTTATCAACCACTATTTTTCACGATAACAGTGAATATTGAATATAATAAGTTTAAAGGCCGTATTCAATAATCATTTATTAATATCATAATTCTGGAACAACGGTATCAATTCCTGAACTTTTACAATCTACAATTTCTTGGTAGACTTAACAAGATTATTTTCTGTGAATAACCTCATATTATCGGACCGCAGCAATGCCATCATATCGTTTTGTCCTTACAGTGTGGTATAGATTAGGAGACTTCCGTTTATTTTTAGTTGAAGGTTGAAATTCTTAACGAATATTACATTTCCTAGTCGACCCACTGCAATATTTGGTGTAAATATATTTGGTTATTTCCTGACATTTCTAGAGACCATTATACATTTTGGAATCAAATCTTTCATGTACCTACGTTTTGGCAAATGAAATAATTCGATAGTAGACATTTTCTACATAGAAAATTGCCTCAGAAATTATCTCATTTTTGAGTTACAACACGAAATTAGAATAATTTATTCAATTTTTTTGAGCAAATATTGACACTACTTGGTGAAATACCATTAATCTAATAAAGAAAAATGGATTATTAAATCCAAGTCTTCCGCTTCAACCTATACAATAGGTATATTCGCCGGCAAGTCTCTAACAGAAAACAACTACTGCCCCCTACAGCCGTTGACTTATATCTGTTAGATTCTTGACAAAGTTCTCAACAAGAAATAATTTGCAGTGCTCTTTAAAAACCATAGCTGAATTTATTTTTTGATTCAATTGGGGAAACACCTCCGTACCGGTTTCATGCTTCTTGCCACTCATCAGCGAGCCTTCGCTGATGATGATGGTCTTTTTATTTTAACAAAAACTGAAGGGTATAACTGTACTATCTTCTTTTAAATATGAATTGAAATGTTTTTTGATTGAAAAGTGTTTTTACAGCGTGAGTAATTTTATAAAAATTTAGCGCACATGTGAAGAAATTTTGTGTAATGTTATTCTTTTGCTTTTATTATTACTTTTATTGGTTATTTTGTATTACCTTATATCAACTTATTATTTACCATTCACTGTTATCATTTCATGTTGTATTTCTTGAATCTTGTATTTTATGTATTTAGTGACATTTCCAAAACATGTAAACAATGTCAAAAAAGGAAATAGAGATCGATTGATTGATTGGAAAGACAGTTCTTTGAAGCAATTAATCTAATCATTTGGACTTTCAGTTCTGATTTCTCGATACACCAACGCTAAGTCTCTGTCACATGTATTTATCATATAGAATTATAGAATTACCGAAAATCAAAACCCTACAAGTCCAAATATTCATCCAGGGGGATACGAGTAATTTTTTCTTCGTTCCCCGCTTCCAAAATTGTTTATTCAAACATAACGCTGAATCTTTCCTCTGCAGAATTACCATCAAAATATCGATTTATTCCCGCAAACTGCAAAAATTACTAGCAAATGTTGTGCAAGTACTGTAGATTTCACAGTACATATCTAGGAATTCCAATTGTTCGGAATGTTTAACGGACATTTTATATAGTGTGTATTATTTCCTTACTAATGAAGTAATATTGAAAATCGTGTGATTTTTTTAGAGAAATACTTTTAATTTTTTATGATTCGTTCTGAGAATTTTCGTCAGATTCATTTTGACTAGTGGTCGTGAGAAAATAGATAAAACTTTAAAAAATACCTTTTTCTACAACAGTGCGTAAACTTAGCGTAAAGTAATACTTTTTCGCACAAGATGGTCAATATTGTAAAAAATTAATGCAAAAATTGTTTTCTAAATATTTCATTTTGGGTTTCAGGCCATGCAAAACTTTTTATCAAGAATAACTTTTTTTCATAAACCAAATAATAAAAAAGATTTCCCTATGGTGCCGACTTAATTGGACGCATTGTATATTGTGGTAATAGATTGTCAACGATAAATTGTGAAAACATTTTTAGCAGTGCAAACTGTTTTAGTGTAATTTCCTCAACAATTCATCGACTGGACCATCAAACAGTCGATCGCTCGAATTTTATTTCCCCAAACGGGCATGTCAGGGACGACAAACGCAGCAACAGCTAAATATTATACACACATGGATCGATACGTATCCAGTCTCGACTGTGTGCCTTACTCACTATCCACTTCAGAGATAAACTCCCTACGGAGCTAAACGTTTTTCCGAAAGTCGATTGAACCGGCTACATCATTCATATTCATGCGGAAATTCACCTTTGAGCTCTCTTTAGTGGAGCAAAACAAGTCTTGATCGATAATCGGTGATTTGTGCTCGAGACAGTCATGCAACAGCAGAACTTGGTGTTCTTTTCTATACCGCGTGAACCAAGCCTATGGTGTCCCCCTATTATTTTACTATAATTGGGAATAGAAATCTGCTATTTTCTGTTGAGAACTGATGAGGTTGAAATTGTGTTTTCAATTGACATAATCATAATGCAGACAATTGAAAATGTCAATCAATATATAGTGTCATTCAAATAATCGGCACATATGAAAAAAAATTCATTAATGTAATTAATGACTTGAAATCCTCAATATATACAAATTCAACCATTCTGAATCGATTCGCGTTCGCAGAATTGCGCTATTTCTATTCGTTCTGCAATTGAAAATTTCAATCCGGGTGAAAAGTAGTAATATTGAAAAATTTTGACTGTTGATATTTTCCATTCGAACTCACATAATATAATCAATTAGCCATTCTGGATCGATTGGTAATCAAAGAATTGCTCAATCTCTAACCGTTAACGATTCAGTTGAAAATTTTATAGGCTTTTTGCGAAATCTCAGTAATTTTGAAAAAAATCCTAAATATTTGAAAACATTCCACTATATCGGATTTTCTTCATGAAAATAATTTTATTATATTTGTTTTACCCTAAGATGTGTTCGTAATTTAATAGTATTGATATTAATATTTTTTGATTGTGAACGTTTTTTATAATTCTGATATTTAATTCGTATTTTAAATATAATGAATAAGAATAGAACTAAATGTGCGATTTAGTGCCTTCCTCCTCATAAAAGAGAACAACGGCCTCTCCGATCTCAAGCGATTTAGATGAAATTGGGGACACTCGTGAATCATCACACTCGTGCCACGAACCAGCATAAGGATGTCTACAGTGTAGTGTAGAAGCAGCATTTCCTCTCTGGATTGCTATAGTAATCTGCTGAAATGTTGATATTTCATTTATATTTTAATAACAAATATGTCTCAGAACTTCAATATTTAGTATTTCTGAGAAATTGTAATCGATTCTTCCCAACTAGGGATGTTTATATTTTCTGATCATGAAAATGTTTTAGAATGTTATTTCATAAAATACCGGGTGGCTACGGAAGTATTGCCTACGGAATATCTCAGTTATTGTATGAGGTAGGTTTGTGAAATTTGGAGCGTCGATATAATGACATAAGAGCTAGAATTTGAGCATATTGACATGTCGAAGTTAACTTCCGGTCTGACCGGAAGTAACATCAACTTTCTTATTTTAAATGGAAACCCTATTTTTTTTCTTTTCGCTTTATTCAGCATTCAATTCTCTTTCTAATAACATATCACAATTTGGTATCTAACCAGAAACTAGATCAGAAAAAAATTATTATTGAAATTCACCGAGTAGGCCGTGGAAGCAAAGTGAAAGCCAAAAATTGAAAAGTTGGCTATGGAAACCATACGTCACTTGATAACAGTTGCTACTACTGTGATATTTTATTTTCATTCGTCGGCGTTATAAAAAGCCGCCAAAAAAATATTGGAAAAATTGAGAAAAAAACAATACTCTGTAGGTCCATAACTTAAATAGGAACATACAACTTTTTCTTGCCTGTACTATTCAGCATAACCATTCCTTTCTAATGATATAATAGAAAATAATTTTTTGAACTGAGATACCGAAAAATCCAATTATTATTCTTCAAATAACGAAAAAACAGATTTATCGTAAAAAGACATTCAAATTGATAGGATTAAAGATAAAATAAATTCAAAACAAATGTTCGAAATGCAATCCCTTAGCGTCAATACATTTATTGACTCTGGTGATATTTTCATGTAAAACGTTTCTCAACATTTGGGGCGTGATATCTTGGAAAGCTCTACGAATTTTTACTTCTAGCTCATGTAGAGTTGTAGGCTGTGTGGAATACACCCTATTTTTAAGATGCCCCCATAGAAAAAAGTCGCACGGAGTAAGATCAGGTGACCTTGGTGGCCACCTGACTGGACCATGGGTTGTTATAAGTCTCTCTTGAAAGCGATTTTGAAGATAATTTCTCGCTATTCTTGAATTATGCGGAGGGGCGCCATCTTGCTGGAAGTACATTCTCTCAGTTATTTCCGCTGGTAGGTTGTTAATGAATTTCGAAATTTCATTCGTTAAAAAATTAAAGTATATCTCTCCGGTTAGTTGGCCTTGAAAAAGAATGGGACCAACAATATGAGTTCCAACTATTCCTGCCCAAACATTCACACCAAATCTCTCCTGGAATCCGCCTTGTCGAAACCGGTGCTCGTTTGCTATCGCCCAGTACCTGGAACAAAAGACCGTTCACACTTTTAGCACTTTACACTTCGCCTATCGACAATAATCCAAATAAAGTACAGTACCTACCTTGTATTATTCCTGTTAAATAATCCATTGTTGGTAAATCTTGACTCGTCCGTAAACAAGATATAATAGTTAAATAGGTGATTCTCAGCATTTTGTCGAAGAAACCAATTACAATATTCCAGGCGCCTTTCACCGTCATTTTCATACAAATGTTGATGCAACTGATACTTGAAGGATTTCAATCGATGTTTTTTCAAAATTTTCCTAGCAGAGTCCTTACTTATAGCTAATTCGGCGCCAATCTGCCTTGAGGAAATTGTGCCATCATATTGTACTAAAACTAATACATTAATTTCAGTTTCCTCATTAACAACAAATGCTTCTTGGTCTTCGTGAACATCAGGCTCAGTTCTTAATTTTTCTTCAAGCCACTGGAAATACCTTCTTGATGGTTGCTGCCTCCCTGGATATCGCTCTAAATACAATTGTTCAGCGGCATAAGAATTTTTTAAACATTCACCATAAATGAGAAGCATGTCAATTTGTTCGGTTCGTGAATAACGGGGCATTTTTTGAATATTCCACTAACTGATTTCGATTTCCAAACCCTTTTAAAATGGCAGAATCAAAAACACTACTTCGAACGTCAAAATAATATGGATAGCAGCGTTCGTGACAGCTCTCATTTCTTTTTTGTTTCATTCCAAAATACATCTTAATCAGCTTACTTGTTAATATTTTGGTTCGAATGGTTATTGCAATGGAATGATTATTCTGAATAGCACAAACATCGTCCATTGGTAGATATTAGAATATCTATGGACGATGGCACAGACCAAGGACGTTTATGTTCCTATTTAACCTAGAACCTACAGGATATAATTTATCATTCCACATTATTTTTAATTTTATTTTTGCGTATGGCGATACTCTGTTTTGTTATTTGAAGAATTATAATTGGATTTTTCGGTATCTCAGTTCAAAAAATTATTTTCTATTATATCATTAGAAAGGAATGGTTATGCGGAATAGTACAGGCAAGAAAAATTTGTATGTTCCTATTTAAGTTATGGACCTACAGAGTTTTTTTTGGCGGCTTTTTATAACGCCGACGAATGAAAATAAAATATCAAAGTAGTAGCAACTGTTATCAAGTGACGTATGGTTTCCATAGCCAACTTTTCAATTTTTGGCTTTCATTTTGCTTCCACGGCCTACTCGGTGAATTTCAATAATAATTTTTTTCTGATCTAGTTTCTGGTTATATACCAACTTGTGATATGTCATTAGAAAGGGAATTGAATGCTGAATAAAGCGAAAAGAAAAAAAAAGGGTTTCCATTTAAAATAAGGAAGTTGATGTTACTTCCGGTCAGACCGGAAGTTAACTTCGACATGTCAATATGCTCAAATTCTAGCTCTTATGTCATTATATCGACGCTTCAAATTTCACAAACCTACTTCATACAATAACTGAGATATTCCGTAGGCAATACTTCCGTAGCCACCCGGTATAGAATAGAATAATAAAAATGTATTTCAACCAGTAGATCATTACAATGATATAGGTCCTGTCAAAACTACGTTAAAAATATAAACACAATTGTTTACACAAATCAAATCGAACTCATATACAATATATATATATATATATATATATATATATATATATATATATATATATAAATGGATATAAAATATCCAATAGTACATAACACATACAGGTACTTACAGACATAATGTACGAACATATATGAGTATGAATAAAAATTCACCTATGGAGTAACATACGAAAAATTCATTTCTTGAATAAAATCCTTCAGTGGATATAAACTTTTTAACATTATTTCTGAATGCATCCAAGTTTGAAATTGATTTCAACTCAGCGGGCAGGCAATTGTAAAATCTAGATCCTACATAGATTGGAGACCTTTCAAAAAGTTTGGTTTTATGCATTTCGGTTTTCAGCAAATTTCCTTTTCTTGTTGGAGACCAATGTGTCTGAGCATTAGTTTCCAAATTATTTCATTTTTTCAAATATAAACTATAAGGGTGTAAATGAAGATACTCAGTACGGTTAAAATATTATATTTTTTGAAAAAAGGTTTGCAGGGGTCTGTTCTTTTCAGATTGAACAGAAGGCGAATTATTCTTCTCTGAACAATAAACACTCTTTTGAAGTCACCACTGCTACCCCATAAAATTATATTATACATTAATATTGAATGGACCATTGCATAATATACCTCCAGGTGCAGGGTCAATAAATATACCCAGAAACTTAGTACCTTCAGAGGGTTCAATTGTTTCATTATTTACAATAATTTTTAATGATATTTATTCTTTTTTTTTCCAAAGAACGGAATCAATACTCTTTTGTTTGCGTTGACAATTAATTTATTTTGTTTACAACATGTAGTGAACCCATTCGAAATTTTGTTCAATTTCTCCTGCAATTCCTCTATGCTATCGGCTTCTTCCGCAATATAAGTATTGTCTGCGAAAAGTACCATACATTCAGATTTCACATGAAAGGACAGATCCTTTATAAATAGTAGGAATATTAGTGGACCCAAAACCGAGCCTTGTGGAACTCCAAGGTCGACACTATATATATATATATATATATATATATATATATATATACTAACAATTAATTTTCAGGATGTGAGATATGATATAATCTATGAAAGAATATTTCCTCTTATGCCTATTGCATACAGTTTGTCGTATACAATAGTGAGATCTATTGAGTCAAACTCATTCGACAAATCGAATAGATAGAATCACATTTCCTCAGTCTTAGAAGAATCTTTAGGCCAGGACTCCCAAAGGACCCGTCCTCGTCCTCCGACGGCTCGCGGCAGGTGCAAACTGCAGTTGCAGGACCGATCAATGCGCCGCGGCCGCGATTTGGCGATTCGCGACCGGCGGAACGAGCCGCACCGGCCGAACTACGGCAGTCTGTCTCCGCGCCTCGATCTCATCGCCTGCTGCGACGCGACGCCGACCGTCACGCTGCTCGATTGTCGCACGCACTCTCGATTTTGGTTGCGGTTTTTGGGCGGGAAAGCGCCGATTCGAATCCGGACCGGTGGTTCGGTTGGTGAACAGTTTTCTTTGACTGGATATTCTTGTGGCGACTAGATTTGGGATATGTGAAGCTGATTTTTCCGGATATAATTAGGTACAATATTTGCTCGATTAACTTATGATAAGTCTTTCATAAAGAGCATTTTCTGACGAGCTGATCGATTCAGTTCCAGAACTGTACGCCAGATGAGCATTTTTCAGAGACATAATTCATATACAGAGTGATCTATTTGAGAGCGGGGCACTCCTCTAAAACCGTTATACATATATTATTAGATACAAAAGTTCTCTTTCTGTGGTTCGAGCATCAATAGTTCCATTCCAGAGCCATAAATTCAAAATTTCAAAGCCTACCTCGAATTTATTTCATCGTCAAAAATCAAAAAATATCGGACCACGCCACTGGATTTTCAATAATTTCACATGCGCGTTAAGGATATTTTATGAAAAAATATTGACGAAAGATGTTTTGTGACCTCACTGCAATTATGTTATATTACAGTTGCGAAAACGTTATTGGTGTAGTTTACCATAGTTGCAATTTTTTTAAATGTTACCAATACTTTTATACAATGCAAAATTGGCATCATTTTATAAAATACTTCACTCTCGTATGATATTTCATTAATCCCTCTAGGAAAATTTCCATATAATTTTATTAAAAATCCAAACAACATTCTCATAATCATGTGTACAATTCAATTTTATAATCGTCATATGAAGCCTCTTTAAAATAATTTCTCCATTGTTTTTATAAGAGTATTGAACATATTAGGGCGTTATTCTATTTTCATTTTGAAATGTGTAACTTTTGTAAAAAGCAACATCTCTGACTTCAACGTGTTAGGAAGTCATCATAACTATCCATCAAGAAGCTTTATGTTGGAAATGCCAAAACATAAAACTGCAACATTTAAAAAGTCTTCCTTTTATAATTGCATATGTCTTTATAACAACCTGCCAAAATATATAAAGGATATTAAAAAGCAACTTTAAAAATGCAACAAAGAAATACCTCCAGGAAAATAGCTTTTATTCGATAGAGGAGTTTCTGACATTGGTATCCAAACACTGAATGTTCACCGAATAAGCTTTTTAATGTGTAGTTATACGTGTATATATATATACATATATATATATATATATATATATATATATATATATATATATATACATATATATATATATATATATATATATATATAAGTAGAAAAGTTATTGGGTATAACCCTCAAAATGTTCTGCAACCGTAGACACGTGTTTCGAGCTTAACATTTTGAGGGTTATACTCAATAACTTTTCTACTTATATTTTCATATATTGCCCCTCGCTAAATCCATCCTTACTTATATATATATATATATATATATATATATATATATATATATATATATATATATATATATTTCTTTTTAACTATATTTTTTTTAATTTTTATCTATGTAATGTGAAACACTTTTTTATATCCTCAGGACTGTCTGTGACATTCTCTCTTTTTTGACCTGCAAATTGTACACTGTATGTAATAATTAGGAAAAATGTATTCTTAGTTTTACATTTTTTCAACAAAAACTTTTTATACAGGGTGTCATGTAACAGCGGCCAATACCAACTTTTTTATTTGATATACAGCATCCTGTATTTTATTCAATTTTTGGATTCTTCAGACCATTCTAGAAATGTTTCATATGCAATGTTCCTTACCATCTCCAACTTTTTCGGAAATATTAAGAGTTTTCAGATTTATTGCAAAAATTAACATTGAAAATGGAATTTCATTGGATTGCAGAGATTTGCTACAACACGCACTCAGAAACTAATGAGTAGGTACTGTTTATTTCTTGATGATGTAAAAAATAAAAAAAAAACAGTTATGTTGATGTAGAAGATGTTCAAAATGCTCGCCGCGAACGTCTTGGCAGCACCCTAATCATAAATAATTTCCCAGCAAACTACAAATTATAAAAATATTGATTCCGAGCACATAGATGAATTGTTAAATATACGTTGTCGCAATATTTTGGATACCCGTCCTGTATATCACACGTTTGAAATATTGTAACTTACAATGCACGACTAGCCCACTATCAGTTTGAATTGAAAACATTTCCAACCAGCAGTTGTTGTTTTTAGTATTTTCAAACTTTGTTTCATCTAAACACGTTTCAAATACATATTCGTATAAAAAAATATTTTTTTTGCAATGCGATTATTTCGTATTCTCAAAACAGTCAGCGAACTTTAATGTTGAGGCCGTTACCCATAGCAACGGCTGCCAAACTAAAAGCCTCTTCCAAATTTGACATTTCTAAATTAAATGCGTACATCCAACGTTTTGAATTGTCATTGTACCCTTCATCAACTGTGAATCCCCGGAAAATAAATCATATATGTACCTGGTAACAAATATATCACTAACATCTCTCTTATTCCGTTTTTTTTTTCAAGTTATTCAAATCAAACTTAAAACAGTTGAAATAGACATTAACTGTATAACATTTATAATATTTGAATAATTTTTCGGACTTCAGGTTGAGCTAAAAGTGACACCAATTCTTGATTTTCAACGCCTTGTATATTATTTTATTTTCAAAACCCTGGGAAAATTCTGACTAGTTCAAAACTATTCAAGAGAGTTTTTACAGCGACTTGATTTGTATTGAATCTAGCGTGCTGCAATTAACTTAGAATCATTATAAATGACATAAACACTAAGGAAAACATACAAACAGACATTAATCATTTACCAACAAATTGTACAACTTGGTGGAAAATGTCGTTTTTTCCCAGCAGCACCTCCTTTGTTGTAGGCAAGTTTTCGAGTTCAATTGACTTAAACAATTATTTATTGTCTATTATGATAGAAAATAATAAGATTCTGAAAGTGAGCTATCGAAAACAAAACTACAAACAACAAAAATTGTATGTTTGGTAAGTCAGAAAATGCCCTTCAATCAAAATAAATCAATTCAACTTGAAAACTGAAAACACAAATGTATTCAATGAATTTTCTGCGGTTGGTGCTATTTTAAATAACAACATTTTTGCACTAAACTAATTTCGATTGATAAAAGTGCACCAACTCATTGAAGAAATTTCTTAGGAATCTGGAAATGTGAAAATACATTTTAAAAAAACAGGAATTTGTGTCTTTTCCAATCAAAATATGGCATTTGACGTCTATATTAACATTATTAGCAGTGTTGATTTTGATCAAAAAGCGATACTGAACGCCTGTGACAAGAGAACAAATAGTATTCCTACTTATGAAGGTTACTTGGTTAACGAAATTCGCATCTAGCAATGAAAAAACTTTTGTGATGAAGTGAAAAACACTCTTTGTTCCCAGTGTCAACTTCCATTTCTAGATCTTGAAAAACAAATGACGCAATAAGAGGATAGCTTATAGTGTGTGCTAATTAGTATGCACTAAATTTCGAAATACAAGTTGGAATCGTGGGAACTTACAAAGTTGCTATAATCGTAGAATTCATTTGCAACTCCTTCAAAATTTGTTATGAGTATTCCATATCTGACAGCAACGATTTGAAAAAAATGCATTTTTCATTATATAATAGTGTGTAACTGCTGCTTCCAAGAACCGATTCTCTTATCTACACAACGACAATATTATCACTATCAGCTTTACCGTTAAGTTATCTGGTAAAAGTCAATGATGAGTCTATTAAACAACAATTTTTGGGAATTATTATAAACTATTAGATGGCATGAGGAGAACACATTGATGTACTTTGTCGAAAACTGAGCACTAGGTACTTATTACATACTGAGACAACTGAGACAAACAATATCCTTAGAGAAACTGAAATTAGCCTATTATGTGCTTGTACACCCTCTACTAGGGTATGGTTTGATATTTTGAAACAACTCAACATACATCAACAAAATATTCAAAATGCAAAAGAGAATTATCAGATGTATGACAGGAGTAGATCATAGGACCTCATGTGAGCAGATATTTTCCCAGCTACAAATCCTTACAGTCTGCCCCCTCTGTATAGTAAACACCACAATGAATATAAAACAACACCAAGTTGCTATGTTGCTATTCACGATCATATTGGTCAAAGCTGTCATATTTATCAAGGAAATCAGATGTTTCAACGATTCGTGGATCGCTTGGTGCATCTCACAATTCAAAGAATCCCAATTGCTCTGACAATACTCTTTGTAGATACCTAGAGATTAAGGCATTTTATACAGTAGAAGAATTTTCATTTCAAAACTGAAAGATAACAAGATAATCTTGATATTACCATATGTGATAAAATTTTGTCTTTCTTTTGAATTTTATATTTTTATACTATATATGTTTTTGCATGCCTACTCTGTTATTTTGTATTATGTAATAGGTAAATACATTTTATGCAAAAATGTGGATAACTCTATAGATTTTTATATTTACTTCGATGATAAATAAATTTGATTTGATCTTTATTTGATAATATCGAAAGCAACTTTATGTTTGCAACATTATTAGAGAGAGCTCATAGCTGAACTTTTCAGAAAGAATATCGCAATATGACATATCAAAACTGCACATCGTACAGAGAATTGTAGGTCACGTGATTTTTTTATCGATGTTTTAATATGTTACTCACTGAAAGCATTTTGCAGGTGTACAAAATATAAAGGATTTCATATAGTTTATTTTCTTTAGTTTCAGATATGAATTCATACAACACGAAACACTGATGGAAAGTTAATTTCCGACATATGAATCACATAACTTTGACCTTCGGTTCTACTGGAAATATTACTTATGTCGAAATTTTCAACTGCGGCATGTATTTATCAGTTCGAAAGGTCTCATAATTCCTTACTCGATTCCTACTTCCAATGAAAAATATGTTTCAAAATGGCAGAGCAATTGTTGTTTGTTTTCGGAATAAAGGTGTCCATGACCATATATGTGAACGGTCTCTTAGAAATTGGAAGATACTAGGAAAATATGAACACACATTTCGAAAGGAATTTCTCACGCGTGCCACTATACAAAACCAGATTTAGCATTACCTATTTATCTTCGTCAATCTCCTGCGATATAACATAACTGTTATCATTGCCTTTTCCAATGGACACATCAATATTATTTCAATGGTTTCAATCATGCGTGAAAATTATATTTCAGTAACAGTTCACTACAAACCCAAATATTGGAAAATTTAATCAAAACATCGATAATTGATTGAAGAATATCGCATTAAATTCTTTCAATACAGCAATTGGGATGGATATTCAGTTGGCTTTGATATAGCGATAGACAAACAACCGCAAGAGTTGTGTGGTGATTCATTGTTGTCATACAGTTTATGATATTTTCTATTGGAAATGGATCACCTCCATTACACCCAGATCATAAAAGTTAACAGTACGCTGTCTGTTCAAAAAATAAGGCAAATTTTCATTTTTCTCAAAAAATATTTATTTATACACCAATTTCTATTTTGTCCCCTTCAAAGTAGTCCCCCTCAGATATAATACACTTGTGCCAGCGTGTTTTCCAATCCTCGAAGCAGTTCTGATATGCACTTTTTGTTATGCTCTTGAGCTCTCTCAGCGATTCGGTTTGTATCTCCTCAATCGTCTCAAAACGCCGTCTTTTCATGGGTATCTTCAATCTTGGGAACAGGAAAAAGTCGCAGGGGGATAAATCTGGTAAATACGGTGGCTGAGGCATGATTACGGTGTTGTTTTTGGCCAAAAAATTACGAACAAGCAGAGACGAGTGAGCAGGTGCATTATCGTGATACAAAAGCAATGAATTGTTTTTCCACAATTCCGGACGTTTTTTTCATATTGCTTCTCGCAAGCGGCGCATAACTTCAAGATAATACTCCTTATTGTCCGTACGACCATGTGGTAAGAACTCCTGATGCACTACGCCACGGTAATCGAAAAAAAAAACAGCCATTGGGACGATCGGACTTTGGTTTCGATGTCATAACCATATACCCATGATTCGTCACCCTTTCAAGCAAATCTGGATCGCCGTTGACGTCATTCAACAATTCCTGAGCGATGCTCAAGAGACGATTTTTTTGGTCAAAATTTAACAATTTTAGAGCAAAATTCGCTGCCACACGCTTCATGCCCAAAATTTCCGAAAACATTGCATGGCATGAGCCAACCGATATGCCGACATCTTCAACAACTTCTCTAATAGCGATTCGACGATTCTCCATAACAATTTTCTTCACTTCCTCAACATTTTCATCGGCTGATGATGTGCTGGGGCGTCCAGGGCGAGAGTCGTCATTCGCATCTTCTCGTCCTTCTGTGAAAAGCTTGTAACACTTGTAAATATTTTTTTGGCTTAAAGTATACTTACCGTATGCCACTTTTAACATTTCAAGTGTTTTGGAGCACTCGATTTCATTTTTCACACCAAATTTAATGCAAACTCTTTGATCCATGTTTTTCGACAGCAGAAAATCGCCGAACACTCAAAACACTTCTAACTTTTATGCCTCTCACAAACAAACTAAATGTGCCATATAGCTAAAACTGTGGACATTTGTTCGAGGCGAGTGTACCAACATAGCAAAATAAAAAAAATGATAATCGAATGTACGTAGCCCGCGAAATTTGAAAATTCACCTCATTATTTGTTCAGACCTCTATTTTGGTTTATGGAGAATCCCAAAATAGTAGCTATATTATGCAACATCAATTTTTATTTGAGTAAGATAATTATGACATAACAGTCTTGTAAACACAAATTGATCCATTTGCTCTTCTATATACACTTGCATAGATTTCCTTGAATACATATTTTTTCCATTTTCAGTCTGTGGAAGATTAAAATAACCAAATAACTATGTCATGGAAGTACATTCTTATGTTACCCAAACTATCAATTTGCATATATTAAATCCGATATTCAAATGAAAGATCATTTCATTCTACATTGAAACTACGGAAAAACTGTTGATTTTTTTATTTGAAAATTAAACGATAACAATTATGTAATCTGTGAGGATTGATATTTTCCAAAATCAAAGATGAATAAAATTGGATCGAATTCTGTATCATGGCACGCTTGAGAAAGTGCATTTCAGGTATACTGGGTGTTTTATAATTGAATGCTGATCCTCAAGGGCAATAATACAAGGATAATTTTAACAAAAACTGTTCATATGAACAGAGGTTCGCAACCGCTTGATTTCTGAGATACAGGGTGTTGAGTGTTAACAAAAAAAATTATTTTTTTCCCTATATCTCTTTTTATTAATTTTTCAATATTGGAACATGCAAAGTAGGTACGCATAAAAATACATGTATTTTTTTTAAATGAAATTAATTTTAATTACCTGTTTACATGCTATTCAATAATTTTTATAGAAAGAATGTTTGTTTTGTTAACTATTATTTTTATAATTGTTATTTATCTATCAAATTATATAAAAGTTCAGATATAGATTCTAATTTTTTTTTTCAATAAACTTGTATATTAAAGCAGCGCGTGGTGCTTAATATCAAGTTATATTTATTTTTTATTGTTATAGATATTAGTAAATGATGTGATTATGGAAATTCAAAAGAAAAGCACCCTCTTTTAACATAAAAGTTCATTTTCAAAGATTCTTCTCCACTATTTATTTCTTATCACTAGAAAACTGTGTTCCTTCAGTTTTTTCAAAACTGTAATATATTTTTCAGTTTTTTATATCATCGGCCCATGACATGTGCGTGAAATTTCAGATTATTCGCAGAACAGGAAGTAGAGGAAAATTTTATTTGAAGATTCACATTATTATCATAAAAACGTTATTATTTTAAAATTATTTCATTGCATGTCGTTGTTCCTCTACTTATATGTGTACAAAATTTCAGATTATTCGGAGGATTGAATTTGAGTGATTATTTCACTTATGCTAAAATAGCGTGTTGTGATTGGTTGAAAATTTTGTGTTGATAAATGAAAACATCATTTTTTCGATTTTGTAGTTCGGCTCTTGATTGGCTACTGGATATGTATATGATGTGTTTTCGATTTTGTAGTTCGATTCCTGATTGGTTATTATCAAAACACAAACTTACCACTAGCAAGCTGCTATAATGACACAACACCAAACTTTGACCAAAACTAAATAAGCTCACTCACTATTAATTCATATAAACTACACAATTTTCGACAAATGTTGCATACTCGTTGATTTCAATCAAATCACTAAATCAAAATGTTATCAAAACATAACCTCGAGCGAGAAGCAGTAGACTAGACAGGCACTGACGAAACTACGAATGACGCGCTCTGTCATTGGTAACTGAAATAGAGGGATGTTTGTAATATCAAGTAAATGTTTTGTTAGTTGCATAATTTCAGAACTAAATGCGGGATTAATGTTCCTAGTTAAATTGAATAGTAAATAAATAAAAATGGATTCGATTCGACAACCGGTAAGTTGTCAAAATTTTTAAATTAAAAATTCAGAGACCTCACAAAATTTACTCCTTCCAACACAGTTTTGAATTCAGTAGACCTAGCTAACAAATTATCAAATTTGAATATTAAAAACAATATCAAACTAGTATCCTTCGACGTTAAAAACATGTTTCCTAACATTCCAACAGACGAATGCCTCCCCATTGTAAAGGGCATATCAGATAAACGTAATGTAAACCCATATATAACTAACGAATTTTGCAATCTTTTGAATTTATGCATAAAACAAAATTTTTTCAAATATAATGATAGCTTTTACCTACAAAACTCTGGTCTCCCAATGGGCTCACCATTGAGTCCCATTCTGGCAGATATTTTCATGGACAACCTAGAAAATACCCTCATCCTTAAGAACCCCCTTTCTAAAAAACATATTGTGTTTTGGTTCAGATACGTTGATGACGTCTGTTTCGACAAAAAATCCACAATGTACGAACATCTGCAAGAATCCAAACACAAGATAAATAAAGATAATCTCAAAATCCTACACACATGTAATAAAGGAAAGAAAATGAATCTGTTGGAAGCCACGGAAATCAATAAATCAATTAAAAACCCGAAATATAGAACCCTCAACGAGCAACTCGGTTTATGTAGGTCTCCACTTTTGAATTTGTGATTTTGACAACCCAGGTAATTTCCATAACCTCCAGTATTGAATTTATGTCGTTTCACCCATGTTCATTTGATTTCATTTATTTTCATTTAATTACCTCTCCATCCAGTTTACCTGCAAACTCCCTATATAACTAGGTTTAAGAGTACAATTGTATTAGTTAGTTTTCATACTTGATAATGGGATAAAGCCCGAAACCGGTCGTAAATATAAAAAACTAGTGGAAATAAGACAAAAATTATGTTTCTTTTGTTTCATTAAAGTGATAATGAATTTCCACAAAATAAACAAGTCATCAATTACACAAATTCGATTTTATTCATGAAATGATCTTAACAAATACTCGTGTTATCTGCGATTATCGTTAATTCCTTCTCGGTTTCGAATCAAATTAGTAACAAGCAACATAATTTGATTCTCAAATTCAAAGGAATTGCTATTTCGATAATCACCGATACACTTGTGGTATCACCTACGAAAATTAAATATAAAAATTCTTATCATTGTTATGATACTAATTTTATGAAATTCTTGTATTTTTGACGGTCCTTGATATGTGTGCCAAATTTTGGATCAGTCGAACAATTGGAAGTAGGTGAAAAATTAAAAGCGAGTTGAAATTAATAATATTTATTTGGCAAAAAACAGCGGTGTGTATCATTATTTTTATTGGATATATTGTAGGTAATGCTAACAGGGACGTCACTCATGAAAATTAAAGAACTTTCATTCTGGAAAATCGTATTTTATTGAGTACTCTGCATGAACAAAAATTAAAAAAACAAAGTTCTACGTGGTTTAAGAAATATTGAGAAAACTGATTTCCTGTTGAATTTCAACACCCTGTATCTCAGAAATAAAGGATCTGCGATTCATATAAGATTATTTTTAAAGCGTACAGGATCAGTTTTAAATTCTGAAACACCCGGTATATTCCCAGTATCTTCTAATTTCTAAGAGATTGCTCAATTTGTCTCACATATGGCATTCATGGCCATCTTTGTGCTGAAAATAAAAGAGAAATTGCTCGACAATTTTGAAACATATTTTGTATTAAAAATAGCTACCTGTCGAATGAGGAATTACGATACCTCTCGAAATAGATAAACAAGTACAGGGTGGCACTGAAAATACCGAATTTGACATTATTATCAGTTGTTTTGTTGAATCAATTCTGTGTTGGACGTCTTCTTACATAAATGCCAAATTTTTTCTATGTGGTTTCCAAAAAACAGTTACACGGTGCAAGCGTGATTTTTCAAATCGATCTCAACTGGCACTCGTTTTGTTTTCAATGGATCACACTGTATACACATGGGTCTTGAGGCCTAGTAGATATGTATATCATTTCGAATAATTAAATGAATACATTTCTTGTTGCGGTCGATCGTCATTTGGCAAGTTTTCGTGTTGCGGGCTGATTTTTTATTTTCGTGACATTATTCATTTGTTTCGCCATGTTCTTGGCAAGTGTTTTTGGAAAATTGGTTCGGTCGGTGATTTGTAAGGTTTCGCGTTGGCAAGCTGCTCTGACGAATGCAAAAATACACGAATAGCAGTTTTTTATCAAGTAATCTAGATGTTATAATATAGCGGAATATTCATTCGCCGTTATCATGATGGGATAGAATTGGTCACATCAATTTGAAATTTTCGTTTTATTTTCATCTTGGCGTTACTTCGGAAAAAACAAAGTTTTCGACTTCTTTTTTCCTGGTGTTATCGTGGGAGCTGGAACAAAATGAGAGGCATTTCTTCAAAGAAACTTTTTCTACGCTCTCTCTTGATGATATCAGTTTTACTCATCACTACCTTACTTTTTTGAGTACGGCCCTTTTTTGATAAAGAAAAGGCATTTTGAGGTACTTTTCATGCGAAATTCAAGATATATCACGTTTCAGATAATATAATTTCTGTTAGCTTTAGAGAGGCTATTGTGTAAAAAGAACTGAGTTTCCCGCACAAGTTTGAAAATTCATAAAATCCGCTTCTCACATGCGCTTGAGCTTGTGAGGTTTCCATTTTGTAACCGTAGAGTAGTATTCGATAGCACTCAATGATTTTTCGATATAACTGTGTACCGTATCTACATTCTGAATATCGGAATGACACAAAAAATCTCAGTGCATTTAGCACATCGAGTTACCGTAGAATGGTAGTCTGTAGGTATGGACATATAGATAGATATACAGGGTGATTCAAAAGTACTTTGACAAACTTCAAGAGGTGATTCCTCACAAAATTCTAATATGAATTGTCCAAATAAATATATGTCCGGAAATGCTTCGTTTCCAAGATATAGGGTGTTGAAGTATTATTTTTATTTTCGTTTGTTTCAAATAACTTTTGAAATACTGTCACAAAATATGTAATTACCAAAACTACTTACTTAAACGTCAAATTCTTTTCCAAAGCATTCTTGTGAAAAATGCAAAATATTGGTAATAACTTCAACATGCATCGATTATCAAATAATTGACTTGAAATTTTCAAGTCCAAATATTTAGAAAACGGTTGCTTACAGCGACTTTCAACAAGGGTAGCTTTTTTACGTAGATATGATAGAGGAATCGATTTTTTTACTGAAAAATGTGCTAGAAATACGCTCAAAAAAGTTATGAATCTCCAAAAAAGAAAAAAACGTGTAGGTGGCGCCCCCTACGAGTAAGAGAAATAATAACATCAGGTTCGAATTCGTCATCTCAAAAACCTCTTATTACTAAGTTTCGTTTAATTAAGTTCAGTATTTCAAGAGTTATTTGAAAAAAACCAAAATAAAAATAAAACTTCAACACCCTGTATCTTGGAAACGAAGCGTTTCCGGACATATATTTAATTGGGCAATTCATATTAGAATATTGTGAGGAATCACCTCCTGAAGTTTGTCAAAGTACTTTTGAATCACCCTGTATAGTTTATTTGACTGTCATATACAATAGCATTTTTGTAGCAGTCCATTTGTAGTTTGTTGACATGACAAATTTACAAGTAGTCATGAAGCTACTCAACTCATTCACATACATGATGTACAAAATTTGCCCCAACACAGAGCCCTGGGATACACATCGATTTATTTCTTGGAAATCTAATGACAGTTTTTGAATAGACGCCTGAAAGCGATTTGTGAGATGAGATTCAAATAGCGAAAGTGCTAACCCTCTGATGACATAACGAAATAACTTTTGCAGCAGAATATCATTAACAACGCAGTCGAAGTCTTTTATTTTGACAGAACACATAGCAGATAGCTGTTCAAGTGCCTTGGCTATGCCGCTCACCATATCCATCACTGCCGCTATGGTTGAACATCCTGATCTTACACCAAATTGCGAGTCACTAAAAAATTCATAAATATCAAAGTAATTTGTATACCTTCGTTTCAACATTTTTTTCAGTTATTTTAAAGAAAATACAAATGATGGAAATATGACGATAGTTTTCAGTGAGTGATGGATTTTTTTTTTCAATAAGGAAATAACATTGGAGAATTCGAAAATTTTCCTGTACTAAAAATTAGGTTGATCATGTCGGTCAAAAGTTATATAATTATGTCTGATGTTCTTTTGATTATTTTACGCGCATGCATAGTTGTTCAAAGAAAGAATGGTATCCATTATTTCATGTTGGATAACTGGAAGCAAGAAAAAAGAAGAGAAAGGTACTGAAATAGTTTTCATAAAATTGGGTATATCACTTTCAAGAATATCAGGCGATGATTTTTGAGTAATTTCTGCAACTTGGACGAAATGATCATCAAACTTGTTTGGAGTGATTCACCATTCAGCAAATTTTGCCTTGTTTCTTTCCAAATTTATTAACTACCATGCAGCTTGCTTTAGACTTGTGTCCAGCAGAACAATTAATGTAATCATTATATGCAGACTTTTTAGCAGTTTTGACTTTTTTCATATATTCTTTCTTCAATGATTTATATACTCCATCATTCAGGTCTATACTCATTTCAGATATCAATTCAATATTTGATAAAACTGATCTTTTAGCCTTCAGCTCATCATCGAACCAAATGATAATTGTTTTTTTTTTTCTGTGACGATTTCTTCTTCATTGGAAAATTTTATTCCACCAAACTGTTATAGGTGTTCACTGAATTTTTTATCAAAATGATCAGCATCGCTTTCTAATAAATTACTGTCTTCATTTTCATTCATATCGTCTAGGGATGTTTTTCCAAATCGGTGCATTTCTGAAAAAAAAAAAAATATTGAATCTTCGGATGACAGCTCCAATTGGCCTTCTCCTGAAGTTAATTTAATCTGTTATAGTTCCTAAACATATCGGGTAAAGCACCTAACCTTTGTAATTGAATCAATATTTTACTCAAAATCTATAGGTTTTGCCAGCATAACAGATATTTGGTAACATACAACCTCGTTATATGATTAGGTCAAAAAGTGTAAAAAAATAACATACAACCCTCGTAGTAATAGGGTGACGCAATGTATATCTACTAGTAATATTGGATGACAATCTGTTTAGTACTGCATTACATTTCCATCAAACTCCTGATAAATATAAAATCCACTGAAATTCAAGCAGGAATACTGAAAAGTTCGTAAGACTACAATAAATTGAGTTAGGTATACCTTGTTGTGCTACTATAGAGATATATTGCAATATCAAGTAGAATTGTCTGATATGAAAAATTCCTGGTAGCGATTGGAATGCTTACTATTCATTCTGCTGCATCACACAAAATATTTTATCTATAACTGAAAAATTCCTTACCGGAACAATCGAAAGGAAAGTTTTCCATGCAGTTGAAATCATTTGTGTTCATGGAAGTTCCAGGAAATTCTGAAATAATATGCAATGACTTGTTTTCTTCTTGTGAATGGGAAAAAGGTATTCTTGGCTATATTTCCATAATTGAATCAAATAAAGGAACCATGTCTTATAAATAGCCCTGTGATAGTGATGAACAAAATGAAATTACTAATAGTTTGACAACGCCCCAATCATTTTGATTTTTTCCATTGATAAAAAGGCGAAAAAAAATTCAGGGTTTTCTATTCAAAAAATTCTAATGAATATCGTCTGATTTTTACGATCCCTAAACGAATGTGGAAAAATACACTGGGTGTCCCATTTAAAAGAATCACTGAAGTCATTTTTACTCGAATATATTTAGGGTAGGTTTTAAAAATTGGCCAACCGGAAAAGAAAATCGACGTGATCGAGGAATTTTCCAAAATATGTTTATACTCAGAAGTAAGGAATTTATTCCATACATTTGCATCGTACTGTATATACTATTATAAAAACCAAAATAGAAGGTGTGTTTATTGTCATTGGCAGTGAAAGCAGTAATGAAAGTTCAACTTTGTCAAGAACTTCAAACACATTTTCATTTTTTGAAATATTTTCTAGTAGATGTCAATTTCTCACAGATTTTCGATTCTTCGTGATGAACTGAATCGAATATTTCCCAATACCTGCCGGTATTTAATTTAATAGAACGGAAATTAACGATTAAGAGTTTCGCTGTGAGATACTCCTACGCGAGCCTCTAGACATATTTTGGGGATTACCATTCCACCAATCCGATTCACGTGTTTCCGAAAATACGTCAATATCTACTTATAATGATTCCAGGAAAATCCAATTTCCTATCAGAAAATGTACTTTCAGTGCTTTCAAGAGGGAAATCATGCCAGATATTATTATACAAAGAAAACGTATAATATTAAATCATAATGAGAATATAATCAGTAGCAAAGTGGACAACAATGAGAAATATCAATACTGCCATGTTTTTTGAACCAGTCTCTGCGGATCATGTGAAAAATAACCGATAAAAAAGTACAGGATATGATGGAGATTCCATCAAAATAATTGAAGAATGTGAGGATATTCTATCTGAAGTAAGAAGACATATTTCAAACCTTTGTAATTTCATTGGGGAATATCCTGACATCCTTAAAATCGCGATCCTAGTTCCAATACTGAAAAAATGTGACAACGAAATTATCGAAAATTATCGTCCCATATCAATTATTGTCTTCTCAAAAAATTTTTAGAAATAATTTCTTCTATGAATAAATGATTACCTGGAAACATTTGAGCTTGTGACAAAGTGCCAACACGTATTCCGAAAAGACCAGCCACAAAATTCAATTTCAAACAACAATACGATTTAATGGATGAGAGAAATATTGTTGTTTTTCACTAGTGGACCTTTTGACACCCCGAATTTTGAATTAATCGAATATAATCCATTTCAAACTGGTCTTATTACAGAAGTCGAAATGATTGAGTCGCTCAATACGATGAAAAAATAAAAGTCATCTTGGATAGATGACCTCTTTATATTTAACATAAAAATTATAATAGATTTGATAAAACATCTACTGAAACCTATTGAAACAGTTCTACTTACAAGAATACATATTGCAGGGTGCACTATTTGAAGAATTTATGTGAAGAAAGTTTGAATTTCGTGAAAATCATATCATTATTCTGACCACTCTGTATAACTTTCGAAGAAGACTAGTATTTCGTATGATAGAATATGCTACCGGCTATCAATAGCCTTGAATGATTCCATGAATTCTTCGTAGTATGAATAATGGGTTTGTCTTCAAAATGTCTGCTTTTAATGAAAAATTGGTATAACTTGGCAACGCCTTGTCGGATTTTCGAAAATAAATAACTAATAATTAGCCTAAATGAAGGAGAATTCAGAAATGGTTGAAAAATATGGGGTGTTACATGTTAAAAAACTGATGTTCGATTTTGTGAGCCTTTCTTGCGCCCCTCGTATAAACAATATTCATTCCTGTTAGCTCTCATAATACAGTATGATGTGAAATTATAATATTTCGAAAATTCCTATCCGCTTAGGAGATATTTAACTGTCCCACTGGTCTAGGGACACACTATATTTTCTATTTATATTTTTATATATTGCCCCTCGATAAATTTGTTGTTAAAAAAAGTTGTTGTTAAAAACTGTTGATAAATCCATCCTGATTTGTATTTCCTATCTAGAAATATGTATAAACGTGGTTTATTGATCCAAATGTTTTATATGACTGTGCCACAAATGGTTGATGAATCATTTTTATCATTATTATAAGTTTTCTATAACAACGGCAACACCACAAGGCAGTGATCTCGGGCCACTACTATTTTAAATATATGTAGATGATCTTTCTTACTAAGTAATGGAATTCAGATGACATTTCCACCATCTCACCATGTAAAACTTCAGAAGAAATGGATAACCTTATTAATTACTTCCTAAATGATTGCAAATAAGCTTTATGGTGTCAGTTATGGAAGCCATCACTGTTTTTGTCATTATCGTCAATATGTGACACTTATAGTCTAGTCTACAAGAACTATTTTGGTGAATTTCTATTCAAGGGCACCGAAAATTATGATCCAGGGCTCATTCGATTTAGACTGACCTCTAGTAACTTTTTGAAAAATTTGAAGGAGCTCCGGCAAAAATTGCAAAAGTTATAAACTATTTAGCAAAAAAGGGGGTGGTATGATTTTTGGAAAAATCTCGGAAACTATTAAAGATATCCTAAAGTTGAAAAAAGATTCTGAAAGAGGAGGAAATTAAAAAAAAAATATTTCGCTTCCCGGAATTCTATACCACCAATTTTTTGAATTTTAATTTAGAGGCAAAAATAGCGCTAAAAGCGGGTGATGCGAGTCCTGCGTGCGCTGACTGATACGGGCCATTGAACAATAAAAATAATTTTAACTCATTAAAATCAATATTAGGAAATAAAAAAATAAACTTACTTACATTTAAGACACTTGAATAAATCCATGGAAAAAAAAATTTCCCGTAATTATTTTATTACATATGCTTTCGTTAATTAACTAGTTTTTCCAAGTTTCAAAATTACATACAAACCCTGATAATTGTTATACTAAAAATCTCTAATTTCTTTCACTTATTGGAGCTATTCTTGAAAGGTTTTAAAGAAGATCCCCATTGGAAAAAATAAAAAAAAGTTGATTTTCCACTTTGTTATTAACAATATGAGATACTGAAAAATTAAAAATGCCATAAAGCTATAAATTTGTTTTCAATATTCCAATTTGTTCGTATTTTAATTATCTAAAGTTAGATAAAAATGATTTTTTTAAATTTCCTACTCTGATTGTTTAAATAATTGTTACAAACAAATGCATTGTTTATATTGCTTATAAACGCATTTGTTGATTAACTATTTTTTTGCTACCAAATATTAATATTGAGGTACCATTTTTTTTATTCATAATTTCCATTGCTCTTTGATATTCTAAAAATAATATTTATTTACATTTTCTCTGTTTATTTGATAAACAATTTGTTAAAAACAAATTAATTTTCACGAAACATTTTGTGCCATTTGTTGTGTAAAAAAATTCTGTTCTATTTTCTACATAATTTTAAATATTTTTCTATGTTTACGTTTGGCGTTTCCTCGTATCTCTTAATCATTGTTATTAAAATAAATTATAAACAAATGGAGAAGGACAAATATACTTTAGGTCTTTTCAGTTCTTCTTGTAATAATAAATAAAGAAGCCTAGAACAAAAGCTTAAACCCTACTATTTATCAATTTTTTTAGCAATCATTTATAATTCTAAAATATGCTTTTTAAAAGTTGATCAATGATAGGAGTACAGCTTTGGTTAAAAGCCTATCCTAAAAAGACCAAAAGTGTCTTTGTTCTATCTCAATTTGTTTATGAGTTCACTGAAAGCTACGAGGAAACGCCAAAAGTAAAAATAGAAATTTTTTTGAAATTATGTAGAGAATAGAACAATTTTTTTTTTACACAACAAATGACACATCGTTTTTTCTGTTATTTTTTGCAGTATTTAAAAAAATGTATCGTGAAAATTCATTTGTTCATAACAAATTGTTTATAAATAAACAATTTTTTAAAGAAATGATCTTGTTCTTAACCTCATTATACAGGGTGTCAATTTGAAAACTTCCCACCCTTAATATCTTCCACTTTCCACTTTCACGGACTATTTGTAGCCCTCGTGGTTCAACCCCCTAGGAGGGGTAGATGTTACCCTTAGAATTTTAAATGGGAAGGGGGGTCAAGTGGCACATCATTTTGATGGGCGTTCAATTCTTGTTCCAATGGTACCCTGACTTATTATTTTGTGATGAGCATTTTCCGAAAAATTGCGTTCTAAACTAACAGAAGTAATTATTAGAACGCCTATACTGAGATGCATTATTGTATTGACTCCCTTTAATAAAAATGGTTAGAAGAGTAGGTGGCACCGCTCCAACCCTTGAATGACAGGAATAAATTTATTACGCATGGGATTTTTTATTTGGTGGTTATTTTCCTTCTACACAATAAAATTTAATTTGCGAGAAAGACATTTCCAACATAAAATCTACTTACGCTTATCTTATTAGCTGTTCGAAATGTTGTCCATTTTGCTCTAAACAGTAATACAGTCTGTTTTCGAACTCCCCTCTAACATTACGGAAAACTTCACTAGGAATTGACTGGCATGCTGCTGTAATTCGTCTTTTAAGTTCGTCAATATCAGAAGGTTGTGTTTTATAAACAACGGATTTAAGATGCCCCCAAAGAAAGAAATCTAAGGGTGTTAAATCCGGTGATCTCGGAGGCCATTCAGCTGCTCCCCTTCTGCCAATCCATCTACCCGGAAATCTCTCGTTTAACCACTGTCGGACGGGAAGAAAATAATGAGGTGAAGCACCGTCCTGCTGGAAATGTAACAGATCCTCCTGCAAAAGTTCATTACCTTCTGCATCAATTTGAGTTTCTAGCTCGTGAGTTATAAGAGGATTGATAGTCTCTTCAAGCATATCAAGGTACAGATTGCCAGTCAAGTTTTCTTCCAGAAATAATGGACCAAGAATGGAATTTCCAAGAATACCAGCCCAAACATTAACTTTTTGTGGGTGTTGTGTATGCCCTTCCCGAAAAATATGTGGGTTTTCGTCACTCCAATAGCGACAATTTTGTCTATTAACATTGCCATTCAGAAAAAATGAATACTCATCGCTGAAACAGATGTTTAACAGAAGATTAGGGATGGTATTGACTCGATGAGACATGATTTCACAAAACTCTATTCTTCTATCATAATCATCCTCGTGGAGCTCTTGAAGAATCTGCATTTTATATGGATGAAATTTATGCATTTTCAATGCTTTTCTTATAGTCTCGCGTGACATTCCCGTCTGTTCTGATACTGATCGTAAGGAGCTCGTGGGCTCTGCAGCAAATGTTCCCAAAACTTCAATTTGAGCTGCTTCATTTAGTACTCTGGGGTTATTTCTTTTTTTATTTGTCACTGAACCAGTTTCGTAAAACTTATTCACCAAATGAAGCACATACCGGTGACTTACATTACAATTTGGATGTCTTTCGTTAAAAAGACATGCCGCCCTTCGTGCGCACTTTCCAACTTCTCCATAAATTACAATCATTTCAAGTCTGTCTTGAAGAATGTAAACCATTTTTACACTTTTATACACTTATTAAAGTAATTCCTAAACAGCCCAACAGGTACAACGGTATTCACAATACTACCTCATAGTTCAAATTTGCTAACCAATTTTTTGCCGGAAAACAGAAACTTTTTACAGCAGAAGTAGCAAAAAAGGAAGGCTATCTGTACAATTTCTGCGATGACACTTAAAAATTCAGCATTTAATAAACACAACTTTACTACCATCTACGTTTTACTATTAGACTACTTTTTTATGTAAAGTGTTTGGAGCTAATGGCTAATGTTACCCCTAATACAGGGTTGGAACGGTACCACCTAATATTCTAACCAGTTCTGGCCAAACCATGCATCTCAGTATAGGCGTTCTAATAATTACTTCTGTTAGTTTAGAACGCAATTTTTCGGAAAATGCTCATCAAAAAATAATAAGTCAGGGTACCATTGGAACAAGAATTGAACGCCCATCAAAATGATGTGCCACTTGACCCCCCTTCCCATTTAAAATTTGAAGGGTAACATCTACCCCTCCTAGGGGGTTGAACCACGAGGGCTACAAATAGTCCTTGAAAGTGTCCCCCTTGACAATAAAATTGACCTGTTTTTTCGATTACTCATATTGTTTACTGGAAGGAAGATATTAAGGGTGGGAAGTTTTCAAATTGACACCCTGTATTTATTGCTGATTGAAATTACAAAAACAAAAATTTAAATTTCTTATGAACGATGCATTTGTTTATAACAATTATTTGAACAATCAGAGTAAGAAATTTTGAAAAATCATTTTTATGTAATTTTAAATAATTAAAATACGAACAAATTGGAATATTGAAAAAAAAATTATAGCTTCATTTGCATTTTTCATTTTTTGTCTCTCAGATTGTTAATAACAAAGTGGAAAATCAACATTTTATTATTTTTCCAATGGGGATCTTTTTTAAAGCCTCTCAAGAATAGCTCAAATTTGAGATTTTTAATTTAACAATTATCAGGGTTTGTATATAAAGGACCCAGCACCAAACGTGGGAAAATGGCTTTCAGCCACTTTTGATAATTTTTTGAGATATTGTAGTACAAGTCACTAGAAATTACACAGGCAAGTTTGAATCAGTTTCTATGTCCAGTTTCGGAGATACAAATTTTTGAAATCATAAAAATTGCTGTATCACCAAAACATCCACACATCCAGTATTACTTTTTAGATGATTAGTAACAAACAGCATTACTGGTTTGAAAAGAGTCGAATGTCATGTCAGTTAGTCGGTCGTTACGATAGAAGAAGCCACCTATTATACAGGGTTAGTCAAAAATAGCGACAATTTAGGATATTTTGCCAATCTTTATCAACGGTCCCTATGTTGAGACCGAGCATTTTTCATTAGGAAAACACCTATTGGGATTCTTTTCTCACGACAAGAAAATTTTCTCTAAAAGTTTCCACTTTTTTACAATACACTAATTTTTTTTTCAAATGTTTGTTTTTTATATTACATGTTTTTAACAATATCCACACAAAATAGCCTTTTTGAGTCAATAAATCCGCTTTGGAGCCAAAAGTATTTGAGAAAGGCTTATAGTAATTGCTCAATATGATCAACATCAAAAAGTTACGATCACATTTTATACGGGGGATGTTTACAAATATTGGATGAAATCGGTTTTGTATGGGATATATATGTTTGTTAATTATTTTTGAATGGATCTCCCAATTTTAATCATATTTTTCAGTTATACTTCGAAGTAAATTACCCTACACTTGGGTAAGTTTCATTCATTTCCTATTTCTGGTGTTTGAACTATAAATTAAAATTAAAATTCTATAGAAGATATTATCCAATCTTATTTCTTGATGAAAATTATAGTTAAAAAATCAGACATAGGTAATGAATGAAACTCAACCGAGTCTATGGTAATTTACTTGGAAGTATAACTGAAAAATATGATTCAAATTGGGAGATACATTCAAAAATAATTATCACGTACAAAACCGATTTCAACTAATATTTGTAAACAGCCCCCGTATAAAATGTGATCGTAACGTTTTGATGCTGATCATATTGAGGAATTACTATAAGCCTGTCTCAAATACTTTTGGCTCCAAAGCGGATTTATTCACTCAAAAAGGCTATTTTGTGTGGCTATTGTTAAAAACATGTATAAAAAACAAACATTTGAAAAAATTACTGTGTTGTAAAAAAGTCGAAATTATTACAGAAAATCTTCTTGTCGTAAGAAAAGAATCCCAATAGGTGTTTTCCTAATGAAAAATGCTGGGTCCCACCATAGGGACCGTTGATGAAGATTGGCAAAATATCCTAAATTGTCGCTATTTTTGACCCACCGTGTATAATAGGTGGCTTCCTCTATCGTAGCGACCGACTAACTGACATGACATTCGACTTTCTGTAAACCAGCAATGCTACTATTTTGTTACTAATCATCTAAAAAGTAACACTTTTGGATGAGTGAACGCTATGTTTTGGTAAAACAGCAATTTTTGTGATTTTCAAAAATTCGTATCTCCGAAACTGGGCATAGAAACTAATTTAAACTTGCATGTGTAACTTTTAGTGGCATGTACTACAATATTCCGAAAAATGATCAAATTTGGCTGAAAGCCATTTTCCCATGTATTTAATAGTTTCCGAGATATTTGCAAAAATTCAAACCTCCTCCTTTATTTTACTAATGTGTTTATATCTTTTGCAATTTTTGCCGGCGCACCTTCAACTGTCTCAAATAGTTTCTAGAGGTCATTTCGAATCGAATGAGCCCTGGATCATAATTTTTGGAGAAATTCATCAAAATAGTTCTTGTAGACTAAACTATTAGAGCCGTCAGCAAACTGAAAACAAAAAGACAAACAAATACAAGCGGATTTTCACACGATCTAATAAATGCTCTGAGTGCTCTAAGTTGCACCCACTTTATTTCCTCAACAGACTACGCAGTATCATCTGATTGCGTATCACTTTCTCATTTCCATCCACTTCTCACAACGACCATTTTCCAGCAGCACCAAGTAAAGAAAAAACGAGAAACTCCTGAAAATAACGGAAGCGACAGAGACTGCAACGCATTATTCATTGAAGTGTTTGATCCGATTTAGACGTGTGCCACTTGAACGAGAAATTGTTCCGAGTGGTCCTGAAGGATTCTGTAGCGCTTTCGCAGCTGTTTCGGCGCTTTCAGACGATTTCATGCAGGTCGAGCAATGCTGGGCGTGTTCTTTGATTTTTACTGCCGCGCCAGAAGTCGGTGTTTCGGATTTGCCTCTTGAATGGACTGACTCACTCGGAGAGAAATGAGGTGGAGAAAAACGGTTTTTTATAGTCATCAATTCGTTTTCCTTCTGCCAATATACTTAAGAACTATTTTAATATATTGTTATGAAAACATGGATTTCAAGGAAAGATTATTATCATTATTATTGCTCCTAGAAAGGCTGGAAACATCTAGATACCTTACCTTAGTTTTATGACACCTTATCTTTCAATCCATAGCAAAATATTTTTCCAAACATAATCAGCATTCAGGTTATTCAGTTTTCCGAACGATGCTGGTAGTACTGCAACAACACCTTTCGCACTACCGAAAAACTAACAGGTACCAGCTACTGTGTACTGAAATAAAATGAATTATTAACATCCAGACCATTATTAGAACAGTGAGTCAAACGAACTACAGTTGGAAATTGTCAAAATTAACATTAATAAAAACTCATAATTATAAAATTGGCTGGTTAAAAAAAACACTCTGTATGTTGATTCGAACAAACTAGAATGCTGTGATGCAGTCTAAATGATCGACGAGGTTAGTCATGGAATGATACTAGTCATAATTGTTATAGAATGATGAAAAATATTTGAAAAGAAGAGAGAAAAAATTTGGATCAGTTGTGTAAACATTAGTAAGTTGTTAATTTTAAAACGAACAATATGTAGAATAAGTAATAGAAATAATTTTAAAGCCAAGTGAAAGTAAACAAGTTAAAATCTAGTAAACGCGATTAAACTAACTAGGAAAGCTGTCACGACAGATTTGGAAGTTATTGAATAGAACTGAGAGGCAGTTGTTTCTGGGAGCCATTACGGAGATTTTTTAAAATTGAATGCTGGCAAGGTAAAACTCAAGAAATATCAAAATAATAAAAAGAAATCAAAATCACATCGGAGTGAAAACGAACAGGCTACTGCAGCATAAGCATACTCTCCAGGAAATAACCAATTCAAAATTATCCAGCGAAGAAAGTTAGTATCATTTCACCAACATAATGGAACAGAAATCCAAGGTTTCCTCCTGTAATTTGCAACTATCAACGTTCTCCAGAGATCTGACTTTCAACATTAGCTTTTCAAACAAAATCAGAACTTTCTGTGCATAAAAACTTCACCTACATAAACTTCAACCCCGAGATAAAAAACCCAGTGATTTAAAACTTCCCAAAACTCCTATTAGTTCATATCTATTGAATTTAAGCAGTTTTGAGAACTTTAATATTATTCAAAACAATATTTTTATTTATCGAAATGATTGACTTCGTAGTCTGGCTGGTTTTTAACATCACATCGACTACAAAACCTGCAAATTCTACTAGATAACAAGAGTTAGTCGCAGAGGCTAGAAATAAGGGTACATCTTTCAAATTCATCTCATTCTTTTCAACTTGACTACTATTTTACATTTCAACTTCCAAATAAAACCAAGTTCGACTTTTGAACATCATTTATTCATTTTCATTTATAATTCTGATAAATTTGACATCAAGAGAGGCCTTTCCTTCGAACTCAACTGAGAGAGCAAGTTTTCTCATGATCTATAGGCGCATCGCCTGAGTTTGAGCTTAGCTACTACAACAACAGAAGGGCAAGACGTTACAAAACAGTAGTAAGTACTGAGTCTGGGCAAAATGTCCATTCTTCAAGACGAAGTAACAGTGAATAAAACGAAATATTCTTCTTCTTTTTCTTTTAGTATTATTATAACATTTGACAACATAGAGAGATATAGTAGTCTTTCTTTCAACTATAACTAACAAAACGGTAGCTTTTGTTTTCTCACATCAAAATCTTTCAACAAGTATCACCACAACGAATGACTTTCTTGTGCACATACACATACAATATTATAACAATATATGTCGGGGCTAAGGTTTCTGAGTAGAGTGGGAGCTTCTGTGTTGATTAATTTTTCCATTCTCAGGCAATTCACACTAAATATGCACAACTATTAATCCAAAACGATTTCATAATTAATAGTATCCATATTTCCGAGTAGCTAAAAGGTGACAAGATTAGAACCAACAAATACACGGCGATAAGGACGGCAAGATGCCGACACTCTGCTTGCCTACAACAACTCTACGCGACTGCCATCTATATCTGTTCTCTTGCTTTAAAACTTCAAGTGAACATTTTCCCAAAAGATGTCTTTCTATTTTCGTATACCTACCCCTCCTGTCGCCATGTCTACGTTCGTGATAACGATCACACCAAATCTAATCCCTAATTGAATACACATCCCACCTATAATATCAAAAGTAATTGAAAAAGGAATCCTCATACAAGTTCAGTAAATACATGGAGAAATGATATTCTACAATATAATTTGGGATTTAGAAGAGGAAAAAGCACAATAGATGCGGTAGATAAATCAACTAATGACATTCTTGAAGCTTTCAGAAAATTGAAAACTATATTTGACCATCTTCACTGATTTAGTGAAGGCCTTCGACTTTGTCTGTCATGAAGATCTCCTGGAGAACTTGGAATTGTATGGAATAAGAGGTGTTTTTAGAAACATAACTGAATCTCATCCCAAAAATAGAACACAACAGGTTTATGATGATAACAGTAACAGTCACGAAAGTCCAATCAAAAAAGGGGTTACCGCAAGAATCCATACTGTGCCCTTTCCAGTTTTTACTTGAGGCGAATGATCTATATGTCAATGAAACGTGAATTACTGACGATTCTATATGCAGATGACTCCTCTCTTTATCTTCATGTTGATAAAAGTACTGATATTGATGAAATTTCAACAGATGCTACAGCCCCTTCGAAAGGGTGGATTGATTATGAACTATTTTTGAATTCGACTGAAACAGAGATATGTTCATTTTCAAATTATCATAATCTAGTATTTCATTTTACACACAGACGGAATATCTGGTCCCTTCAGGCCCAAAAATAATTCTATAAGTACCGCAATAAATTCGAAACAACCCATGAAGAGATCAAATAACAAATTTCACTAGATTTAATGATCAAATTTCAGTCAAGGCCAAAATATTTAGCATTCTCTTGATATTCAATCTCCGAAATATATAATTCCTTAAGTTGAAAAATAATGTCGGTATACCTATTGTTACGAGTATTTTTGTTGTGTAGAAATTTGTCTAGTGACATTGTTAAAAAAATTATGAGCCGTCAAGGATGACTATTTCATGAATAAGAAAACAAAGAACGACTTCCAAAATATCCAATTTATTATTATTCAAACATAATTACTAAACTAACTATGAGAAAGTGATTCATCATGAACAGCACAATATAAGACAGCTTGAGAACTAACCTTGCGCTTTTTGGTACATTCTTGTAGACCTTAACGTTTAGCATCTGTTTTGCATCTCCGATTTCATTGGATCAATGACGCGACCGTTTTCGTTGAACTATTTTTCCTGCAACTTTTTTGCAGTGATGTTCTATATTCTTTTGATTCATCTTTATATTCGTCACTATTCTTCTCCTTCATGTTGAATCCACAGTCCTGAGGAATGTTGGCAATTTGTTGCGCTCACGACCCCGACAATAATAATTCGTATTTCCTTGCTTTGCAAAACTCAGCAAATTGAGCCCATATAGAAACTCAAGTTTTCACCATATTTTTTGGTGTTGTTTAATGTCGTTGATACAGCTCAAGTGGAATGAATGGAATTTGGGAGTAGAATCACTATCATCTGGAAGTATAATCTGATATGAAAGTGGTTCGGGAGCAGGAGCAGGAATATCAACCATGCAGAGGACACCTTCAATGATATTACTACATATGGTAATTCTTCAGTTGAGGATAATATCAATAAATTACCAAATTCCTCTTTTATGCTGCCCTTCAGTGAAGAAGAAATTATTTCCATTGTTAATAGTCTGAAGACCAATACTACTCAAGACATTTGGCATCAGTACCAATATGCTTGGAGAGTGCTCATCATTTATTATCAAACCTGTGACTTCCGTCATCAATCATTTTCTTTCGGATGGAATATTTCCTTCTGTTCTCAAGCCCGCCAAAGTTCTCGCCATCCATGAAATGATGAAGAATTGCCGAAAACTAGAGACAAATACACATCCCACCTACAATATCAAAAGTAATTGAAAAAGCAATCCTCATACAAGTTCAGTAAATACATGGAGAAATGATATTCTACAATATAATTTGGGATTTAGAAGAGGAAAAAGCACAATAGATGCGGTAGATAAATCAACTAATGACATTCTTGAAGCTTTCAGAAAATTGAAAACTATATTTGACCATCTTCACTGATTTAGTGAAGGCCTTCGACTTTGTCTGTCATGAAGATCTCCTGGAGAAATTGGAATTGTATGGAATAAGAGGTGTTATTAGAAACATAATTGAATCTCATCCCAAAAATAGAACACAACAGGTTTATGATGATAACAGTAACAGTCACGAAAGTCCAATCAAAAAAGGGGTTACCGCAAGAATCCATACTGTGCCCTTTCCAGTTTTTACTTGAGGCGAATGATCTATATGTCAATGAAACGTGAATTACTGACGATTCTATATGCAGATGACTCTTCTCTTTACCTTCATGTTGATAAAAGTACTGATATTGATGAAATTTCAACAGATGCTACAGCCCATTCGAAAGGGTGGATTGATTATGAACTATTTTTGAATTCGACTGAAACAGAGATACGTTCATTTTTAAATTATCATAATGAATTCCACTGGACTTCAGTTAAACTTCTAGGAAAACATCTTGATCCATCTCTTACTTGGTGTACACATGTCAGTAATATCTGTGTAAAATGGGCAGAATCTGTTTACGCCTTTCGGCGCATAGCTTCAACTGCAAGCGAAGCTGCCTCAACATCATACGGGTTATTGCGTTGGGGAAACGCAAGTTTCATCAAATTACAAAGAGTTTTTACTTTACAAAATGCTGCTGCAAGAGTTAATTATAACATTTTGGCATTATGACACTGCCCAAGTAACAATTTCAGTTTTGTGATAGCCCTCAGAAGATTCTGAAGACCATAACAATCACAGCATCGATAAAACTGTTTTGCTGTAACGACATCCATAAAACCTCCTTAAAGCTGCTATAAATCTACGAGGGCCCACTCCTATGAAGGTTCTCAGGGCTATTTTGAAATGCAAGCATAAAACATGCTTGCCTTATTCGCAGGATTCCTAATAACCTCCTGAGGATCATTATAAAACCAAATCATGGGGCTGTCATAAACCTGTATGTCATTAAAAAAATCGATTTGGCATCAAAATATCTTTTTTTGAATGAAATTGGGTTAGAAAATATTCCATAACTAACTACAGCCAAAGCAGACTTAAATTAATCTAATTCTTCAGTTGCGAAAAATAGCGCGAATAATTTACAAGCAAAAATATAATGATGGCGTCCTGGCAGTGATATATTCAACAACGTGAAATGTCGAATATCATCTGCGAATGAAATTTTTTTATCAAAACGACATCAGTTAGGTGGTAAATCTGCATCGCGCCCCAATAACAACGCGAAATTAAGAAAATAAACAAAAAACCACATAAAATTAAAAAATTATTTTGACTCATATCTTTCCCGGAATGATTTGTACTATATCTAAATACAAATGAATACCAATAATTGTGTATTTCCTTTCCGTCATACACACCAAATTGCCAGAAACATGAATTGAAATTAGGCTCTCTTTAGTTGTTCCCTTTGGTTGTAATAAAATATGGCTACCCTACCTTCATCTTATTTAGCTGCACGTATTGCCGTCATAAAGTCGTTTCTTCTCAAAATAAACCATTTTAAAATCATTTTATCCTAAAAAAGTACGTTTGGTATTATTTAATCCAATTTCCAAAATATTTCAACTGTCAATTGTCAATCCCGCCTGACATTCGTCTTTTCGTGATCGACGTGGTCAGTATACTCAGTGTCTATACTTCCGTAATAAGTATTTGGTGTCTAAGTCTTGTGAAACGTTTAATTACTATTTATTTTTTCCAGTCATCTTTACCCAATTTGATTTATTTATTACCGGTTAGGGGGAGCTACTAGCATTTAAGTAGAAATAGTTTTATGCTTTGATTTTATAGCGGTTCTCGAGAGTACATCTCAAAACCTTAATAAAACCTCATCGTTAGTTTTATTACAGAACCATTGCATGGACTTGAGGAGTGCTATAAAACCATCACAAAACTAAGTTCCCATGTGGATTATTTAAATACCAAAAAGATTTATCGTGTATGTGTATAAGCCATTGTAAAACCATCATAAAAACAAATATACTTAAATGCTGAATGGTTTTATCTTATAGCCTTCAGGAGTGTTTTGAAACTGATTCATAAATCTGTTTGCTCTGGTAGCGTATTAGGAATAATGTATGACCTGCATAAATCAAATTGGGCATTACCTAACCTTTATAAAACTTTCATAAAACCAGGATAAATCCAAATAACATTCAAATTGTCACTTGGGATGTTTGCCAAAATCGTCTTGAAAATTTGATACATGTTCGAAAAAATACACATACTTTTACAACAAACTCTAATGTTCACACCTTCCATACTCGCAACAGACATAACATTGTGCGTCATAGGAAGAGACAGTGGAAGAGAAAAAAAATTTGTTTTTCTCTTTTCAATTTGCTTCGTAGTGATATAAGGGAATTGTCACTGAAATCTGTTAAAAAAACATTACGAAAAATTATTAGAATGATTCCCTACAAGATTGATGATTTCAGTGAATCACTTAGAGTATCACTTGCTGACAACTGTATTGGTTAAAATGGTTAAATAAACAATAAACAAATCTTTCATATTTGAAATCTAACAATTCTATAATGATTGCGCACTATGAACTTTTTACTGTTTTGTTTTATGACTTTTTCCTTGTTCCATCGCACTGTTTAATATTCTTCTACTCTGTAATGTTGAAAAAGGAAATAAATCATCTATCTACAGGGGCCAGGTAGCCGAGTAGTTGAAGCGACATTGTCTTACTTTGGCTGCCAAACCAGGCGACTGCAGACATTTTTCTGCTGGCCCGAGAAAGTGCTAGGAATCGCACCTAAAAAGGTAAAACCTCGTTATTCCTTGGCTCGCACAAGTTCCGACTTCTGAGGGCTGTAGTTCGTAAGGATACGACGGCTGGTTGAAGGAAAAAACTATTTTAACACAATTTTTAAAACTATATGGAGTGAGTACGGAAAAGAACGTTATAGTTCCACTTGGCAACAGAACATGCGGACAGATCAACCTAGAAACAAGCATGAATCCGAGAATCCTCGTAAATAGACTACTCAACCTGGTGAAAGACAGAGGCCTATTTAACTAGAAACCACTTACGACAGAATAATACAGTAGACCGCAGCTGGTCTCAGTGTTAAGAAATTCCCCAAAGGCAAACCTAGTATCTCAAATTTTCCATTTTTGAGCAAAATTTATCGTAAAAGTCTAATTTAGAAATCAACTTCTTGAAAGACACTGTAAGTTGATATGAGGAAAATACAAGTATATTATCGAAATTTCACGTAAAATGACAGAGACTATCATGAAAGTCGATTCCTTGGACGTAATTTCATTCGCAAATCATAAATTTAAAGTAGTTCCTCGTAGTTATGAACCATCGTAACTAGCATTATTGAATAATGTGGCTATTCAGATATGCAATGGAATACTATCTCGTTAAAATGATTATATTATGAGTAAGTTCCAAGTTTAAACGTTGGACACTCATCATGAACTTTGCTCACTACTGTACAGGATGGAAGATATTGGTAACAGTGTGTTCAGTGTATTTCGAAATTTATTCACCGAACTGATAGAGATTTTTTTTTCAACTTCGATGCTATCTTGCAAGATCGAAGGGAATGGACAGACGACAATTTCAGGGGCAAACCTGGAGAGAGGATCTGGTACACGGACGAAACTGGTGCTGGAATATACAGTGAGGGGAGAAACTCCCAAATAAGCGTCTCACTAGGAACAAACACCTCTGTATTCCTAGCAAAGATGTACGCCATCTTGCAATGCGCGAGAGAACAAAGAACACAACAAATTAACTTTGATGTGGGTTCCAGGACACTGCGGTATCGAGGGCAATGAAAAAGCTGATGAGCTAGCTAGAGAGGGCTCATCAACTCCATATATTGGCCCAGAACCCGCGCTCGGGATTAATAAATCCGACATTCGAGGATGCATTCGGGACTGGGTCAAGCGAATACAAAAGGAGAGGTGGCACGAAGCCCCCCTCATGCACCACGGGAAAACATACATTAAAGAACCGTTAAAACACAAAACTGAAGAACTACTCAAGCTGAGCAGGAATCAAGTTAAAACAATAACGGGTCTTCTCACTGGTCACAGTCCAATGAGAAAACACCTGCACAAAATGGGTATGTACAACGGAGAACTTTCCTGCAGGCAATGTGGTAAAGGGACAGAAACAGCCAAACATATACTGTCAGAATGCGAGGCATTAGACCGCAAGAGACAGGCAATTTTTGGGAAACCCAATCTAACTCCCGAAGAATACAACAGCCAACCGGTGAAGAACCTGTACAGACTGGTACAGGGGACCAGAGTTACGGAGTGGGTGCTGTAAAACCAACACGGAAAACACAAAAAGCCCAAGAGGCTGAGGTGTAGCTGTTGAAAGGAAGGAAAAAAATACAGAATTTGAGGTCGAAATAATATCATAATTCATACATCTTAGAACAGAACCTTCTCCAAGTGTCGATTACAAGAATTGTGTGTCCAAGGCACGCGCAATAAGTTTAATTCAAAAACTGGTCGATATTTGGGAGAAACTTTCTTAATTGATAATAAAAACAATAATGAAGAAATGATGGTTTTTCGGGTTTTTAGGCCGACGTTTATTTAGAGAAAAACTCGACGTTTCAGCAACACGAGTGGTTGACATTTTCAAGAGAAATGTTTACAGTTTCGATCACTGAACACTACTGATCGAAACTGTAAACATTTCTCTTGAAAATGCCAACCACTCGTGTTGGCGAAACGTCGAGTTTTTCTCTAAATAAACGTCGGCCTAAAAACCCGAAAAACCATCATTCATTCAACGATGGCCGCGAAAGCCTTTCACAATTTGTAATAATGAAGAATTTAATTCAAAGAGCTGAAAATACATTGAACGTTGATGAAAAGAAAGCTGCATTCCTGAAAGGTGAATATACAAGTTTTTCCATGTGAGGAATAGCTATTTATGATACAAGATCGTAAATTAGGACTTTTTACGAAAGTGTTCCATCCAAAGTTTTTTCATCGACAGTTATTATACTGCCAAATTCTAGCAATTATATCATTTATTTGAATGTTTGATGATATCAATTGTCGTCGTATTATCAAATGCGAATGACAGATTCTGCAGCTGCACGGTGTGATCTCTTGTGCTGCTTGAACAATTATTTCCTAGTGAGTACCTTCGTCGTTGACGGGCACAGCATAGACTTCGGTTTTCATTGCACTCATAGGGGTTGAGTCAGGAGAGCTCACAGGCCAAGGAACTTTGACGCTCTGTATCTCGAAAACGTAACAAATTAGGACAAATGATTATGGGAAACAAAAATCTTATTTTTGCATAAAAAATCGATACTAAACGTTTGGTGGTTTTACCCTTGGTCACTCTGTATATCATAACGAATGGAAATGAAATGAATAGAAATTTCCATTCGATCGTCTGCTATTATTTCGCAATACCGATAAAAATTGAAGTTGAGTAGGAACATGTCGTGATTCAAAGAAAATTCGTATAATTTCTAGTTTTATTGCCCGGTTGCGTCACGATACCTATGCGTCTAATTACAGACTTTTATCACTTACCATTATTTTCGAACCTTAACGAGTTCTTGGTATGGAGAAAATTCAACTAGTGTAGCGTTAGGTATGGAAAAATTGTTAATTTCGACCAATTATTTTTGAATCATTCAAGAAAAAACTTGTAAATTATATTACTCTATATAATAATCATAATAATAATAATGAAGGTCGATATTATTTTCAAAAAATATACATAGATAAATACTTGGTAACTGGAAAAACATTTTTGAAAATAAAGGTCGAAGTTTAAAATTTTCTGCAGAGAAACAATAATAGCTTCACTACAAAAATGTTCTTCCACTCAACCCTAATACCCTACCCACGTAGCACACCTATATTGGTGAAATATCGAAATGGCGAAATATTTTAAATACAATATTGGCGAGATAAGAAAATGCGAACTTTCGGCGATATTGGTCCAGTATTACTTGAATAATATTGGCGAAATATTCTCGAAGAAGTATTGGCCTGAAAATATTCGGCGATATTGGTACAATATCGCTGGTACAATATTATGACAATATTGGCAATATATTCAAACGTTTTATTGTCGAGAATTAAAATCTGAACATTTCGCGATGTTGGTCGAATAGTGTTTAGACATTTCAATAATAGTATTAGTGAAATATTCTTGAAGCAATCATGGCCTCAAAACATTTATCGATATTGGTACAATATTATTTGGATATATTGGAGGATGTCAATATATCTTGGTAAATTATTAAATGTCTTTTAGTTGATGAAGGTGACACCAGAGTCTGCCTTTTGATCGCCATAACCACTGAGTGAGCTTTCTTGAAAAAAAAACCACCATGCATCCCCTAAGGTTTAGGCCCGGAAGGATGAACGCCCCAGCACTCGTTCGTACTCGAAAGCTCACCTCCCCTATCCACCACCCCGCTCGTTAAAGCGGGTTCCTCATCCTGATGATTAGCGATCAGCAGAATAAAATCTGACCGTTTGATATGAAGTGCCCAGCCCATTCTCGGCTTGAAGCTTCCTTATATCTGACATGAGTTGACTTTTAAAGCAATGACTTTACTTTATGTGCATGGTGCCCCCCTGAAACTGGCTGAAGGCCAGAAAAAACTCTCTGAGGGCCGAGTGCTGTGTATTGATTTAACTAGAATTGAAATTACTTCTTGGTCGGTTCTTCTTGGTATCTGAAACATAAAAGCATGATTAATCGAGATTTGGTGCCTGTTGAAGTAGACGTTGGCGTCGCCGAAAGTCTCGCTGTCTTGAAAACAAGTTATGGGAAGTATTTAACATATTTTCGTAGGTTTTAGATGACGTTCTATATGTGGAGCCACCTAGCGGATTTTTATCCAGGTTTGATCATGATGTAATCTTAAAATGTTTCATTGAATATTCGGCCAATATTCAAAATTCATCCAGGAAACAATATAGAGACATATTGTTTTAACGATATCGGTAAATATTATTGAACCAATATTGACTCAATATTGATTAATAAGATTTGTTGAATATTGGCGAAATAATATTCAACAATGTGTAATCACACTTGGATATACAATATAGTTTTCATTCCCAGAATTGATATGACAGGAATACTGGGATCGCAATATTTATTCTAGATGTTGAAAACAATGATGTAATCTTAAAATGTTTCATTGAATATTCGGCCAATATTCAAAATTCATCCAGGAAACAATATAGAGACATATTGTTTTAACGATATCGGTAAATATTATTGAACCAATATTGACTCAATATTGATTATTAAGATTTGTTGAATATTGGCGAAATAATATTCAACAATGTGTAATCACACTTGGATATACAATATAGTTTTCATTCCCAGAATCGATATGACAGGAATACTGGGATCGCAATATTTATTCTAGATGTTGAAAACAATATGAAGACAATATTGTTGAACAAATATTGACCCAATACGAGTTATCACAATTTTTTTAATAAAGTTGAAATAATATTCAACCAATATGTGCTATCAAACTTGAAAATGCAATATAGTTTTTATCCATAAAATCAATATGACTGGAATATTGGAAATTATTCAACCAATATTTACCCAAAATTACATGTGACAATCCACATTCAGAACACGATCAACCAATATTCCACCAATGTTATTAATATAATATTGTTTGTCAAATATTCACCCATATTAAATCCAATATAATTTTTTCATTTCCAATATATCCATATTGGCCAATATGAAACCAAGATTCAGCCGATTTGATGTGCTACCTGGGTAACCCTGTTGAAAATGGAGCGATATGGTATAAGAGGAATTGCGTTCAATTTGATGAAATCATACTTAGAAGGCAGGATCCAAAGGGTAGTAATTCAGAATTCTATAAGTAAACCTGCAACCACTGAACAGGGCGTTCCTCAAGGCTCTACACTCGGGCCTCTACTCTTCCTTGTATATGCTGATGATCTGCTGAATTATTTCAATCATCTTTCAGAAAATCATGTAATCGCCTATGATGATAACAATTTCCTCGTCCAGGGACAGAATGTGGCAGCTCTCTCAGAACTGACACAAACTGTCAGAAAGATGTTTTTTTTGTAAAAATGAGGAGGAATTAAAAAAAAATTGTAATATAAAGTGACTGCGTCATGAACTCTTCTATTTTCCATATTCAGTCATCCTATTTCGAATGTGATATTCTCTCATTTCTTCTCACACCGTGAATAAGTCTTGTAGGAATTCTGTACTTTTTGAATTTTAATTTCAAATACAGTTGTTAAATTCGATAAAAGTAATGCTTCACACAGTTTCATTCTAATGTTTCGATGAATTGAATGCCTATCACCGTAAATCAACATGATTCATTTGATAATGCCTAGATTATTAGCTCCTTTAACTTCAGTGATCGGTTCGTTATACATATCTATATATTGATAGGAACTGAAATCTAGCCCGATTATATTAGTCTAAGATCCGAACCTACATCGACCTTCACCGAGCTGATTTTAGAATCAAACTCATTTTATAATAAATTCCGTATATTAGATTAGACTTAGATTAAAAATGGGTTGTCTAAAAAATCCTGGACAGAAAATTTTTAATTATTTTTTGAAAAACGATTTTTCATAAAATTTTGCAAGATAAGAAAATTTTATACTGGACTTAAAGTATGTAGAATGTGCAGACATAGAGTTGTCTATTATTTCATGGTCGAACTACTGGGTTGACAGGTATAAACAGGTATGTCGATACCAGTTACTTTCGTTTGATGTTATAATAGAAAAATATTTATATCAGCATAAGCGCTATTTAATTGTGAACACGTTGATATAGGGTTGTCTGCGAAAAATTTGGTCCTAATAGAGGTTTGCGAATTTTAAAGATTTAAATTTCAACGCGTGTGGAAATGAGTGACAGAGAGATCCGAGGTAAGTATACCGTGTAATAATAAAGGACCGAACATCGCAGCCGTGTCTGATGGGACCCTGAATGTAAGAAAGTGCGCATGCTCGGTACGTAAACTATGGAGAGGAGGGTACGGCATTATTTTGGAGCAACTGACATTTGAATTCTGTACGCGTTATTTTGGAGCAACTGACATTTGAAGTATTGACATGTTCCTAGAAGCAAATTTTTATATTTAATGTTAATGTTTGAAATTTCATTGCAATGAAAAGCTTTATTTACATCAATAACAATTTTTTTGTCTTATTTTCTTCAGGAAAATTTCAAAAAAATAATAAAAACCGTATGGTAGAAACTGAAAAATAAAAATAAAACAGGCGAGAGGTCCTTTACAAAAATTATTTTTCAAAATATTTGTTTGACAAAAAACGAATTCAACGAGCGTTGATATTGTTCTATTTCGAATTATATTGGATAATAACTGGAAGAATCATATATTACGTACTTACTGAATACTCTGTATAAAAAATTTTGGTTGGTAATGAAATATACTTAATTCTCTATTATAAATGTCTTCGAATTGAAACTAAATCGAGAAAGGGACTCGGTTGTTTCCCCAATATATCTGCATCCACTTCATCCAACTATTAACAACTACAAAACAGCTCCGCATAGGTATCCAAACAAAGAAGACGCGTAGTCACACATTGTTTCAGAACTTCAGAAAACATTGTGTCTGCTCTAAACTTTCGGATATCATTAAATTCCTCCCAATGCGCTGCAGAAACTTCTCGAACGAAACAATCGAACTCGCCGAGGGCTCGAATTTGTTTCAATAGAATAATGAAACGCCAGCCGTGTAAAATGAATTTGTACACGCCGAGTTCGTTCAGTTCCAGATTAATAAATGAGAGTCTGTATGCAACCGTTGCAGAAATTAATAGGAACTACAAGATTCAACAAGAGCTCAGTCGAAGTGGGCGCTGGAAGAGCATTGATAGGCCAATCAATTTAGAAACTCAAATCAAAAAGAGTGGGAAAAATAGCAAAACAATGCAGTCTTTCACAAGAGTTTTGTTTTAGTACTCAATGGAACTGCAAAAGTTTGCCCCCTTCAATTCAATTTCTTTATTTCCATTCAGACTTATACATACATAAGTATAGGATATTGTCAATGTCTATTTTACATATATGTTTTGAAAACGAACAGTACATTTTAACAAATACATAGTAATATAATATATAAGGTAATATAATTTATAATGTACATAAAACAATGTATAAAAATACGTATGAAAGTTATGACAGATTACAACAAATATATTCCTGAACTAAATGAAAAACTCCATTAATTAAAAGTTTTCGCACTTCATATTCGAATACTTTGGAGAGACGATTCTTGGAATTACATATGAATAATACTTTTATATTTTGTTTTCAAAATTATCATCATTCAAGATATACATCAATGATAATAATTTTTATTAATTATTTTAATCAATAATTATATATACAGTGTGACCCATTTTTAATGGAAACACCCTCCTAAAATTTGAAGTTGAAAACCGATTTTAATAATTTTATTTGAATGTCAAGTACTGAAAGATCTACCTTGTGACAAAATTTGAAATGTTTATTTCAATTTTTAGGGCATACTACGATATTTTTTCTCAGTCTAAAATCGGGGATTTTATTAACGATTGTTTTTTTCACAACTGTTTAGAGGCACTCTGAATCGAGTGGCGTAGTGATTTTTTCAATTAAAGAATCGCTAATAAAAAATCCCGATTTTCGACTAAGAGAAAATATCGTAGTATGCCCTGAAAATTGAAATAAACATTTCAAATTTTGTCCCAAGGTAGACCTTCTAGTACGTGACATTTAAAAAAAAAATTATTGAAATCGGTTCACAACTTCAAATTTTAGTGGGGTGTTTCCATTACAAATGGTTCACACTGTATATATTTTTTGGGGCATATAACTTACGTCTGGAAACATATACAAGATAGTTATTTGGTCATAATATTGATTATATTGACGAAGATGTATTAACGATTATATTTTAATAAATGAAAAATTTTCATATTTATTGATGTCTGCAAATTATCGGAGAGACAATATTTGAAAAAGTATATAAAAAATGTGTTTATATGTAATCTTCACAGTTATAATCATTCAAATGATATAGGTATTCATGATTATGCAGTACTGATAGTTTAATTTTATCAAAAATGCAACATAATTGAAATGTGTTAAGGCGAACGTTAGACGTAAAATGGTTTAATTTCGGTATATCATATTTCCTATGAGTAGTTTCGGAGGTATGGGATTCAAAAATACTATTTTTCAACAGCTTCAGCTCAAGTTGACGTTTATTTTGACTCCCAGCTAAGTCTACTTACAGGTGCAACATCATTAAAAGTCTTGGACTTGTAGGTACCATACCTCCGAAACTACTCATAGGATCTTATTGTGCCCGTGGGGACTTTTGTTCGGGATGCCGAGAACTTCGTTTTCCCAAAGTTACAGCCAATTCGACAGAGGGCCAGATTCCCATAAGGTGTATGCGGGGTTCTTTTTGTAGTTTCATGGAGCTCTAAAATTCAACTTTCGTGAAGTTTACATTGTTTTGATTTTTGTCACAATTTTTGATTTCAAATTCTAACTTGATTGGCCTAAAGAGCTCGTCGAAGTGAGAGCTGGCAGAGCATTTGAGAGAACACAGTTGCTTTGTTAACTAATTGGGATGTTTGCTCGAGTTCCCGAACTCCAAACTTTTGTTTACTTTCGGTGGACTTTCTATGATAATTCGTTAGTTTTATAGACGTTTTAATTAGTGAACTTGTACAGAAATTAACAGTAAGCTCAGTGCTTGGAAAACAGTTCTGGGAAATCAAGGTGATAATACGGGTCTAGATTTCTGTAGAAGTTTCTGCAGCTTTATATACCGAGCAGATGACTTGGTCAATTTTTCAATAATAATATCCCGACAAAATTCAGTATTTCGAATAAAACTTTCACCTTTCTGTCACAGAAATTGTGTTGCTAAGAAACACCATGAGATCTTGCTCGAGTGGTGTTTCGTACAGCAGCATAGTTTGAGTGACAGGTGACAGTATTTTTGAAAATTCTGCATTGTGAAAATATGATGAATCATCATGCCACCTTTGGGGAGTTTTCAATATTTACAACGTCCACAGTTTGTTGGAACTTTGAAAATCCTCATATAATGAGACCAGACAGGTTCTAACAGCAATTTAGAACAAATCTTTGGACCGGTATATTGAATCGTCATGTGATTGGTCCGTTTGAGTTTCCACCGACACTGAACTCCGAAAATTATTTGGAATTTTTACAAATCCAATTAACCCATCAACTGGAAGATGTGCCAAACAGACGATGTGGTTTCAACATGATGGGTGTCCTGCACACTACGGCAGACACGTAAGCGACCATTTAGATAGAACACAATGCTCAGAGATAGATTGGACGACTTGGGCCAATACCATGTACGCCACGGTCACCGGAACTGAACCCGTTAGATTTTTTTATCGGAGATGTTTGAAGGAGAACGTTTACCACAACCAAATCACTAGCGAAAGGAAACTACGTAATCGAATGCGACATGCAGCCCAAGAAATCAAAAATAACTCAAGAGCTCTGTTTGTTGAAAATATCTTTTTTAAGGTGGTGTCGCACTGGTATCAGAGCAGAAGACAAACAATTCGAACATTTTTTATTGTAATTTCTCAATCATGTTCATGAGGAATATTGAAGTTTACATTGATGCGTTGTTTTCAAAAGTTTTTAGTTATCGTCCAACCACAGTAATATCTTTTTAAAAAATCAAAATGAGGCTCAACAATTTTTTGAATAAATATAAATTGCTATCAGGCACGCAGTAAGGCTTTGGAGGAAAAAATACGTTCAGACGATGCGATAAAAGAACTTACACGGAAAATGTTTAAAGCTGTAAATAACAGAAAACCGGCTGTACCAATTTTCCTGGATTTATAACGAAAGCTTTCGATACTGTCGATCTTGCTATCCTTATAGCCATTTTGGAAGACCTAGGAGTGAGAGGCACAACACATAACCTTTAAATACTATTTAGCCGACAGTGAATAACAAACAAAAAAAAGACCTCTATTTGTGAGGAACAGGTTATATTATGTGGAGTACCCCAAGGAAAGATTTTGAGACCTTTGTTTTTCAATGTACAGGGTGTTTCATAATTGAATGCTGATCCTGGAGGGCGATAATCCTTGGATGATTTTAGGAAAAATTCTTCATATGTACATAGGTCCTTAACAGCGTGATTTCTGAGATACAGGATGTTGAAATTTAACAAAAGTCAGTTCTTCCCCAATATCTCTGAAACCGCTCTGGCATTTTTTTTTTCAATTTGGTACATGCCAAGTATGCATAAAAATACATTTTTTCCATGATAAAGGATTTCTTAATTTTCATCAGTGGCGTCCCTGTTAACATACCCTGTCATATTTTTCATCAAAATAATGATAAGCCACTGTCCTTTTTCCAAATAAATGTTATTTTTTCAATTGTCCTTTATCTTTCCATAAAAATGGTATTCTGTCTTTTTTCCGTCTGGAGGACGGTTTTCGATTTAGAAAATAAAATACATTCATTTGCTTGCCCCTATTCGATTTTTTCTCTTAGTCCTAATATCACAATAGTGGTACCTACCCAAAAGAACTAAGCAATATTTTTATAATATTATGGTAACTATCATTAAGTTTTTGTAATGAGTATGCATACATAAAAATACATTTTTATTTTTAAAAACATAACTAATTATGAACAAAAAATACCAAAATCAAATTAAGTGTTCAAAATGTCCGCCTCCTGCAAGTATGCACGTTTCAGCCCTCCTCATGGGCTCGCGTACTCTTTGGAAGATCCCTGGAGTATTCCTCATGGCTCCACAGATGTCCCCATAGAAAATAATCGAGCCTGTTTAAGTCTGGGGATCTAGCTGGCCATGACTCTGTTCCTCCACGACCTACCCAGCGATTATGGAAGTTTTGGTTCAAATATTCGCGTGACAGAGCACTAAAATGGGCAGGTGCACCATCGTGCATAAACCACATGCGATTTCGAATTAAAATAGGAACATTTTCCAAAAGAATTGGCAAATTATCTTCAAGAAATCGGTGATAATTATGTCCATTTCGTCTCCATGGTAAAAAAAGGTCCAATTAGGTAATCTCCAATAATTCCAGCCTAGATATTCAATGAGAACTGCTCCTGGTGATGAGATTCCACGATTGCATGCGGATTTTCCTCGGCCCAAAAATGATTATTAGGAAAATTTCTGATCCTGTTTTTGGTAAAACTAGCTTCGTCCTTGAATAAAATTCCTCTGTCAAATAAAAGATTTTCTGTAACGTTTTGGAGAAACCATTGGCAGAAATTCACTCGTAATGGAAAGTCTCGAGGAAGTACAGCTTAAACCCGTTGAATGTGATAGGGATATAATAAATAATCATGAAGAATTCTCCATACCAGACTATGGGCAATATTAAAATTATTGGCTACTTGCCTCGTACTTATTTCAGGATTTTCGTCAACCGAATTTTAAACAGCTACCTCAATTGCTGGAGTTGTTGCAGTCCGATGTGCTCCTTTCAAGTGATGCAATGGCTCAAAACTTCCTGTTTCACAAACTCTTCTGTGAGTGTTTGAAATCGTTCGAGCATCAGGAACTATTCTATTTGGGAAGCGCTCTTGATACAGTCGCCTGGCTTCATATGCGTTCCCGTCAGCAAGCCCATACAGATAATGCATGTCTGCTAATTCGGTATTTGTAAAATTTACCATGTTTTTTTTTAATACACAAGTTTTTATAAAATGAATAATATCACGTATCTAGCTGAAGAAGTGTCAAAATTGTTTATGATGAAAACAACGAAAGGTGGTCTTATCATACTAGATGTTTCTAGCTCACAAGATAATCCTAATACTCTTCAACGTTTGATTTCGCCTAGTGACAAGCAAATGGATGCATTTTATTTTCTAGCTCAAAAACCGTTCGCCGTACGAAAAAAAGGCAGGAGAACATTTTTATGAGAAGATAAAGGACAATTGCAAAAATAACATTTAAATGGAAAAAAGACAGCGGCGTATCATTATTTTGATGAAAATTATGATAGGGTATGTTAACATGGACGCCACTGATGAAAATTAGAAAATCCTTCAGCATGGAAAAAATGTATTTTTGTGCATACTTGGCATGTACCAAAATTGAAAAAAAAAGCCAAAGCTGTTTCAGAGATATTGGGGAAGAACTGATTTTTTTGTTAAATTTCAACATCCTGTATCTCAAAAATGACGCTGTTACGGACCTATGTTCATATGAAGAATTTTTCCTAAAATCATCCAAGGATTATCGCCCTCCAGGATCAGCATTCAATTATAAGACACCCTATATATTCGAACAGCCTGTTTTCAGTAGATACAAAGGGTACTGTGACAAGCTTCGCAGATGATTTAATATCACTCTTTAAAATTAGTAGGTATTTTAAATGTTTCTTTACATTTCTTGTTTTGTATCGTATTTTTTTTATTATATTGTTTTCACTTTGTTATTAACGTAAGATCTTATCCAATAAACATATTTCGCCAGCAATGATTTCAGAAGTATTGCATTTCATCCTTTTGCAAACCAGATTTCCTGTAAATGAATATATCATAAGGATATGCTCTATTTAGAAATGTTATAGACCTGCTGAATTTTTGCTGGTTTCGTGGAAATTGTAATATGAGTGACCTCTACTGAATAAAGATCTACTACTAAAATTATACTTGAATAAACGACACTTTATATAACAGCATCCAAGATGAAACTCGATACCCATTCCGACTTAATACTGGCGATTAGGCGGATGAGAAATTGAATTAACTCTGCCTTGGATAGATATTTCCTCCATAATGTAATATTCCCACACCTTCGGTGCCGTGAGCTTTAAGGGGATTTCGTCAGAGTGCGGTTAACATTCGACGGATCAAATTGGAACAAAAGCACTCACACTCACGGAGTAGATGCTCCCCTGTTTCAATAATATAGTGAACGTACTTCTAATGAAAACGGCAAATGCTTATTCTCGTGGATCCAATGAGTATTTCATTTGATATTATTGGCAATTACGAACTCCAGGTGGTGTTTTCGTTGAGAATGAATTGGAGATATTAGTTTAAGTTGGCTGCGAATGTAGAATTCAATTATATCTTCCATACATGGGTACGTGATGATTCTCGTTAGCTCACAAAGTACTAATATAAACCCTAACAGCTATGATACTCCAATTTTCGTCTCAGTCAAAGAGAAAATTGATTGAGCCCTTCACGTATGTCCCAGAACAGCTGGTTGAGCTAACAAGTATTCACTTGTATGAATTGCTGTCCTTCGTACACCTTAATCTTGCATCCTTCATAGTAACCGCTGAATTACAAAATTACAATACCCGTTCCAGCCATGACCTTCACATAAGATGATTTAAAATGATGGAATACAAATAATCACCAAAATATTCTGGAACCAATACTTTCAATCATCTTCCACAATCCTTGAAAAATAGTCACGATTCCAAAAAAATTCTGAACAGAACTCTACTAAAAAATCGTTTTTACTAAAGAATTTGTCACATGTGACTACAATTATTGGTACCTTGTTGAAGTCTATGAGTGTAATTTATATTCATTTGTATTTGTTTTATCTATTCTCCTATATTCTTTGTTCGAAGATATAAATATATCTATCTACTCACACGCATTCCTGATGACAACAACTAGTTTGCCAATACCAATCCAGATCCATACAGTATAGAAAAGGACTTCCTTGAATTCCCTGATCAATACCTACACTGTAAGAACAGTTTGGTTATAATTATTGAGAATGATTAACTGTCTTCAAATCCGTTATTGAAATTTGGCTAATCGAACATTTGTTAGGAAGAAACAAATTATTTGTTTATACCATGATTCAAGGTAATCTTATTTTAATTGCATCAAAATATTCATTCATCTCTGATACGAGGATATATTGAAAAATTCTTATCCTACCAAAGAACCGAACAAAATATCAATGTCAAAATATTTTATTACTCAACATATTCTCCTCTTAATTGGGTACATTTATTACAGCGAACCTGCAACGTCTCTAGACCTTTCAAAAAAAATGTTCTTCCTGTTCTGCAAACCAGACCTTTTTTCAGTTTCTGGTGGATAAGGGGGGTGTTCTAGTAATTCAAACCCTAAATCACGATTTTACTGCATGGCAACATGAGATTTCTGTGCAGGGGCGTTGTCCTGCAAAAACAAAACACCTTTGAATAGCTTTCCGCGTCTTTTCTCTTCAATTTTTTTCCGTGAAATGGTCAGTAATGTCGACTAGTAATATCCAGTTATTGTTCTACCCTTATCCAAAAAATCAATCATGATTACTTCATGGCAATCCCAAAAACCTGATGCAAGAACTTTTCCAGCAGATTTTTGGACATGAAACTTCTTAGGTCTTGGAGAACCGGAATGTCGCCATTCCATCGATTGTTGCTTTGTTTCTGGATCGTAGAGATGTACCCGAGTCTCATCCATAGTAACAATTCGGTTTAAGAAGTCTACATCGTTTTCAAATCGAGCACAGATCGAACGCGATGCTACTACCTTTGTACGCTTTTGGTCAACACTCAAACATTTGAGGATCCATTTTGCAGGTAATTTTTCCCATGTCCAAATTGACGTGAACTATATCATGGACGCGTTCGTATGAAATATTCAGTGCTTCAGATATCCGTTTTAGCCCAATTCGACGGTCTGTTAAAATCATGTCATGAACTGCATCGATATTTTCGGGGACTGACACAGAAACTGTCCTTCCCGATCGGTCATCTTGCAGTCCAATTTTTCACGGTCGCATACGAAGGACATTGATCACCAAGGGTATTAAGCATATCTTCGTAAATCTGCTTACCTCTTAACCCTTTTAAATACAGGTACTTGATGATGGCTCGATACTCCAATTTTTCGATTTTCACAATTTCGGTGGACATATTTTTTCTTTTAATTTATTGCATAACTCTGGTTTACTTTTTTGACGTCAAACTTTACACTGACACTTCTAATGAGCTATTGTTCGTTGCTATGGTAACGCAATATTTTATTTATGCAGGGAACTGGTCTAGGCTAACTAGATATCAATACATCCTCGTAAATAACAATTTTGCTTTCTGTAATAAATGGATCATAATTACCAATTTCGATTTGAAATACTAGCAAACACCAAATATAATTACTGTTTATAGTAATAACGTTGCATAGGTATGATTGGTTACTCAAGATTCAATCATTTGAAGTAGGTACTTATATGCATGTTTACAAGTACAATATAAAGAAAATACTGACTAATATTAATGAACAGATATTATGTATGCTGGAATAACCAAAACATTTTCATTGGGTTTCGATGATTATGGAATGACATATTGAAGAACCCAGGAAAAAAGAGTCTAGGAAAAGAGGAGTCCAAGTAAAAAAAATTGTCCAGGAAAAAAAGTCCTTGTCAAAAAGGCCCAGGAACAAAAAGAATCCTGGAAAAATAAGAGCCAAGGAAAATCTAGATAAAATCACTTGTAAACAGTAATAAAATAGTAATTTGTAGTGGATAAATAACAAGGATGAGGAATTTTGGTGAACATATTTGTTATACATGTTAAATAAAATTTTTAATAGAATTCCTGAAAGTATTCAAAGAGAATTTACATACTTCTAGTCTGCTGTCATTTATTGTTCTCTCTATTAGTGAGTGCTTGCCAAAGTTCGCTGTATGAAAACAAATGTGAAATAAGCATTGACTACGCGGAGTTTGTATTAGAAACATTGAAGTTTATTTCTTCGAGAAAGTCTGAGCACACTACATGGCCATTGATGAGCTTATATACAGAAATAAGAGCGTGGTCTATTTTTATTTTGGATAGGAAATTAATATCAAGGGTACGCATATCCTGAAAATGACCAAAAGACTTGACTGATCCAGTCCAGTTTCTATTCAAATATGCACTCTATTTGTTAGTTTGTGCATATTCAGTTTCATGATGACTAGAATATAGAATCTCATCAATTTTACAATTTTATTCGCAAATGTCATAATAACTTGCTGTAGATAAGTGTCACCATGTAGCGAATAATTCGAGATTTCTAGAAAATGATTAAATAACCTCATGAAGCAGCACGAATACCTATCGTTAATTACCTATAAAGTACATCTGGTTTTACTGACCACAAGTGAATTAGTATAGCAATTCGATTGAGGGTTAACGGAATTTAATGGAGTTTGAATATTCGATTGAGAGTTTACTAGTTTCTACATAGCTGAATTTAATAATGCTGGAGATCCATCGAGTGTCATAATGAATGCATATTTTCCAATAGCGACTGAATGTGAGTTGCATACACCATTTTTTCTACAACGAGTCGAAATAAAATGTGGAAATTAGCACTTCATTTCTGAAATTTATTAGTTACCTAGAGAGGAAAAGTTCCACTTTCAATCATAACACTTGAGAGTTAAAGTCAATTTTCAAAAATTATTATCAGAGTCAAAAATACTTCATAGAGAACCGTTTCTGTATATGAATAATAGAAAAACTTATTTGAAAAAGTTATTTAAGGTCCATATGATGAATTTGAAATATCTATCTCATATAATTGAAACTTTTTCAAAATGTTTTTCTTTAGATAAAAATAGTGTTTTTTTGTTATTAAAGAACTTTCAATCAATCAATCAATCACTTTATTTTCCTTTCGACATATACATGTATAGGTATTGTCAAAATAATTTACAAAACAGGTATGTAGGTAAAATCTAATAACATATTCATACAATTTAAAAATGCGATTTCATATCACAAAACTCATAGATGTTATTTCCTTTGGAAGATTGTTAAAAAATTTGGTACAATAAAATACAATAAGATATGCATAGGTACAATACAATTAAAAATGCGATTTTATATCACAAAACTCACTGATATTATAAAAAGATTTGTCAACAAAAATCAATTTGATTCTCTTTTTAAAAAGGTGAATCACAAGATTTAATTTCCTTTGGAAGATTGTTAAAAAAATTTGGTCCAATAAAATAAGGTGCTAATGAAGAAATGTTCAATTTTGTTCTGTCTACATGGATGTCTTTTTTTGTCTCGTATTATGTTCGGGAGTATCTATATTCAAAAAGAATTCACTTTTATTTTGGAAAACATATAGGCATATTTCAAATAAGGATGGATTTAGCGAGGGGCAATATATGAAAATATAAGTAGAAAAGTTATTGGGTATAACCCTCAAAATGCTGTGCAACCGTAGACACGTGTTTCGAGCTTAAGCTCTCATGAGTACGGTGGTTGGCCTCCTGTTGTTGACTTCATCTTCGCACTTGATTTTACCGTACTGATGAGAGCTTAAGCTCGAAACACGTGTCTACGGTTGCACAACATTTTGAGGGTTATACCCAATAACTTTTCTACTTATATTTTCATATTTCAAATATATATATATATATATATATATATATATATATATATATATATATATATAAGTGAAAATAGAGTATATTTCGTTTTAATTCCGAGAGTTCTAACCTTTGACAGCTGTTTCGTGCTAACGCACTCATCAGAAAGGATTTATGGAGCTCTCGAAATCAAAACGAATCCACTCACGAATTAATACCGTGAGGCAAGACAGAGTATAACAGGAAGTTATTCATGACATCTACAGTCACTAGTTGAAACTTAATTTGACACGAACCAAGGAATCCTAGAAAATGGTTACGGTTTTTTACTTTATTTTCAATACCATAATTTATTTGGCAGAAATATAAATGAAATTGTTTTCAGGATATCATAAAAATGAAGTAAGTAGCTGAAGTTTCCACGTGGTGACATGGAATATATAATGCTTTCCAACTTTTTTCCATAAAGCTTGACTGCAATCTAGAAAATTGGTCGATTGAAACACTCAAAATTAAAAAATTCATTAAAAAATTTAACGAAGTTGTGAGATATGAATCATTCCAATTGCAAAAGAGCCACAGTAAAAACCAGATTTTTTAAATTTTGCACTAGAATTTGAGAACAAACCAAAAAAACTTCATTGATGTTTGATGTTTATAATGATTCCTAAGAGTCATTTGAGACAAAAAAATACCGTTGTTCAATGAACAAAGAAATATTTTGATTGCGATTTTCAGTTATTTCAGGAAAATATTTTAAATTCATGGGTACGTAATTGAATTTTTAATAAATTTTTTTGCTATCTTTGAAAATTACCCCGCCTTACGCCCATTCGTAATGAATTTTTCAAAATTGTGGTTATGTGAATGATGTCAAAATGGATATTTAGGTTTTTTGAAACGTAGAAACGATCCCATATCAAGCTTTTTATGTAATACTGACAATGAAAAGTTTTCGCGTATGTTTCAGACATGTCCCATGTAGAGAATAATTGAGTCAACGGCAAAACAGATTACGTTGAAACTATTATTAATTTCAGAAGAATAGTTTTCTTTGATCTAAATGTCCATTTATTTGTTCTGCACTGTAAATGAAGGAAAATAACTGAACATTGTATGAAATAATTAATAATAAATCGAAGATTTCCCCATGATAGACAATAGAATATGGTATACGACTGTAAACAGAATACTGTTCATGCTATTGAACTCCCACATTGTGTGTAAATATGTCCATAAATATTATTTTTTGACTTATTCACCTTTTCAAATGACCTTTTCGTGTGTAATCCATTTGTACGAGTATATTCACCATCAGCTATCAATGATGAAATCCGGCAACTCAAGGTCGGAGTAAAGCCATGATTAATTCTATTAATGGCATCATCATGATTATTTCGAAGAGCTGCAGCATTCCAATGCTAAAATATCAACACCAAATACCAGTGTTTATTAGAACAATTAAAACACAATTAATCTTCATCGTGAAGTAGAATAATATTACTGTAGGGAATTATTATTGTGGGAAAATGAGTTATTTTTGTTAGTATTTTGCAGCAATTGTCTGTGAATTTTAAACCTGATCTCAGTCAAACCAGAAATAGATTTCTAGTGGTAGATTGATGTTATTTGATGTTTTTTATATTTTGCTGCATATCAAAAATAAGCAATACATTTTGTCAAATTACTAACTTACTTAAGCCTCTGAAGAAGCTAGCCACCCGCGCTAGCGAAACGTTAGGAAGAAATTCCAAAAAACGACGGCCTCCAAACCCGAGTGAAAATTGTGACACTGAACACTTCGGCCGCGAAAGCCTTAACCATTTTGCCCAATGTTTTTTCAGAATTTTTCCGGATTTTTTCAATTTTCGTTCGGTGATTTTTTTTGAGAGTGGGAGGTTCGAGCTACCCTACTGACATTTCTTTTGCTGTCATTTTCCACGTCTAATCCTTCTCTATCACCTCTTCAAGTGGGCAGGGTGATACAATTGTTTGAAATTATGTTATGTGGCGGTCCCTTGTTTTTCACAATTTTTAAAGTATTTTTCGATTCTATTTTCGTTTTTTGCACCAATTTTTCAGTCCTCTCTCTAGCCTGCAGGGGGGCTCGGAGGTAAGAATTTTTGCAATTAAATTAGGCGACGAAATGATGTTTTTTAAATTTTAACGGATTTTTTCGATTTTATTTTTTCAATACAAAGAGGTATTTTAGAGACAAGAACTGGAATGATTCTAACCTAACTTTTGAATCTGAAACAAAAAGAGCATTCTAATACACTGCCTCCCATTCAATCGAATAAAGTCAATAAATGAACAGATTTTTACTTCATAAAGGAAACTCAAATTTAATAAACTCTTAGGTTTATATAAGTTTGCTGTTGGTTCTAAAAACGGTAAGATTCATTTTATAATTTTTTTAGAGGCTTCAAAACTGAATTATTAGTGGTTCCCCAGATTGATATCAAATACTGTAGGTTAGAATAGATAAGACAAAAGTAAATATTTTTAAAGTATCTGATCGGCACAAATTTCCTTATTTTGAACAGTACGCCAATGACAGGATTGATTTTTTTCTCAATTCATCACTATGATTGTTCCATGATAGTTTTTCGTCAATAAGACCTAAAAATTCATTAACTTTAGTATATTTTATGCAGATAGATCCAAATAATGGCGGATGAATGAAATTGTTTGTGTTTTTTTGAGAAAAAAACATAAATGTTGATTTATCAAAGTTCAGAGTGAGTTTAAAATGTTGTAACCACGTTGAAATTACATTTAGATCACTTTCCATATTTTCACGTTGAGGTGAGGGACAAAATATATTAATGTAGTATCATCAGCAAATACTTCAATTTTTCCTTTCAATTTCAAATTTGTAATAGAGTTGATATAAATAAAAAATAAAACAGGTCCTAAAATTGATCCTTGCAGTACCCCACATTTGATATCCATCAAAGAACTGCCAACACCATTCACTAACACGTACTGCTTTCTATACATCAGATAATTTTAAAACCATTCATGAATTTTTCCTCATATATCTATGGAGTAGGGTATTCTTTGATCTACATTCTCCAAGTTTGACGTGGTCTTCACGGGACACCCTGTATATGTATATTTGCAAGAAAAATATTTGACAATATTTGCTTAACGTTGTTCAATAGTAAGTATATGATTACAATGTTTCATGAAATAAATAAATAATATGATTATCATTTGAGTAAATGACACCAGCGCGCCCACCGGACATGTCTGAGCTTCGGAGACAGGGCCTGACTGGGATATAAACTTTCTAATATATTGTGAGGTATTTGAAATAAACGACTTTTGGCGATGCATCCAGTGATGTGCAATCATAAAGTTCACACCACGAGCTGGGTGACTTTTATTGATGTTCTCCATCACGTGGACTTAATGAACGCAAACAGCGCCTGCGGTGGCCAGAGTCGCATCGTTTAAAACAACTACTGCGCTAAATAGCTTGATAAGAATTCATTACAACATGGCACGTACCATAACAATATATTTAGTTCCGCTTGGAAATGTATAAATAGCATGTTTTATCCTGCGTTATCTAGTCGACACAACTCATATACAGAACGTGCCTCCTGAGTCTGTATAAACATAACATACCATACAATCGAAATGGAAACGTGTAAAGAGAAACATGAGAATTAATGCCATATAAAATTAGTTTTATTGTCATTAAGTTCGTCCACAAACATTTAAGTGACGATTCAATATACCTATATCAATTCATACGAATTTCAAAATAGTTTAATATACAGTGGCCATTGTTGTGTTTAACATTATGTGAATTTCACTAATTATACAACCAAAATGCAAATATTGGTGCATGTTCAATAATCATGTTGAGTGAGTGCCCTCAGAATGGTTGCAAGTCAACCAGCATTGGTTGCAAGTCAAACAGCATACAGGGTAGGTCAAAAAATATAAATATTGAACAAGAGTAAAGTACACTCATTTCAGAAAATTCAGCAAATTATTTTTGGTAAAAGTTCTTTACAATAATCAAAAGTTAAGTCTACATATCAAAACATGGCCTCCCGAGAAACGTATTTTTCAAACATCAATAATTTGTCAAATATTTCCCAAATAGATACATTTTTTTTTATATTCCCCCTAAACACTTCCATAAATCAATCACCATCAAATGAATTGCGCCTAACTCTGTTCAAATTGAAGCATATTTGTTTAATTAACTTGGATTTTAATTCATTTCGTGAATCACAAACTTCATGTTTGTTGGAACGATATTGAACGCAACTTCAAAATTTCACAAACATCATTTTCAACAAAGTAAAATATTAGTAATGATAAAAGGCATATTGAAAAATTCTCATTTAAAGTAATTTTGTTTTTATTTTAAATAAAAATTATTTTTCATTTTTCGTTTATTGAGTTTATTTGATTTCAAATGCCTCTTCCAAGACAGTTTACATTAGACGAGAAGACAGAATTTTAGTTTCAATATGTCAACAAATCAGTGCGTGAAGCAACAGATATTTTCAAGTTTACTATTCAACTGTGGGCAGAATTTTAATTAATTTCAAAGAGATAGGGTCTTTAGACTATAAGTATAAAAATGAACGTACTGAAATTGTGGGTACTGAAGAATAGCAATTAGAAGTGATTCAGGCATTTCTTAAAAACCTTAGAAGATCCACCCAAGAAATTTCATGTGTAAAAAAGCCCTGTTAAGAAGATTCTTAAGAAGAATAAATATCATGCCTGCAAACCAATGTTTATTTGCACGTTTCAAGAAGATTATGACTTGCAGTATGACTTCTACATGTGGATTCAGGGACAATTAGAATATCAACCTGATTTCCATTGACTCATTCTTTTTGGGGATGAATCCACGTTCACAACAAATGGCGTTGTCTCTTTTCAAAATTTTAGATGGTGAAGTTGGACGAAAATCCAAATTTTGTCATCTATGAAGGGTTTAGGGTGAATATATATACATATAAAAAAATTGGGAAATTATTGATGTTTTGGTATGTATGTAGAACTTTTGATTGTAATTTTTTTTCCCAATAACATATTGCTGAATTTCCTGAAATGGATGTACTCCTATAAAAATTTTATAGTTTTTGACCTACCCTGTATGCTGTTTGACTTGAAATCATTATATGATCATCAAACATGCACCAACTCTCAGCAATATTTGTATTTGGTTGTACAATTGATAAATAAGTTACCATATGTTGCACACTCAAATGGTCACACTATATGAGGTGGGCCAAAACAACGGCGAAAAAGGATACTGGTAATTTGCACCCCATTACAGACATGTAACGTTATAAAATATAACGGAATCTGATGAGAGCTCTGATTTGAAAGCTAGAGCGATTCAGTTCATTCGAAGCACAATTTTTATTGCCGCGTGTTTCGCAGAAAATAGTTGCCAGTCAACACAAAAGTCGGCAAAGCTACTTTTCTGCTGAATTATCTGCTTATATAAAATGTATATTAGCAGATGATTGCCGCGAAACAAGCAGCAGTAAAAATTGTGCTTAAAATGTGACTGCGTCGTCGAACTCAAAAAATCATGCGTGTTTGAAAGAACTTTTTATCCACTTATACTTTAATATACTAAATTATCACATTGTAGAATCTTTCTGTCTTTCGAAAAATGTAAGTAATAAAGTATTACATGATTTTCAGTATATAATGCAACAACCCCATTTTCAGGCGGTGTCAATTTCTCCTCCCTTATTGATCCGAGTTTGTTGTTGAACTTTTTTAAAGCTACATGAGCTTTGAGTGCCAACCCACTAACTACAAAAGCTGATCTTTGACTTTCCGTCAGCACTTCACGTTCTCTCCACATTCTCTATTCTAAAGCTCTACCATGAGGCATTATCCTAATTGCTCTTTAGATTTTTATATCTCCTGCTTGGTGACAAGAAAATATAAACCTCTTGCATTATTTCCAGTTTTTTATGTGATTGAAATAAAGGATACAGTAGGTATAAAACATTATTTTCTATATTTTCTGGATACTGAGAACCAAGAAATTAGGAGAATCCAAGAATTTTTTTATACAACACCACAGGTAAACTAGTTTCTGATCTTTGAAAATAATATCAATATAAACATACAGTTCATACTCGAGACAGAGATAGAGATTAATTTCTTAGGCCTGATTATAATTCCCCTTCATGAAGGTGGCCAACTTGACGATCCCTCAAATATAGACCGATCGCTTCACTTCCTGCTCTTTCGAAAATAATTGAGGAGTAACGAACGACTTGTCAAATCTTTCTAATATTGATTATGGCTCAGTATTGGGACTAATTCATTTTCTTAATGATCTTAGTAAATTCAACATTTCCGGAAAATTTACTATGCTTGCAGACGACACTAATAATGTGGCATGGAAATAATGCCTCCAAAAGGAAAATATTGCTTCTGACTAAGAAAAAGTCGAAAGATGGTGTAGCTTTAACTTACTCTGCTTCAACATAGATAAAACAATCATATCATCAAACTGGGAGGGTGAACAAACTTTCAGTCTAACTCCACCAAAAATAATCGTTATTGAAGATACTGTGTAGTCCGAAGACTAACAACAGGCAGATACCATGCAGTCGGAAGACTTCATCAATAGATAGGACATGTTTCGAAGGATTAATCCTTCTTCTTTAGCAAAATAGGGGTTGATTACAAGTGGACCTATTGGTGGAAAAATAACATTAAAACGGAAAAACTTTTAAAACACTTATGTTAGGGACCATGGTTAGTCCATTCAAACAACATATCAGTTGTGAAATTCAAATTAAACCATGCGGCAAGTGTGGTTACATCTGAATGGATCCGGAATTTCCAATTTAAAATGCTTGGATGATTGATATTGTTGTCGTTTTGTTTAATTTCGAAACCAATGCCACACAAATTTTGGTGGTGACAGTGGAATGCGAATATTGAGATTCCAAGATCAGTTAAAATATTCCATAATTTTTTTTTTCTCTATAACTGAAATAAAAACAATACAGAGCAAATAGGGCGGGGATTAGCGCAGTGGTTAAGCGCTCGCCTGGTAATCGAGAGATTGCAGGTTCGATTCCCAGACGGTGCGATCTTTTTTCATTTTCAGATGTGAAAGTCTGAATGACTGAGGCTCGTGTCGGCTGGGAATAATCCTCCACGATTCACTGTTGCGTTAAAAATTAACAGTGCTGCTCCTAAAGTGGCGTATGGAGTTAGTAACAAGGCCTATCCAGAACACATGGCTAATGACCATAGCAGTCGATGCCAAAACACCAAGGAAAAAAAAAAAAAAAAAAAAAAATACAGAGCAAATTTTTACACTACGTCACAGTTTGCCAACATTATGAATTACTTTAATTTTAATATAGAACGTACTTGAATTTTATTAATCTTTATTTTGGACAGCAAAACCATAACCAACCAAAGGTTATGAGAATCAACTTCTCCGATATTATGACCATTACTGAAATGGGGAAATAATCAGTACACTTCAATTGTTTCGTTGCTTGGCCAAATTAGTGTGAGTCATAGAACATTCAACTAACGACACTCCTCGGCAATTTTCCAGTGATGGTGGCGATATGGAAGCCATTATCGAAAAGTACATTTTAATTTCCTCATCGAAATGGCTCGTTCGCTTCCAAGAAAGCAGAAACAGATATAATTAACGAATTTTCTTCGAGAACTATCGCGTGACTCGATTGTTTCCAAAACAATTTAATTTCATATCAATAACAACTCCGACCTGATGTCAAATAGTGATTCAAGTAGTATTGCATGGAGTAAAACACATCCGGTGTACTTGTAATTCATATTTCTGCTGCGAGCCAGCTGTGTTTAGTTCTGTTAAAAGAAACAAAATGAGGGAGCATTGGGTGGAATGAATTATAGTTACTGAACACGTGACTCACTGTGAAACAATCATTCCAGAATCTGCTCTGGCTTTCTATACCATTTATGATATACGAGGATGTATTAATATCTAGTTAGCCTAGACCATTTTCCTGTATAAACAAAATATTGCGTTACCATAGCAACGAAAAATAACTTATTAGAAGCGTCAGTGTAAAGTTTGACATCAAAAAAGTAAATTAAAGTTACGCAATAAATTAAAAGAGAAAATATGTCCACCGAAATTGTAAAAATCGAGAAATTGTAATATCGAGCCATCATCAAGTACCTGTATTTAACACGTTGACTGCCGTGCTCATTTTTTCATTTTTGGTACCAGACCCGAAGCAAAATCGAAAATTTTGTCCCAGAAACCATTATGGACTCTATGTAGGTACAGCCTACAGAAGATAGTATATCGTTGAATTTTTCGGAAATTGAGTTCAAAAAATTTAAAAAATTCAGCTCGGTCTTATAGACCGAGTCGGTGCTCTTCAATAAGTGTACACCCTTGCATCTTCCAAAATTTCGTTGTTTTTACTGATTTGTCTGCCACGCCGATTCGGTCTGTGCGTCGAATGAGAACAATTTGCAACGCAAACATGTTACTGAAGCTGTCTCCGTCTGTTTTCGCGGTATTATCGACAATAATTTAGACCGATAGCTTCAAGAACAGTTCAATTGGCTAGGTCCCATAGACCGAGTTGGCCTGGTGTATCAACCTCAACCTCGGTCTATGAGACCGAGTTGGCTCACCAGAATAATTTTTCCTCGGTCTCATAGACCGACATGGCAGTCAACGTGTTAAAAGGGTTAAGAGGTAAGCAGATTTACGAAGATATGCTTAATGCCCTTGGTGATCAATGTCCTTCGTATGCAACCGTGAAAAATTGGACTACAAGCTTCAAAAAAGGTAAATTTTCCATTGAAGATGATGACCGATCGGGAAAACTAGTTTCTGTGTCAGTCCCCGAAAATATCGATGCAGTTCATGACATGATTTTAACAGACAGTCGAATTGGGCTAAAACGGATATCTGAAGCACTGAATATTTCATACGAACGCGTTCATCATATAGTTCACGTCAATTTGGACATGAGAAAAATTGCTGCAAAATGGATCCCCAAATGTTTGAATGTTGACCAAAAGCGTGCAAGGGTAGTAGCATCGCGTTCGATCTGTGTTCGATTTAAAAACGATGTAGACTTCTTAAACCGAATTGATACTATGGATGAGACTTGGGTACATTTCTATGATCCAGAAACAAAGCAACAATCGATGGAATGGCGACACTCCGGTTCTCCAAGACCTAAGAAGTTTAGTGTCCAAAAATCTTCTGGAAAAGTTCATTTTTCATTCATTTATTACCCGGGGAAAAGATAAATACAAATTTATATTGATATCGTAACGAATACTCTGAAACTGGACCTGATTGCTATTGAAGACAACTTGTAAACACGGTTGGTTTATCATCGCCCTGGAATGGTATTCATAGCATCGATTCTATGACCGATAATTGGATATTTTCCAGGAAAATCCAGAAGAGGATTGAACCAACACTTATAAACCAATGAATGCTCAAACCCGTTTTTTTTGTTGTTTTTCCGGGCGTTGATGGAAAACTCAATGAGGAAAGTTACTGTCCTGATAGCCTGATGCTTTACATACAAGCACGTGAGGACCCCTACGTGACTTGGACGATGGAGGGAGAGTCAAACACCCGTAGACTTGAACTTGCAGCATCCAATTCTAAGGCCTACACAACATCGTAGGTCCCGCTCTAGGGCGGATATGTGCTGGTTTTGCCCGCCCGCTGGCTTGCCAGAAGGGCAGGATGAAAAACCCATCACCGTGTATAATATAGTATCATTTCCTTCTAACCCCTCTGTGGCTTAGTGATAGGTTTATTATTATTTTATATATTCAGATGTGTGTTTAATATTATTTTATTGTAAAAATTAATAATTATTTTTGGATTGGATTTTGGATTAGATAGCTGTGGCTATAAAAGAAGGTCTCCCTCCCAGAGATGGCAGTTCAAGTACCGCCGCAGTTAGTTGCTAGTAGACATATTCACAGAGTTGGCTTAGTAGTAGTGACATAAATTAGTGAATTCGGTGTAAACAAATTTGAGGTGTATTTTTAAATGTTTCAAATAAAGTAGTGAAACCAGCTTTTTTTACTATAATATGAAACACGAAGAAAAAATCAATATTCAGCTACATATATCTAAAGACAGTTTCAAACACCAACTGGAAAACTTTAGCCACAAAGAAGCTCTCTTGATTTGATTAGGCGAGACGGAAAAAATATCTATATAGTCCTCGAGTAAACATTTGCCTGTCGCAATAATATAATTAAAGAGAGATAGAGCCGTTCTGTGAACGCGAATCTATTCAGAATGGTTGAATTCGTAAATATTGGATATTTCAAGTTATTTGAAGAAGATAGAGCAATTCTGCGAACGCCAATTGGTTCACAATTGACAAATCATCATATTCTTTGAGTTGGAATGGAATATAAAACAAAACTCCCGACTAACTTAAATTACCATGACTATAACACACGCAACGCAAATCTGATCAGGTCTCAAAGATTTAAATGCAATAAGTCTTTCAAAAACTGTATAAATGTTGATCTTTATAGTATATTTCCTAGCACATTGAAAAATAAAAACCAATCCACGTTTAAAAACTCTATCAAAGTGATACTGCAGAAAGAGTGTTACCACACCATCGCCGAGTACATGGCTGATCCACCTGGGATGTGATTTGATCCAACTATCTTAACGTCATTAGATATTTTATGTTTTTCAATACATTTTTATCTTCAAACATTTTTCACTAAGAATGTGTGCATTATCATACTATATTCATCTATACTGACTTCAAGTATCAATACACAAGCATTCGAAAAACTACTAAATCAACATCGTGTGTGTGTACAATTTTTTTTTTCATTTTTGATAGGTCCGGAGTTCGAGCCCCAGTTGCGGCTGGGACTTTTTAATTTAATTTGACAGATTTAATTATTAAAATCTCGTGGCTCGACTGGGGTGAGTCCTGCACGATTCACTGTTGCGTTCCAATTAACAGTGCTGCTCCTAAGGTGGCGTATGGAGTTAGTAACAAGGCCTACACAGAACACATGGCTAATGACCATAGCAGTCGATGCCAAAACACCAAGGAAAAAAAAAACTAATGTCACTACTGTATGGTACAGTTGGTACATCGTAATGTACTTATGTGTTATGTGTACACACAATATTTCATTTTCAATTTATTTTAATTGTGAACTTGTACATTATATTCTGTATTTACTTGCTTCCTAACTTGCTACAAATGTTTTATAACATAATGTAGTTGAATAAAGATCTATCTATCTATCAACAGACAAAATTTTTTGAATATTACCACTTACAACTCCATATCAAATTTTCAATTCCAGAACGGATAGAAATAGAGCAATTCTGCGAACGCAAATCGATTTTCACCTATAGATAAGTTCCAGATAACTCTATCTATCAGATAAGGATATGTAAATCTGTGAAGTTTATACGATAGATAGTTATCAGAGAATTTATTGTGAGGTGAAAAGCCGGCCCTTAGAATGGTTGAATTAGTATATATGGAGAATTTCGAGTTATTCAAAGAAGAAAAAAAAACCTAAAAATCACGAAAAATACAAAGTTGGCATAGCTGTTTCAAATTCGCTCTTAATACGGAAAATTTCAAGCTGATTCTGAAAATATAAGATTTGTTTATGTATAGATATGAGATTCAGCCAGAAACGGGAATAAAAGGACGAAAACTCGAAATTGCAGTTGTTTCAAATTTGCACTATATACGTAAAATTCCACGCTGACTCCAAAAATACATGATTTTTATATTTATGGATAAAAGATTTATCCGGAAAAGGGAATAAAAGGACGAAACTGGAAATTGCAGAGGTTCCGTTAAATGCCCATGAAATCTTCAACTGAATCGTAAACGGTTAGAGATAGAGCAATTCTGTGAACTCCAATGATTTAAGTATGGCCAAATTATTACATTCTGTGAGTTTGAGTGGAAAATATTAACAGACAAAAAATTTAGAATAATACCACCTACAAAAAAAATACATTTCCTCTCGATTTGAATTTTCCAATTCGAGAACGAGTAGAGATATAGAGCAATTCTGCGAATGCCAGTAAATTCAAAATGGTCGAATCAGTATATACTGAGGATTTCAAGTTATTCGAAAAAAAATCACTCAAAAAAGTTGTAAGGGGTAGTCCCATAAATCAGAGGGTTTATTCATAACATTGGGTTCGTTACTGATGTGCTCCATTTCAAGGAAACTTCTTTTTGAGTGATTATTTTCTGAAGCTAGAATTTTGGGACTATTGAAATTGCCAAAATGTTTATTGTCAATAGTGTTCTCGGCAAGAGCACAACTATTTTTGTCGAGATTACAATCACTTTTATGAGACTTAATGCGTCCTGATAAATTCATGCCTGTTTGTCTTATGTAGACTTTGTCACAGTTCACAGTTCAAACAAAGAATACTGTATTTGACATTTGAACTTTCTAAAATTGCTAGAGTAGCTTTGGTTTCAGTTAATAGGCTACAGACAGTCCTTATATTTTGGAGAGACTTCTTCAATATGAGGAATGGTTCCAATAGAGTATTATTTGTTGATGTGGCAATTCCTCATTAGTGTTGATGGTAGTGCTGTTGTTGACAATTGGAATGTTATTAATGGGAACTTGATTAGTTATATTTCATTTTTGTTCACACTGAAAAATGGACCCATCAATCTGAATCTGAGTAGATTTATAAGACAAACAACTTCAGAGAAGAAAGAACTGATTTTCCGTTGTCATTCTTCTACTGTATAAAAACATAATTTTTTCACCAATTATTAGTATCTAATCACACTTTGTTATAACATTCAATCCTGGAAGTAATCATTGAAATAGAATTAATGAAGCCTATTTTAAGCATTCATTCATGATATCATAAAAACCGGCTTATGTAAGGAACATCTCATAAATTATTCAAATCCTAGGTCACGAATAATAATAGAAATAATTTGAACCTGCAATGACGGTAGTGAAATTATCAGATCTGCTATTATAAAGCCATTTCCTGTTTACGATCCATCATTTCTGGGATAATACAATACAGTGTTGTTTTATTTGTTTGGGTGTTCATTGAATTTGAAGGTGCAATTTCTTGAAATTGCTACAGAATAATTGCATTCGAATTGTCGCATGCTCATTGTCTTCACTCTCCTACATCCGTGATCCATTTGTTCCTCAGTTTGATGTTTATTTTTCATCATTATCCTTTTTACGGAAGCACTGCATTTTCGAGTTTCTGTCCTTTTATTCCCTTTCCCGGCTAAATCTCATATTTAAGCCAGTGGCGGCCATAAGGATTCGCCTCCCTTCCGTCAAATTTTGTACTGATATTCATGGCAATAAAATCTGGAAATAGCAAAGAGGTCGAAGGGCCCCTTCTGGAGTTCCCTCCCCCCCGCATGGCAGGCTTTGCGGGCCCCTTATCGCCGCCACTGAATTCTAATCATATACAACTCATGTATTTTCGGAATTAGCGTGAAATTTTACGTATATAGTGCGAATTTGAAATAGATCTGTCAATTTTGTATTTATCGTGATTTTCACCCAAGTACAGCTTTTTTCGAGTGAATTTTTTCTCCTTTGAATAACTTGAAATCCTCAGTATATACTAATTCAACCATTAAATCTATTGGCGTTCGCAGAATTGCTCTATCTCCACGAAAATTTGAAATCGAGTCGAAAGTTTTTTTAAAAAATTTGTGTATGTTGATATTTTCCATTCAAACTCACAGAAGACATTAAATCAGCCATGGTGATCACATAATCTCTCTCTAACCGTTAACGATTCATTTGAAGATATTTCAGAGTTTTTACGAAACCTCAGCAATTTCGAATTTTCGACCATTTATTTCTTTTTGCTGCTAAATCTTATATCTATGCATATACAAATATTATATTTTGGGAATCAGCTTGAAATTTTAAGTATATAGTGCGAATTTGAACCTAACAACTTTTTTCGTGATTTTTTCCTTCTTCGAATAACTTGAAATCCTCTGAATCGATTGGCTTTGGCAAAATTTCTCATCTCTACCCGTTCAGGAATTTAAGATTTTAAATCCAGTTAAAAGTTTTTTTTTTGTAAGTGGTAAAATCAAAACATTTGTCTGTTGATATTTTCCATTCAAAATCACAGAATATAATAATTTGGCCCTTTTGAACTAATTGGCGTTCGCAGAATTGCTCTATCTCTACCCGTTCTCGAATCGAAAAGTTCAAATCTAGCTGAAAGGGTTTTTTTGAAGGTGGTAATATTAAAATATTTTGTCTGTTGATACTTGCCTTTCAAACTCACAAAATATAATAATTTGGCCAGTCTGAATCAATTGGCGTTCACAGAATTGCTCTATCTCTAACCGTTTACGATTCAGTTGGAGATTTCATAGGTTTTTTTACGGAGCCACTGCAATTTCGAGTTTTCGTCCTTCTATTCTTTTTTCCGGCTAAATATTACATCTGTACATATACAAATCATATATTTTCGGAATCAGCGTGAGATTTTACGTATATAGAGCGAATTTGAAACAGATCTGCAAATTTTTTATTTTTTGTGATTTTTAGGGGTCTCCCGCTTACCTACAACTTTTTTCGAGTGAATTTTTTCTCCTTCGAATATTCTCAATATATGCTAATCAACCATTCTGAATCGATTGGCGTTTGCAAAATTGCTCTATCTCTGCCCGTTCTCGAATTGAAAAATTCAAATCGAGTTGAAAAATGGTAGGATTCAAAATTTTTGTCCACTCTGAACTGATTGGCGTTCACAGAATTGCTCTATCTCTAACCGTTTACGATTCAGTTGGAGATTTCATAGGCTTTTTAAAGAACCACTGCAATTTCGAGTTTTTGTCCTTTTATTTCCTTTTCCAGCTAAATCTTATATCTATACATATACAAATCATATACTTTTGGAATTAGCTTAAAATTTCACGTATAAAGTGTGGATTTGAAACAGATCTACCAATTTCGTATTTTCGTGATTTTTAGGGGTCTACCCTTACAATTTTTCAGGTGATTTTTTTTGAGTAACTTGAAATCCTTAATATTCAATTCAACCATTCTGAATCGATATGTGTTCGCAGAATTGCTCTATCTCTACCCGTTCTGGTTGAAAGGTATATTTTGTGGTAATATTCAAAAAATGTGTTTGTTAATATTTACCATTAAACCTCTCAGAATATAATAAATAAGCCATTTTGAACCTATTCTAAGTCGATGAAAGAATTTGAACTTAATTTGAAAGATCTGATCCATGTTTCATTCGTCTTACTTTTTTGAAATTTGATTTGGTTCCTCTCTGACAACAAATGGGAAATTCATCAAATAATATGGAACTTTGCAAATTTTTTGTTAAAAATACTGAATCAAACTTTGGAACAGTGAGACATAGATCATAGATCACATCTTCACCAATATGTACTAATTTTTTGAATTCACTAAAACTGAAAAATGGACCAAAAAAGTTATCAAGGTATGCGATTTTATATGAAAAAACGTTGCATATTATGTAATGATGTAAATGGACGAAATGTTGAACATCTTTTATAGCTTGTTGGCTGTTTTGTATAAAATCAAGTTTGCATTTAATTTAATTTTGTAAATTGTACTCGTATGTTATTTTTGTTGTTATCAATTCCTTTCAGAAAATATTTTTCAACAATATTTTCTCAATATTGCAGAAGAGTCTCCATTATTCGGTCCTGTTGCATCTTCAGATCGTTAAAAATCTAGTGGTTATAAAAAGTTAGGAACAAATTATTGAAGAAATTCAAGAAAAATATTGTTGGTTACTTCATTAATAGAAAGCATGCTTGCAGACTGCATAAAAACATTAAACATCTTAAAAACCACAAGATTTTTGGTATGTGAAGGTCATTCGTTTTTTAAGTAAAACTGTTGGGCAATACAAAAAAAATTGAACATAGCCATAAAGACCATGAGCGTAGAAAATGGTAGGAAAAAGGGCATATACACTTCTAACTGCACACCACTGGATCTGGATATAAAACATTATTTTTTACCAAAACACGTTTTATTAAATTTAAAAAAGACCTGCTTAATTTCAAATTGAAATATCTATCCGTTTTGAAGTTATCAAATAAAAACATTCTTTATTTTTTAACTTCAACTGAACCCCCTGTATGTGTCTACAGGCAGACGTTGGAAGTGTTATTTGGAAACACCTTGTATATAGAAAATTTATTTTTCTGCACTTTAAAATACAAGAACAACAAAGTGACCAGCGACAAAGCTTATTTCCTAATATAATAAAATTAGCGTAATGATAAAATAAAGTATGAATATAAGCTTCGTAGTATAGTTAAATCTATAAAGATGGTATGCGTGGGATTCTGATATACGTGGCAGCTGGAGCATTAAACTTTTGACCTTCCTAAATTGACATTTATATTTCAATACACATTTTTTTATTTTCCGTGCCAAGCTGTGCTTGATGTATTTGCGGTGTTGAATGCATCAGTTTCCAACAATTGCCAATTTTGTAACCTTGTCCATCTACACACCGAGAGCTATAAAACATTGGCAGTAAAAAGTTATTACTTTAATCAGCATAATAATGTATTTTTGGTTTATGCTTCCCATTGTTTCATTACCCAGGATAATCGACTTTCAAATTTGGTATACACAGAATGTCCCTTTCGTTGACTAGATGAAAATAATGGTAAAAATACTCAAATTGAAAGCAATGACCGGTATAATGTCAGGGAATGGCGCAGTGGTTAGAGCGTCCGACTCTGAGTCGAAAGGTCCGGAGTTCGAGCCCCAGTTACGGCTGAGATGATTTAATTTAATTTGACCCATTAAATGGAGTTAGTAACAAGGCCTACCCATAACACATGGCTAATGACCATAGCAGTCGATGCCAGAACACCAAAGAAAAAATATATAACTGGTATAATTGATTGATGATTGTATCAAGTTAGGGCTAATACAGCCTTCTACGACCCTTAATAACACTGCCAAATTTCAATAAAATCGGTTGAAGGATTATTAGGATATTTACGAAAAAAAACTATTTCCTTAAAAATTTCGACACCCCGTATCTTGAAAATGAAGCATTACTGGACCTATGTTTATATAAACTTTTCATCTTAGAATCACTCAAAGAATTACTTCTTCAAGTTTCACCACGTACTCAAATTACACCCTGTATATTATACAGGGTGTTTCATAATAAATGCGCAGGACTTCCGGATGTGATAGCTCGTTCAAAAATATGAAAAAAAGTTTCTATTAACTTACCCTCTGAAATTCAACATTTTCGAGATACAGGGTGTTGAAATTTAAAAAAATATATAGTTTTTTGCGAATATCTCTGGAACCGTTTATCGCACAAAAAATAGATTTTGAATGCATTTTCTACTCATAATAAGCTATGTTTCGTGCAGATTTTTTATTTTTTAAAATTCATAATTGGTGAAGATTTTGAAGGGGTAGTGGGTGTTTTTTTCTCCAACTTCTACGCCACTGGACGAAGTATGATTTTGAACCGCCTACTTGAACCGCCAATGTTTTCTACATAAAAAATATACTCTTGGTCATAAGCTCTAAAGTTGACCGTTTTCAAGAAAAATCAACTTTTATGTTGAAAAACATGGTACATTTTTTTTAAAATAAGTTTATCCTTATTATACAAAATTTATTTAAACGCTAAAACAAGTAACAAAACCAAACGTTGACTTCCTTAATTGCAAAATAAAATAAAAACAATAATAATCATACTTACTCAGTTGAATTGTTGGAAATGTCCGCTGTTATCTTCAATGCACGCAGCAATTTTTCGAGGAAAAAACATTATTTAAACAACATGAAAGTTGATTTTTCTTGAAAACGGTCAACTGTAGAGCTTACGACCAAAAATACCTTTTTTGTGTAGAAAACATTGGCGGTTCATATAGGTGGCTCAAAACTGTACTTTTTCCAGTGGCGTGGAAGTTGGAGAAAAAACACCCACTACCCCTTCAAAATTTTCACCAATTATGAATTTGAAAAAATAAAAAATCCGCACAAAAAATAGCTTATTATGAGAAGAAAATGCCAACGAAATCTGTTTTCTGTGCGATAAACGGTTCGAGAGATATTCGCAAAAAACGATTATTTTTTTAAAATTTCAACACCCTGTATCTCGAAAATGGTGCATTTTAGAGGGTAAGTTAATAGAGATTATTTTTCATATTTTTAGACCAGCTATCACATTCTGCGCATTTATTATGAAACACCCTGTATATTCAAAAATATGTTTCATCACAATGTTCGTATTGCTTCAAACATAACTGATCGGACGTAAAATTGGAATACCTTTTTCATTTCGATGAATACTAAGTGCAGTTATACACAAATGCCATGAAAAAATTTCCTCAGTTTCCCTAGTTTCTTTTTATGCCAACGCTGAAAGGTGCTGAAAAGCAATTCAACGTGGTGTTTAACGATGAAAGATTATTTACGTATGGAATCGTTTCCTTAAGTAATTAGTCACAATACTTCAGAGCGGTTTGTTGATGAATACTTGGTAAATATAAAATAAACGATATGTATGTCAATAATGGTGATATTTAAGATTCATATAATATTTAGTTGATTTCCAGACAGATATAGCTGATCAAAACCCAAATGAATCATGCCACGATGTTGGATTTATTTCATTTAATCGTAACGTATTTGTCAATTTCATTGACACTTACTTCGGTTGTTATTCCTAATGAAATTAGAATAAGAGGGTTGTACGTAGGGGTAAAACACGTTGACGGAAATAACAATTTCAACAATAATGAATTATTCTCATTAGTCTAGTCAACATCAAAAAAAATTGTAGTCACCGAAAATTATGATCATGGTGTTATTCGATTTGTAATATCATGTAGAAAGTTTGAGGAAAAGCCCCAAAAGGGGCCGAAAATAATTGCAAAAGTTACAAATAATTAAGTGAAAAAATGTGAGGCATTTGGTATTTTTTGAATCTCGAGATTCAAGATTTTCGAAATGTTGAAAAAGATCTGGGTAGTCTGGATTCCGCGCGCGGTGCGTCACTCAGACACAACAACAAAACAAATGATTTTAATATATTAAATATGAATATTATTAAGGAATAAAAAAATCATGTACTATTGGGATACATCAATTAACAATAATTTGTAGTTAAATTTTTTTATGAGTTTAAGAGGAATTATGATTTTTTAACCGCAGGTTATTGTTAATTGATGTACCCCAATAGTACATTAATTTTTTTTATTTTTTAATATTCATATTCAACAAGTTGAAATAATTTTGTTTATTGTTGGGTCAGAATGACGCAACGCGCGCAGAAGCCAGATTACCCGTTTTTTGGTTTTAATTTCAGGGCTTTGTAAAAATAATAAATATTGTAGGTACAGTTTCAGGAGTCGAAACTTTTTGTCAGCAAATTTGCTGATTTTTTCAGATCTTTTTAACATTTCGACAATCTTCAATATTTTTCGAGATATTAAAAAAATGCCCCTTTTTTTCACTTAATTATTATTATTATTATTTCAAAAATAACTAAAAAATGTTATATGTTGACCAGACATTATAAATTACTTGGAAACGTATATGATAGATTGCGATTCAAAAATAATTCATAGAATGACTTACTTCATTGAATCCATTCCAATCCTGATTTCATAACGTTCTTTATTAATTTGTCATGTATTTGCCTCCATGTTAGTTGCATTGAGTGGAGTTCTTTTTCTCTCTTAAAACTATATGTTCCTTAGGAAAATTAATGGAATGAATATATCGTTAAACATTTAGAAATCCGTTTTTGGTGATTGCGAAAATAAGCCTCTTCTTTTCTTTTCATCACTATAATCTGAACTGATTTAAATATGATGAAAATTGGAAATTTAGAACACTTTGTTTTGTTTTCAGTTATCATCATAGTTTTGTTCGAATGAAAACAAAGGTTAATTAGAGTTCAGTTTGTTCACCTGGCGCCTCAACGCAAATCCATTGTTTGTATATCTTGTATAATTACATTATTTGTCTGTTTTATTTCCTGAAAACAACGACAACGGGGTATTATTAGGTTCTGAGAATTATTATGTTCATTTCGACCATCTCTGAACTTTGTGAAAGTTCCAATTTCATGCTTTCATTTTCGACGTGATGATTTGAAAAACATGGACGAAAGTATGGTTTTCTAGAAAAAAATGGACAGCAAAAGTTGAATTTGTTTTTCCGATCACAAAAATATTTCTATGTTCAGTGATTCCCTGATGGCAGATCACAGTCGATACCGCTATAAATAGAAGTTCTATGGCCATGTTGATGTTTTGGACAAAAATAACACCATATCTGTATTGGAAAGGAAATTGAATTGACAAATTAAAGCTGAGCAGAAATTTCAAACTAAAAATTCCGCAGAAATTTTGAATTAAAAGCTAATTGTGAATTTCATATAAGAAATATTGCAGGAAATTAAAACAATAAAAATACAATTATATTTTATATATTTCAATCAATAAATAAAACTGTACTTATAAAATATACAGTGCGTTCATAAAGTGTGAAAACGCTCTATTATCTTACGAGTTGATTATTTTCGGAGGAAAAGCTTGGACAGGTCCAATTTTTGACATGAAAATATACCCTTTCAATTTAAAAAAAATATCGATGACGTCATATCTTGAAAGGTGGTGGGGGAAAAAATTATTTTTTTATAAAAAAATGTGGAAAACTGAAAAACAAAATCGACCTGTCTGAGCTTTTCCTCCGAAAATAATCAACTCGTAAGATAATAGAGCGTTTTCACACTTTATGAACGCACTGTATAATAGACATTATTACATAATAGTCATTACAGTTTCATTTTATACAGGGTGTCTCACTAAAGATATTGTGTACGTCTTGGCTCTTAAGTTAATACCATTACATCGTTACATTGTAAAGCTCACAAACTGACAATGACAAGAGGTACATAATTTATGCGAAGTAAGGTAAAAACAGTTGGGAATTCGATGTTATTCAAATTAATTCAAAGAATTGGTAAAACGGAATCTTTTGCATTTTTTATAAACTGGATATTTTTGAATAGAAATGTATTGTCTGTAACAGCTTATTGAAGAAATCAACAAATCCCTCCATAAAGTTCAGCATTATTCATTGTTTTTCTACCAAAACTGGAATCTACGAAAATGCTTCTTGAGTTCAGAATACTTTGGATTAAAATTTCGTTTTTTTCAAGTGGAAACACAATACGGGATAGTTGAACACATAATAAAAACTAATAACTGTACTAAAAACGTGCAATGTGCCTGAGCCACAACAAAATTGACAAAAATAAGTACAAAATATTTTATTGGCACTTTTCAAATGTTACAAGTGGGGTTTAACAATCTCTCGAATTTTTTTGCAATGGGCTTTTTTTGTCTGAAAAAATATACTGGAGGCATTTTGAAATTTTTATACAGGGTGTTTCATAATAAATGCGCAGGACTTCAGGATGTGATAGCTCGTCCAAAAAAATTTAAAAAATGTTCATTAACTTACCCTCTAAAATGCACCATTTTCGAGATACAGGGTGTTGAAATTTTAAAATAATAATCGGTTTTTGCGAATATCTCTGGAACCGTTCATCGCACAGAAAACAGATTTCGTAGGCATTTTTTACTCATAATAAGCTATGTTTTATGCGGATTTTTTATTTTTTCAAATTCATAATTGGTGAAAATTTTGAAGGGGTAGTGGGTGTTTTTTTTGCAACTTCTACGCCACTAGAAAAAGTATAGTTTTGAGCCACCTATATGAACCGCCAATGTTTTCTACACAAAAAAGGTATTCTTGGTCATAAGCTCTAAAGTTGACTGTTTTCAAGAAAAATCAACTTTCATGTTGTTTAAATAATGTTTTTTTCTCGAAAAATTGCTGCGTGCATTGAAGCTAACGGCGGACATTTCCAACAATTCAACTGAGTATGATTGTTATTGTTTTTTTATTTTGCAATATTTTGTTACTTGTTTTAACGTTTAAAGAAATTTTGTTTGATTAGGAAAAAAATTATTTAAAAAAATTTACCATATTTTTCAACATGAAAGTTGATTTTTCTTGAAGACGGTCAACTTTAGAGCTTATGACCAAGAGTACCTTTTTTGTGTAGAAAACATTGGCGGTTCAAGTTCATAGTTTTTCCAGTGGCGTAGAAGTTGGAGAAAAAAACACCCACTACCCCTTCAAAATCTTTACCAACTATGAATTTAAAAAAATAAAAAAATTTGCACAAAACATAGCTCATTATGAGTAGAAAATGCATTCAAAATCTGTTTTTTGTGCGATAAACCGTTCCAGAGATATTCGCAAAAAACTATAGTTTTTTTTTAGTTTCAACACCCTGTGTCTCGAAAATGTTGAATTTTAGAGGGTAAGTTAATGGAAACTTTTTTTCATATTTCTGAACGAGCTATCACATCCGGAAGTCCTGCGCATTTATTATGAAATACCCTGTATAATAAGTTTCATTTGTATGGACTTAAAAAGTAAAAACCAAGAGCAAGAGAAACGGGGATATTCCTTTTCATATGTGGTTTTGAGAAACCTAAATGTTTACTCGATCTAGATGTTTTCTCAGAATCTTCAATTAGTTAGAGAAAAAGCTCAATTTTTCCATATGAAAAAGTATAAACGCATGTGAGACTCCAGAGAACTGCTCCATTATGAACAAATCTCTTGGGACTGCGAAACAAATTTTCAATCAACCCGTCCTTGGAACCGTAATGAAATGCGTTCACGAGCTTTAATCTGGCAAGTGCGTGGAATTGTCAGTTAGAATATATTAAAAAGCTGGTAACACTTAGTTCCGAATGATTCTCAGTTGAAATCATAGGGTGTTAGTTTGTGCATTTAATCAGATTATAAAATTCAGTTTTCTGATGTGGCCTACTTTGATGGATTGAATTGTATGCTTGTTATTTTTTTAATTAATTGCATTCTTTTGCAAAACTCCACATCAATTTGTAGCAATTGCCTTTTCAATATTGACAGAAAGATGATGATATTCTATACATTTGAAACGATCTTTTCACAAATGATATTGTGAATTTATAGAATATGTCTATTAATATCCAAAACTCCACAATAAACTTTATCACAACTTCTTTATCGCCTAGTATAGGCCGGTTGCACAACAACTTGAGGGTTATACCCAATAACTTTTCAGTTTATATTTTCATATATTCTAGCACCTCGCTAAATCCATCTCAATTTTTATTCAAACTGTTTATATATCCTTTTTTGTTTTAGTATTAATCTGAAAAAATTGTACCCATTTGTTAAATGCTTTTTGATGTTATATTTTAAATTATTATTTCATATACTCACTTACTTTTACTTTATTAACATTTTGACTGACTTATTCCATATCATATGTAAATGTTCGAAGAAATAAAAAAACTATCATCATTATTATTGGCCCACCCTGTATCTGTAATAAAGTGTGAATTCGTTGAAATGTTCACCAACGCGAAATAACATAATAAACTCAAAGTTCACCCACGTGGGGATTTTGCAAAGTTACAGGATATATAAACTTCAATTTTCCATTCATTCCATTCCAGCAATGAGAAAGAATCTCACTGTGACAATAAACGTGAACAATTGCCATTGGTGAATAGCTGAAATTCTACGGGGTTCTTGATTGTAGAAGAATAAACCTATCATAGTATACTGAAAGCGTATCCAAGTGAATAGAAAAGGAGATGGAACTTGGAAAACTGACGCGCCAACTTTTTCGAACTTGGAACGGTAACTTTGTTCTGCTTTATCATCGTGAAAAGTTCTTTAACGTCACTGGGGATCGTGAATAATTCATATTCGAATATCGGGTGGTTTTCGAAGGCTCTGGGCTTATTCGGTCTTTATCCGAAGATAGGTGAGTCGATAAAGTACATAAGTTTCCTGGAAAACCCTCTTTTTACGAGATGTTGTTTTACTTGATATTATTAACCATCACAAAGTCTCAAAAATTTTCTCACACTTTATTGCAGCATCATGCTATTAATATAGGTTGTAGAGTATTTAATTTGATCTCGATGAAATTGAAAAAATTATGTAAAAAATCCTTTGCAAAATGTATAAAAATATGGACAATTGAGAACATTGAAAATATTGAAAAGTCATTCAGCATTTGATTGAAATTTAAGACTGATGATTCGGTTATGTTTATATAATTACCTATATGTATTTTTGTATATGTAAATTTTCAAATTATATTCTGTTAGTATTTGGATTATACATGTGTATTGAAAAACATATGATAACTCACAGGTCTTATAACTTATGTAATCATATATCACCATATGAATTCAATATTAACTTTTTATTATTTATTATACAATGTATTACAAATTCAATAAATTAAAATTATCCACGTTACAGAAGGTGTTATATGGAATTGACTATCTGGCTATCCAAAATTAATTTCAAATCCTGCCCTCCTCTCTTCAGTCTGTAGATTACAAAATTCAATTACCGAAAAAAAATACATTATTTCTATGAAATATTCAAGGAATGAAGAAATCAAAGAGCGATAGAAATATTATTAGGCCAAACTTGACAAGCTGACAAAAAATGCGAAAAAGGAAGTAAAAAAAAATTGAAACCAAAAAATATCGCTCGGATTTTACAACATTAGAGCGGAAACGCTAGAAGAAATAGCAAAGCCAATAAGTTTTTTGGTGAATTAATGTTTTGTGAAAGGGTGTTTTTCAAAAAAAATCAAAAAGTGGAATTATCAAACAACTTTATAAAAGTGGAAACAAATTGAACATAGATAATTACAGACCAATCACTTTTATATCAGATACATCTACAATAATTGTTGAAAATAAGGCTCTGTAATTTTCTGAAAAATTCAATATTCTGTCAAATCGCCAATATGTCTTGAGGGAAGGTAGATGTACAGAGAGCACTATATACAAGATGACCTCTATTATAAATGAATTCTTACTTAATTGTTTTCCATTATTGGCATATTTCTCGAATTCTCTGAATCCTCTGACATGGTATGTCACAGGAACCTTGTCGGAAAACTACAAAAATACGAAATTAAAGGAAATTCTTGAAAGCTACCTGTGGAATGGAAGCAGAGAGTAGAAATCGAGAGAACTTGCATGACGCCAAGAGCAGTTGCTTTTGGGGTACCTGAAGGAACTGTTTTTGGTCCACTCCTTTTCGTTATTATATGAACAGTATACTTTTTATAAATACTTCCGGTAAAATTATAAGTTTTGCCAAAACCTCTATAATAATATGTATAGTGAAAACTGAAAGGAAAATAGAAACTGACTTTCCGAATATATCAAACTGATTACAGACAAATAAATCGACACTGAATTATGAGAGAACTAATTACTAACCCGTCACTTCGAATACTTGAATGGTCTGCCCAATTTGAGACCTTTTAAATGTAGGATTGAACTCGTAAATTCCTGACCCCGAAGAAACCAAATATCTTGGTATAACACTCAAAATTCAAAAATTCAAAATTCTCTTTTTTTCCTTTCTGATCCAACATATCTCTATGAAAAATACAAAAACTTGCGTCAGACTAGTTATAAACCACTCATTTATATATAAATAAAAAAACGGTCACAAATTTACATATTAAAAAATTGGTCTGGTGAATAATAAACTCTGGGCAACAGATAATTTTTCAATTCTAGTTTGAACTTAAGCATATTGGCGATTTTCTTTATTTCCGACTTTAGTTTATTGAATATTCTCATCGACATGGCATGGGGACCATCCATTGCACTACAAAGGCGATACTGAGAGGTACATAGTTTGTTCTTTCCACAAGTATTGTAGTTATGGACATTCTCATGGGTTTTGTAGTTGTTGATCCTACTTTGCACATATACCGAGCAGGTATATTACTATTGAAATATCATATTTGATGTAAAGCCCTTTGCACGAGTGTCTTTGCAATTTGGTGATTTATATTTTTTTGTTTTATCAGTACCGACTCAATATTTTGTGAGTTTCCCCAGCATGTAACACCGTATGATAATTCAGAGTAACACTGCTCATAGTAAAGCTAAGCAGTGTGGAATCACTCACATGTAATCTGAGTTTACGTAATAGAAAGGAAAGGAAGTTAATGGATTTGCATAAAGACTCTGTGTGCGCCACCCAGGATAGTTAACAGTCCAGATGGACTCCCAGGAATTTTGTGCTATCTATTTGCTGTATTGTGTTTCCATTACTGTAACCAAAATGCTATAATTCAAAGGTTTATTTTTATCATCTGTGATTTCTTATTATTGAGACTCAAGCCATTTTTCTTCGACCAGTCGTTTATTTTGGGTGCTATATTCTGTGAATTTTTGTATTTGTAATGAAATTCGAGTCATCAGCATAGAGTATAGATAGAGTTCTGTCTGCTGCAATACTAGGAAGGTCGTTATTCATAAAAAGCCAATATTTGTTAAGAGTGGAGTGGATTGTGTCTCATTCGAAAATACTATTTGTTCGCGGTTACTCAAGTATGATTTCACCCAGCCTATCCCTGGTGCTCGAATTTCAATTTTATCCAGTTCAAATAACAGTATTTCAACACTAGATCGCCACATGATATGGAACCAACATTCGAAAGAAATCTTCAGAAAACTAAGAGGATTGTCATCAAAATTCGAATATCTCAAAACTTTCCCAAACATAAAAAGTTAGAAAACGTTCTATTTTTCTCTCATAGAGTCTACATTGTCATGTGGAATATTTGGCTGAGGTGGTGTGGATGACTGTTTTTTGAGAGAAGTACATATTTTACAAAAATTTATCTCAAAAATGATATTGGGCAAGAAGATCTCTTATCACACACTTTATTTGTATCAGCAATCTCAAATAAAAGATGTAACACAGATTCAGGAAAAACCTTGAATAGAGCTGATATGATTTCGAGGAGTTGCTCTCTGATGGAAATATTAGACTCATTCATTTAAATCAGTTGGTTGGTTCTAAAAACGTTAAATTGTAAATATATTTTAACGATTCATTTTGTAGTTCGTTTAGAGGTTTTAAAACTGAATTATCAGTAGTTACTCAGATAGATGGATGGATATCATATATTGTGAATTTGAGTGGATAACACTCTTAAGGAATTTGAAAGGAACAAATTTCCTAATTTTGAACAGACATGATTCATTGTTTTTCTCAACCTATTACTATGGTTGTTCCATAATGGATTTTTGTCAATAATAAGACCTAAGAATTTAGCAACTTCGATTCAGTTTATATCATCAAACCCAAATAATAGTGGATTGATATAATTGATTGTGCACTTTTCAGAATCACACATGAATGGCCCACCTTAGAACCCGCTCATGGCATCATTCGTCTGTCGGTAACTGCCAGGAATGTTTTATAGGATTAGCAGTTCAAATAAGCTTCATAATTTCATAGTTCTAGTTCAAGAGCTTCTATTATGTTGATACAACTAACTAGGAAGTTGCTAGGTCTTCCCGAGTAATCAACTTGATAGATGGGGATTATAATTTGATATTTTGTAATGGAGCTGTTTGATACGGCAAAACAAAGACGATGAGGTGGGTTTAAAACTAGTATAGCGATTTAGTAAATCTACCTTTATCCGATGATACTTTGCCAATGAAAAGATTCGAACTGATAAAACAATCAGACGTGCTACTTGGTTGAATGAGAGTAATACGTTGTTTTCAATTGAAAAATTCAAATAGATTTTTTTTAGCTACTGTTCATATTCACCAATATGTAATTGGATGGCAAATATATTATCGAAACGTTATCCTTTTAAAATAATGTTTTTTTAAGACCTGACCTCAACGAGATGTAGTCAATATAAACATAGACGTTCTAAACTTCATCACTAAGTATAATATTGTTCAGGAATTTGGACAATAAAAGTAAATCCCAAAACAATTGAAGGGAGTCGATACTTATCAAAACAAATTTAGGGCACAATCTCAAGAGTTATTACTATCATTTTCATCTACAACTGATTCCTTTGTTCTTTCTTTCAAATTATTCCATGAAATTCGCAATTATTTCCTCTCTCGTCGTACGTTTGTAGAACAGTTATGCACTTGCATTCTCATCGATATTCCTTCTCGAAGGGTATACTTTCCAATCTTTTGCATTCTATAATGTTTTCGTATCTGTAGAGAAAGTAAAAAGAATGATAGTTTCCTACTTTACCACGTAAACGCGCTATAAAGGGCAACAACGTTGCAGTTGTTCGTTGATAGCATGTTGTCGCTGTCTATGCAAAATGCAAAATGTCCAACCATGGTCTGGTCATGAAACCAATCTTGTGTGAATCCACTGTTGAACTGTTTTGTTGATTAACTTGCGATGTGTTATGTCTTCAGCTACTAGTGCTGCCTTGAGCTACCAGTCTACCAGTTTGGATATCCGTTTGTTTTCATTTTGCTATTCCATCAGCTTGCAACCCATAATTATGGGTGAGATACTCTCTAGACGCTTTCCTTCACCGGCAGGCAATTGCCTTATCTGGTCTGGAAGGATGGCGGACAGGCATTTTTTTTTTCGCTTTTTCACACCTGCCATTCGTTCTAACATGCCACTATACACCCCTCCTTCACTGGAGAACAAGAGGTTAGATGACACCCTGTATAATTGAATAAAACAAAACCAATGACACAGCTTTAAAATGAAAATACAATTAAATCTAACCTATAAATAAGCAAGTTATCATAAATGAGACAAGAAACGAGAAAAATATCACTGTTGCCACATCTTTAGAAAATGAGACTAGTGAATACATGGAGTAGGTAGGTATTTATCAATGATAAAAACGGTATTATCTAGTTCTATTCCAAAACATCTTGAAGTAATTATTGCGAAACACAATAAACTTTGTTCCTTATGCCTTCTTCAGCTTCATACAGGGAAACAAACAAAAAAATTATGTAACAATTACAATCATCATCTCATCTTATCAGAAAGCTATCCAGAAGTTCCAATGTTTGTATAAACACATCAAAACCTATGTAAAACACATAAAGCAAAATGAGAAAATTAGTTGAATAAACAGAATTCCCCTATCTATTCCGAACATCGTTCCGAAACGCAAACACTAGATTGAAATGTTGACATTTAACAAATAAACGCAGATCTTACATGCATTGTATTTATAGAAAACATCACATTCAATAATGATAGTATTGTTCGAAGCCGGAATGGTTTTTTTATTGCTGCATTGAATCAACTACAATTCACGACACGAATTAAGTGATTGCTGCACGCGAATGTTCATTGTTTTGACGTTATCAACAGCAACTTTTGATGGTCCAGGAAATAACTTGATATTTTCATTCATTTGAGTTCATGATTTATTCGAATATTTCTGATTGTAGCCTTCACACTCCGAAAACACTTTATGTAGACATATGAAGACGCCTGTATTTTCTCCAATTATGGATGGGAACAAGAAATATGTTGAATTTTTTCAAAAATTCTCCACCTCATTTTGATAGTTTTTGATGATACTGACAATAATTGTGTTTGTCAGGAGCATACGCGGGACATGCACAATTGTGACACTATCAGATTTGTGAGGGGTGGGGGGCCTAAAGAACAACAATATGAAAATTTGAATTGAATAAATCTTTTCGTTTGTTATTCCCTAAGTTTAATACCATATAATTTTGAAATATAAAATATAAACCTTATACTTTCTGCATGAAACTCATTCGAATTTACAACAAGAGGTTTCTTTAAATATTCCAGAATAGCCCAATGATTGAAACCATCATATCTTTTGTCACTGCAAGGTGAAGGGAAAGGTTTGTTCTTCTTGGCATGAGGTTCATCGCATTCATCTTCTGCATCGGCATTATCATCTTTTGAAGGTTTAGTCCCACTCAATAAGTATTCTGCTAATTGCATACGGAACTTTAGAGTGGATCCTCAAAACAACATCTGATCCGTTCACACTCAGCCCTCACAATCGTGAATCTCTTCAAAACAGGTTTTTAACCGTTCACTCCTAACACAAGAAATAGTCCAACAATTCCTTCATTACAGAGTGAAATTGCTTCTGAAGAGTATGTTTTCCAATTCTTCCGACCTCCCTGATGATCTTAGAAGATTGAAATAGATTTTTGACGACCAAAATGTATTGGAGGCCTAGCGAAAGAGATGCAATTCACGCATCAATGAAATGAGCGATTTTTTGTGAGTGATACTTCTGAATAACATTCTCTCTTATCTCATTTATAGTTAAGAATCTCCAATGGAAACTGGACATTTAATGAACAATCAACTATCTGAATGAAAATGCAAATTTTTACTTTCAGATTTTTTCTCTCAAGTTTTATATATATATATATATATATATATATATAAGGATGGATTTAGCGAGGGGCAATATATGAAAATATAAGTAGAAAAGTTATTGGGTATAACCCTCAAAATGTTTCGAGCTTAAGCTCTCATCAGTACAGTTACTGATGAGAGCTTAAGCTCTAAACACGTGTCTACGGTTGCAGAACATTTTGAGGGTTATACCCAATAACTTTTCTACTGAAGATGTAAATAAAATTTACGAAAGCTTGGAATAATCTCTATAAAAGAGTACACTTTTGACTTTGCTGCAATCCCCAATATTAACTGGTTTTATTCTTAACTAGTCAGCAACGACTACCCTTTCTATATATATATATATATATATATATATATATATATATATATATATATATATATATATATATATATATATATATATATATATCCATCAGATGTAGTTCAATGTCCAGCAGGACTTTAGCCGGGAAAGTAGTTGTTTTCTGTTAGATATTACAAAAAAGTAACTTCAATTTTAACGTAGGTTTTTTTCCATTTCCAGAGGAGTCATGAATTGGTTCAATTTTCAGTTGAGAATGTTTTTCTCTTTACAACTTCCTCTGATATTCTAACCCTGATTTAAAATTGAATGATTGTGTCTAAATATGCAAATATACACTATTTTGAATAATCGTATGTCAAATAAACAGTGTGAAAGCAAATAAAAATACTTATTTACATCTGGGAGTCATAACGAAACACATGGTAGAAAATTAAGAGCACGTACACAACAACAAAATATATTTCAACCAGTATTTAAGAGCCACCATCACCGAAAAGTCGAATTTCTTCCTCATCCCCTCCTGCTCAGGTTTGTTGGCATACTTATCAAGAGTGGGGGTGGAGACATTGTTTAAATAGAACATAGTTAGTCAATGCCTGTGGAAAAGATATTGGACACAAACGCGAGTGTCATCTAGCGTGATTAGTTATAAATATGAATATTTGACGTCATTTTAATGCAGGTTTCTTCAAAAAACCCTGATTTTAATGCTTTTCCATTGTTTTAATCAAGTTACGACATGACTTGAAGGCCAGATCACTGAAGTTACGACATGACTTGGATGCGAGCTCACTATCGCCATCTAAATGTCGCATCCATTTTGATCCAATTATAATCCCATAAGGTTGACTAACTATCTTCTATATGTATAAACAATGGTGGAGATAATGAACTCGATGAACATTGGCAACACAGCACCTGTCTGTTCTCGATCACAGCGCCAATCAGGTATAAATTTCCCGATCGTAGAATCCGTTTCTTGCAAAAACCATTGATTTCAAGAAAGAGATATGTTTTGTATGGGTTCAGAGGTCTCATAAGAATTCCGGAAACTCAATTTTTTCAATTCATCATGTCATTTAATTTTTTTTTCTTAAAAATTATCATAACCAAAAATCACTGATGTTCCGGAATTTACACAAAAACATTGAGTAATGCAAAAAAAATTAAAAAATTTTCAAACGAAACCAGTGGGCTTAAAACTAATTTCCGTTTTACCAAGGTAGTGTTTGCTCTTGAGCTTAAAGATAGGCTGAAGGAACTCGATCGATGTCCTATTGGGTGTTCCAATAAAGTACATTAAATATTATTATTAAGCTTAAACTTGACGACAAGGTTGTGGATCTGAGCACTCACAATCGTGTGATGCCGTAGTAATTCCATTCCGTTGATCCAAATTTAGCCAATAAATACGCCCCTCACAACTATGAATGTAGTGCAGCGTGAGTTAGCAGAAAAAGTCTCAATTTTCTAATCGAAATTAATATTAATGAAATAGAAAAATTGTCATTAAAAACTTTCGGACATGAAACAGAATATATGTATTCTCGTCATTTATTTTTCAAAATTTAAATATCCATATATTTGACGGAAACAATTATTATTGCGAGATACAAACTATTGAAGATTGAAGTAAATAATGATCTGAGGCCTAATTTCCATCCTTTCGGTCGTTTCTGCCCTAAATTGGTAGAAACCGGCGACGCAACACAACAAAATCACAACGGCACAGACAATTACAGAGGTTCACGATGTGTGTAAAAAGTAGATATACTGGGTTTTGGTGTTATTAATTTTATTATAATCAGTTTTAATTTCATTAATGAAGAAGTTGGCCTTACAGCTTACAACCCCCTCTGAATTGGAAGGTGTTACTCGATACGGTTGACCTTCAGCTTCACGAAAATATTCGAGCTCCGAACTAGATTCTAGTCTGCAGGAGTTTATGATGACAATTTTTGAATTTTTAATTCTGTAATAATTGCTACTTATTGTTTAAAATGAACTTTTATTTCATTTCAGATAATAATAATAATAATAATATGTTTATTTCACTTGTTAAAAAGTACAAAAAGAAGATATCTATAAGTACAATGACAAGGAGTACGTCAAAGAAAATATTTAGCATGCGTTATATAAAATACATCATGAAATACTAGAAAAATGTGTCAAAAAGATATGAATAAATAAATAAATAAATCTTCGCAGATCAGGATTAAGCAAAACAAAACATGTTATGTCCAAGGCTAGTATAAGTTGACTTAAAATATATCATCTTATATTTAGCAATATGTAATTAAAATTCATCGAGGGTATAATATGTAAAAGAGTTATTAATAAGAAAGTAACATATGCATGGTTCAATTAAAATAAATATTAAAATTCATCGAGGGTGTAGCAATTTTTCTCAATAAGGGCAGTTTTCAACCTTGATTTGAAGACATTTATATTCGGTGCGTTTTTTATATGATCATCCAGTTTATTGTAAATTTTTGGCCCAAGATAAAGATGGCTCTTTTGGTATAGTGCGGTTCGGTGCATATTTGAAATTAAGTCAGTAGAGCGTGTCGAGTAATGATGTTGTTTAGTCGAGAAAACGGGTTTGTTTTTGTGTACGAAAATGCATAACTCATAAATAAATATACCAGTGACAGTAAGTATCCTCATTTGTTTGAATAACTCTCTGCATGATTGCCTCCAGCTACTATTTGTAAGAATTCTGATTGCATATTTTTGTAAAATGAAGACCCTTTCAGCAGGTGCCCTTGAACCCCACGTCAGAATTCCATATCTCAAATGACAGTGAATAGTAGCAGAATACAAACTCACTAAAATATCCAAGAAGACAGAAATCTTTGGGAGATCGTTTGCTAACGAACAGTCGTTACCGACCGATGATGAACCCTTTACTCCCATAAACACCTAACTATGTAGGCTTATTATGGCAAGAACCTGTCAGAAAACAACTACTCCCCTGGCTAAGACCACGACGGGTATTGAATTAAATCTAACAGCTACTTGTGCAACGTTCCTCAAAACATCAGAGGACGCAATTGCAAGTGCCCTCTATTACCAACCAGCAGAATTATGTTTTGATTTGGACGGGGTGACCACCTGCAGACTAGTTTCGAGGTTGTTGCCTCTCATCAGTGCAAGGGCAGGTCAACACAAACAGCACTGAAGCCATCTGTTCCCCGTCCAAACCAATACACACTCCGCTGATTAGTCAATTCTGGTTCACGAGATGAAAGCAGTTTCTAGGCCGCTCCACCTAGCGAGCAGAGGAAGACACTCCGAATCTCCGGGTTGAGAGATTTAATCGAAGAAGACAGAAATCTTTGGGAGATCGTTTGCTAACGAACAGTCGTTACCGACCGATGATGAACCCTTTACTCCCATAAACACCTAACTATGTAGGCTTATTATGGCAAGAACCTGTCAGAAAACAACTACTCCCCTGGCTAAGACCACGACGGATATTGAATTAAATCTAACAGCTACTTGTGCAACGTTCCTCAAAACATCAGAGGACGCAATTACAAGACCAACCAGCAGAATTATGTTTTGATTTGGACGGGGTGACCACCTGCAGACTAGTTTCGAGGTTGTTGCCTAGAAACTGCTTTCATCTCGTGAACCAGAATTGACTAATCAGCGGAGTGTGTATTGGTTTGGACGGGGAACAGATGGCTTCAGTGCTGTTTGTGTTGACCTGCCCTTGCACTGATGAGAGGCAACAACCTCGAAACTAGTCTGCAGGTTGTCACCCCGTCCAAATCAAAACATAATTCTGCTGGTTGGTCATAGAGGGCACTTGCAATTGCGTCCTCTGATGTTTTGAGGAACGTTGCACAAGTAGCTGTTAGATTTAATTCAATACCCGTCGTGGTCTTAGCCAGGGGAGTAGTTGTTTTCTGACAGGTTCTTGCCATAATAAGCCTACATAGTTAGGTGTTTATGGGAGTAAAGGGTTCATCATCAGTCGGTAACGACTGTTCGTTATTTCACTAAAATATCTTTTCCACATCGTGTTGCCATAAACCTTAGTGCATAGCAATTTTTACGCAGTTTATCGCAAAGGGTTTCCATATGAGGAACCCAAGTAAGTCTGTAGTCCACCTTGAGACCAAGCATTTTTGTAGATGAACAAGATTCCACATATAAATCATCGTTCTCACAGATGTTGAAAGACTCGGGGATACTGTTAATGGAAAACTTTATCAAAGCAGTTTTGGTTATGTTCAATTTTAAATGGTTTTTATCTGCCCATGTTATAATCTGTTTATAAAGGTGTTGAGTTTTTTCAGCAAGAGCTGATGCATTTTGTTCCTTGACGAGGAAGTTTGTGTCATCTGCATGTGCGACAACATGGGTATTTGAAATGTTATTGAAAAATTGCATCAGGTCATTGGCATAAATGAGGAACAACAAAGGGCCCAAAATAGACCCTTGTGGGACGCCTTGTTCAATGGTAGCTAAATGAGATTCAGTATTGTTAATTACTACTTTTTGGACCCTACCTTTCAAATATGATTTCATAAGTTCTAGAGCAATTCCTCTCACACCATATCGTTCCAATTTCAAAAGTAGCAGGTCGTGATTTACACAATCAAATGCTCTAGAGAAGTCGATGAACAAGCCACAGATATGAAATTTACCATCGAGGGCATTCACCACATGTTCATTGAACTCATATAGGGCAGTCTCGGTGCTTTTATTTTGGGTGAACCCATGTTGTTTCGATGAAAGGAGTTGATTTGAAACGAGAAAAGAAGTCAACTGCTGTTTAATATTCAATTCAAAAAGCTTAGATATACTTGAAAGTAGACTGATTCCTCTATAGTTGAGATAAAGATTGGGGTCACCCTTCTTGAAAATTGGGGTAACAAGGGCTCCTTTCAGTTTATCAGGAAAAACTTCTAGCTCCAGAGACATATTTATGAGATAAGTCAAAGGATTAACCAATTCCACAGCACATTTTTTCAATATATTATTCGATATTTCATTAGATTAGTAATGCTAACAAAATAAATTACTCCAGACCTGCAACCAAAGTTTATAAACTGGTAACAATAATAATAATAAGAAAGGTAAACATAGAATTCAGGTAATTTGGATCTCCTGCTAAAAAAGCAAAACATTTTGGTGTGAGTTGGCTCTCAATCCCACAGTTTATTTATAGAAACCAACACTTCTAATAATGATTCTATTGTTCGTGGTTCAGTGGATGGATATTTTATTGCTGTAAACAAAAGCAACGTATATCAATAATTGATCTCCTGTATAGAACCGTGGACAAACTTAAAGTTGTGTGACAGTTCTTTCACCTATTAGAAAATGGAACGAAATTGCTATCTCATTACCGATGACTCTGTTTGGATGGAATCTGTTTGGTAGCTGCACTACCATAAATGCCTTATAAAATCATATTCATTTAACGGGAAGTGAAATAGCTCTTGACACGAAACAGAAAACCAAGTTATTGAGTAGTACTTTTGGCAAAAGACACCACATTCAATTCCATTTTATCAGATCCATAGTATTGTGGAGCTGTCGTATAAGTCAGATACAACAATTATATAAACTTCACGTGTACAGTGTAGATAAACAAGAACTTTTTATCCAAAATTATCACGAAATTCATTTATGCTAAAGGGAGAGAGATCGAGGAGAAGTCTTTCTTCTCTTTCTTGAATAGATGCTATTCGTCGATAAGTTAAATTTGTTTTGACGAATGCTGTATGATCTGAGTCCAAGTATATCAGCGGATTTCCGAGATACCGTTGAAAGAACATTGGGCAAACGGAAATTATTCTTGGACATTGTATGTATGATCATGTGGATTATTTTCTACCAGCGTTTTGTGCTACTTATGAATATACGTTGAGGTTTTTAAAATATGTAGGGCATAGAGAGAAAGAATTTTGAATTGTTTCAATAGTTCCCTTACATGAGATGTCATTTAGAAAATTAGCTAGACATCTTAGAATTCTATTTTGTACAGAAAATCCTCATTAGCATTATAGAAGATTCGCCTATCAATGAGCTGAAGGGGTTCTGATTCCACTTTTATTTAAACTGTGGGTCTTGGATCTCCCTATCTCGCACAAGCTCTGATTTTGAGGGGTTTTCTCCGAAAACCTGGGAGTTTCGTAAAAAAAACAAAAATCACCTCAAGGTTATTCCGTATGTTGATCTAGAGTGGATATCTCCGAAGTAGAAGAGCAGAAGAAAAAACAGTTGATACTCAATTTACTGGCTAAAGTTTTGCAGTGAAGATTGAAAAATTCGTTCTGGTCTAGTATAATACCCAAAAAAAGTTGAACAATTAACCCTGTGGAAAGTTTGATCATCTATATCTAGTCATTTCTACTACTGGGGTACTTTCATTATGCCCAGTGTAAGGCCTGGCGGGGCGTGGCCTAGCAAAAAGTTTCACGAAACTGGTGGGACATTTTAGAAACGACTTTTATTTCCTTTTTGGAATTGTACAAAGTCGGTCGAATATTCTTTGGCATTTTCAGACAATTAAGGTTTAATTTTCAACAATACCCTAACGAAAATGACCAAATTCAAAATGTAACGATGGTGTTCGTTACATTTTGAGCCATATTTTCTGGAATTTTCAGAAATACGAACGCGTGTGTGACGGAAGGGGAAAAAGAATTGCTAGCAAATGGTCCCCATATCTCAATTTCAGATAATAATGAAGTTCATCGAGTGTAAAACATAATCTATCCAACCCCACGTCATTCGCTGATTTATGTGAAACGATCGAAAATCTCCTCAATCCCACTTCCTCGGTGGCCCAGCCATAAAATCTAAAATAACTCTCGTCCTCTAGACACGTACGATCCTGATTCGAGCCAATAAAAAGGCCTAAAATCTGGAGTGTCGAATAAGAGAGGCGAAATTGATTGAAAAAGAAATTGCACTTTTTGTCCGCGGAAAGTTACGGCTCAGATGCGAATTTTATTGGTTTTATTAAGGTATGAAATGTTTTCTATACGCGTTCTATTAAGAGAAAAAATCCAATTGAGTCTCTCGCGGGCGAGACGATGAAAAGATGAAATTGGCACTCGAAAAAAGTTGTATAGCCTTCGCGTCTAGGACTTGATCTCGGAAACTTGGGAATTTGATTTATAAGTTCGTGATTATGAACGAACAACTCTGTGCAGATTGTTTTTTTTCATATCCAGTGTATCTATAGTGCTCTTGAAATACATTTCTGAAGATTTGTTGATTTGGAATGAAAGTGAAGTAATGTACAGGGTGTTTCCTAAATACGTGTAGAAAATTCAGTGGCATACTGATGACGTAAAAATAAGGAGAAAAGTTCACATAATCTCATATCCGCAAGTTATTAGTTTCTGAGATACCGAGTGTCAAAGTTGAATTCTTATTTTTGTATTTTGTGAATCGATTCCAATATTATTGTGATATTCGAGTGAAGTTTGATATTTGGGAGTAGTTTTCAATGAAAATATCAAATCTGATGTTAGTTCGTCACTTTCGTGGGGTTGGCGCCACCTGTCTAATCATTCATTCGAAATGTCATAACTTTTTGTAGGTATAGCTCTGGCAGGTTTTCTTTCATTCGATGGTCTTCTAACTGTGCTCAGTATTTTCTCTAAAATGTAAATGCTGAGTAAATAAAATATGTTCAAATTCAACTTCTTCATTTGTTGTCCGATTTAAACAATTTTTTTTTCAAGTCATTCATCGAATTTTATTCAATGCCGGAAATTAAAAGAAAACTTAGGTATAAATAAAATCTCACTACGCCATTGGATTTGTGATATTTGAAATTATATGAAAAAATAATAATAAAAATTATTTCTTAACCCTACAGGCCGGGCGCCCAGCCAGGGAGCCTAGTCTCACAGACCCATTGTGAAAAAAAAATACTTCTGAGTATTTTAGACTCGAAATAATGATGTGATATCAAATAAACAGGCTTTATTCACATGAAAAAGTAAAATTTAATTCATAATGGGAAAACAAACTTAAGTAAAATACATAACATCAAAATGAAAATAGGAACGTTCAGTACATACCGAAAAATTGAAAATAAATAGAAAGAAGTTGAAAAATATTTGTTTTTGGTGATAGATGACCAGTAATACTATTGAGTCAAGACTTCTATAAGTTTTCCGCACTGTCTGAACATGTGGGACACCAAGCTTGGAGGTGAGTGAGACAGACAATTTTTTTACATTTTTTACAATAATATTTTGTTTTCGAATCCTTCATGTAGAAAAACCATCTTTTTCGTGTTCCGAGTTGAATTTCCTGAGGTATAACCAGAGTTCCAGCAACCTCTTGCCTCCTCTCCCTTACCGATGGTGGAATATTCATTTACAAAGAACGTCGTTCCAAGTGGTCTTTGGTCAACGACAGGGAATAAAGATCTCTCAGAAACAATCTCCTCTGAATATTGTATTTTTTATTATTTTTATTGTAACGAAAGAAATCGATAACTTATCAACTCACCCAAAAAAATGCTAATCAGTGGAAATGACAAAATAATAACGTCAGTCGGGGCGCTGGGTCTAACAGAATTATCGCTCAATAATTTTTATAATTGATGAGGTGTAGTTTCACAACTTGCTATACGGGTTCTGGATGAGAAATAATGAAGCTACTGATAACCCCCACTCTCACAAAATTTCCGCGCCAATTTGCCTAACGGTTTTCTTGCTCGTCAAGTCTCACAGACCCGGCGCCCGGCTTGTAGGGTTAACATAGCTTTTTGGAAACTTCAACCTTTCCCAGTCTGAAAATGAGAAAGATTATTTTGGATTTGTGGCGATATAATAAATTCGAAATAGGCCTCGAAATTTTGAAATTTATTCAAAATTTATGGCACTGAAGTGGAACGATTGATGCTGTATCCATTGGAAAAAAGAACTTTCCTATCGAAAGAACGTCACTGAGCTATTATAATTTGTTCAAGTAACTTTGAACATAAATAAATGTTTTGAATTCATGCCTTTTTTTGTTTCAGGTATGACAGTTCCAGAACATTCAATAAGAAAATTTTGTGAGTACACCCATACTTTTTATATATTCGGCAGCACTTGGAAGGTAATGTTAGGAAAAGGGGTAATGTTCTGGTCGTGAAAAAATGTGTGCACCCTCCCCTATTATATGAAATGAACACATTAATGAAATACTTTGATTCTTCTGAAAAGTACTAGCTTGACGGTACGGTATCATCAAAACATTCCTGCTGTGAAGTGCCTTGAAAATATTGGTGTCTTTAAAGTATCTGTAACGGACTGACCCAGAAAAGTATTATTAAATGTTCTGATCATATTTTTTCAAATTCAACGATTTTTCTAATCCATCTAATTTTCATTTCCAGACTATGAAAGATTGAACTCTCAAAAAAAATTAGCCAAGAAACGAATTTTCTCTAGTTTATCAAATTTTCAATCAATATTCTTATATTCATACCATAAATGATGAAACGTGCTTATACTTACGTCAACTATATCCATTTATTATATTCAAAATCGATTCACAATGTAAATCATATTTAACGTATTCAGTTTGTTGTATATTTCAGTCCACTTAACTGTTTATCTTCGAAAAACCTAAAATATATCGCACTGAGAACTTTTTCTCCGGTAAATTATGCTTATTTTCGAAAATGTCAGTCAATCTGTTAATTAATCGACAATACTCAATATTTGATAGACAGTTGTATATAAAGTAAACCTCAAAATTAGTTTTCGTGAATCAACAATCGAAATATGTTTTCTCTGAAATTATAATACTACAGAATTTCAATAAAAATATTTATGAATAAATTGAATTGCATAATCTCATGAGTCCAACAAAGGCTTTCTTGAAATATAACAGAAAATCAAGAAGATGTACATTATATTTTAACACTTTTCCATATAGCTGAAGATGATCACACATATTTTCAACCAATTTCAGCTTAAATCTCCTATGGAAATGAAACATACGAAATTTGTTTGTGAATGCCTTCAACAAATTTTTGACAATATATTCTATGTCTATAACCATTGATGCGAATTTGAAGGCAGTATTTTACTGTAACATCTCATTGTACAAAACAATATCATCAGTAGAAATTGAAAATGAATTGAAGAATGAATATGCTTTACGTCCAGACGTGGTTCCTTCATTTCCTGTGAAAGGCTGTAGGAAAATTAATATTTTATTTTATTTATAGACCGTCAGTTTTTTCAGAAAACCAAAGCGTTTCCTCTTGATAAAGCTGAAGATCGTGCTGTCATTAACAACTAATTTTGTTGCAATAAATCAAAAAAATAATACTCAGGAATCGTTTGATAATATGACTAAAAATTGAAAACATAACATGAAAATTTCAACAATAGCTACGATTTGTCGATAAACAGCTGTCGTAGAAAAAAATTGCATGATACCTTTTAATAAAGAACTGTTCTCTCGATTTTGTTGAACTCTTCAGTAGGGTCCTTCGAAATTTGTCATTTGTATCAGCATCAGAATATTTTTGAGTCCGAGTGGAAACCGAGTTGATTTTTTTTATTTAAATATTCGACGTCACATCTGAATAAAATAATGTAATTTCTGGAAATAAACAACAGCTAATGGACTCGGAAGATTTATTCGGGATGGAAATATCATTTGATTAACGAGATAACACTGTAGCCAAGTCAATTGGCAACGATTGTCGTGATGTATTAATAGGTCAGAAATTTGAATAATACTCAGTGAGTGCGTTAGCAGTGACCTACAACTCAGCAATATAAAGTTGGTTTCTTGTAATATGGGTAAAAAAAAAACTAACTAATGTTTGGCGATATCGAATTGTATAACTGTATCACATAATATAAATTTTATGACAGGGGAGGTCCATTCCAAAATTTGCCTCATTCATGTTAGGTGATTTGGAGCAAAAAATAAAAAACCTTACAGTAAGAAAGTAACGCATACCAGGCCACAGAAATGCTTTGGAAGTAAGATATTGGCAGAAGTATAACGTTTATATACCTTGATTGAAAAGAGATCGCTATAATTTGAAATAACTATATAAACATTTTCGGCTTTGAAATTTACGAGTTTTGGAACGGCGAAACCTAATTTTGTTAGAAAGACTTTTTTTTTCATTTAAATAAACTGAAATTCCCAAAGAATATTCATCTTCCGCTTTCTGTCTCTCTTCACATCGTGGCACTTAGCTCATCCACCACGTCCTTTCTAGGGAAGAAAGCCTGCATGTGAAATATTCCTTCAAAATTAGGAGTTTCGGTATGAAGAAGTGTATAAAAAGGTGGTTCCTGTTTGACATGGTTGAGATTTTTTATTTTTGCACACCCTGTGGATTATTCAGTGCTTGCGAAAATGGTGTCTAATCAGTTCAACCTCCAATATCAAACCCACCATCTTTGATTTGTCGCATTCTTGAGTCTACTTATTATTTGTTTATCAACCTCAATGCGACGCCTCCGGATTCGTCATTCAGAAGCGGACATATTATTTATCAAAGTGACTATCGAATGGTTGACTTTTGAAAATATTTAATTTTTGATTGACAGTTACATTCACAGAAAATCGAATGATCTATATCAACAAAAATTTCATTAACTCATTAACTTGTATAACAGATGTCTCAGTAAAAAACGGCAGTCCAAGATTAATACTTCGATGCGGGAAGCTCTTGGTTGCAGTGATATATTCAGCCTTAATACGGGGGTTGTTATTACTTCATAAAATAAAAGTTCAGATGAACAGTTCAGAATATGTGAACAGTTTTTGAAAATAAGCTATATATACTCCAATAAATTTGCAACCATTCTTTCAAATATTTTTTTATTTGGCATAACCTTATTCCAGGAAAATTGTTTGAATTCATTTGCTCAGCTTCTCAAGTATTGGAATGGCACAGTATGTAACACTTCGAACCCAAAAGAATGATTTCTATCAATTTTCATACAAATTGAAAGGCCATGTACCCAATTAACTTTTGTATTGTAACTCCACTAAATTGTCAATAATAACATTTGTCCCTTTTCAAAACCCACTGTAATTACGGCATGGTTTCACCTGAACAAGATAAGCTAAGACATATATAAACAACTCCAAGTGATATATATATATATATATATATATATATATATCAAAATTGGACAAAAAAATAAACACTAAGACCATTAGTCAACATTTTTCAAAATTTAAAACTCCTTTCGAAACAACCCAACATTTTAATGTTGTCAAACAGTCTGAATGAAACCACTGAAATATTATAGTAATTCCAAAGAACTCGGTTTTTTTCGATTAAATCTCGTAATCCGGAGATTCGGAGTGTTCTCCCTCTGCTCGCTAGGTGGAGCGGCCTAGAAACCGCTTCACTGCGTGAACCAGAGTTGACCAAACCAGCGGATTGTGTGATGATTTGGACGGGGAACAGATGGCTTCAGTGCTGTCTGTGTTAACCTACTCTTGCACTGATGAGAGGCAACAACCTCGAAACTAGTCTGCAGGTGGTCACCCTGTCCAAATCAAAACATAATTCTGCTGGTTGGTCATAGAGGGCACTTGCAACTGCGTCTTCTGATGCTTTGAGGAACGTAGCACAAGTATCTGCTAGATTTAATTCAATATCCGTCGTGGTCTTAGTCAGGGGAGTAGTTGTTTTCTAACAGGTACTTGCCATATTAAGCCTTCATAGTAGGTGTATTTGGGAGTAAAGGGTTCATCATCGGTCGGTAACGACTGTTCGTTACTAAACGATCTCCCAAAGAACTGTTTTCTTCAACTGGAAGTTAATTGACATTTATTTTCAAATTCTACATGTCCAATATTTTTATTAAACACTACATTCCTTTTTTGACGCTAATTTTTATTTTACCGAGTTTTTACTCAAGTTATGGAATTAGATTCAAATTTTTTCTCCATTTATTGATTTATCCTTTTATAGTTGTCCCAAGGAAGGAAATAAATATAAGCCTGTCAAGATGACAACGAGTTCACTTTAATACCAATATATATATATATATATATATATATATATATATATATATATATATATATATATATAAGTGAAAATAGAGTATATTTCGTTTTAATTCCGAGAGTTCTAACCTTTGACAGCTGTTTCGTGCTAACGCACTCATCAGAAAGGATTTATGGAGCTCTCGAAATCAAAACGAATCCACTCAAGAATTAATACCGTGAGGCAAGACAGAATATAACAGGAAGTTATTCATGACTAGTGACTGTAGATGTCATGAATAACTTCCTATATAGACAGAATCTGGTGTTATTTTGGCGATAAAAAAATGCCTAATATGTTTTTCCCAATTTTTTACTTCGTCGTAGTTAACCGTGGAAAATGGATATACAAAGGTTCCATAAACATAAAGGTAGGTATTTCCAAGTACTACAACTTGAGTCAAAGAAAATTTCGAATTATTTCATGCTCAACGAAATATGAGGGTGTGGCTGCTCAAAGTGGGACACACTGTATAAGCTTATATATATATATATATATATATATATATATATATATATATATATATATATAGTAGAAGGGTAGTCTTTGCTGACTAGTTAGGATACAAAGCAGGAAATTTTTTGGGTATAGCAGCAAGCAAAACGTGTACTCTTTTAACACTATATTTCCGATATTTCAACAGTGAATACTGTCATCTTCAGGGAAGCTACAAGTAACAAGCAAAATTGTACGATTAATGGAAAGAAAACTTTGAAGAAGAACCACTTACTGTGTTGATGAGAATGATTGCTATGGATGTAATATTAAAAATTATAAACAACATGTCATGTAAGTCACATGTGACAAAGATGAACAAAACACATTAAAATACGTCAAACAATAAAAATATTAATATTAAGTCATTGTTATAAAATTTGTTTAAACATTTATTTGAATTATCTCCACACGTGGAGAGATTCAAATGTAACATAAGAAATTTGGTTAGGATTATTCGACAACAGACAGTTGACATTATTGACATTAGATGTCAGACACTTTTGAAGTGTGACACGAAACCACGAATTGGCCGCTGCTAGTGGGTGAAATTAACCAATTGTCTCAACTCAAAAGAGATGAAGTGTTCCCTAAGGGAGAATTATTTAAGTTATGTGTAATATTATTGTCGATGAGGAGTAAATATGAATAAATTTCACTTAAGTGATTAACGTCAGTTTTTTTATTTAAGCAAGAATCTGATTGAGAGATGAAAGCCATTTCCATGAAAAGTCTTTTAGTGGTATTGTTTTCTTTAGTCAAAATTTTTGTATTACTATAGTTCATGTTATGACCAGTGCTATTAACATGTTCACTTAATGCACATCTTTCAGGATGGCATCTACAGTCACTTTTATGTGCAGTGATTCTATCTTTTAATGTCCTCGAAGTCTGACCTATGTAAGTTTTATCGCAATTAGAGCAAGGAATACAATACACCAACTGTGATTGTGAAGTTAAAGGTGTTTTATCTTTAACTTTGGTAAAAATGGAATTAACTGTTAATATTGTTTTATGTGCAATTTTTATGTTCTCAAAAACTTTGAAGATTCTAGCAAGCCTGGGTGAGACATCTGCGATATAAGGAAGAGAGGTGAAAAAATATTGGATTTGGATCCTATCTGCATCATTTGTAGTAGTGATATTATTATGCGAAATGTTATTGATATTATTTAATGAATCATGTGTGTCTATGGTAGACGTACTGTATAAAATCTTTTTTAATAGTGAAGGAGGATATGAATTATCAATGAATAAATTATATTACAACAAAATTTAAAAATCTTATATAATTTATTCATTGATAATTCATATCCTCCTTCACTATTAAAAAAGATTTTATACAGTACGTCTACCATAGACACACATGATTCATTAAATAATATCAATAACATTTCGCAAAATAATATCACTACTACAAATGATGCAGATAGGATCCAAATCCAATATTTTATCACCTCTCTTCCTTATATCGCAGATGTCTCACCCAGGCTTGCTAGAATCTTCAAAGTTTTTGAGAACATAAAAATTGCACATAAAACAATATTAACAATTAATTCCATTTTTACCAAAGTTAAAGATAAAACACCTTTAACTTCACAATCACAGTTGGTGTATTGTATTCCTTGCTCTAATTGCGATAAAACTTACATAGGTCAGACTTCGAGGACATTAAAAGATAGAATCACTGCACATAAAAGTGACTGTAGATGCCATCCTGAAAGATGTGCATTAAGTGAACATGTTAATAGCACTGGTCATAACATGAACTATAGTAATACAAAAATTTTGACTAAAGAAAACAATACCACTAAAAGACTTTTCATGGAAATGGCTTTCATCTCTCAATCAGATTCTTGCTTAAATTCTTGCTTAATCACTTAAGTGAAATTTATTCATATTTACTCCTCATCGACAATAATATTACACATAACTTAAATAATTCTCCCTTAGGGAACACTTCATCTCTTTTGAGTTGAGACAATTGGTTAATTTCACCCACTAGCAGCGGCCAATTCGTGGTTTCGTGTCACACTTCAAAAGTGTCTGACATCTAATGTCAATAATGTCAACTGTCTGTTGTCGAATAATCCTAACCAAATTTCTTATGTTACATTTGAATCTCTCCACGTGTGGAGATAATTCAAATAAATGTTTAAACAAATTTTATAACAATGACTTAATATTAATATTTTTATTGTTTGACGTATTTTAATGTGTTTTGTTCATCTTTGTCACATGTGACTTACATGACATGTTGTTTATAATTTTTAATATTACATCCATAGCAATCATTCTCATCAACACAGTAAGTGGTTCTTCTTCAAAGTTTTCTTTCCATTAATCGTACAATTTTGCTTGTTACTTGTAGCTTCCCTGAAGATGACAGTATTCACTGTTGAAATATCGGAAATATAGTGTTAAAAGAGTACACGTTTTGCTTGCTGCTATACCCAAAAAAATTTCCTGCTTTATATATATATATATATATATATATATATATATATATATATATATATATATATACATATATATGACTATCTTAGAGTAATGGCTCTGAATTTCGTGATAGAAATAACAAGGCCGAATTTAAATAAAAGGTTTATGACGGCTCCTAGGAAAAAAACGTAGTGAAAATCTGTGAGCGTCATCTTGTTAAGCTTGACAAGTGGCAACGAGAATGTACTATTTATATTTTGATGTCTTATAAAATAACGTCAGAAATAAATGAAAACCATTATTGTGAATATCACTCCATTCAAAATATCTCCACATTTGAAATAGACAGCCCACTTTTGCAAACTACATATAAAAGGACTTTGGGATTTGCAATTTTTTCCGTATTGTTTCCAAAACTGTTTTACCAACCGTTTTCGAGATCCAAATGCTATCCCATCCTTATCCTGGACACACTGTATAACAGTGAGAAAGTTTCATTTGCAGTATCTCTTAATTGTATATGTTGGCCTACAGATAATGCAGATATCCTAATTCCCTTTTCCATGTTACCAACTTCACCCAGTCCGAAAGGTCATTACAGTCGGATCGTACCTCCTAGTTTACATAACTGCAATTTTGGAATAACGCTACCCAAAAGATAGGATTCAAATGTAAATCTCCTTCAATTTACATATTCAAGGAGCTTTGACGACATTAATTTCCTAGTCCCATCTGCATACGTTTTCCATGGATTTAAATTCGCATCCATTAGGCGAATTCCTTTTAGGGATAGGTACGGTGCAAATGTCACTAAATGAAAATGGCCAGAATGGAGTTAGTTCTCCATATTATTGGCGAATGGGATTATTACGCATCAATAATTGCATTGGATGATACGATGTTTTCTCATCATATGTTCCGAAATTGTCATGGAAACTGTATAATATTATCAATATTTACTTTGGATCCCGCAGCATCACAATATTTGATCACATAGACCTCACAAGATTTCGATCTGTTGGTGATGTTCAAGTCTTTTTGGGACGATCGTATGTATGCATTCATCGTTTCATTACCTTTGAAAACAGTTAAGCCCAAATCAAATAGATCAGGTGAAAAAATTTAACATTCAGTAGAGTACCTACATTGAAACACCATAACTGGATCAGGAAAACAACTACCGCAACTACTAATGAAGAATAAAAATGAAAAGAAAATATGTCAGAGAAGAAAACTGAAACAGTGTGGCGAACAGTAAACTCAAAATTAGAACAGAACAAAAACCTCACATTCCAAAGACACTTGGATACAACGATCAACAGTACGAAACTACGAAGGTAAAAAAGCAATAGCAGCTGATGGATCTGCTTCATAGCTCATGCCAGTGTATTCATATAAAAGTGTGCTATGGTGTGAACACCGCATCTTACTAAACAAATAAATTATTCTATAATTTCTGGAAAATTTCCAAATATGAAAAGTTACAAATGTGGTACCCATAGACAAGAAGGGATCAAAAAATGATCTAGCCAACTATCGAGACATAACTGTCTTTAGCATAGTTGAAAAAAATTTCGAAAAATTGTTTTCAATTCTATCTTAATTACAGATGAACAACACGGCTTTCGTCGAGGATGTTCATGTGAAATGTCCTCGGTAGCCTCCGTTCAGACTATTCATAACAAAATGTCCGAACATTTATATAATTACGGTGTTTTCTTTGAACTATGGGTATTTGATTGCTTGAACCCAAAAAGATTATACAAAAACTGGAAGAAGCTGGAATCCGCAATCACGTAAATTCCTAGTCCGGGAAGTACGTACTTCCTGGACTAGGCCGGGAAGTGCTACTTTCCCAAAGAAAAAGTGTCCGGGAAGTGAACACTTCCCGGATGGTAGCCGAAAAAATAAATTTCAAAATTTTGGTTACATAAAGTAACAAGTCGCACATGGTTGTATTCAGAATGAAATATGGTGACAAAAGTAGTGAAAATATATTGGGTGTCCCATGTGAAAATCGATGAAAATGGAAATTGCATGAACTTGACTCTGACAAAAAAACGCAGTTTCATGTCGTATGCAGATCCTGCAAATGAAAAAAAATCTGAGCGGCAATCTTTTATATGTGGTAAAACAGAATGTAGCGAGACTCTCAGGGTTGATTATTTAAATTGTGGGATGCAACTTGGTGGAGAGGTAGTTCATCAAATGAGACTCCAACAAACTTCGTGGATCACAGGCAGCGAACAGCTTTTTTATTTCCAGAAGACTTTGTCACACAAGAAACCCAGTTATTTTTTACAACAACACAAGAGACAGGTTGAATTCAAATTCGAAATAAATAAACTGGATGTGCCTATCAGCGAGATATTTTAATCTCGACCATTATTTGCCTTTATTAACACACTAGCCCAAGTAGCACACCTATATTGGTAAAATATTGGTACAATATTGTGAACATATTGGCGAAATATTTGAAATGCAATATTGGCGAGAAATAAAATGTGAACATTCAGCGAAATTGGTACAATATTACTTGAATAATATTGGCGAAATATTCTTGAACTAATATTTGCCTCAAAATGTTCAGCGATATTGGTACAATATCGCTGATACAATATTCTGACAATATTGGCACAATATTCAAAAGTTATATTGTCGTAAAGTAAAATGTGAACATTTTGCGATATTGGTCGAATATTGTTTGAATATTTTAGAAATAGTTTTGGTGAAATATTCTTGAAGCAATAGTGGCCTCAAAATATTTATCGATATTGGTACAATATTTATCGATATTGGTACAATATCATTTGGATATATTGGTGGATGTCAATATACCTTGGTAAATTATTAAATGTCTTTTAGTTGATGAAGGTGACACCAGAGTCTGCCTTTTGATCGCCATAACCACTGAGTGAGCTGTCTTGATAACAAGTTTTGGGAAATATTTAATATACTTTCGTAGGTTTTAGAAGACGTTCTTTATGTAGGGCCACCTAGCGGATTTTTATCCAGGTTTGATCATGATATAATTTCAATATGTTTCATTGAATATTCGGCCAATATTCAAATTTCATCTCAATCTAGATGTAAGAAACAATATGAAGACAATATTGTTTTAACGAGATATCGATAAATATTATTGAACTAATATTGACCAAATATTAATTAATAAGATTTGTTGAATATTGGCGAAATGATATTCTACCAATGTGTAATCACACTTGGAGATACAATATTGTTTTTGTTCCTAGAATCGATAATAGAGGAATATTGGGATTGCGATATTTATTCTAGATGTTAAAAACGATGTGAAGACAATATTGTTTTATCGATATTGGTAAATATCATTCAACCAATATTGACTCAATATGAGTCATTACAATTTGTCATATAAAGTGGAAATGATATTCAACCAATATTCTAACAAACTTGAAAATACAATATAGTTTTTTTTCCCCTATAATCGATATGACTGGAATATTTGGATTGCAATATTTATTCTAGATGTGGAAAACAATATATAACCAATATTGTAGTATAGATATTGGTAGAAATTATTCTACCAATATTGACCCAATATTTCGTGTGATAATCTACATTCAAAACTAGTTCAACCAATATTCCACCAATATTATATTGTTTTTTGAATATTCACCCATATTGGACTATTATTGATTTTTCTTTTACAACATATATCTATATTGGCCCAATATGGAATCAAGATTCAGCCGATATGATGTGCTTGCTACCTGGGAGTTGATTAAATAACTATTTCACCATGACCTAATGATTTTCTGTCTGTTTTTATTTACTCAATATTCATCTATACAAATTTATCAAACGTCACTTTTGTAAAGTTTATTGTGCATGTCTTAAACATAACATCTTGAATCGAATACACATTCTTGAAGTTCTGGAATTGATAGTAACGTCAGATTGAATAAGAGAATGTTTCCATGATATTCTCTCTTCACAACTAGTAAAGCAACTATGATTTCCATACGGATCTCAAGTCACTATCACGTAGACATTGGTACGGATATCGCGACCATGCCTTTCGTGGAGTACTCGGTATTTTCCATTCACCTGCCAGACTGTTTTCCAGAACAATGTTCGCTGGCGTGATTGTGAAAGAAATCTAATTAGAGGTTGTCACGAGGACAGTGCTGAAGGCGTACGTTTGATTTCCTTTGTATTTCCAGTTTCCAGAACAAAGGTTCTCTCATACAGAAACTCTGAATCTCGTTTCTTCGATTATACACGTTCTGTTGTAAATATTCAATGAGGAAAATAAAAGCGTTTTCTTTCTAAAGCTTCAATTTTCGCGCTGACAAAGAATAATGCAATTTTGTAACGTTCCGCTTATTGGGCGTGAAAATTCGACTGTCTTCTTGTTCAGAAAAGAAAATTAGGATTCAGAAAACATTTTGTTGAAAGACTGGTTTTGGGTGAGGATTCATCGCCAGAATTCAGAGTAGGATGATATGTGCAGTATTTGTTTGAAAGTGACAGTGTATCAGTTTGGATAGAATTTTTCTGGGCTTTTCTAAAAAAAACAATAAAAATTAAGTTTCTGCATTTGTTTTGAGTCACGACGTTTCTGCAGTTAACACCTAATGTATAAACCATTTTCGAAAGTTTTCAAATGATTGAATGAGGTAAATCGAATACATCAATATACCAAGGCGCCACTATTCACATGTTAATTTCACGAAGTATTAATATTGACTCCATCAAGTGAATAGTCACCCACCATTCTATTTTCAATTTCAATTCTCTAGTTTTGCATATTTTTCAATAATTATTATAATTGGTGTTTTTTACTGATTTCATTTAAACCTCCTGTTCCATTCCATCTGAAGATGAGCATTACTATGTACGATGAATAATTGAATACTACTACAGATTTTGACACTCGATGTTTTCGGATTTCAGAAATAACGTTGAATTTTTCAATGTCAGTTGCTCAATTTTTTGTTTTTATTGAAATATTTCCGGAAAATCGATAATACGGAAAATATTAATTTACTTTTTTTTTGAAAATATAATTGATGTTTATCAATAATTGAATTCTACAATATTTCCAAGTCAAAATCTGAAATTTTCGTTTTTTTTTCGAAATATTCCTCGTACTATTAATATTGTAGAAAAAATGTATACACATTATCAACAGATTTTCAGAAGACGGTCAAAAAACGTCTATTCTGAAAGTTTAAAATCTATCGTCTTCTTTGAGTTTTTCGTATGCTAATAGCTATTTGTGTATTGAGAGCGCAAAGTGATTGATTACAAAGGGAGTTACCGCGCGACGCGAAGCAGAGTGCGGAAATCTTTGGAGAGCGGCAATGACACTTTGTGCTCGAAATACACACTCCATTTTTTCAACAAACGCAGCTCTTAGACATAAAACAATCGACACTTCATTCAACATAGGCACGTAATATTATTCCTATGCGAAAACTACCACTCAATAATAATCCCAAATTGAGATATCCCATTATCCAATAATTTACATCTCTAACAAAAGGAAGAAAGGAAAATAAATAGCTTGAGAAAAAAAAATTACCGAATGTCGAATTCGAATCTCAGGCCTTCAGTTTACTATAGAAATCAACACTAACCTCAGCACCACCACAGTTACTTAGAGTGCTTTGAATTCATTGTCTTTAATTTTCATCATGCAAAAATCAATTTTGTTTTCATTGAAATATTTCCCGGACCATTAATAATAGAAAAATTGTTATACACTTTTTTTTAGGTTTTCAAAAAGTGACCAAAAAAACTATCTTCCGAAATTTTTAAATAAGCCGCTGTCTTTGAGATTTTGATGTTTCAAAAAAAAAAACTATTTTCGTTTAACTTTTCAAGATATGGAAAAACTATCCTACACATTTTGTAGATCTGCTCAAGGAAATCAAAACAGTTGATACATTTTTATCATTCAAATATAAGAAATATATGGACGAAATGCTCAATTATTATTCTTATTCTTCTTATTAGAGATCTGGAATGAGTCAATAGGATTGTTTTGTGAACCCTTTCAAGGATTATCACTTGAAGAAGTCCAATCACAGGAATTTAAATTTAACTTTACACAAACTAACCAAGAAAATTTCTACTTATAATCTCATCTTATCTAAAGCTGACAAAGGTAACTGCCTAGTCATACTTGATAAAATAGAGTATATCCACAAAGTTGAAGACTTTTTGAACTCTAATAACTTCATTTCTTTGAACTCAAACCCTCTCAATAAATTCATTTCAAAAACAAAATATTACATTAAAGTCTGTGAAAATCTTTTTTATGAATTCAACGAAACATATAATTTAATTCCTAGCAATCCTCAAATTCCCAGATTATATGGTCTACCGAAGATACACAAGGAAGGCATCCCAATCAGGTCAGTGGTAAGCTTTTACAATGTTCCAGTCTCGACTTTATCAACATTTATTTTGCAAGTGATAAAAAACATCACCTACTACAAACCGGCCAATTCGGTAAGTAACACTTTAGATTTAATTAATAATATTAAAACTTTTCAACCTGACAGCAATACACTTATGATATCTTTTGATGTCAGCAACCTGTTTACTTCAATACCTAAATCTGAAAGTCTACCTTTAGTGTCTAATTTGCTCTCCCTACACTCAGTTACTGATTCTACAAAGATGGATATTTTAACTTTGTTAAACTTTTGCATTTCACAAGATTTTTTTGTCTTTAATGAAAAATTTTATAATCAACCCGATGGCTTAGCCATGGGTAACCACCTCTCTCCTTTCTTAGCTGAAATATTCATGGAAAATTTGGAAAATTCACACGTTATTAACAAAATTAATAAATTTTAAGTTGGTACCGTTACGTTGATGATTGCCTGGTTTTCATTGAGGGTAACTCCAACGATGCTCTTGACATTCTTGAATCTCTAAACAATTCACACCCCAATATTAAATTTACTCTTGAAGTTGAATCAGATAATAAATTAAACTTTTTGGATCTCACCATTACTAAATTGAACAACAAATTAGAATTTTATATTTACAGAAAACCCACTCAGACTGATCACGTCATACCTTTCAATTCTTATCACCCAATGCAACATAAAATGTCCGCCTTTAACTGCTACGTTAATAGGCTTTTGAAAATCCCTCTTTCTCATTCAAATTACAATAGTGAAGTCAATATATTAAAACAGATTGCTGTCAACAATGGCTATCAACCTCATATTATTCATAAATTGATTAATAAATTTGAACACAGAACAGACAGAAGACTTGCCTTCAGCACCTCTCCTATAGTTAATTCACCTTCAGTGAAATACTTTTCCTTACCATTTTTTGATCAAAACTTGTGCAGTGGCATTTCCAACTTCATTGAAGATACAGTACCTGGTACTAAAGTTTCTTTTAAAGCTTACAACAATTTAAGTAACCATTTAGTCAATTCTAAAGATAAAATTAGTAAATTGAAAAGTAGCGGTGTGTATAAGCTTGATTGTGCTGATTGCTCTGCCTCCTATATTGGTAGAACCTGTAGACCACTTCTCACTCGTATTAACGAACATTTGAAGAGACCTACCTGATAAATCTATATTTGGTAATCATCTCAAATTTAATAAACACAATTTCAGCCCTAACAGAAATTCAAAAATTTTACACAAAATTGATAAGAAAAATTTTCTTAGATTGGATTTGTTCGAGGAACTGGAGATCCCAATGAACTCAGCTCTGTTTGAATACGCAAGTAAACCTTGACAGAGATTTCCTTCCCCTCCATCAGAGGATTAAATATAATTAATTTACGTTGGTAACACTTCCTAATTAATATTGACTAGACCACTCTTCAAGTTGGTACTGGTATTTTCACCTTGACATTTGACATCTGACTTGACACATTCTGTCTTGTCCTCACCGCTTTTTCAATAACCACATGGTCTGAGTTCTAACATGCTTTTCGTTAGTTCTTATGCATAATAATATATTATTGTAATTTTAAACAATGTTTTTTACATATTTCGAAACTTCCTGTTGCCTGAAATGTAAGTACTCACGTAATTTAATTTTCCAAATTTCATAACCTCTTTCTTAAACTCAATTTTCGGTCCTCTCAACTGAGTATTTACTTTCAGGAAGCACTGAAGATGACGAAAATCGAAAGCGCTTTGCAATAAAGAGAATTTATACACTTTTATACATAACTTCGCTTCATTTGATTATCAAATTGTTTGATCCGTTTTTGTGATTTCTCGTTTGGTTTTCGAATTTTTTGAGTTACCAATATTTTTTTCCAAGATAGTACATAATTTCATCTGAACTTTTCCATGATCTGTTCAAGACCAATGAAACTGTTGATATCGCAGATCTCTTCCGAGTTTTATGTGTTTATAGATAAAAAAATATATTTTCAAACTCTTATTTCTATTTCAACGACTTTGGAAAATATTAAAAAAGAATATTGGCGAGGTTCGTATGGATGAGGTACAAAAAAAAAGTATCTTTTTCATTAGTACTGTCTATAACTTAATTTTCTTCATTTTTTGAAAAAATTTCCGTGATGTTACGGAAAAATTCGTTTTAATTTTTTGTAGCTTTGGTAAAGGCGTCCAGTAAATTGTGAAAATATTAATTAATTATTCGCAATGTTCAGAAATGCACAGTTCCAAATTCAGTTTCAAGGGATTTTCACTATTTTTCAATCAATTTTTCGTAAAACTGTTCATCTGGGACTCGTTTAGTCGTCAAAGCTCTGTAGATTGCAATCTTGAAATTCTTGTTTCGTTCTTGGGTTTAAGCGAATAAAGTTTTTTCCTAAAATCGCCTGGAGAAAATACTATATATTTTCCGATTATTTCTCCATTTGGGCATGATATGAGGAATATTTTGATTGGTTAAAAATTCAACAGTTTGGAGTGGAATGTAATTATAAACGTCAAAATAAACCTTGAAATTTAAAATTTTTCGGAGTTTTCCGATCCTGTTTAAATTGGATTGGAAGTTTTTCTCCATTGGGACAATAAAACTTTTGAAATTTCAAGTCGCTTTCTCAAACGGTTCCGGAAATATAACGATTTTCTCTTTCGACGGACGGACGGACAGACGACAGAATTTTACCAAAAATTCTTAAAATTCGGTCCTGACCATTTTCACCAAAGCAACTAGTGACTTAATCCAAAGAGAAAAATGTATGGGTCCCTCTGAGGAACCGTAGTGTACTAATCCTAAAGGGTCTTCGCATAACAATCCATTTGAGTGGGAATCAGTCAGTTATAGAAGGTATTTTGCCAAAAAAGTGCCCTGCAACAGAAACTTTATGTTGTTGCACAAAATTTACATTTGAATGAATTTTATGAAGAGTTAAGGAATAATTAATAGTTTTCAATGGCTTTGCTAATCATTAATCGCTGTGGTCATCTTAAAAACAAACAGAATTATCAAATCAATTTCTGATATCTATAAAAAAAAAATTCTAGTTGACAAAAAAATATAAAAAATCGATTATTGCAGAATTTTACCAAACATTCAAACTTTCTTCACCTTCACATTTTTTAATGAGCTCCAACAAAGAACTCTTTGAAACATTTTATCCAAATGTGTCTTATTTTCCGGAAAATTTAACTTTTGAGATTTTGCTAATTTTGAAAAATACTTTTTTTCAAGAATCTGAAAATCTCTCAGTATGGCTGATCGGGGCTAAAAGTTTCAAGACGAGTCCAAGTCTCAAGACGACAATTTTTTTTTAATCTCAAGGTGAGGTCGGTATATGCAAAAGGAGTAACTCTATAAGCCAGGAGTGATCTTAGCCGTTCGTTAATAGGTCGGTGCGAAGATAGGTTTTTAATTATGACAGGGAGTTATTGGAATAAACGCCAAAAACTCCTTCGTGAGTGTTGGGGTGAACCAAGGAGCGAACCGGGTGATCGTGTGAGAAGTGACAGGTTCACTGTTCTGTGCTTCTAACCACACTGTTATGTTTTAGTTTTACGTATTTAAAATATTTCAGATGCCTTTCCAAATTACTTAAAATAATAATGGGCAATCTCGTGGGCAAAAACTACGACCATTGTTTATATAGAATATAGTTAGTCAACCTTATGGAATTATAATTGGATCAAAATGGATGCGACATGCAGATGGCGATAGTGAGCTCGCATCCAAGTCATGTCGTAACTTCAGTGATCTGGCCTCCAAGTCATGTCGTAACTTGATTAAAACAATGGAAAAGCATTAAAATCACGGTTTTTTGAAGAAACCTGCATTAAAATGACGTCAAATATTCATGTTTGTAACTAATCACGCTAGATGACACTCGCGTTTGTGTCCAATACCATTTCCACAGGCATTGACTAACTATGTTCTATTTAAACGATGCTACGACCGGAACTGTATTAATGAGAGCCATAATTGATGTTTTAAATTTTTTTCTGTTTCCTAGCCAAATAATTCTAAAATATTTCAACATTCTTTAAAATCCAAACAAGCTATATAGATTATTTTCTTGACAATTTTGACTGTTGTGACATTACTGACATTTCAAGAACGAGTGGTGTATCGTTCTTTGAGGAGTCAGTTTACTCTTTTCTCCGTTCACTCCTTTACTCCATGGTGTCTGATCCTAACTTAGTCCACTCCAAATACCCCATGCCCTACTCCACCATTCCGACCTCACCTTCAATAAAAGTTATTTCCATTTTTTGCGTACTTTGTACATTTTGAATGTCACTGTATATTGCGGAAACGACTTGGACTTTCACTAAGCTCCGTCACACTGATACTCCACTTTGAGTTTGGACTACTTCCATCAAATTGATATGGCAAATGAAAACACCCAGTCACTCGAAACCATAACCTTCTATTGTTTCACTTCGCTCACCCTTTCCTCCCAATTTTCGGAATAAAATTGTGTATTCGTGGAAATGTATTATTTGTTGTGCGATTATGTAACTGATATTTACAAGGGAACAAACTCACTGTAGCAACACAGCTTCCATTTTCATTTTCTCTCTGAAGCCCCATTAATAAGTGCAGATTAATTTACAATGAGACTTCAAGAGTAATTAATACGGCGAGGCAGTAGCGAATGCTATCAAGTTAATTCTGAAAAATATATTAATTATCCCAATTAGGAGCGTGACAATGGGAAAATGGAGAAAGAATAATTTTTCACTGGGAAGCAAGCGCAGATTAGAGCGTGTTCTATTTACGTTCATCAAGGTTCCATTAATCATTCGACGTGTTGTTTTTCGATGAGGTTTTATCTTATTTGTGTTAAGACGCAGATAAAGTTTCTGTGAGATTATATCGAGTTAGCTCAGAAAAACAATTTCTTATTGGCACTATTCTGACACCAACGGATCTGGTGAAGATTAATTTCCTGAGGACAACGGAAATAATAAAAACATCACGATTATTGGTTGGGTTGATTTTATAATAAAACTTTTGCGTGGATTTTATGACGCATGAATTAATGATAATAATAATAAAGTTTATTCACCAAGAAAAAAATTACAAGAGTGTGTATACATTATTGAAGTAAATAAACAAGTGGTACCACAGAAGCTTTGGTTCCAAAGGAACCGTCGCTTGTACGTGGTTTCGTGTTGTGTATGTTCCATCATATTAAGTAGGCTTCATTGCTGAATAAAAACAAACATTATACGTTATGAAACAATTTGAACGTATAAAAATATATAGATATATGAAAATGAAAAGATGTGGAATTGTAAAAATATAAAATTATAACAATGTAAAAGTGTAAAAATTTAAAAAATGTGAAATAGTTAAAATATAAAATGTAAAAATGTAAAATCTAATCGGTTCATTTGAAAGATTTTGAATTGTTTCAGCAACATATTTTATACGAAAAAATTTTGTTTGCAACCTGAATTGAATCTTTGATTCGGTGAGCATTTGAGAAGTTACAGATTAAATAAACAGGACTCAAACTATGCCAACCACCTTATTGACAATAACCATAACTTCACAGAAAACCCTGAAATTTTGCATATTCAACCTAAAGGTCAAAAATTAAACATATTAGAATCCATAGAAATCAAGAAACATTTACGTAACAATAGCAATTTAGTTCTCAATGACCAAATTGACCTGTACAATTCACCTATAATTAATTATCTCACTAGTAACTACTCAAATGCTCCCTAATCCAAGCTATATGTCATTAGGAAATTTCATACCTGCAATTGTCATTAGTGAAATTTCATGCATGTTATTTTAATATTTAAGAAGGTGATTTTGACGTTTCTTTAGTTGATAACTCGCTCAGATGATGACACCGTGTGTCGAAACAATTGTAAGCACGTTACAAGTATATATTTTTTGTGTAAATTGGAAGATTTTATTTCCTCTTTATTTATCATCTCTACCGATATTCCGCATATTGTCAGTGGACAATCAAGGACATATAATCTGCGAAATACACAAAATATTTAGGAATCACTATTGACTCCCACCTGGAATGGGACGAACATGTTAAAGAAGTAGCAGAGACGTTGATATATATGCTATTCAAATACAACATATACAAATATCTACGCTCTATGCTGGATCCAACTTACCTACCTACCTACATATTATGCTCTAGAAGAATCTCGCTTGAAGTACTCTATTCTGAGTGGGGAGGAATTCTTCAGACACATCTGAAAAAATTAGAAATACTGCAGAAAAAAATTCTCAAAATAATGTATCGTAAAAAAGCATACTTACCCCACAAAATCCCCATTTTCCAAAGCAAAAGTACATAATATTAAACCACTTTATTTATTCAACGTTGCCAAACAAATGTTTAAGAACAAAGCATTTCTCAAAAATATAGAACACCAATACTCTACTAGTTATAGTAATAGAGAAAATGTCCAAATAATTCTAACAAAGAAAACAGCAGGACAGCGATGTTTCACTTATATAGTTATATATATATATATATATATATATATATATATATATATATATATATATATATATAAATATTGAATTCATTCAACCTTTTCAAAAAAATATTCAAACATTTCATTTTCAATTTCGAACCTGATCCAGTAGAACGCTTGATGAGGTCTTGATTTTTTTTTCATATTCACTTCGAACACAATAGCTTTGTAATGCAATAATTGCATAACCCATGAACTAATCAAAAATAGTTCAAATGGGCAACTCCTATGTTAATTCATCAGGTCAAAAGGGGGAGACGTATTACATTTATTCATATTTAATTTATATCTACATATTTATATTTGAATATATTTAGGGGAAAGAAGGGTAAGACCGGGTAGTGGGGTGAGATCGGGTACCTTGACTGTGCTGCTACTACTAATGCCACCTGGAGCACAGAACGTGAAATACATTCCGTAAGCTGAGACGACTTAGCGGCAGTAGTATCGAGTCGATGCTGGAGAACGTACGTTGTCAGTTGAGGTAAGTTTGTTTTTGCATGTCGCTTCTCTAATGTTGCTTGCAATTTGAACGATCATTACTTATTGGCATTTATAGTTATGAAAACTTGCTTCAGTATCACCTATTATATGATAAATAAGGTTCAATATATGCATAAGAATGAAGGAATAATTTAAATATCAGAGTGGTTTTAGAGCATTTTCTTAAATTCTGTACTTGGGGCAAGACCGGGTAGTCCGAGTGGGGCGAAATCGGGTACTACCCGATCTTACCCCATTATTTCCGATTTTAATCCATTATTCTATTTTTACAGAGACAATATGCCTAGAACTTACGAGAGAAAAACAAATCGGCAATCCTGGAGCCAGGAAAGTATGGAATGCGCTATAGAGGAAGTATTGTCTGGACGCATGGGATACCTAAAAGCCTCAAAAGCCTTCAATGTTCCGAAGTCTACTTTAGAAGATCGAGTAAAAAAGGCTAGAACAAATCAACTAACTTCTAGCCAAGCCGCTAGAAAAGGTAGCTTGGGACCTTGTACGACGATATTTTGTGAAGAGCAAGAAAAAGAATTTCTAGAGCACATATTGCTGTTAGAGAGTAGATTGTTTGGTTTAACTTTGAGTGATGTCAGAAGATTAGCGTTTGATCTTGCAACTAAAAATAATTTGAAACACAAATTCAATGAAGAAACTAAGATGGCCGGAAAAGACTGGTTATATGGTTTTTTAAAGAGGCATAAGAACAATATTTCTCTTCGATTTCCAGAAAACACTTCAATAGCAAGGGCCATGGGATTCAATAAACAAGCTGTTTATAAATTTTTCGATCTGTTGGAGGGTTTGTATAAAAAACACAATTTTTCTCCTAGTGATATTTATAACGTTGATGAGACGGGAATAACCACAGTTCCCAACAAACCATCCAAAATCCTAGCTTCACGAGGAAAAAAACAGGTTGGAGCATTGGTATCAGCCGAACGAGGCGTTTTGGTTACTGCTGAAACTTGCATGAATGCGGCCGGAAATTTTATGCCAACAATGTTTGTTTTTCCTCGAAAGAGAGAAAATCCCGCGCTGCTTGAAGATGCACCACCGGGAAGTTTCGCTCAATATCACCCTTCTGGATGGATGCAAACAGACATTTTCGTGTATTGGTTTCGAAGATTTATTGAGTTTTCTAAACCAACGTCTGAAAAACCAGTCCTTCTGATTTTGGACGGTCATACTACCCACACAAAGAGTCTCGAACTTATTAATATGGCCAGAGAAAACAATGTTGTGTTGTTGTGCTTGCCACCACATTGTTCTCATCGACTCCAGCCGCTAGACGTGACCTTCATGGCTCCATTGAGCACCTATTATCAACAGGAGGTGCGCCAGTGGCTTGCAACACATCCTGGTAGAGCTGTTACAATTCAACAAGTAGCTAAACTGTATGGTGCAGCTTTCCTTAAGGCAGCAGGAATGCGGACGGCAGTAAATGGATTCAAGCAAACAGTAATATATCCTTTAAACCGAAATATTTTTCCTGATCACCTGTTTGCTCCCTCAACAACCACAGATAGACCTGTTTCGGTAGAGACAAATGCAGTTCAAGAAGGAGACCCACCCCCACAGGCAGAAGCAGATGTTGTTCTACAAGTGGACCCAGCAACAGAAGAAAAACCTGCACAAACAACGTGTGAAACGGTAGTTGAGATTAACGAACCAATACAAACCAATATTGACGAACCATTACCAAATGAACCCTGCTGTTCTAAAAGTTTAGAACCACACATTTTTACGGATGCAAAGCCAGCTGCATCAACAGCTTTTGATATATCACCCAAACATCTGATGCCACCACCTTCTGCTGAAAGAAAGAACACAGAAAGAACAGATAAACGAAAAGGGAAATGTGCAATATTAACTTCTTCGCCATACAAAACAGAACTCGAATCTCAGTTAGAGGAAAAGAAAAAAGAAAATGAAAGAAAAATAACGTCACAGAAAAGAAAATTGGTTATTGATGACTCAAATAAACCAAATAAGAAGACAACATCGAAACCAAACAATCAAAAACACAAGCTTACCAAGGCTCAGAAAAAGAAAAAAGTCTCCTCAAAAATTCTTGTAACCTCTACCTCGATCTCGTCTGATGATTCTTCCGATGGGGAGGATAACAAGTCCGACGATCATTGTTTATACTGCAACGAATCTTTTTCTAACTCAAAACAAGGAGAAGGATGGATCCAATGTGGAAAGTGTTTTGACTGGGCTCACGAAGGCTGCAGTGGAGCGGGCGAAGAAGATACCTTCTTTCAATGTGATTTTTGTTCGTAAGATTAATATTTTTTGTTAAAATTAAAGTTTTCTGAATTAAAATGTAGTTTTTATAGTTTTCCATAAAGTTAATATGTGCACCCGATCTTACCCCACTAGTGGGGTAAGATCGGGTGATTTGACATTTTGAGAAAAACATTTTTTTCTGGAAAAAGTAATGAATCTACGACTTTTCTGAAACATTATATTGTGATACGATAAACAATACGTCAGGTCGTTCTATCAAGCAAGCTCTAGTTGAAGTAATTTGGCTTCAACATGCCGAAAAGTGTAGGCTACCCGGTCTTACCCTTCTTTCCCCTATATATTATTATTATTATCAATTACCCATATCTGAATATTTGTATTCGTATATTTGTATATCTATATTTTTAATAAACGTTATTATTATTATTATGATAATAGTTCCATAATTCTATTTCTAACGCTACCTCAAATATTATCATCCCCATTATAATAATAATAATAATAATGTTTATTTGCATAATCATTCATGGGTACAATTTTTACATATCAGTTAATAACCGTTATGGCAAATAAACATGAACAGTTCACTGAAGTGTGTATAGCAGTTATCAGCTGCTATACCACTTGTGTGTGACTTCTCATGATATTGAACGCATGAGTTAAAATGAATGTGATATTATAAATGTTAAATAATATATAATTAAAAGTGAAGTCATTACAAATTAAATATATGGTTACATAGAACATATATATCGTAGAATGATAATAAAATGAATACATGTATATACATACAAAATGCATTAATATAAGATTAATAACACATGGTATTAGTAGTAAATATTTACAAAATTCAAGAGATTTAGATTTTTTTGTGGCTTGTAAGAAAATTAGAGTTAACAAAAAGAACTCAACTATGTGAAGTAGTGAACATCATTGAGTGGCAGAATTATACTTGATTTATAAAATCTCCGAAAAAATATCTAGCAGATTTTTTTATCCATATTTTTACTGCTTTTTTAAAACTATTCTTATTTTTGATATCCTTAATCTGTATTGGTACGCTGTTATAAAGACGAGGTCCAAGGTAAGATGCATTTCGTTGACCGATAGTTTTTTCAGAACGAGGTTGCAATACATTATTTTTTCTGTTTCTGGTATCATGGTCATGGTTCGTAGACTGTAAAACAATATTTCCTTTGTTAATATTTTTCAAAATACTCAGACAAAAAAGTTGTCTCACGTCGAACACTCCAGATTCTGCAAATAAGTTATCACTTGGGTAAGTACGGACTTTACGATATATTATTTTGAGAATATATTTTTGTATAATATTTAAATTCTCTACATAATTGTCGGTCACTCCTTCCCATCCTATTTACCATATTGCAATTGAGACTCGACTAATGCATAGTATAGAGTGCGCAAGTTTCCAATATCGAGAAAATCCCTCAAATACTTGAATTTATGTAATAATCCTCTTAACTATATTATTCTATTATAGATTATATAATCATGATGCTCGTTCATTATTGTATTCAATTTGGAATGAACCCAGTAAGTTCATCACTGCAGTTATATTCTGCAGTTTAGAGCTCACCCAATTTGATAAATTGTGGCAACGTTCATGCGAGCATGAATTTTCCCGCAATAAAATTGGTAAAACGTGTGTCGGCCTCCGTTTGAGTTTTATTTCTGTAGACGATTTGGCAGATATAACATAACATTGACTAAATTGCCGTTAAGGTCATTTGTAAATAATATGTGACAACAAAAGGCTATTTTTAGAACGGAAATAATTTCTTTAAACGCATCCTGTTAATATAAACGCCACTTTCGCACTAATTGAGTGGTTCTTCAATTTCGAGAGCTCTGATGGACTTCATGAGAATTCGGTTGATAAATTTTGAATATGGGAATTGATTGAGAAACTCAGAAAACTACACAAACACCAAAACTATGTCAAGTGTGAGCTCACACATCGGTGAAATTAACGTAGATTTCTTGTTTCTGTACTTTTCTATATTTCTGGTTGCATTCACACCAAATATTCTGAATATTCATCCCGTGTTTTTCTCATTCGATTATCTAAATGAGCATCTTGGATAAATACTGTGAAAGATATTATTACGATATAGGAATAGTGAAACGACAAGAAGAGTAGCTCAGTATAAAATAAAATAAACTTAAAAAATATTTTTCAAAACAAGCTTCTATTTATAAAATGATATTTGCTGAAGAAAAAAACAGAATTTTCTCAAATATAAATCATTTCTTAAAAGCTTGCGGCTTCATTTCAAGTGTAATGACGTTTCGCCTCAAGCTTTTAAGAAAATATTTTTTATTTCTTAGCTTTTCATTCAATAAATATTTTTGACTTTTTAGTTCAATGGTCTCTAAATAAAAAATTGTTTTCATTTTTTTTTGTTCTTGTCAGCATTAGAATTTGTTTAATTATCTATCGTATCGGCTGAATCTTGGCTTCATTTTGAGACAATATAGATGTATTGTAAATGAAAAAGTAATATTGATCCAATTCATTAAACAATATTATATTAATAATGTTGGTGGAATATTGGTTGAACCTGTTCTGAATGTAGATTTTCACATGTAATAATGGATCCGTATTGGTTGAATAATTTCTATCAATATCTATAATACAATATGGTCTCCGTATTGTTTTCAACATATAAATTAAATATTGCAATCCCAATATTCCAGTCATATCGATTCTAGAGATAAAAAACGATATTGTTTTTTCAAGTTTTTAGGCAAATTAGTTGAATATCATTCCAACTACATTCAATATATTATAATAACTCATTTTTTGGTCAATATTTGTTCCATTATATTCACCAATATCGATAAAATAATCTCTCCATATTGTTTTCAACATCTAGAATAAATATTACAATCCCAATATTTCTCATATATCGATTGTAGAAATAGAAAACTATGTTGTTTATCCAAGTGTGATTGCATATTTCGCCAATATTCAACAAATCTTATTAACTTATATTGGATCAATATTCGTCCGATATCGATATCGATAAAACAATATTGTCTCCATATTGTTTCCAACATCTGGAAATGGACGAATTTCAAATATAGGCCGAATATTCAATGAACCATATTAAAATTATATAATGATCAAATCTGGATAAAAATCCGTTATGTGGCTCTACATATAGAAAATATATTGAATACTTCACATAACTTGTTTTCAAGGCTCTCGATAATCATGCTTTTATGTTTCAGATTCCAAGAAGAACCGACCACGAAGTGAACTCAGTAAATTCACTCACTACATAGCAAGGGTTTTTTCAGGCCTTCAGAGATGGAGAAGGATTCGATCCCCACCTGAAATAAATTTTTCACCTCCATAACCGTCGAAACATTTTTTGTTATCTATTTAATCTAGCTATTTCAGCTAGTATTTTTACGGATTTTTTCGATTTTATTTTTGCTAGTTTTTTGCAATATATTCTGAAAAGGAGGGGGTCCGAGCCCTTCTACAGACAATTTTTTTACGTCGTTAGTTTCCACGTCAGAAAAGTAAAATTATCCGAAATCAAATTATTTGCTGCTTCGATGTTTCACACAATTTTTACGGAATATTTAGATTTGACTTTCGCAAATTTTCGCAACTATTTTGAAGGAAGACAGGGGCCCGAGCGCCTCCGATCAACACTTTTTTGACGTAATTTTGCCACGACTGAAACCGTCGGAAATTTTTTCGAACTCCTGCGTTCTCTATATTTCAAAAACCAGACAGGAAATTGATGAAACTCACCAATGTGTCGGGTAGTTTACTTGGAATCATAACTGAAAAATATGATTCAAATTGGCAGATCCGTTAAAAAACGATTGACAAACGTATATATTATGTACAAAACCGATTTCAACTAATATTTGTAAACACCTGCCCCCGTATAGAATGTCATCGTAACTTTTTGAAGTGGTTTTGGCTGCAAAGTGGATTTATTGACTAAAAAAAGCTGTTATGTGTGGCTGCGTCTTTTATAGCTCACACAAGTCTCTCGAAGACTTCTGAGGGTTGCGCGTAGGGGTGCAATCGGTTGACGAAAATTACAATTTATCAGTTTTTAACAATTACTGTGTTGTTAAAAAGTCAAAACTTTTAGAGAAAATATTTTTGTCATAACAAAATAATTGTAATAGGGATTTTCCTAATGAAAAATGCTCAGTCTCACTAATGGGACCGATGATAAAGTTTGACAAAATATGCTGAATTGTCGCTATTTATGACCCACCCTGTATAATAGGTGGCTTTTCTATCTTAACGACCTACTGACTAACATGTCATTTGACTTTTTTTAAACCAGTGATGCTCTTATTTTCTAATATTTCAGTATAGTTAAGCTATTCATAAGAAAAAAAAAATATTTTTAAATAGATAGAAAAATATTTTTAAAAAATTGCTATTTTCAATTTTTTTGAATTATCTCTTGAAACTTCGTTTATGTGTATAAAATTGAATTCTAAGTGACTTTTTCAAATAACTTTTTTTGATATCTTGCCATCTTACCCCTTTTTTTGCCTTTGCATTGCAATTTTTTTCATTTTGCCGCCATTCTAGCGATCACGTGACATGTGTCAAAATCGATTTTTAGGTTATCGGACATGCACAAACTTTTCCCCAGAATATTTTTTCCAATACTCCAATAATAAAAATTTTTCCCATATGGTACATACTTTTTGGCGGTCACTGTATACAGTGTTCGGATTCGATTGCATCACTCAAGTCAATTCCATAAAATATAGGATTGGACCCAACCGATCGCCTTGAAGAGAAGTGAAATTACGAGATAAACGAGTTTGAAATTGACAAATGACAGGTAAAAGTAGCCAAATTCAGATTAGTGTTTATATTGACAATTGTCTTTCTCAGAATGGAGAGCAAAATAATAATTATGAAAAAAAACGTATGGTCCACAGAAGAGAGCAGTTTTTTCATTCAGCTGATTAAGGAAAAACATATTATATCGTCATTTAATTCGCAGAACACAAGAAATTTAAGGTTACGAAATTCGACATTTTGCTGTGAAGTTAGCTTTTTTCAATCGGATTGAAGAATAGGATTCTTCGATCCACTTAAATATTGCGATATAAACTGAAGGGTGGTTTCACTCGACTCAATGCTATTGAATTTGAAGCGGATAGAGATAAACGTAGTCTAGTCATATACATAGGTCGCAACTTCTTTCAAAATAATATCATTCTTACCATCTATCCCGCAATAGGCCGTATTTTCCAAACAAAAGATTAAATCTAGGAGGATCTAGCGACTATCATAAACTCTCTCTCGTTCATGATTGAAACCATAATTCTGTACCTTGGAAGAGAACGGGCCAATGTCCACATCACGCAGAATTGAGTTATTTGGCCCAATATACTTGAAATATTTCAATTTTCACGTAGAAAAATGGCCAAAGTCGTAGGTATCTCCAATGAGCAAAAATAATTTAATACTAAGGCTGATGTCCATTCTTGCGTAATAAAATGAGGAACATTGGCTATTATTGTTACATTGGCTGTGAAATGAAATGGCCAATGCCCTCTTGAACGATGTATTTCTCACGGCCAGAGTCCGATATCAGAGGCCAATGTCCTATTGAATGATATATTCCTTGCGGCCAATGTCCAATATTTTCCACAAATTTAGAAAACAGCTGAATCATTTGTAAATTAATACAAAAGAATAAGTGTTAGAAAGACTCAGGCTCATGTTATGTTATACAGCTCTTCAAGACGAGCATGACTTTATACCAAAAATCTTTGCACTCCTTTTTCTCGAAACGACGATTTTTTTCTTCCAAGGTACAGCATTTTTGGGTTCTGCAAATTTCACGGTTCTACCACAGCTTAATAAACACACAGCTAGGAAACTCGATGTGGAGGGGGTAGCCAACGCAGATATTCGCGCAGCCCCCACTTTTGGATTAGAACCTATCAAAGCAGTGGCAGGTCTCAAGATTACGTTTCATCCGAATTTATAAGCTCCATAGGCGTAGACACGGATAGCTCGTGTGCGGATATTGTGTGTTGCTGTGTTTTAAGTTCAACTATTTCGGTGAAAATAGGAAATGCTGTATAATATGTATCAATAAAATGTCGAAAAAAGTCCATTTATTTCACAATCGGAGAACGGATTGCGTGATTGGGATGTCTGAAGGTGAAGATGATTGTAATGTTATTAAGCCTGCATTGAGTGCATCTGTGATTATGGTACGAGGAATATTTAGCCGATGGAAACAACCAGTGGCATTTAATTTTTGTCACTCAGCCTACCCAGCTGAATCATTGAAACAGCAAATTTTTGAATTGATCAAAATTCTCAAGCAAATCGGACTCAAAAAATGTGCTGTAACGACAGTCCAATTATATGCCGTTATCAAAATTATTAGGTATTACAGCGACCAAACCATTTTTTTTGCGAAGATCAAAAGGTCTACTACATTTTCGATGTACCTCACGTCATTAAAGCTATTCGAAATATGTTGATGAAATATATTCTAATTGGTAATGATAAGATTTCGTAGTTCTTCATTTAAATATTTGTTGAACATGACAAAAATTACCCGATAAGGGCAGCACCAAAATTAACAAAGTCACACATACAGTGTGTCTCACTTTTCATGGAAGCACCCCCGTAACTTCCGTAATTATCAAGGTAGAATGATGAAACTCGCAGTACTGAAGGAAATTATGAAAATGCACCTACCAGTTCAATGGTGATGGCTCAATTGATATACACTGCCCGCCAGTCGCGATGGAACAAACCATTTTTACTGTAAATTATATTAGGGGGAAAATAGAAGCGAAATGCCATCAGATTCGTGATCAAGACCCTCAACTCATTACAGATACTCCCTTTTCCTGAAAAAAATTCAGTCCTGAGAAACCCAAATTTGTCTTACTTTTCATGGAAGTACCCCCGTAACTTCCGTAATTATGAAGGTAGAATGATGAAACTCTTAGGACTGAAGGAAATTATGGAAATGCACCAACCAGTCCAATGGTGATGGCCTAAGTGATATACACTGCCCGCCAGTCGCGATGGAACCAACCATTTTTTTATCGCTACTGGCGGGCAGCCTATATCATTTAGGCTATCACCATTATACCGGTAAGTGCATTTCTTAAATTTCCTTCAGTCCTGGGAGTTTCATCATTCTACCTTGATAATTACGGAAGTTACGGGGGTGCTTCCATGAAAAGTGAGAGACTGTATGTCCCAGTTCATTTGAAAAAATTAAAACGAAATATGCCTCTCAAGTATTCAGTGAGACAGTGGCATGTGGCATGGATGTTTATATTCGGTTTTGACAGTCCAATTCCAGTGATCCTTTAGAAAATGAATGTATCTGAAACTATATCATTCTGGTACTGAAAACTGTGAGGCTGATCCTGATTCTGTTTTATTACAACCAAGGGGCATTTCTTCGGACACGATATCTCCGCCACCTTTCACAAATCAACTTATAGACACCGATTATCAGCACCATGATATGTTACAAAAACAATTTGAAAGATATGTTTGTGGCTATGTGTTGAACAAAGTTCTCGAAATACAAGTGGTGGAAATGCATTTGGATGATACCACACTATATATTTATTTCAAGTCTTTTGAAAATGCTGATGGAAGTTTATTTGGCCGTTTAAATAATCCAAGCGACAGTTTTGTCAATTTCATTAATGACGTTGAAACCATTTTTCAACAGAAACTCGAAACTTTTATTTTGATACCACTAGTGTCAAAATCTTATTGAAGCTGCCAATGAACTTCCTTTTTCACACCCATTTGACAGTTTTCCTAAAGGAATATTCTGTTGAATTATATTTGAGGGTTCGGCAGTAGCATACCTCAAAAAACATTAATAAAATATATCAAAAACAAATTGATTATATTACGCAACCTGTATTTTGTTTTAATGAAGATTCTTGAAAGTATATCACCGTTTATTCATATATTCCTATCACTACTTAATATAGGTATAACCAATGCCTGTATAATTATTTCAACTTAAAAACCTCCGAATATATACTGTTTGTTAGTTTTTCTTGGCACCTGTGAATCTATTGCATAATTTTCGTTCAACTGAATTATTTTTTAGAATTCTAAAGTACGGTCCTGTCTGTTTCCCAGCAAATATTTCTAATTCAACCCTGACTTTTACTCCCGAATCGCGTCTTCAAGGTCATTCCTGACCACTTCCAAATACTGGCTGAGTTTCCTAGCTGTGTGTTTATTAAGCTGTGGTTCTACTACCACAATTAATAGCAGAATTGTTTCCATGATTTTTAGCAACAAAGTTTATTAGTTGTTAAATTTTGTTTTGGTAACGAATCCGAAGACACATTTGACCTAATACGCCTCCTACTATGATTTTTCGGAAATGGTAATTCCATCACCTGGCTTGCAGGGTATATCAGTTTTTCCAGGAAGGTGATAAACATTCAACGGAATGTCTGCCATATACGTCCCTGGCGACCATTCCAGATTACACTCCACACATGAAAAGTGGTCCTGACGGGACATTTCAGTCAACAATGAACGTCACTCGAGTTAATTATATCTGCGCGAGGCACGGACTTCATTAAAATGCTGACTGCGGCACATTCCGGACAAGATTATATTTTTCGAGAGATCATCCTGATAGTGAAATGTGGCAGTATGTTCCCGCGGTTGACGTACTTGGCTTTTCGGCCAGATTAGGCCGACCAGAAGCGTTTTTGGGACAGAAACTGATGTGAAACGTTCATTCGTTATACTCGCTAAAAAACTCGTGCCAGTTTATTATCTCCATGAATTTAATTTGTGTAATTCAGGTTTATCTTTTTTTTCTGACAAGTTTTTTTGTATATTCTCCGAAAAAACCTCTTGTTCTCGTTAAGGTTTTTCAAATCATAAATCGGGGACTCAATGTCACAAAGGCGTACCTGTAACATTCGTGATTTTGAATTAGGTTTGCCAACATACCGGGTGTCTGCGGGAGGTGGCTCGCCCCTGAAAAATATTTGTTTTTGAAATTAACTGAATGAAATTTGAAGAATCTGTATACGACATAAAAATGCGCTTTTTCAACACGTATCGTATCATTCAATTATTAGGTTCAGTTTGAAACAACTTTACTCATGAGTCATCCTCAGAGACATCTAGGCTTCATACAACTTCCAGTTTCACTGGAAGTTACATAATCTTTCGGTTTTTAAATGAGACACCTGGTATATTTTCACTACCTTTGTCTCCATATGACATTATAAATACAACCATATATCGCTTGGCGCTTGTTGTAATCAACTTTTTTTTATTTGAGATTTATTATTTAATCTAGGAGGTTATGCATCCGTTAAATTTTAAATTTACTTTACTAACTTTTTTCGATTAACAACTTGGCCTCATCGGTTTAGAAAAAAAATAACCTTTCATTGTGATTAATTTGATAACGCACTCTATCAAGTTTCAACCAAACTTCCATGAGAAAACTGAAAATATTACGTTGCATCTTTCTTAAAAGCATTTTGGGAGATTTAAAATAACAGTTAAATGCATCTAGTGACGTGCAACCAACATGTTGGAACAAATTCATGAATTTAAAAACGAATTACACATCTCCCTGCCTATGAATGAGTTCACATTTGTTTTGTATTCAATCAATCAATCAATGTATTTTTTGTATTTTTACAAATTTAAAATAGACATATATGTATAGTAAGTTAAACACAATCGTCATTTTATCTTAGAGCCTATTGATATAGAATATAATATAATATAATATAATATAATATAATATAATATAATATAATATAATATAATATAATATAATATAATATAATATAATATAATATAATATAATATAATATAATATAATATAATATAATATAATATAATATAATATAATATAATATAATATAATATAATATAATATAATATAATATAATATAATATAATATAATATAATATAATATAATATAATATAATAATATGACATAAGATATAAAGATATATGATTATATCTTGCATACATTTCAAAATGAAAGAGACATGTCATGATCATGGATCTAGAAAATAAATAATCTGAGTGAACAACAAAACAAACGATACATTACGCTAAAATGGGTAAATATATTGTATGATATATAAAATCTGTTATATAGAATATAACAGACAAAACACACAAATATATACATAAACACATACAAATCAGAAAGGATTTATTGAGGGGCTATATATGAAAATATAAAGAGAAAAGTTATTGGGTATAACCCTCAAATTGTTGTGCAACCGTAGACACGTGTTTCGAGCTTAAGCTCTCATCAGTACGGTAAAATCAAGTTTTTTTGACGGATTTGGACGTCAAAAATCAATGCTACAAAAAATTAGGTCTTTTCTCGAAAAAATCGCGAAATTAAAATCGGAAAAATCCGTAAAAATAGTGACAACCACCTGACCGTCGAATATCATAATTTAAAAAAAATCACCCACCTGTCCCCCCTCAAAAGCTAAATGGAGAACGCAAAGGAATTCGGAAAATGTTTCAACAGTTTCAGACACGGAAAATGACGATGAAAAAAAAATTGATAAGGTGGCTCGTCCCCCTTTCCTGTCACGAAAATAATTAGGAAAACTATCGAAATAGAAATCGAAAATTCCGTAAAAATAGTGAAAATTATCTGACTATTGAACAATACGATTTCAAAATAATTTACTCTTTCCATCCTCGAAAGCTAGATAGAGAATGTGTAGAAATTCGAAAAAAAATTTAAAAGGAAATCAACAGGCAAGCAACCGTGCAACAATGAGGCATTAATTGAAATGAACAGACTAAGAAACATATCCACATAAAACTAAAAGAGAAAGAAATGAATGAACTTGAAAAAAACTTTTCAGAGAAATGATTTTATTTAAAGGCACTAAAAAGAAAAAAAATTGGACTGGATTAAATCTTGTTACACTATAAAATTGTAAATGATATGAAAGCTTATTGTCGCGAGAATAAATCTTGAGGTAATTTTAGATTCAATTTATAATTAGAAATATATAGATACTTTAAAATTTATTTTTTTTCTTTTTATTGCATTCAAATGAAAGCTTTTCTTTAAAAGTTTTTTTGAAGTTCATTTATATAAATTTGCAAGTGAGAAATTCTCCCTGATGGGGAATTGAACAATCCAACAAATAAATTAATAAGTTTTTGTTGATTGTATTTTCAGCAATCGAAATATTGTGCTATCAATATTCCACTTACTCTCTTCATCTGCAATACAGCCATCTATAAATGGCATCCACCATCAATAAATGGCAGGTGATCACGATTAAAAACCCTCTATCCCGGCCTAAATCGTCCAATTGCGTTTCGAAACGTTCGTTATTGTGATATCAAACTCCGAAACTTCCCCCAGAAACATAATGGAGAAGTTAAATACATATATATGTCGAAAAACCGATTAGGCTTGTCAAAAATGATTTATTTACTAATGTAACGAAGGTGATGAATCGACTGCTGTAGGGCTATGCAGCTCAAAAACTCGCCAAATTGAGTTTTTGGCGTAGTGAAGCGGGTTCTTTGATTGGATGATCCAGTCCATGCGCTATTTTAAGGAAAAGTTGTGATCGAAAGCCACTTTACTTTTTTACTTTTGATTAAAACAATAATAATGAATATAATAATGATAATTTCAAAAGAAAAATGGTATCAACAAAAAACTTATTTATTCATCTTCGTCGACTTGTGTAGAGCATTTTGATACCGTTTGTCATGAAAAACTATTGATCAAACTGGAAAATTATGGAATGAGAGGAAAGGTCTATCAAATCTTGGGAAACTATCTTGGATCAACCAGTGAACCGATGACTGTTACTTATGGCGTCTCTCAAGGATCAGTCCTAGGCCCACTTTTGCTTATAATTTACATGAATAGCCTTCTTAGTCTGAAAACTGAGGAAAATATTGTCAGTTTTGCTGACGACACTGCTATCATGTACGAATCTGATTCCTGGGCAAGCTTAAAAGTTAAAGCGGAAACCGACTTTGTTGAAATAGGCATATGGTTCAGGTATAACAAACTCACTCTCAACTTAGATAAGACGAAGTACCTACTTTCACTTCCTACTCTAACAACTTACCTGATATGGGACCGCTATGTTTGGGAATGAACTCTGAAATTCCTGAAAAAGAGTCTATCAAATATCTGGGCATTGAAATTGAACGACTTCTCATGTGGGATGAACAAATCCGAAATATAATCAGGGAGTTGAGGAGACTTTTATACAAATTCAAATATTTGAAAGATTTTTTAGACAATAATCATCTTGAAGTTTTATGCTATCATCATCATCATTGGACGGGGGGAGGGAGAGTGAATGACTGTCATTTGGAAAAGTTGAATGTTATATATAGGGGAAACTCGTGGCAACAATTACAGGATGACTCAGAAAAAGACCTTAAAAATCTTAAAATTTGGCTTAACCACAATCTTTTAAGTTTAAATGTAAAAAAAACTAAATTCATTTCATTTTCACTTTACAAAACCGAACAGCCTCATTACAACTCACTCATGATACATGGTTGTAATAACGTAAACATATGCAACTGTCCTAATATAGAAAAAACATCAAATATCAAATATCTCGGTATCATACTCGATCAGCATCTAAGGTGGGATGAACATAGTGCACATGTTACAAAAAGGTTAAGACAACTAATCCATAAATTCTATAGCATAAGAGATATCCTGGATAAAAAAAATCTACTGATATTATACAACTCACTGGCGGAGTCTGTTATTAGATATTGCATTACAGCTTGGGGGGGCTTATTCAATAACACAATCTCGAAACCTCAGTCAACACAAAACACATTATTGAAAATAATAAATAAAAAAAACAAGCTTTTTTCTACCAATCAGCTATATAGGGAAATATTGGATATAAGAGGTCTTTATATCTACCAGTGCTTGGTTTGGATGTTCCATAATAAAGATAGATATGTCACCCTTAATACAAAACACACTAGATCCGTCGAAAATAAGTCGATTGCCTTACCAATTTATAGAAAAACTCACACACAAAGATTTATCTTCTTTTTTGGACCAAAACTTTATAACTACTTGCCTTATGACGTAAAAAATCTATATCGTCTATCTAATTACACAACTTCAATCAAAAAGTTTATACTTCAAAATGAATATATAAGACTTTGTTTTTAGAAAACAGGAGAATAATAAAATCTGTCTCTCCACTTCTCCAAATCCATGCACAAAATAACATCAAACCCTAACGTCCATCTCTCTCGTTCTCGTTCATACTTTCTCTTTCTCTCTCCTTCTATATCCTTCTATATCTTTCTCTTTTTCTCTCTCTCTCACTCCCTCTCTCTCTCTTTCTCTCCCTCTCTCTCTCTCTCTCTCGTTCACTCTCGTTTCTCTCTCTTTCTCGTTCCCTCTCTTTCTCCCTCTTTATTTTTTCTTCCCTTCCTTTCTCTCTCTTTCAATCGCTTCCAATCTACTTCTGCATCCTTATACTGTAGTTTTGAATTATCTGTACTGCCAATTAATTATTTAGGTATTTAGTTAATCTAGTCCACGCCGGGATCCAGTAACGCCACAACACAAGCATATTAATTGCTTAGGTGGGTCTCCTGTTTCCTGGGGTGAATCACAAAAATGTTGTAACAATTGATGTAAATTTTCTGAATGTCAATAAACTGAATGTCAATAAACTGAAACTGAATACAGAGATGGATTATTGAAAAAGTTTACGAAAAAATCTCAAATCATCCAAGTTTCTATTAAAAAATGCCAAAGTGTGCGATATGAGACAGCTGTACTGCCTCAATTTGTACATTATTCTCATTTAATCAATAAAACATATGCGTAATATTGTCTGAGAAAATCGTATTAACTAAGCGTAATTAAACTAATATACACAGAGAGAGTTAAATGATCAATATTTGACTAGTAGAATGTAAACTTATGAATATTAAGATTTGTTCAAAATGGAAAAACATAACATATAATAGTTATTTATGTACCAAGGGTATAAATAGATGTTTATTACCCTAGGGCGACGTTTTACGAACCCGAGTGTCTCTGGCCTGAGGGTTTGTAAGTCGCCCGAGGGTATACACATCTGTTTATGCCCGCGGTACATACATAACTTTATGTGATACTAGTTGGTTATTGCAATCCAATCTCAATACAAATCAGTATTTTAAAAAATCCGGTTTGAATTAATAACATTGCCATTTTATCATAGTAGACACTATCGTTGCTAGGTGAATGTTGACAAACGTAAATGTCATAAAATACAAATAATTTTTATATGTGTCAAAGTTAGAAGTCAAAATGAACGAAGATTTTGGAATTCCTGAAGAAATTATTGAAAAAGCAAAGAAAGCAACTGAAAATCTGTTGCCAAAATGTCTAAAGAAGCTTATATTTACATATATTACTATATTCCGATTGTAATTTCATTAATAAATGTTATTAAATGAGTTAAACAAAAAATTATTTCTCTTTATGCCCGCGCGGGCCATACAGTGAACTTTATGCCCGCACGGGCATAAAGTACGACATTAGATAGTTGGTAACTAAGAAATAAAAACACAATAATACTAGTACATAAAATGATATATAACATTACATTATATGGTGTTACAAACATATTATAATGATAAAACTTTCTGAACGCATATGATAAATATCACAATTTGTCACTATAATATTCTGGTAGGTATAAAAGTAAGCTTTTATACGCATATAAGTCTATTAAGTACTTGTTAAAACTTCGAAGGGTAAATCTTTGACTAATTTGAGATAAAAAGTTCAAATGAACATGACCGCAAACATTTCTTCTTGGAGATACAAGGTGTTGAAGTTGAAATTTTGTTTTGAATTACTTTCAATAATTTAGGCAAAAATAATTTTTTCCACAAAATTCGGTAAACGATTCTTTTTGAAGTGATGTATTAATTTCTATTTTGCAGTTAGCGGCGCTGCGTGCATTATTATTACATATTTATTTTAATTTGCCAGTTTATTTGAAAGTGAACTTTTGGGATTTTTTATATATAAATCTTATTTCTACACCTCTTTCAAGCAAAGATGGAATATTTTCCAACTTTTTTTCTAATTATTCGTCCAACAAAACAACCGCTAGACAGATTTTGTTCAAGGACATTTGACTTTCAATAACATTTACTGTCACTATTAGTTTACTTTGCCCGTAAATGGGATTAAATAAATGAATAGTAGGCCGTTATTGACAAGATGTTCCATGGTTGGCTTGGTAAGTTCAAGAGAGATTCAGAGTCAGCATATATTGTCATCGTACCGAATTTTGTCATGTCATGCCATGCCAAAGTATTGTGGTTCCATTTGCGTACACTGCCGAAATATTATGGCTTATCATATCATTAATATAGAGCAAGTAAATAATTGGCCCCAGGATTGATCCCTGAGGTACTTCACGTACAACTTTTCTCTTTTCAAGAGTATCATCGCTCACGATATTTTTCATTTCTGTCGAGACATGATATGAACTCTTGATGGCTTACACAGTCAAAATCATTCGAGAGGTCGAAAAACAGAGCTTCGCAACCTCATTTTCTTTCAGGCTCGGGTATTTTCCCCCAGAAAATAGAAAATTGCATCACTGGTGTCTTTTTTTTTCAATTTGATAACTGAAATGTTCTTGTTCAGTTCTTTCCAGTTATTTTACTTATATTTCGGAAAGTATAAATTGTATTTGAGAATAGTGAGTTGATTTTCAGAAAGTGTCGAATTTCGGAAAGTTGAAGATGAATTTGAGAAAAGTCAATTCGATTTCAGAAAAATCTACTGGATTTCAGAAACCATCATTTTAATTTCAGAATAGTCAACTGCATTTCAGAAAATGTCATATGTATTTCGGAAAGAGTCATTTGTATTTTGAATCAATCCCTCTTTACGTTTTGCGGCTAATTTGTTCCCAGTCCTCTCCTTTGTTGGCACAAGATACAATCCTTTCCTTACCTCGAGCTGTATTATATACAAAACACTGATCTACATGAAAGAAAATTTGCAAACATTCAAAAGAAATTCATCCTTTCACCAATATTCAATAAGAAATGAGGGGGCACTGACTATAACCCACCACAGATTGGCAAAATTTGAGAAAAGCCCTAGATATGCAGGAATCAAACTTTTCAACAGACTCCCAGAATCCGTACAAAACATGAACCTCAATAGGTGTAAAATTGAAATTAAAAAAATTTTAGTAGGAAAGGCATATTATTCTGTGGAGGAATACCTTAATGATTCATCAGGTTGATGTTTTCAGGATTGATTTATTATACTTACGTGTGTATTGTATTGTATGTAGTGTTTATATATTGTATTTATGTCTTTAATTTATTTATGCATTTTATTGACGATATTGATTTATATTGGTATTTTGTAAATACGACTGACGTGTACACCCATCCCCTAGATGGCTGCTGTTGCAAGTACAAATACATTTTATTATTATTATTATTATTATTTCTGTTGTAGGTTTTTCTTATAATCATTTCATGTCCTATATGTGTTCTGCATGGTAGACTAAAATACACCAGTGAAAATAAGTCATAGCCCATACCAAGACACTTAGAGCTCCATCTGATATCAATTCAAAAATCAACTTGGCTGACAATTAATTCCGTTAATTACCAACTTCAGCCGAGTTAAGTTAGTCTCGTACATGAATAGGGAACTTTTAAAACTTTTTAGAACAGTTATCGAGAAGATCAAAGATTGAAGAAAAATCAAGAGTTAATTTCAATTATGTGAAAATCAATCCATAGCAGATTTTATCATGTACGAAAATAGGCTCTATGGTAGCGATATTTAATAATGTCAATAATAATAATGTCAGCCGCGTGCAACTCTGGGTCAATCTCTTTTCAGAAGACTTGGATGATCACTTTATAAAATTCGAAACTTCTTCAATGAAACATCAGCAATTCAAAGATAAAATTTGTTTGATTCGAAAGTGCTGGAATCAAAAAGATGAGTTCTCCACTCTGCTAGAAGAGCTCTTGAATGTCCATTCCAAACATTTAAAATTTAGTTTGTTGTGATTGTGATGTGGAAAAAATGCTCTATTTTATTAGTTTTGTGTTTCAAAAAATTAATCACTTTTCATTTGAACGTTGGGTGTAAAAACACAATAATGATGTAAAACGCTGAAAGTAAATGGTTTGAAGGAAGTTTAATACTTTGATCAAAAATCCAACATTTCACCATTAACACGTCACCTTATCAATGGCGATTAAAAATTTTATTAGGCAGACAAACCTCAATCATAAAACTCACTTTATGTGATGTTTTACACCAGGTCGAGGTCGTAAAAGTTTTTATAATGTGTTTGAGAAATAGTGTTAGAAGGCAAGGAAGTTCGAAAAAAAATTATCCAGATGGGGTTTTAGATATTTTTTATCACTCTCATTCCAGTCTGTATTGTTCACACAAAGTTGTTATTCACGTTTATACGAATGGATTTCTCATTAATGGTCTCCCTCCATGATATCGTTCAGAGAAATGTGGTTTTGAATTATAATCCGTTTAAGTTGGCTCCTGCAGGGTTGCCACCAACCTGGAAATCTCAGGGAATTTATTTTTTTCAAAAGTGTCAGGGAAAAGTCAGGAAATTCGGGATAAAGTCAGGCAAATTTGCAGTTTTCCGTTGGTTTGTAGGAAATATGGTGATATAAATATTTTTTTGTAAATATTGAATTAATTTTCTGTTTCGTTCATTTCCTATATTTACTTATGTTAAACTATGAAGTAGTACAAGTCAAGTCAAAACAAACTTTATAGTAAGAAGTTGAACAAACTCATAGACTGAGATTCAACTCAATGATGACGTTAATAATAATTATAATTATTATTATTACTTTTTATTATTAATTAATCACAGAATAAATATTTTTTCATATTCTGTCTTCAAATTTTTCATATAAACGTCCGATTCCTCAAATCGATAGTATTAAGTCATAGAATATTATGAATTTAGGCAGGGATAACCTAGAAAAGTCAGAGAATTTAAAAAAAAAGTTGGTGGCAACCCTGCTAATAGGAACTAAAGGGTTCTGTCAGAAATGTATGATCATTGTAATCATTCAGAAAGATGGAATTATAGTGGAATTTCTCAAAAAAGTAACAAAAATCAATGAAAAGCGAACTGTATTTCAAAGTACCGACTACCATATACCAGACAATGGACGTCTTTGGATCTTAGGTAGGCAGTGCACATATGAGAGTATATTTTGTAAATATTGTTGAAAATTGTACTTTTCACAAAAGTGATAGTTTGCGACAAAATCCGTAGGCAAATACAAACTAAATTTTTTCTACGACTGTACTATGTGTAGTTTAAAAAAAATTTTGTTAAAATTGTTATTTCCGTCAACCGATTGCACCCCTACGCGCAACCCTCGGAAGTCTTCGAGAGACTTGTGTGAGCTAGGGAAGACGCAGCCCTTACCTCTTAACGTGTGATGCCATGCACAAGACCGATGACCATGAGAGGCTTTGAACCCTTGACCCTTCACTCCAAACGCTAACGTTCTACCAGTACGGCCACCACCAAACAATTTGATGTAGTCTATGACTATATCAGAAAGCATTCAAGTCAGTGTACCAATTAGAAAAAAGTTCATCAATAGAGTAACAAAAACAATTTTATGTGATCGATTGTGACCACTGGTATGGGGAAACAAATAACAAACACCATAAAAAATTAAAAAATGGCAAGATGTTAAAAAATATTTTATAATAGTTGCGTGGAATTAAATTTTGTGATTTAAAATTTATCAAAATTAAATTTGTATCGACCTTATGTCAAATTTATTTTCACTCAAGCAACGTTTGAACGAAACAGTGTAGAATAAAAAAATCATACAGTGCCCTTTATAAATCATGGGAACATATGAACAGTTAACATCAATAGAGTTACAGAAAAAAAATAGCACTGCATTTGGATCACCTACATATTATAAAAAGGTGGATCTATTAGACCTGGTGCTACCAAAATTGTATGAAACAAGGGCACTTCCTCTTGAGGGTAATTCATTTACATGAAAGGGCCGTGGTGGTCGGCTGGTAGAGCATTAGCCTCTCAAACGTAGGTTCATCGGTTCGATTCTCAGTTGGGACATGGTCTCGTGCACCACACTTTAAAAGTTAAGGGCTGCGACTTCCTTATCTCGCACAAGTCTCTCGAAGTCTTCTGATGGTTGCACGTAGGGGTGCAACAGGTTGACGGAAATATGAACAATTTTAACATGTGTTTCTTTTTGTCACCGACGTAGCGGTCTTTGCATTTATCTGATGTCAATGTTTCATCAGTATTTTGCTTTGGGAATTACTCATCATATTATCATTATTCGAAAGCGAGTATACAAGTTTTCTGACACAAAAAAAATTCAAAAAAACAAAATGTATCCAAAATTTTTTATTCAATATTCAAAACATCTTATATTAAGTGGCCCATTTAATAGCGGCAAACCACTTGACTTTTTTACTTGTTGTGCGATTCAGACGATTACTGAAAAGGGCTTATTCTAGCTCTATTATATCGTCATAACGTTGAAATGAAATTCAAAATGTCGAGGCCTACTTCAAAGTATTTTTAACGCCATAATTCCAACAAAAAAATTGCCAATCTATTGAATTTGACTACGCCACTGTGTTTATGCAAAAATTTCAAATTAGTATGGAAATTACATGAAGAAATAATAATAAAACTAATTTCATTATGTGACTTACTGCTTCGTTTGTGTACTTGTGGTGCAATAAACTTCACTAATGACTCGAATATATTTGACTGTTTCCATCTATTGTTTTGCTGACTTGTCATCTGCAGCAATATAAGTTTTGTTGAGGATATGCAAACTCATCAGTCACCTTGTATATTTGATATATTGATCAAGTTGTTGTTTTTATATTATTGTCTGTCAGTCTGTTAAAATAATGACTGTCACTCATGTGATGAAAAATTCTGTCTACGTTATTAAAGTTTACACCTGTTTTTATCAAGAAGTTCGATGAAAACAGATTTTCAAAGGACTTTGTTCAATAATTATGCTGTTTCTACATCTGATTGATATACTTTCATTTCATTTTCAACTGCAAGTGCCATCAATGTCCTTACTAATAATCTTTGGAATTTCATTCAATCGATACTATTCCCAATCACCAAATTAGACAATCAAATACTGCCCTATGCCCATATGAATAGAATAAAGATAAACAATGGAACAAAGTCAATTTCATACACCAAATAATTTGAAAAAATCATATAAAAAAATTGTTTCAAATTACATTTAAAGAAATACTTATTATAATGATGCTTTTATTTTAATGATGCAAACATTTTCAACTCGAATTATTTTGTTTATTGTGTTAGTTATAGATTTAGGTTTCTACTATAAACAGTTGGGGTCAATACAGATAATCATTTGTTTTCATCACAAACTCATATTAGAAAAAGTTCACATTCACTCCGTATTTTCTTTTTCAGATATCACCTCGGAAGGGATGAAAGCCGACAGGACCTCTTCCTAATGCCAACGGAAACATTTCCCACTTCAAAGATATGAGATAACCTCGAAAACGAACATCAAGAATAAAAATAAAGTGATCCAGGTCAGCAGTGAAAATAACCACGAAAATCAAAATTTAATCTTACCGCCTGAAAAACACTCGACAGTCATTTATTATTATGTGCTCAGTGCAGTTGTCGTGAATTAAGTGTGCTGTGTAGTGAAACTCGAGAAACAGTCGAAGGTAATAACCCAGAACTTCCTCGATTTATGGATGAAGTTAACAGGAGCAGCCCCGTTTTCGTTTAATCTTGTGAGTGAGAGCACTTTGAGCCATTTTGTTACTCTGGAAAATACATTCCGTGATAATGAACACAATAGGAATCACTGGTCTTTTTAGTATGGTATACTGATTTTTATGTCTAAGGAATCATACTTGTTATTGATATTTGGTTTATTTTTCAGTATAAAATAAGATAAAATCGATTTAAGTGTTGAAACAGTACCAATTTGCATTTCAAAATTTTGACGAATGATAATAAGTTTCTTTCAAAGACGTCACTTTCTTCACCATCAGAAATATGAAGTTCCGATTCCAACTTTTACTTTTTCATGGCTTTCGTCATAGATCATTTCTTCATTGGCACTCACAACCTATTCTGATGAGATTCTCTATCAGTCATGCCCTCTTTCGTATTTTATTGTTCTAAGCATTCACAGAGTTTGAACTGGAGGCAAGATGATGATAATATTGAAAAATTTTGTCTTATCTTTGAGTATACACCAAGAGGCCGCATTTTCCCAATTTCAAAACTTTTGCACCATTAGACTATTTCTTCAATTTATTATATTTATTCATGTAGCAATTCGATAAGAGTTGACGATTCAAAAGATTGTTTAACTATTGGTTAAAATGTGAGTGGGTGACATAGTAATGGTTATGAAGTAATTTTAAATTACATATACATTTTGTCCCTATGGACACAACTCAACATAAACTCAACATAAAATTTAATAAAGGTGATAAGAGAAAGAATGAGCATAGCCAGGTTATAGAAATGTGACCATATTGAAAAGTTCGATGTTTTCACTGATAAGTTTGTTAAGTGATAAGTCAAATTTGTTTTAGAATAAGTTCAAAGATTCACTATTTTCTACACCACTGAAAATCGGTTCCATAAAGAGTAGGACCAATCGAACAGCATATCACGCATCAGTTCGTATTGGTGACCTCTCAGTCTGGTGTATTTATCCATCTCATACTTGGTAGCATAATCAACCGATGTATGGGTCATCTCAATATCAAAGGAAACCTCATTTGGGAAGTTAAATCAGTTTGACATTTAGTTCAACACAGTTTTCCCATTTCCATTGTTTCTGAATTTTGTATTTTGTCTGAACCTGGATTAAACTAATTTTAAATTTTTTCCTGGCTTCTTAAGATTTCTATTTCATTTCTGGGTTCACAGCTAATATTTACTAGAATATTATGAACAAAATTCAAATCTCAGTTTTCCTCTTCACTTACAGGCAATGAACATGCACTTTCAAAGAAATTGTCGCAGGCATTCACAATCGATTGTGGATAAGTTCACCTTCGTGAACTATTTCACCGGGAATTCTTGAAAGTGTATCTTTATTATTGACAAATGCCCAGAAATTTTTTGGATCATCTTCCAACTTGATTTCAACATTTTGTAAATACAATTCATATGCCTCAGTTTATGTTTGATATGGACCCTCATTTTAAATTCTGGATAACAACTAATATTACCTGTGGTTTTGAACTTTCTGCATGACTTGGCCTTTTCTTCTACATTTGAAATCTCTACTTGGATACCAGACTGGATATTAATGTTCAAACTTGTAATGGAAGGGAATGACACAAAAAGTTTTATGAGAGAATCAAACCAAGAAAAGATAACTACGTAGATTCCATTATCGAAGAACTGTTTTTCTTCCAAATCAGACGAAATGGACACCGCGTGATTACCTCTTCTTAGGGAAGGATTAAGAAATAACTTGATTGATGCCGGACCATCTATGTATCGAGATAACAACAGTCCTCAGAACGCAGTTACTTATTGGGGAAAATTGATTAATTGCCCTTACATTTGTAAAAGGTTATAATAAAAAATATATTTGATAGAAGTCAAGGAACTGGTGAATTATTTTTTGTCTACCTGATATTATTCCCGACTCGATATTATTTCAAGACACATCTCATAACTTCGTGCCCTTTAGATCGAATCTGTACCAGTATTCAACTTTCGAACAGTACCAGGTCTCTGAGAATTCACAGCGACACTTTGAGATCGCAAGGATACCAACCCCTGTTCAGGAAAGACGTGAAATACTGCTATTGCCTTCGCAATTACGGATGTAATTTGCGTAGCGGAACGCGAGGAAAAATAATAAGATTCCGCGTTATTTTTGTCGCTTGCTCGTGAATACCTTTCAGGCAATTTGGCGCTCGTGTTCTGAAATAACACGGGCTTTCGAAACTTCCTGGATGGATCACACTGTTTCGAATATGAATGGCCGAAAGGGAAAGGGAACTGTTAAAGATCCGTTTGTACAATTTTTCCTGGGATATTCCACATTCCTAGTAGTTTGCATAAATTCCTGATAGTTAGCTTGTCTACAAAAACTGAAACTGAAAGGAATGCATATTTTTGGTATTTAAAATGAATAGACTAGGATCCAACGCCTATTTTCAAAAATGATCATTAACGGGCTGAATCTTCCTGAATAACTTCATTTTGCCGAGTCGCCCAACTTTTTCCTATACGAAAATTCTCGATACTGGTAGCTAATATACCTCGCAGGCGTCAATAATGTCGATTTGGTGAGTGCAAAAGAGTCATTAATAACAGTTTTTCAGTTAAACCTCGAGATAATTCGATAAAGTACTCGAAAAAACTTTTGTCCTACAAAATGGATGGTAAGACTGAAGAGTCCCCCACTCCCAACATGTACCAATGACGTGGCCATAAGAAATTATTAGTAACCAGCGGATTTTTTCACCGTTGCTTGGTTAATGTTTGTATAATGGAATGGTCATATTGTCCTACAAATTGAATGGTAGGTGTTCCCAGTTCTACGCTCCGAAATTGTCAATTCCATGGTAAAAAAAATGTATTAGTAACTATAGGACAATGATAAGACATGAAAGGTTAGTGCATTCTTCAAAAAATTATTCAAAATAACGAATTATTTCGAAAATGTGGTTTAGCTAATTTATTATACTTTTATTCGTGAAACAAACAATGTCAACGTAAAAACATTGAAATAAACAATCTGCTTTCCTTGGCGTCTTAAATGATGGCGCATTCGCTTCCACAGATGCAGATACTAAACCCAGTAAAATCTGCAACACCACATCGTCTGAAGGGTGAAATTTGTAATTGAAAACTTTCACAGAGGTAAAACGCATCGTGAAAATCTGCTCTAAGGTAAAATAGGATGTATGGTGTCTCCAGAGGCCTCAAAAAGTCCAGTTCGAAAGAAGATATTATATGATTGATAGCAAATTTCGATTTCCACTTCAAATAAACCCCGTGCACCTAATTTTATTCAAAAAGTTATTCAATAGAATTGAATTTAACATTTCAACTTCAATACCCTATATCTCCAAAACATTTGCGGGCTACTGTTCATTTGAATTTTTCATTCTGTATTTACAAGAACATAATGGAACACCCTGTATACCACGGCTTCTGCACGTAGGACTGAGAAATCCTACCTAGGACAAAGTGAACATTTGATTATACAAATATAAGGCAAGAAACGGTAGGAAAATCCGATGGGTACTGATGATTTCTTATGGCCACGTCATTCGTACATGTTGGGAGTGAGGGACACTTCAGTCCTACCATCCATTTTGTGGGAATAAAGTTTTTTTGAGTACTTTATCGAATTATCTCGAAGTACAACTGAAAAACTAACTGTTATTAATGACTTTTATGCACTCACCAAATCGACATTTGTAACGCCTGCGCATTTTATTAGCTACCACTTTCTGGAATTTTCTAAATAGTGTACAAAAAGTAAAGAGCAATAGAACAATTAATAAAAAATAATAAAACTGCTTATGTAAATTTTCCACATCTCAAATTCTATTTTTCAATACACGAAAAAATTTCATTGAACTTTTTGTAGATCTGTTTTGGAAAATAAAACCTTTCATATACATTTTTTCAATATCTCGTTTCGTTATCGAATTTTTAGTGTTTAAAAAACAAAATTACGGAAAATTCCAATTAAATTTTTTTAATCAAGATATGAAGAACTTTTATGAAAACTTTCTTTGATTCAGTTAGAGGACAATGAAATTCTTCATCTACATTTATTTTGATATCTCGTTTTGTTTTCGAATTTTTGTGTCTAAAAAACAAAAAATAAGGAAATTCTTTTAAGTCCACATCTCAATTTTTTTATTTCAAGATATGGAAAACTTTATCGGAACTTTTTGTGAACCTGTTTGGGGACAGTTAAACTCTTCACGTAAATTTTTTCGATATCTCATTCCGTTTTAAAAATTTTGGTGTTTATAAAAAAAACAGATAATTCTAAGTCCGCATCTCAATTTTTGTCCTCAAGATATGAATATCATTCATCGGAACTTTCCGTAGAACTATTTGAGGACAATAAAACTGTTTATGTACATTATTTTGATATCTTGATTCGTTTTCAAATATTTGGTGTTTGAAAAACAAAAAACAAACGTTAATTTCCACATTTCAAATATTTTTCGTAAGATATTTAAAACTTGTTCTCTAACTTTTTGTAAACCTTTTTGAGGACAATGAAACTATTCATATACATTCTTTCAATATCTCGTTTAGTTTTCGAATTTTTGATATTTGAAAAACAAAAAAACCGGATAATTCTTCCAAGTCGACAGCTCATTTTTTTCGTGAATTAGAGAAATGCTCATTTCTAAAAGTTTAGTCGATTTTTCCGAGTATTATGTATCACGTTATGTTCAAGTATAGATTTTTGTGATATATCGTTTCGAGTTTTTGGTGATTTAGACACAAAATACACTTAGCATTTTTTCTCAGTTTGTCTATCATTTTTCCACTTTTCAATCAAGTTGGAGTAAATTGGTTTGTGAAGTCGGTGAACGTCGGTGAAGTTCGTAAAGAAGTAGTCGAAGCGATTCAAAAAATTTCAAATTTGTCATTAGTACGGTCAATATCTCAATTTGTACGTTTTTTTATACATTTCCTGGGCCATTGATTTTTCCCAAAAATGTTCACCACATTTTTTATAGATTTTCTCAAAGCGGTCATTTGAGATGACTTGGTAAATTGTGATAGTATCTACCGTTCGGGAGATATCAGTTTTTTCGAAAACCCAAGTTTTTTTAAATTTTTTTGGTTTTCCTTGTTTTCCGACAGTTTCTTTGAAAATACCGAGTGAATCGATTCGTACATTTGAGTTATATCCATTGCAACCTTCGAAATTCAGTTTCAATAATCGGTTCGGTTTTTATTTGACTTTTTTACTTTTCAGAAAAGCCTGTTAGCATTTTTCGATTTTTCCAAATTATGCAAACTTTTGCTGGCAATGATATTCAATTCAAATGAACTTACGCTCAGCCAAAAAACAAACACACATGTAAATCTCGGATTTAATTTTTTTGCTTACTTTCTGGTACACACAAAATCCACGAAACTATTCTTCTTCTTCTCCTTTGCTTGTATCACGGGTAGAAGCTATGTCATCTCATTTAGTTTTCAAATGAATCTTCGTTTGGCCTACTGAGCATTTTGTATATTATTTTTTTATATTTTATGTTTATAATATTGCTCTGTTTATTTCGTTAAAACGTAATCATTAATATATCATTAGTTAACAATTTGAAAGAGCTTCGTGAAGCTTTTCTTGGGAGCTTCAATCGCACTTTGGACTTCCACCACATCATTATCATTGTTCCCATGGAATTGCTGTGGTGTTTAAAGACAATTATCATTATAATCTGTGCTTGCAATCACTTTGTATAGTATACTGCAGCCTGATTGAATCCAAGTCTATTTAACAGTTTAGCAAAATTTCTTGAAAATGAAGGGCTTTCAGTTGGCTATTTCCATTAGTATCCAAGTAAATTGCAACCCCGGTCCATCACTCACCCTGATGTCAGAGACAAAGTCCGGTTATTGCTGATGACAACCCCGAATGGATGGACCGAAACACCGCAGGACATCATTCAAATTTTAACCATCACCTCGCAAAGCTTTCGAGCTGAGGTAAACGAATTTTCCTCACAGGAGGTGCACATAAAGTTCGATAAAGGTTTTCAACCACCATGCGTGTTCGTTCAAACAACAAAGTGGAAATATTCTATCAATAAGAGTTTTCCTTTTTGTTGGAAAAGGTTAAATATGCAAATGCTGCTGGAAACTACCGTATTACATTTCTCCACTTCGTGAGAATGGGTATTTTGTTCTGATGAATTGGACAATAAATGGTGGTGAAAGATGTGAGTATTCTTCGCTTTATAGTCTTTCCACATATCCTCAACTGAACTTGTTATTTTCGTTTCTGAAGTTTCACGGGCACTATCAATCGATATCGCTTTGTCAAGATAATCTAATTTTCCTATTCTAGGTTTTTGTTGGGAATTTGCTGAATGAATTGGATCTGAATACTTTTTATGTGTGTATGTTGAATAAATACCTCCTCAAGTACGGTGGGGCAATACTGCCTTCGTGAATTTTTATAAAATGAAGTAACAAAAATTAAATAAATTTATTGTACTAGCAACAGCAACAATCTATGTGATGGATGTATATGTTAGTCACATTTTTCAAAATACTCATATAGTTCAATAAGAATCGTCAATATAATACATAAATACAATATATAAACAATACATAAAATACAATATACACAAGTATATATAAAAATCAAACCAAAAAATATCAACCTGATGAATCATTGAGATATTCTTCCACAGAATAATATGCTTTTTCTACTAACATTTCTTATTCAAATTTCATATCTTCTAATGCTCATGTTTCTTTATGCATTCGGAAAGTTTGTTGAAGAATTTGATTTCCGCATATTTGGGACTCTTCTCAAACTTTACCAATCTGTGGTGGGTTATATTTAGTGCTCCAGAATTTCTTGTTGGATATTCGTGGAAAATTGATATTTTTTTAATGAATGCAAATTCTCTTTGATGATGATCTGTATAAGTAAGTATATGCAGGGAAAAGTTGATATTTTGTGTTGCAAAAATATAGGTTCACAACTATTTTCGAACTCAAATTGTTGTGCAACAATTTGAGGGTTCTACCCAATAACTTTTCTCTTTATATTTTCATATATAGCCCCTCGATAAATCCTTTCTGATTTGTGTTTTCCTGGATAGGATTGTCACGCCGGTGGCTATAGCTGCCTCCGTGGCAACGTTAGTTGTTGCCTTGTAAATACAAGGTCTTCTAACAGAAGCCACAAATGTGTGGTTGGCTTCCTGTTGTGGACTTTCTTTGTTTTTATTTTTACATCCAAGTGTTGTACATCTTTGCACTTGATTTTACCGAACTGATGAGAGCTTAAGCTCGAAATACGTGTCTACGGTTGCACAACAATTTGAGGGCTATACCCAATAACTTTTCTCTGAAGATATCTCCATTCTCCGTTCTGCAGACGCACCATGTGTGTCGGAGAAACATGATTTTCGTTATAATTTTTTAAAATCTTTTCATCAATGAATAATTAATTTTTATGGATGTGTTCATGTCTAATTGATGAATGATTTTAATGTTTCATGTTGTTCACGTTGACTTCTACTTTTAACCTAAAGTTTATCTGTCCCGATGAAGGAATAAACATTTTTCCGAAAGCTTGACAATATAACGGAGTATGCCGCATACCCCAACTTTACGTTATTCCTTGTAACTCTGCTATAAAAAAAGATCGTATTTTTCCTCATAGCTAATCCTCAAACGATTCATTACCGACATTATAATAACTAGATATTGTAGGTATCATAAATATTTTGAACGTTAGATAGAGATTTATGCGTTGGGGTAGACGACATACCCCCCTCCGGCTCAAATGTTAAAACTTGCTCACCAAGTTTATCGACTCCGCGCATGCGTCACACGTAACAAATCGGTGCAATTGAGGTACCTACTTGACAGATTGAGTTCAATGACTGGAAAAGACGTACCTGGGTGCGAGTAATATCCTACGTTTTTGTGAGTTATTAGCCATGGCTAAACAAAAATATTTGACTGGCGATGAAATACGAGAAAATCGTTTGTACCAATTACAAAAAATTCATTTGTGTAATTCATAGGCAAATACGCAAAGAATGGATGTGCCCTGAATGTGGCGAATGTGGTGAAGAATAAACTCATAATAATTTTTTTAAACCATTCATATAGGTATCGTACAATGTTCGTTATCTATGTTATGTTTAATTTTCATAATATAATATTCTTCCAAAGTTAACCTAAATTTATTCTAATTCTTTTAATTCTTGCTCATTAGTGCAATTTTAGAATGGGGTGGCACTCCTACCCCGCACCGGCGACTACGGAATTTCTATGGGCCCCGTCACGAAAAGGTTAATAACAATTTTTCGAATATAGGTCGGCATGCCTCTCTATAATTTGCATTCGCACTTATTCTCACTACTTTTTTCTGCAACTTGAAAGCTCTTTCAGAAGATTAGGAGTTTCCCCACAAGATAATACCATATCTGAGATGGGAGTTGAAGAACGCGTTAAATGTTATCAGAAGAATGGTAGGACTTTCTATGGGTTTTGATTGTGAAAGCCTGGAGTATATGTTGTCAATATGGTTGTACCAGTTGAGGTTATCTATCATCTATGGTGATCCCAAGTAGATTTACCCTATCGCCATTTGTTATTCTATTATTGAACGAAAAGATTAAATTTTGAGTTATGTGACTGTTTAGAAGAAGAATGTTTTATTGTTGTGGTGGAATTTTGACAGTCTTTGTCGAGCCTTCCTTCAGACTCTTTCGCCATAATATGAAAATAAACTCGTTCAATGTTTAGTTAACACGCTTTCTTGCAAAACAATCGGCAATTTTCATACACTTACGCAAAACAACTGAAATCTTGCATATATCACTATTTTTAGATTAAAAAATGATTCATTCAGAAACAGCTTTCATCTCTTCCCTTCTTACTTCCTGACGAGAAAAGACACGTCACAAGTATAATTATTCATCATCATAAAAGCACATCCACTCATAAAAAAATGTAATTTTGCAGAGCGTGTTCTTGCACGGGCTTATGATTTATATTTTCAAGCTGCGTAAATCTTCTCGAACATTTTCATCACATGCGATAGATAGCAGCGGCAGCTTTCCTGAAATGCGTGATAAATCAGAGGGTAACACGTTCATGCCGCACACTGAAATATTCACATTTCCCGCATATTGCGATATGCACGTTGAGAGCGCGATTTATGTTTTCAATTTCAGATTAATAGTGCTTTTGTTAGCCATGCTGAAAAAAGTAAAAACGGCGAGTTGGGATTTACCTTCCAATTTGCATTGAATCAATTCGGTTCCACTATTGAGTCTGCTGATTAGCGTTCGGAAAGAACTGTTGATTTCGAAGTTTCATTAAAACGCATGGCTTTCAGCAGAGCTACTGAAATATTTCGACAGTCTGAATTTCGAAAAGAAAATAATGATTCAGTATGCATAGGTGAAATTGAAAATTTGGCAGTGAATGTCGTATTGTGTTCAGGAATTAGGGTAGTGTCCTAACATTTCTACTGGCAAGTCTCAGGTGGATTGAACATTCAATTAATTGAAGATCAGATTAGAATGACTCTTGATGTCCCCTCCACTTATCTATTTAAATGTTATTTAGAGCGCTGGTAGGCCGTTAGAGTGTGAATTCTCTAAGCTAGTGAAATTATAAGTTTTAGTAGAATTCTTCTAGACTTCCATTGTCCAGAAACAAAGAAAATAAATTATTTGCATGTGTTTGAGTCACGACGTTTCAACAGTTAACATCTACTGTCGTTATCAAGTGTGTGCATGCGACAAGATATCCCGGATACTTATTATATAGCATGCAACTAATGAACCTGCTATAAAAGTAATTATGATCTTCGTGGGGTCTCTCTCAGGTCATAAATATTCATTAATGTGATACACCGACTTTTTTGGTGGCTGTTATTATTGATGACCGATCTTGACAGGTCTTGACACAGAGAAATCTCAATCGATCTAGCTGAGTGATAATTGGCTTCCACACATTACGAATCTCTATGCTCGGCTGACTGAACACGTCATTATTCTGTTTTGTTATGTTCAATTTATAAGGTAAAGCCTGTCGTTGTTTTGTGGTAAGCTAAATCAATGAGTCGCTCTGGGACAGCAAGGTTTCGTTGGATTTTTCAGTTGGCTCTGGAATACTTGTTTAAGATACTGCTGCCCACCCCTTCGGCAGACCTAGACGCCCCGCTGGGTCTGCCGTCGCGTAAAAAGAAAGAAGCGATGGCGTCCCATCTGAGAATGCGTGACTCAGGGAGCTGGCGAGGAGAGGGGTACACAGGACATACCGAAATCGCTGTGGTAGCGGAGAAAGAAATCCCACTATCCGCTATCAAAGGATACAGGCAGAGGATAAAATCAGGTGGAAAAGGACGATCTCGCCAGAGATCCCAGACAGGAGAGAGTGGGAAGAGGAAAAGTTGATATTTTTTCCAGAAAACCTGGTCTGTTTTACAGACGGGTCCAAACTGGAAGAAGGACAAGCCGGAGCAGGTGTTCACTTGGAAAGCGGAGAGAAAAGAGCCTATGCGCTGGGTTCTCTGACAACAGTTTCCCAAGCAGAGGTGTATGCCATCCTGGAGGCAACCAGAATTGAAGAGGTGAGGTCCGCTATCAGAGCTCTGCGTGCCACCAGAACCAGATCAAAACTGGTTCAGGAATGCAGACATACCCTGGAGAGTCTTGCGACTGAAAAGGAAATAACGCAGATGTGGGTCCCGGGCTATGCAAGGATTGAAGGCAACCAGCAGGCGGACCAGCTAGCCAAGCAAGGAGCCGGAAAACTACTACGGAGACTAGGAGACAAGTAACAATGGCACTGAATGAGTGGGCCGTTGATACATTAGGAAGAGAGTGGAGAGGGATAGACGGCTGCAGGCAGTTGAAGCAGATGATATCGTGGCCCGACAGGGCAAGGACGGCCAAAATACTGAAGCTAAGCCGCAAAGAACTCCGACTGTTGGTGAAAGTTCTAACCGGCCACTGCGGCCTCAGAAGGTACCTAGCTAGCCAAGCAAGGAGCCGGAAAACTACTACGGGCATGAACCCGCACTTGGCATAACTAGGAGACAAGTAACAATGGCACTGAATGAGTGGGCCGTTGATACATTAGGAAGAGAGTGGAGAGGGATAGACGGCTGCAGGCAGTTGAAGCAGATGATATCGTGGCCCGACAGGTCAAGGACGGCCAAAATACTGAAGCTAAGCCGCAAAGAACTCCGACTGTTGGTGAAAGTTCTAACCGGCCACTTCGGCCTCAGAAGGTACCTGGCTCTCATCAGAGTTGAGGCAGATCCACTATGCACGGAATGTGGTGGGGAGAAGGACTCCTTCCACTTCCTGTGCGAATGTGGTATTTATGGCAGGCTCAAACAAAACGACTTCGGAGCTGCCACTATCAAGGAGGGAAAATTGCACTCATTTCGACTTTCATAAGAAGGTCGAAGAGGTTCAAGCAGGTATCCGACATAGGATGAGTGAAGATCCCGGGGATGGTGAAGAGGACCTACTGGGGCTTAGTCGCTGACGCTTGCGTCCCCCACCCATTACCATTACTGCTGCCCATGTATCATCTACAAAGCTTCAACGATTCTGGAATATTATTATTCTCTCAAGGATGTTCTGCAGAAAGTGTAACGCTTGGCCACGTAGATACATGACTAGTGAAGTAGCCATTTCCTCATCAGACCAGTCGTTTGAGTTTGCTGCTGCTTCAAATTGACTTCGAAAATTGCCTATAAAATGTAGAAGGCCTCAAAATATTTACTTGTGAGATAAGGGAGCTTACGAGGGCTGTTTGGTAACTCCGTGACTATTTGAATAAAGAAAAAAAAAATTGGCAAATAAGCGTTTTATTTTTCAACATAATCTCCTTTTAGATCAATACATTTAGTCCAGCGTTTTTCCAGTTTTTTTATTCCTTCCAAATAATAGGTTTTCTCAAGGCCCTCAAAATAGGCGTTTGTTTCGGTTATAACCTCTTCATTCGACCCAAATCTCTTACCACCCAGCCATTTCTTCAGGTTTGGGAAAAGAAAATAGTCGCAAGGGGCTAAATCTGGAGAATATGCTGGATGGGGTAGTAGTTCGTAGCCCAATTTATGAATTTTTGCCATAGTGACTACACACGTGTGCACTCGTGCATTGTCTTGATGAAGCAGCACTTTTTTTTTCGCTAAATGTGGTCGTTTTTGCCTCAAATCAATATCGAATCTGTCTAAAAGCTCTGAATAATATTCGCCGTTGATCGTTCTACCCTTCTCTAAGTAATCTATATGAATGACACCGCGTGCATCCCAAAAAACTGTGGACATAACCTTGTTGGCTGACAGACGCACCTTAGCCTTCTTTGGTGCACGTTCACCAGTTGACACCCACTGTTTTGATTGTTCCTTGGTCTCTGGGGTATTGTGATGGATCCATGTTTCGTCTACGGTTATATAACGGCGTAAAAACTCGCCCGGATTGCGATTGAACTTTGCCAAACACTCCTTTGAAGTGGTCACACGGTTGCGCTTGTGGTCGAGTGTGAGCAATCGCGGCACCCATCTCGCGGATAGCTTCTTCATGTCCAAATATTCATGTAAAATGTGATGTACTCGCTCAGTTGAGATGCCTACAGCCTCAGCTACCTCACGTACTTTTATTCTCCGATCGTCCAATATCATTCCATGGATTTTATCGACGATTTCTGGCGTGATGACCTCTTTTGGGCGACCTGAACGTACGGCGTCACTTGTGCTGGTACGACCACAACGGAACTCAGTAAACCACTTCTTAACCATTGAAATTGATGGTGCAGAGTTCCCATAGTATTTATCAAGTCTTTCCTTGGTTTCAGTTATGGTTTTTTTACGCAAAAAATAATGCTTAATCAACACACGAAATTCACTTTTTTCCATTTTTGTTAAAATTCACGAGGTTGTCTGCTTCTAATTGCTGTCAAACACAAACCAAATGTCGCAGCTTGCTCAAAATTTGACAGTAGTCTATTGAAAGATGGTGGTTGACAGCAGCAGTGTTGCATTTAAAGTTACTGCGCGGGAAATTTAAAAAGTCACGGACTTACCAAACAAGCCTCGTAACTTAAACATGGAGTAGTAACATCAATATTCAAAAAGGATTATCCCCTGTGTAAAGACGAATACCAAGTGTTATCAGCAAAGTAAGTAATAGAAAGAACTATGTACTAGTGCTAGGAATCGCACGTGAAAAGGAAAGACCTCGGTAATCCCTGGATAGCACAAGTTTCGACTTTTGAGGGCTGCCATTCATGAGGGGACGGCAGCTGGTTAACGGAAAAAACAACACTAACAATTGTTTATGTACAACAGACTCATATCCTATCTTGATAAACATGAATTCATTGTGGACTCCCTGAATTGATTTCATCTAGGATGATCGACAGAAAGTGCTAGTTGCAAGTTTGTTGAATACGTCTACAAGTATCTGGAACAGAGGAAGCTCGTAGGTGCACTCCTCTTCGACCTGACCAAAGCTTTTGAATGTCTCGATCTCAGTTTCACAGAAACCAAGTTATATTCGCTGGGAATTCGTAGTGATATACTATCATAGTTCAAGTCTTATTTGAACAACAGAACAACTGTTTTAGAATTCGAGAGGGTTGATCTAGGAGTCCCTCAGGGTACCGTAATGGATCCACTGATTTTCATCTTGTTCTTAAATGACTTACCTATGCACTTAGAAACAGATTGTCTGGTAATATTTTTCGTGCGAACCGTAGCTTCAATTAAATATTTGTTACTGCAGTATTTGGATACATAGAAAGCTGAAATTTCGGATGTTGTTTGACAATTGACTGTTCTGATTGGTTGAAAATCAAACGAAAAATATAAACAGTGTTAGTCCCGTATTTATTTAGTGGCCCATCATAAAAGTGTTGTCAATGTTCCATCTACCACATCACACTTTCATATACTGCACTCAGTCATCATATATCCATCCAAAAAATTCATCCACGAGAGCTATCATGTGGGCGTAAGCCATTTTATAGTAAATTCCATTTTTCCACCACAGTGCAAAATTCTCCATGAACGTGAAAACAACAACGACGTTTCATGCCTGGATTATCCCACCAAACCAACTCATCCAAGAATTTATTGGGCTGAAATATATTCGCTATTTTTCTGAATGGCGTCACGTTATTTGTTTGATTTTCACGACCCATTGCGTACTGGAAAAGTTCATTGAAAATATCGATGGGTTCCAGAAAATGCAATCAATGTTTAGTGATTGTTTTCTGTATTTGGACATTGGGTAGGACTTTATTGGGAAATGAAATAGATTCATTTAAAATCGACGATTTTTTTTAGTATCGATTGATAGATAAATAGATAGCTTTTTTGATCCTTTATATTATGTAGATGAGAATGGATCATATTTCTTTGGCATAGACTATGTATATGCATAATAGGTAAAATAAGTAAGTGAGTCATGGGAAAAATAAGGGTCAATCAATCGTGAGACAAAAATTCAGAACCACCTATTGAAGCCAAAACGGTGTCGGTGTCTACTGATTCGGTGTACCCTGGGGTTTTCTCTTGACCAATAATGTGACGATAAAACAAAACTGGAAATTGAAAAAATTCAGTTTTTCCATAATACCTAACTTGAAAATCTAAAATATTTTTGGAAATTTCCTACTTCCATGCGCAACTTTATCTTCGACTTACCGTATGTTGATTAGAAGGCAAGTATGTAGGTATATAATCACATGTTATAATCGAAACTATTCAACAAATTCTGAAACTTTCAGTATAAAATAGAATGAAGTGGATTATTCGTTTACTGGAGAACATGCATTTCCATGAAATAAATTCGATCGCGTTAATAGATTTTTGTGGTTAATATTTTCAACTCTCACTTCCAGCATTATCACATATCAAAATGTAATATATACTTCATTTACAGACAAAACAATCTGCTAACAATACAAGTTTAATTACTTGTTTAATTACATCAACTAAATGAATACCTTGGAGCATATTAGGTTACTGCTTCATACACTTTCTCAAAATACTTGATATGAAATAATTTTAGTGAGATGTTTACTATAGGTTGCTGATTTTTAGTTCTACTTCTGAATTTGGTAATTGATTTCTAATTTATTTATTTTATTACATATGCTCAACTCAACGTTCACATGCGGAGTATTGCCTTCAATTCAATTCAAATTCGACCCCCACCATTGGGATCTCCTAAACTACAGGATATACGTCGAAGCTTAAATTGGGACAAAGTTGCGTATTCTGGTGCTTAACAAAATACTGGTTTGAAACTTGGAAAATTCCGAGTATTTCCGGAAATATCGGGAAAAAACTGAAAATCGGAAATTTCGTTTTTATTTTTTTCTATCGTTATTTGACAACATAGCTCAAAACCAAAAGTACATTTTCATTGGTACTTTTTTCAGCTACACGTTTTCATGTTCAGATTTACTATCCGACGTTTCGTCTTCTGGCATTCATCATTAACTTTTTTTTCTGTTATGGGCTCCATATTGTTTTTTTATACAGAAAAATAGTGATTCTCATTCTGATTTCATTGATGTGTAATTTGTTATGATTGGCACTTCTGAAACCACAGATATTAATAAAAAACAACTTCATCTGAGATGGTCATATCCCCATCGAAAAATTTTGTTTAATAAACACTAGTTGTCAGAACTTATTACCAGAAACCAGCAGCTGATTGTATCCATATATTCCTCGAATTCGTTTCTTAAGAACCGAAGATAGGTTTCCCCGTTCGAAGTATTAGAGAAGAAATGAGGTCCAAGTATTCGGTCGTCATAAATTCCAGCCCACACATTCGAACGAAACCGAACTTGTGGTCTGACTTCTCTGAAGTATCGTGGATTTTTTTCACTCCAAATGTCGGTCCAAATAATGTTTTTCAAGAAGTTTGTAGGGTCTACCCTATTCGAGAGCCAGCTACAAAATTCCATCCTTCTCTCAGGATCACCTGAATGTAATTTTTGTGAAATATGTATCTTATAACATTTCAAACCACTTTTTTTGAATTCCCTCCAAACGCTCGTCTGTGGCACATCCATTTCTGCCGAGACTTGATGTGTTTAACGATAGAAAAAAATAAAAACGAAAATTCCGATTTTCAGTTTTTTCCCGATATTTCCGGAAATACTCGGAATTTTCCGAGTTTCAAAACAGTATTTTGTTAAGCACCAGAATACGCAATTTTGCCCCAATTTAAGCTTCAACGTATCTCCTGTAGTTTAGGAGATCCCAATGGTGGGGGTCGAATTTGAATTGCCCTGTAGAAAGAAGCAATAGTTACACCTGTAAAAAAAGGAGGCAATCATAAAAATACCAACAATTATTATAGACTAATATCTGTGATAAGTAACTTTTACTTATTACGAAACCTCTGTAATTTAAAATTTTCAGCTAAGTATGCCCTTTCCCGCCTCAATCTTAAGCCTGAACTTATACAAATCACATATTTTCGAAATATGCATAAAATTTTAGATATTTAGACCGAATTTCAAGTTTATCTGATGACTTTGCATTTTTGGTGATTTTAATTTAAGGTAATTTAAAATTTTAAGACAGTATTTTTTGCTAAAAATAAATGATTCCAAATTTTGCACCTCTTAGGCCCTTTCCCAGCTCAACGTCATGTCTGAACGTGTGAAAATCACCTTTTTTCGGAATCAGCGTGGAATTCTACGTATATGGTGCGAACTTGAATTTGATCTGACGTCTTTGCATTTTGGGTGATTTTTAGGAGATTCAACTATTTTGGAAAAAAAAATTTTTTTCCTTTTAACTTCAATATACTAATTCAACCATTCTGAATCGATTGGCGTCGGCAAAAATGCTCTAACCGTTCTCGAATTCAATGGATCGAGTTGAATGAGTCGTTTTTTCCCAAAAATGATTTTTTTCAAATTTTTGAACTCAGTTTCGTAAAATTTCAATACTATTGTGTATGCATACCTAATTTCGAACGTTTATGCACACTGAATTTCAAATCGTTTCCGCTTTCATTAAAGATTTCGTAGGTTTCTTACGGAACTTCTGAAATTCAAAATTTTAAACCTGTTATGCCCAAACGTCAAACTTCACTTATATGGACCAATTTTCAAGTTGATCTGACGACTTTGCATTTTTGGTGATTTAAGCGGTCTATCCCGTACGACTATATTGGGATAATATTTTTTTCTCCTATCGACCTGATTATACTAATTCGGCCATTCTGAATCGATTGACGTCAGAGTTGTTCTATCTACAACTGTTTTCGAAATGAATGTTTCAAATCGAGTTGAAAGAGTTTTTTTAGCTGATTTTTTTTCCAAAGTTTTGACCGTTTATGCCCTCATCAACATCATGCCTAGACGTACACAAATCAAATATTTTTGAAATCATCGTGAAATTTTGAGTAATTTTTTTTATTGACTTAAATGTACTAATTCAGTATTGCCTTCAATTCAATTCAAATTCGACCCCCACCATTGGGATCTCCTAAACTACAGAATATACGTCGAAGCTTAAATTGGGACAAAGTTGCGTATTCTGGTGCTTAACAAATTACTGGTTTGAAACTTGGAAAATTCCGAGTATTTCCGGAAATATCGGGAAAAAACTGAAAATCGGAAATTTCGTTTTTATTTTTTTCTATCGTTATTTGACAACAGAGCTCAAAACCAAAAGTACATTTTCATTGGTACTTTTTTCAGCTACACGTTTTCATGTTCAGACTTACTATCCGACGTTTCGTCTTCTGGCATTCATCATCAACTTTTTTTTCTGTTATGGGCGCCATATTATTTTTTTTATAAAGAAAAAAATAGTGATTCTAATTCTGATTTCATTGATGTGTAATTTGTTATGATTTGCACTTCTGAAACCAGAGATATTAAAAAAAAACAACTTCATCTGAGATGGTCATGACTCCATCGAAAATTTTTGTTTAATAAACACTAGTTGTCAGAACTTATTACCAGAAACCAGCAGCTGTTATAATTAACAAGGAGAAACGTATCCATATATTCTTCGAATTCGTTTCTTAAGAACCGAAGATAGGTTTCCCCTTTCAAAGTATTAGAGAAGAAATGAGGTCCAAGTATTCGGTCGTCATAAATTCCAGCCCACACATTCAAACGAAACCGAACTTGTGGTCTGACTTCTCTGAAGTATCGTGGATTATTTTCACTCCAAATGTCGGTTCAAATAATGTTTTTCAAGAAGTTTGTAGGGTCTACCCTATTCGAGAGCCAGCTACAAAATTCCATCCTTCTCTCAGGATCACCTGGATGTAATTTTTGTGAAATATGTATCTTATAACATTTCAAACCACTTTTTTTGAATTCCCTCCAAACGCTCGTCTGTGGCACATCCATTTCTGCCGAGACTTGATGTGTTTAACGATAGAAAAAAATAAAAACGAAAATTCCGATTTTCAGTTTTTTCCCGATATTTCCGGAAATACTCGGAATTTTCCGAGTTTCAAAACAGTATTTTGTTAAGCACCAGAATACGCAACTTTGCTCCAATTTAAGCTTAAACGTATCTCCTGTAGTTTAGGAGATCCCAATGGTGGGGGTCGAATTTGAATTGCCCTGTAGAAAGAAGCAATAGCTACACCTGTAAAAAAAGGAGGCAATCGTAAAAATACCAACAAATATTATAGACTAATATCTGTGATAAGTAACTTTTACTTTTTACGGAACCTCTGTAATTTAAAATTTTCAGCTAATTATGCCCTTTCCCGCCTCAATCTTAAGCCTGAACTTATACAAATCACATATTTTCGAAATATGCGTAAAATTTTAGATATTTGGAATGATTTCAAGTTTATCTGGTGACTTTGCATTTTTGGTGATTTTAATTTAAGGTAATTTAATATTTTAAGACAGTATTTTTTGCTAAAAATAAATGATTCCAAATTTTCCACCTCTTAGGCCCTTTCCCAGCAACGTCATGTCTGAACGTGTGAAAATCACCTTTTTTCGGAATCAGCGTGGAATTCTACGTATATGGTGCGAATTTGAATTTGATCTGACGTCTTTGCATTTTGGGTGATTTTTAGGGGATTCAACTATTTTGGAAAAAAATATTTTTTTCCTTTTAACTTCAACATACTAATTCAACCATTCTGAATCGATTGGCGTCGGCAAAAATGCTCTAACCGTTCTCGAATTCAATGGATCGAGTTGAATGAGTCGTTTTTTCCCAAAAATGATTTTTTTCAAATTTTTGAACTCAGTTTCGTAAAATTTCAATACTATTGTGTATGCATACCTAATTTCGAACGTTTATGCACACTGAATTTCAAATCGTTTCCGCTTTCATTAAAGATTTCGTAGGTTTCTTACGGAACTTCTGAAATTCAAAATTTTAAACCTGTTATGCCCAAACGTCAAACTTCACTTATATGGACCAATTTTCAAGTTGATCTGACGACTTTGCATTTTTGGTGATTTAAGCGGTCTATCCCGTACGACTATATTGGGATAATATTTTTTTCTCCTATCGACCTGATTATACTAATTCGGCCATTCTGAATCGATTGACGTCAGAGTTGTTCTATCTACAACTGTTTTCGAAATGAATGTTTCAAATCGAGTTGAAAGAGTTTTTTTAGCTGATTTTTTTTCCAAAGTTTTGACCGTTTATGCCCTCATCAACATCATGCCTAGACGTACACAAATCAAATATTTTTGAAATCATCGTGAAATTTTGAGTAATTTTTTTTATTGACTTGCTTTGTTTAGGAATAAACATATTTGTTCTTGAAAAATAAACGTGTACCTTCCTCTGATCATTTTAGTTGAAATTATAAGGGTAAAAATTTTGTAACTTTGGTATTTGTATCATGAAAACTCTGAAAAATTTGAATTATCGTTGCGGCTGAATTTTATATTACAAATTATAATTGTTATTGAGTTATAAGAATCACATACGGATCATTCTGAATTTTTAATTTTTCGATTTTCAGACGTGGTTTTGAAAACAGCTTCATTAGTGAATTTGTAAAAACTTTTATCTTGAAGGAACAAATTGTTGGAATGGGTAACATTGCTAACTGAATTCAACAATTTCAAATAAACTATCTCATTCAATATTATCAGCAGTAAAATAATTGGATCTAATCAATGGTTTCAAGTTATGCTGACGAAGTTGAAATTACTACTGCTACTACTATTTGAACTGAAGGCCAATAAACAAAAAATAGAGCAATATGGTAATTACAGTTGCAACATGTTCTATTAGACTGTCTTCCTGAACTTTAAACAATTCCCAATGTTCACTACAAAAAAGACTCAGGTAATAGTAACATTATTTCTCTGTCTGACAAGGAGCCAGATGATGGACGACAGAGGAATGACGATTCTCAATGTTTCCGTGGAATAGTCTACCGAGCCCCAATTCCATAATCTCACATTTCACATAGGGAATACACGACAATAATATTAAACTTTATATAATTTTTTAACGGAAACTGTACAATCGTTCCTGAAAGAACTATCGGAGGAATGATATTTCTGATATCACCAACAATATCCTTTCAAATCCACCAGTTACTTTTATCAACAACCTTATTATTCAACTTGCCTTCTGTAACAGAAACAACTGAAAAGACGTCATCTGATGGATATTTAGTGAATTTTGAAATTGTGACAGAGAAATGACGATAAAAGCTAGGGACATTGAATCTCACTTAATTTAGTAAAAATCTGAAAAAGTGAAATAATTTCCAAAGTGTTTTTGCTTACTATTCAAGTGTTGTTCACAGCTCACAGTTCACAGTTGCTTATTTATTATACAGGGTGTTTGGTAGCTGGGTGCAAACCTTCAAGGGGGTGATACACTAGCCCATGTAGAACATATTCATACAAACATTTTTATTTTCTAGCGCGTTTTTGATTTTTGAGGGAACTTTTACGATTTTTAGTACAAAAACCCAAAATTGGTCAATTAAATGCTAATAACTTCTAATCTTAACAGAAATGTCCGGTTTTTTCATTTATTTCAGTAGTCTTATGTGTCCCCAATCGTACTACAGTAGTTTGAAGCACCATTGTGTCCAAAAAAGTTATGTACAGAGCATTTAAACTTTACAAAAAAAGAAAGAAAATAAAAAATCTGACCTTTGATGCCAATTAAAAAAATAAATAAAATACATACAGGTGTTCAGACACTTTTAAAAACATGCGTAGTTATTGCTCTTTCGTTTGAGGTATCATTTATCTAGCTAAGTCCAAAACTTTTTTTATTAGGGTGCCTGAACCAGTTTAGGGTTGTAAATATGGATATTTGAAAAATTAAAAAAAAAAGTAATTTAAATGAATTTTAGCTCGAAAACCTTTAAACTGAAATCCTAAAGCAATATGCGATATTATTTTTAGACTTACATGGAATAATAAGAAACTTAGCCCAACTTAAAAGAAGAGAAAACTGAACAAAGGCCGGTGGCGGTGGCATTTTACAACAAAGAATTTGACCTGAAGTTAGTCATTAATTGGAATGCATTCTTTTGTTATGATTTAGACCTTATGCTGGGGCCATAAAGTTGCTTTTGAGTTTATCAATTTTTAGGTACCTGAGTTGAGTAATCATCTTGGAACCCTCGCCGGGTCGATTTGGTTGGCCAAACAAGTTCTCTAGTCACTGCTTTGCCCCTTCGAGTTGCGAGTAGACGTTGGTTTTGTGTTCCCCATTCACCGTGTTCAGTTGTAGCCTTTCGCTCCTGCACGTGTTGTTTATTTTGGACTATCGAACTTTTTGTTGTGTGTGCTGCCATGGCTGAGTTTACGAGTCATGAACAAGCCGATATCATTTTTATGTATGGCAGAGCTGATGGTAACGCATCTCTGGCACGACGTTTGTACCAAGAACGTTACCCGAACCGCAGGTAAATTAATTTCTAATTCTAGCGGTAGTTAAATTTTGCCATTTTCACCTTCAAAAGACGTTAAAAATGAGTTATTTTATTGCAGGGTGCCTAACGTCCGTGTGTTTTCCAACACATATCGTAGGCTGTCTGAATCTGGTATTCATCATGCTGAACCTGCCGTAAATCCAGGAAGACATAATGTCAATGTTGAGGAGCAAATTCTCGCAGCCTTCGACGCGGATCCCACCATCAGCATCAGAGTTGTAGCGAGAGATTTAAACCTTTCGATATGGAAAGTGTGGAATACGATGCACAACGAAAAGAAATATCCGTTTCACGGCACGGGTGTGCAAGGCTTGGAGGAAACGGATCCGGCGAGACGGATACGGTTCTGCCGTTTTTTGCTAAACGCAGATATTGACGACGCGTGGCTCTTAAAGTCCATCCTCTGGACTGACGAATCGAAGTTCTCCAGGGAAGGAATTACTAATTTCCACAACCTTCATGAATGGGCTGATAAGGACAGCAATCCACATTGGAAAAAACAGGTAAATAAATGATTTTTATTATTATTATTTTATTACCCATGTTCAACACGTGTTTAATTACCTAAATTAACTAATTTTATTGCATTTTTGTTTCAGATTTCTTTCCAAAGACAATTTTCAATAAATGTGTGGGCTGGGGTCATCGGACGCACATTGGTTGGCCCACACATTTTGCCTGACAATTTGAATGGACAAAATTACCTCGAATTCATGATAAACGACTTACCAATGTTACTATATGATGCCGAAGTGCCAATATTGGACATGGACAGGCCGATCACATTTCAGCAAGATGGATGCCCAGCACATTGGGCTGTAAGCGTCCGCGAACACCTGAACCGCTGTTTTCCTGGCAACTGGATCGGGAGAGACGGACCCATCCCCTGGCCTGCCAGATCGCCCGACCTGACTCCGTTGGATTTTTTTGTGTGGGGTCGGGCGAAAGAACTCGTATACAAAACAGAAATCACCACGAGAGAAGAATTACTTCAGCGAATAGAGGCAGCGTTTGAAATTATGAAACAGGAAATGCAAATGAAAGTAACCACAACTGAAGTACGAAATCGTTGTAGAAAGTGTATACGCAATGGTGGAGGACATTTTGAACACCAACAATAAATTTTTACAGTACAAAACATTTTTTCTTTAATTCCAAAAAAATCCATATTTACGACCTTTAACTGGTTCAGGTACCCTAATTCAAAACGTTTAGGACTTAGCTAGATAAATGATACCTCAAACGAAAGAGCAATAACTACGCATGTTTTTAAAAGTGTCTGAACACCTGTATGTATTTTTTTTTTTTTTTTTAATTGGCATCAAAGGTCAGATTTTTTATTTTCTTTCTTTTTTTGTAAAGTTTAAATGCTCTGTACATAACTTTTTTGGATACAATGGTGCTTCAAACTACTTTAGTACGATTGGGGACACATAAGACTACTAAAATAAATGAAAAAAACCGGACATTTCTGTTAAGATTAGAAGTTATTAGCATTTAATTGACCAATTTTGGGTTTTTGTACTAAAAATCGTAAAAGTTCCCTTAAAAATCAAAAACGCGCTAGAAAATAAAAATGTTTGTATGACTATGTTCTACATGGGCTAGTGTATCACCCCCTTAAAGGTTTGCACCCAGCTACCAAACACCCTGTATAGACATCATACATCATATTTTCGGAATTTTGACCTATAGACTAGCTCAAATAGTATTCAATTACCGTCATTCGATTTTTCAGTAAGTGCGCAAAGTTGTACTTTATAACGTTACCTCAGCTCTTCACACAGTTCTAAACTTCAGTATATTTCGAACCCTTCAATCAGCTCAAACTTTTCCTGCATGTTGATTTGCGAAACTTTAATCGGTTTATGAGGCACGACCTACTTTTCGACATGGCTTTGTTTTCAAACACTGGCAGCTGAAAATGCATGCCTTAGTTGCCGTAACAGATTTTGCAGGATTGATTTCCAACGCCATCAACGCAAGCTGTGAAACATGGTTCACTGAATGGATGCGACCATAATCAGGTCGAGTATATTTTCGACTTGTTCCAGGTTTGCTCGTTAACAATGGCGCAATAGACCTGACAGTATTGTCAACATTATCGGTGGAATCCATGGAACATAACCGTTATCGTAAATAATTAATTTCATCAGATATTGCACTATACAGGGTATTCCTTAAAGACATGCTGATATTTGAGGGGGTGATTCTTTGACTAATTTTAAGGAAAAAACTTCCCATAACGTATGTCCTAAAACTCCTAACTTTTGAGATACAGGGTGATAAAGTTTGGAAAAAAAACAGTTTTTAAATAACAACTGGGATAATATTGTACGCATCCCCATAAAAGTAGGTACATGTCTTCTGTGCATAGAGGTGCATTTTGTGATGTACAAAAATTTTCGTTTTCTCTGCCAGTGGCGTCCGCGCGGGTTTTGCATTGAATATTTTTGAAGAAAAAATACTACGCCACTGCTTTTCCCCAAAATAAAAAATACTTTTGAGATTTCTATTAATTTCTGAGCAAATTTAATCTTTTGGGTTTTCTTTGTCAGACGTATGGTTTTCGCTTAAAAAAATAAAAATCGTTTTACTTCAGGATCAATTCCTCAAAAATCTGATGTGATATGGAAATTATTGTGCATCGACTTAAAGCAAATTAGGGGATCAGATTTGTTCCAAAATGAATGAGAATCCAGAAAATATGGATTTCAGCGTGTACAAAAACGAATTTTATTTTATTTTATAAAAGAAAATTGAAATGAACGGATCAAATTCATTAATTATTGACAAAACTAACACTGATTATAAAAATTGATAGAAATGGCCACCTTCACTTAATAGGCATGCTTTCGCCCGTCTTCGCATGAAATTACGCACACGTTCAAATATTCCCTGCGTATTTCGAATAGTTTCTCACGAGGCAACGATTTGCTCTCTTAAATCTTCTAAAGTATTAACGGGAGTGTGAAAGCTATTTGCCAATTTAATAACGAATTCGAACAAATTTCGCCTTTTTATTCCAACTTGACAAATACAAATTCTTTCAAAAATGTGACTTTTTTCACTGACCCATTTCCATAAAATAACAAAAACTAATAGGTATTATCAGAGTGATAAAAGGAATTCTATCTTCAACAGGGAGTTTTATACACTAGAATTTTAAGGTGCCCCCATAAAAAAAAATCCAAACTGTTGAGATCAGGGGATCTTGATGGCCATTGCTGAGGTCCTCCGCGACCTATCCAACGATTATGATAAACTGTATTTAAATGGTTTCGGACAATTACACTGAAATGAGCAGGGGCTCCATCGTGCATGTACCATATTCGATTCCTTAACGCAATTGGCACATCTTCAAGTAAACCATTTAGTACTTCTTAGAGAAAGTGTAAATAAGACCGACCATCAAGGCGACCTGGTAGAAAAAATGGGCCTATTAGATAATCACCAATAATTCCTGCCCATACATCAACCGAAAATTGGTGTTGAAAATGAGTTTCGGTTATGGTATGAGGGTTTCTTCCGCCCACATATGATTGTTATGGAAATTTTGAATAGCATTCCGAGAAAAATTTGCTTCGTCTGTAAACAAAATTTGATATTTGATAAGTTTCAATAATATTTGCAAAAAACCAAACCCCATTTTGTTTTTTAAGTTAACTGGTAATTACTTTTTCAGTTTTTGCAAGCTGCTCTTGAATTTTTTAAAAAATTATCTACACGCTATTCCGAACTGAACGACACCTTGTTCATATTTTTCGGAGGCAGAAAAAAAGTTTCACCCAAACAGCACTTGACTTCTAGTCTGTTAGGTGGAAATTTTGAACAACCTATTAATTATTTTGGGAAACTCGGTGGACCTGTTCGAAACTTAATACTTGTGAAATTTCACATTTCCACCTGTTACTTTCTATGAGTTATTATTTTTTCGGAATAGTGCTGTAACTGTAATTTTTTTCAAAAATAAATATCGAATCTAACAAATTTGGGTATACGCACTGCTACATAAAGCGGTCCTAAAATATGCTGGGAATTCAAATTCCGTTTGAAAAAGGAATTTGCGATACTATAACATTATTTTCAGTATTTATTTCACCACATTATTGCTTTTTCTGCAATTTCACATATTCTGAGAACACCATTTCACATAATATTTTCCAATGTTCAATGATTTGTACTATGTTGTATTATCTGTTGAATGTTCAACTCAGCTGTGAGTTCGGCATCCATATTATATTCGAAAATTTTCACTTAAACAGAAGTTATCAATACTTATTGGTCATAGGTCACATACCATTAAAATGTCAACATTTTGATATGACATTACGATTCCTTGTTTCAGATGTGGTTCATCCTCACAGCAGTTCAACACAGGTAAGATAAGAAATTTAAATTCAGAAAATAATTTTAATAAAATTTAATATTTTCCAAAATAATCAGCTACCGGTTAGAATGTGAACCTTCAACGTCATTTGAAAAATGTCATCTACCATTTGAATTATGGGCAATATTCTGGAGTTTTACTCTGTAACCTGTGAAACTGGCTCTAGGCCCGGTTTTTTTAACTCTTTTCGAAGTGTTATGTTAGGCACCGACTTATCAAGAATTATTTGTTCAGTAACTTTCATTTGCGTTTTTCAACTGAATTCGACATGGTTTCGTGTGAAATGGTCTATTTAATTATTTTTCATGCCCAAGTCCTGTTTAGTGACGTTTATGAAGAGAATTGGTTTGCGTTTTGTGGCGCAATGACAGGAATTTTATATTCCATGTTTTTTGCGTTGATTATCGTTATTTTTTTCTGAAATCGTTCAAGAATGCCCACTTTCTCGGTGCAACTTCGGGCTTCAAAATATGCTAATCTAGTATTTTAGTCCGTTGCTAAGCAACGAACTTTCCCATACCGTTTTCGGACCTAAACGGTACGGGAATAGTATATTGTGTATCTGGTAGTAAAAGCATTACATTCCCGGACGACAATGTAAATTGAGCATTGAAGTCTGGGAATGTGCTTTTACTACGAGGTACACATACTATTTTTTCTGAAATCGCAATCAGCATTATCAAAAACTAAGGAATTCTACATATTATTTGCGTAAATTCAATAACTGTCTAAAATGTAAACAAGCCGGCAAAAATTTTCTTGGATAGTTTTCTGTACGGGAAAGTACTTTCCCGTACCGTTTATGTCCGAAAACGGTACGGGAAAGTTCGTTGCTTAGCAACGGACTAAAATACTAGATTAGCGTATTCTGAGGCCTGAAGTTGATCCGAGAAAGTGGACATTCTTGAACGATTTCAGAAAAAGTACTTTCCCGTACAGAAAACGATCCAAGAAAATTTTTGCCGGCTTGTTTATATTTTAGACAGTTATTGAATTCACGCAAACAATATGTAGAATTCGTTAGTTTTTGATAATGCTGATTACGATTTCAGAAAAAATAGTATGTGTACCTCGTAGTAAAAGCACATTCCCAGACTTCAATGCTTGTTGGCCTCGGCTTAACGCCTCTGCCAACAATTTACATTGTCGTCCGGGAATGTATTGCTTTTACTACTAGATACACAATATACTATTGTGCGGGTGTGAGTTCGTTATATCTAAAATATACAAAAACTTGAGCAAGAGATGGAGCGAAGGACCAACATTGTACCTGAAGAAGTTGTTTTATGAAATCCCACAAAGTCTCCTGCAGATATAAAAAATATCAACATACTTCCACTAGCATGAAATCGTTACGCTAATATCAGCTGTTGAATGAGTGCTGTAACTCTAGGAAAATTAATTTATTATTCAAATATTTTCTTTAGAGTTATCAGTTTTCAATCGGAAACTTCAAGATTTGTTGTAATCTTCGTAAAATCATATTGAAATGATCCTAGGACAATCGGAACCTAATTTTGTAATCTTCATCATCCCAGAAATTTAAGTGATCTGGACATTGTCATATACTGTAATAGTATGGTCCACGAAACAGTATATGCATAAAATCCTTCGAATCTTCATGAGTATCAGTATTGGTTCCAGAAAATTTATTAATATGTTCAGTACAAATCAAATCAACTCCTTTATTTTTTTCAAAATTACAAAAATTTCATTTTGTATAGGAACAGTCAACACTTTCAATGAAGAACAAATATACAGACTGACAGGATCACAGTGGTTCAGATGAAAACTCATCGAATGTATAAAAACAATCAATCAATAAAAGAGACTTCAAGCTCTTTTTAAATATCGTTATATTTCCGGTTCTCTGATAATTTCTGGAAGATGATTGAAGATTTTAGGTTCAACGCATTACTAGGCGTTTTGAGTTGTTTTATATTTGGCTGCTCCAACATGTATAATTTTTTTCTGACGTGTGTTCTTATCATGAATATCACTATTCAGAATAAAGTCATGTTCATTGTTATTTATCGTTATTTTACTCATTCTATATCGACCTGAGATGTGTCACATTCTTCAAATTCGTTTGTAAAAGATACAAACAGTGAAGTTTGCAAATGACAACTCTAAAAATGCAATACTATCAGGGGAAAGGTCTGCTGTCTGCAGGACACTTGCCAACAGTAAGCTGCAATGGATGTAACATCTTTACAGTTTTGATAGGTTTATGAAATATTTATGCAACTTCACCATGCCTGGTGGAAAACGAAACTTTAGCGCAGCCCTCGTATATCCACGATTCCTCAATTGTACTGGCCATGATAGAATCCACCAGAAGATTATTTGCCATGATGAACAGAACCAATTCATTTCTGTCACAAATAACGGTGTCGATCGGAAATTGACCATTGCGACCAGACATTTGGGTGTCTATGGGGGAGGCTAATTCCGTGCATTCAGGGGTTCAGCTTTATTACCTCTGGCATTCCGCTCTTTAATCAAGCCGCTCTGCTGCACATTCTACCCTTTTCACACAACATCGCTCTCATTCTCCTGCGGAATTTTTAACCAAACGGAAAGGGATGAATTTTGGGGGATTAATGTTTTGTATATGTTAGGCCGGTTCATGGTTGACATACGATCAGTACTTGTTTGATTGATGATCTATTTATTTTATGGAAGTTCATGATGAAATAAGAAAAGGAAGAAAAAATATAACTTTTGTCCAGTTTCCACTAACACTTTATTACGACCGGTTTCGGCTTTTACACCATTTTCAAGTAACTACAGATTTCATCAAGTTCGTGAATATTTATACATAAGAAAGTAATTACAGAAAAGTTGGGTTTAAATTACCTAACTGATGTTTCAAAACAAGTTGGGAAAATACCTGGAATCTACCTGATGAGTCAATCTAATTTATCTAATAGGGGTTCATACAATCGGTGGGTCCAACTTTGTTATCAAAAGTCATAAATTCGGAAAAAAAACCCCATTTTTGATACCCTCAATGACCAGTTAGAATTATGTAGCTCTCCACTTCTGTAGTTTTTCGAATCATACATTGATGTCTTGACAATATTACATTTGATTTTTTGGTCGAGAGATATTACATTACTTGCAAAAATAAATTTCAATGTTCCCAGTAGAAACAATCCTCGATATTATATTCCATTCAATATCCCTTATTGTAGAACAAATCTAGGACAAAACTCTCCACTAGTTCGTACACACACTGTCACGATCCCAATTAATCTCTAGACATTTTTTCGATGTCTCTGCCTCGATTCAATTTGTTTTTTTGAAAAACAAGTTTCTCAATTTAGATCAATAGGTACGGTTTCTCATTCCCTGTACTTGTTATTTTATGATCTATTATATACAATTATTTTTGACTACATTATTAATATAAAAACATTTCACAATATATTTTAAAGTCAAGTATTTGTATTACTGCCAGAAAAATTTATACCGATAAGTAAAGTTTATGTATAATTTTGGAAGTAGCTTAGAATAATTCTTATATAGTGGATGATGTTTCCTGGAACTTTGTTCTGTTAGCAGCCTAAAATGGTAAATAAATAAATAAATGAATGAAAAGAACTATAGGAATGAAAGGTAATATTATTTCTGAAACTTTCTAATTAGCTTCAAACAGAGCTGGGAAGTATTCAGTACTCTACAGTATACACGGTGTTCCATAATATATGCGCAGGACTTCAGGATGTGATAGCTCGTCCAAAAATATGAAAAAAGATTTATATCAATATCTCATAATAAGCTATATTTTGTGCGTATTTTTTATTTTTTTCAAATTCATAATTGCTGAAAATTTTGAAGGGGTAGTGCGTGTTTCTTCTCCAACTTCTACGCCACTGGAAAAAGTACAGTTTTAAGCCTCCTATATGAACCGCCAATGTTTTCTACACAAAAAAGGTATTCCTGGTCATAAACTCTAAAGTTGACCGTTTTCAAGAAAAATCAACTTTCATGTTGTTTTAATAATGTTTTTCCTCGAAAAATTGCTGCGTGCATTGAAGCTAACGGCGGACATTTCCAACAATTCAACTGAGTAGATTGTTATTGTTTTTCTTTTTATTTTGCAATTAAGAAGTCAACGTTTGGTTTTGTTACTTGTTCTAACGTTTAAATAAATTTTGTATGATTAGGAAAAAAATAATTTAAAAAAATTTACCATGTTTTTCAACATGAAAGTTGATTTTTCTTGAAAACGGTCCACTTCAGAGCTTATGACCAAGAGTATCTTTTTTGTGTAGAAAACATTGGCGGTTCATATAGGAGGCTTAAAACTGTACTTTTTCCAGTAGAAGTTGGAGAAAAAAAAACACACTACCCCTTCAAAATCTTCATCAATTATGAATTTTAAAAAATAAAAAATCTGCACAAAACATAGCTTATTATGTGTAGAAAATGCATTCAAAATCTGTTTTTTGTGCGATAAACTGTTCCAGAGATATTCGCAAAAAACTATATATTTTTTTAAATTTCAACACCCTGTATCTCGAAAATGTTGAATTTTAGAGGGTAAGTTAATATAAACTTTTTTTCATATTTTTGAACGAGCTATGACATCCGGAAGTCCTGCGCATTTATTATAACACACCCTGTATTTTAAATAAAGTATCCGTAAAGTACACATCGCTGTGCTAGAACAATACTAGGACAACATGAAAAACACAGTTTCTAGAAAATTTAATGTTTTAATGTTATAATTGTAGCTGATAGTCACATTTTTCAAACTGACAATGTCATTTTATGGTGTTTGGTGTTTAAGGTATATGGAAACATAATGTTAATATCGTTATTGTTATAAAGTGTCAATTTTGTTTTTTCAACTTTTTTTTGTAAGATGTCTTTGGATCACACTGGGGAAAAATATATTTCGAAGATGTCTCGGTTTTTGGTCGAAGTTAACCCAGTATTGAAATAACTTTTTTTTGTTTTTGGTATTAGTCATTTCTTCTTTTGTTGAATAAGTCCTTGTATTTTTCTGTATTTTTTGAACATCAGTAAACCTAACGTCATAGTTTTGACAATAACCTTGTATTGCATGAATTGTTGAAGAAAATTTCATTTCTTTTCTAAAGTTGACCTTCGATTTTCGAGTTAACAAAAACAGCTATAGGAAGAAGAACACAGTTATTTTTACAAATGAAATGTATACAAACTCTTAACAATGAACAAAACTAACCATTAAGTACTATCAGCCCAGTTGGTGGAGTAAATTTTACACTGAAAGCACAAGTAATTAGCAATCTCGCTGGTTTTTTTTAAATAATTAGTTTAGTATATATTGGTTAATATAAGAAAAAGTTCTCGAGTCAATCGATTTCCTAAAGTCAAAAAAAAGTCGAATGATATTTTTTATTTTAAAAATCATAGAATATTTTGGGCTGGGATAGATGAAATGGAAAATAAAGAATATCATATTGTACGGAAAGTTTTTTCTACCAACAAGATCTCCTGCACTTTTTTTGTTAGAGTTATAGTTTGTCCGCAAAAAAATAATTTAGGAACTTATGCATACTACGTAGTCAGCCGCGTGAGGACCTATTTTTTATAATCTGATACGTACTTACGAGATCTTAGATTGGAATCCCAAATACTATATTTTCAAGTAGGAAATCTGAACTTCCTAGTTTATTTACTTTTCGTTTTTATTTTTATTTTTATTTTTATGACCTTGGAGTGGCCTAGGTTATTGCCCCTTCATTGGCCCATGTATGGAGGCTTGTATCCTCGCCTCTGCTGCAATATGCAGAAGAGAGAGATTCAGTATTACCTCCAGGCTAATTCTAGATGTGCTGGTCATAGCATCACTGAGATCTAGCATGGCCAGTCTTTGTAAACTAGCCAGCCCTCCTCTGGTTGTCACTTGTTCAACCTTTGGCCACAACAACAGGGCTCTAAACGTTATCGCTCTGTATAGCCAAAGGGATTGTTTCGGTCCGAGACAGCAAGTAATGCTAAAGAAACGACTAGCCATCATCGGTGATATCCTAGAACTTGTTAGCACTCTTCAAATATTTTTGTTCCAGGTGAGCTTCCAGTCTAGGTTCAAACTTTGGCATTTTATATGTCGTTACATCTGTGGGCTCCCACGAAAAATTCGAAGAGTTCTATCAATTGATCTCTAGGTTACTCTTCTTGGTAAAAACCTATGACGCAAGTCTGACAACTTGTCCAATGCATGACGCATGCCTCACCAACAACGTCTAACGGCTTTATGAATCATTAGACCCTCAAGCTGGCTGTTGACCGTTTTGTTTTTGTTATCTTGAAGATTTGAAAAATTGAGGTATTCAATATGTCATCAATAAATTATGTAATGGTTTCTAATATTGATATATCAAGTACCACACAAAGTGACACACAATATTGTTTATCCATAAAAGAGAAAAATTACGAATTTTGATAGTAAATGCTCGGGCAGCAAATTTCTTTTGAAAACGTGAGTGCAGAGCTTAGAGAGAAGGTTCTCAGATATACTCAATCAGCAATTGTCCATCCTAAGTTTGAATGGCGTTGGTATAATCACCTGAAGAATACGGACTTTTCTACGGAAGAAGAAAATTGTAATTGGCTTTGGTTAGAAACTAACCACCCTTAATAATCACGTAGAATCAGGGGGTTCAAGCGATATCAAAGCCATTTCTTGTTTCAATGAAGCAGGACATTCAACCAATCAGATCACACAGATACAATCTCAATCTGTGAATCAATCTGCTATAATACTTACTTACCTTTTTCTGCGCCTGTGTTACGGTTGCTTTCGTCAACAGTCCTCGGCGAAATGTCCTGACCGATGACAACTAAGACAATTCCGAAAATTGGTCATTATGAAGGCGAATTAACTAGTGACTACTGCCATTACTCATAATTTGTTTTCATCCAACCAATATTTCTTACAAGTATATAAGTAATATTTGGTGGACACGTCCATTTTTCTATAAGTATTGTGTATGAAATTTTATGTAGCTCATATTACGTTTTATACTAATAATTATTCTACCTCATCGAATATAAGCTCTGGGTCACGTAAGGACCGTACTAAATTCAGAATTGAGCCAGAAACGTGTTTCGAATGCCCAGTGAGAGTATAAAGTTATTTACATTGATGAAATTGTATCCGGCGTTTTCACAACTTTTTCATAATTATCACGGTATGAATGTGTGGTTTGAGAGTTATCAAAACTCATAACGTTTCATACAGGAAATCCACAGACCACACATAATGCTTTGTTTGAGTTTCTGAATGAAAATTTTCAAATGAGTATGAGGGTGTGTAACGAACTGGTATACAGAGTGGACCACCAAAACCTGTCAATCGAGACAGGAGAAATAACACTTTCCTTTCTAGACCCCATTATCTGATAATATTTCCAATACTTCAACCAAAGAAAGAGAAAGAATAACTGATGATTCTGTTTCTTGTTACTCTGAAGTTGGTAAGATTTACTTTTGTAGTAACTCTGATGTTGGTGAGTTAACTAAATTTGAGGCATTTTCTGTTAGGAACTGTTAATGAAGAAAGTAATACTATTGGTTGTGTAGAGGAAGATAGCCCAAATCACACCGAACCCATGGATGTAACTTTTGACTGTTGTCGTTCTGAACATGGTTATGATTGTTCAGAGTTACTGATTAGTTGATCCCTGACGCTGAGTAAAGCACACAATATAGAAAATAAATCAAATCCCCAATGTGCTTCTCAAATTTGGAAAGAAAACGAATGACTAGTATTACATCTTCCAAACTTGAACCCATGATCAAACAGAAGGCCTAAATGATAAATAACAGGATAATGAGGATAATGAGGATGATGTTGCAGTTAAATATGAAACAGAAAATGCAGATTTCACATGTGGACTTGTTATTAACCCAGGAATCCCTTTTTTGTCAACGTCCCCCGACAAGAGTTGTTTTTGATACCAGTACCAATATCTACCATTTGTTGGAAATGAAAACATTTGTATTGAGGAATGAAAAAAAAAACATACTGTGAAGCAATGTGTGGAACAGGGGTATTTGTTGACAACAGTAAGGGAGTGTTAGCTTTAAAAAAAACATAAATTATTGTCAAATTTTAGGGCAATGAGCTCTGACGGGATTACATTGTTGTGGACTGGGCTTTGGATCCTCTATCAGTATTAACAAGATTCTATTTTGAATATTTCAAATCCAATCATGAGCTTTATACAGTCAGCGTTCACCGTGGTTTTGGAGTAGATTCTTGCCACTACTACATACTTTGGCCAAGGATAGAACAGACTGGTACAAATTTGATGATAGTTGCTTAGAGTTTTCTATCGAATTGGACCCTCTAGAGACCACATTTCCTTTTTACTGAAAAGCAGCAATAATAATGATTGTGAAAGCGAATGCACCACCGAATCAATCTAAGCAGCCCTGGAGCTCCGATACATTTTTTTTCATTATTTCTTTGTTTTTGTTGTATTCAATATTTTAATTAATGTTGTTTCTTTAACTTTAGTCCCAAAAACTGATTTTCTTCAACTCCTGTGCATTTTTTTCCTGTTTTCAATATTTTTGTACTTCATAAATCATGTATCTATGAGTAGAAAAATGTGTGAACTCAAGGCAATGCATAAATTTATCGATGTTTCTCTAAAAACCGAGGATGTCTGATACGATCAAATTTTCATTATATTTTAACTTTCAGTTTCAGACATCAAAATAGTAAACAATTTGTTGAAGTTGACAGATGACAATTATAAATTACTTGAATCAGTGTTTCCAATATTGAAAACAAAATATGTTACCAACCTGACAGCGTAAAAACGATCACCAAAATCCTGTGGAATATTGTCAATTGTATTTGTATTCACTTTTTGACAAACGTCAATAGATTATCAGAGCTTGGTTCAAAACAGTTCAAATCATAAAACTCGCTTTGACTGAAATTCGCGTCTGACTCAATTGCGTTCCAACGGAAAACCATTTCCAAGTATTTCGCGAATCATTGTTTGTCGCCAAAGCGTACAATGAACCAACATGCTCCAATACAAAACCCATCAATCAATTGTTCACTAATATATCCGGTGCTCCATGGCAGCGCATTCAGGTTCATGAGGTTGGGCTGTGTGATAATAAATTTGACAATATTGAGTTACGCGCAAAAAAGTTATTGTGTACCGTGTACAACTGCGAAGCAGGTCTGCTTTATTTGTGAATATTGGTAATTGCTTTCTTTACATCTTCAGCTGTGTTGGGTCGTAGCGAAGGAGGAGAATTGTCGAGCCTACAAGAACTGTTTTGGTGAATTTCTCTTTAAGGGTACCAAAAATTATGATCCAGGGCTCATTCGATTCGGAATCATCTTTAGAAATTTTTTGAAAAATTTGAAGGTGCGCCGGCAAAAATTGCAAAAGTTATAGAAAATAGGGAGGGTTAGGTTTTTTGCAAATATCTCGGAAACTATTGAAGATTTCCAAAAGTTAAAAGAATATCCTGAAAGAGGAGGACATTTGCAGAAAAAAAAGGCCCATCTCTCGGAACTCTACCACCGATACTTAGAATTTTAATTTAGAGGCGAATATAGCGCTAAAAGCGGGTGATGCGATTCCCGCGTGTGCTGACTGATACGGACCCTTGAACAATAAAAATAATTTTAAACCATTAAATATCAATATTGGGATATGAAAAAATTCACTTTCCTTTTAGACAACGACAATCCATGTAAAATTTTTGTTCTGTAATCATTTTATTACATATGCTACATATGCATTAACTAGTTTTTCCAAGTTTAAATTTACATACAAACCCTGATAATTGTTATACTAAAAAACCTCAAATTTGTTTCACTTCCTGGAGCTATTTTTGAAAGGCTTTAAGAAAGATCCCTATTGGAAAAATGGAAAGACGTTGATTTTCCTCTTTGTTATCAACAATCTGAGAGACTGAAAAATAAAAAATGCGATTAAAGCTATGAATATTTATCAATATTCCAATTTGTTCGTATTTTAATTTTTCATAGTAACATATGAATGATTTCTCAAAATTTTTTACTCTGATTGTTTAAATAATTTTTATAAACAAATTCATTGTTTATAAGATATTTGAATTTTTGTTTTTCGAATTTTAATCAACAATAAATATTATGATCTTTAAGAAACAAATCCAGCAGTTTTTCTTAATAGGCTTGTAAGTAACTGAAAACCGTTGCAAAAATTGTAAAATTTTGATTTTCAACTTTTTTATTAACAATTTAAGATAAAAAATAAAGAGTAAATAAACATTTTTTAGCAACAACAATTTTTTTAAGGAATCGTTCTTTCTTTGAATATTGTAATTTCCATCAATAATTATATAACAGAATTTTTTTTGATTTGCTCATAAACAATGTGTTTGTTTATAACAATTTTTTAAACAAAAATTAAAGAAAAAAATATTTTTATGTAGCTTCAAACCTTCAAATCAAAACATTCAAGAAATGGAAAAAAAAATACTTTTTATAATATTTTAATTTTTGTTTGTAAAAATTCTACGATATATGGTGAAAATTTCGGAGGGGTAGGGGGAAAAAAGGGGGGAAATTCTGTATCTCCGACACCTGAAGACCTATTTGGAGACCTTTTGGGCAGTTATAGAGAGCAGGCGTTCTGATTTTGAAAAATTGCCCCCTCCCCCCCACCATCCCACCGAAGTTACTCTGCGAACAGGTGGAAATTTCGGAGAAAAAACCGGTGGGTGCGTAAGCAGAAAATTTTTGCGAGAAAAAATGATGTTCAGGATGAGGGGCTAGCCCCCCCCCCACCAAAAATAAAAAAAAATTCAAAAAATTAGAAAAAAACATATTAAAAAAAACGAAAAATATGGTATTGTAGGGGACCGTTTTTGACATTTATTTCGGGGAGAAGGAGGGAGGGCCAAATAAATTTTGGATTCAAGGGGGTGAAATAAATTTTTTTGATTTTTTTTAAATATCTTTTGGCACACCTTTAGGTAATTCTAGGAAGATTTGTATTCCGCACTTTTCTTTATACAACCCCCGTTTAGGCTGTGCGCGTGATCGCGTATTTCGGAAAAATGAAAAAAAATGCAAAGAATTAGAAAAAAAATATTAAAAAAACCAAAAGATATGGTATAGTAGAGAACCATTTTTGACTTTTTTCTCAGGAGTGCGACAGGGAAACGCAAAAAAATTGTATTCGAGGTAGTGAACGAATTTTAATGAAATGAATCAGTTGTATTTCCTGTAGTTATATTAATTCGAAGTATTAAGAATTACTTCACCAAGTGGAAAAAATCCTAGGGTTTCAGTCCAATAATTATCGGGGTTTTTATGTTAAAATTAATTTTAGTAAAATCCGGTAATTTGCAAATGCCTAATTTATGGAGAAATTGGGATAAATTTTTTTAACCGCGAATTATTGTTAATTGATGTATCCCAATAGTACATGAATTTTTTTAATCCTTAATATTCATACTTAATATTCATACTTTGTATTTTTTTTGTTGTTGTGTCAAAGTGACGCAACGCGCGCGGAAGCCAGACTACCCGCTTTGGCTCTATTTTCAGGGCTTTGTAAAAATTATAAATATTGGGAGTAAGAACTTTTTTTCAGCAAATTTTTTGATCTTTTCAGATTTTTTTTCAACATTTCGAAACTCTATAATACTTTTAGAGTTATTAAAAAAACCAAAGCCTCACTTTTTTGCGTGATTCAGGTGAGGTTTGAATAATGAAGGTGCATTCAGTTGTAAATAGATATTGAAATGTATCTTTCAATAAAATTTTTTCATCATTCCGTCTAGTATTACGGTATATTTGGACACAGCAACTGGAAAAATTTGCTGGATTGTATTTTGTCGATTAGAAATTTAGACCAACTGTTGAAATATCAATGTATAAGATAGAGTGAAATGAAATTTTGTATAAAATCGATAGCAGACTGATATATTGAAATGAAGCAATCTTGATATGTCAGATAAAAATGCTGGAACTTATCTGAATTTTCTTATTACATGAGAAACGAGTATTTCCTGAGATTTACAAGATATTCGTAAGTAATAATCTATACTTGATCAATGAATACGCCAGGGAAATTGTCGTTGCAATCTCTCAAAGAGAGATATCTCATAAACTTTAAATGAAAATTTGATTTATCTTCAGACGATTGTACATTCGGCAGTATTCGTTCGTGTTCTGGCGACTATCTCACTATAGAAAAGTCGCATTGCAGAAGTCCCACTGGAACAGAGAATTATAAACTGAACTTCTCTATTCTCAAAAGTAACATTTAACGATAAGATTTGAAACAAGAAACTTCTTCCAGAACTTCTATCAATTTTAGAATAAGTGCTATTGTTTTCGATAAACGTTCCTGTTTTTATTTTTGCCTAGTCAAAGTTCCGAACCTTTTCAAAAGTTAGTAGAAATTGATTCTTGAAATTTCTTTGACTTGATAGTAATTTTTTTAGATATTTGTCAAGATAGGAATGAGATATTTTCGATGTGTTTGGAAAATATCAACTAAACAAAAAAAAAAGTAGTTTCCGCCTATTCGATATACGTTCGTAACAGTATTGTACAGTTTTTTTATCAGCTATCCGGCTATTAAGGGTCCCTGAAAACAGTGAACTCGATACGATTTTTTTTCTGAGTTTTGAAAGGTTGTATGATTGAATGAAAAAAAAATAATTGAGAAAATATTCTTTGAGTTTTAAATGAGTAACAATGATATTTTCTTGCATTTTTGGGCATTCTCCATCAGTTCCACCATCAAAACGAACAAAAATTTTGGTGTTGTTTTAGTTCAGTATTGAAGTCTATCAGTTACACAGTTAAACGACTTTCTATTTTTTTTCTGTATGCTTCATTTTGTTGTGAATGATTTTATCCAGTTTTTATCAAAGTCAACTAATGAAGGTTTGGTTTAGCCGTCGGCCAGTAAAAACTAAACATTACTTATAATTCTGAATTCAGAAATGTAATGGAATTTCTTTAAAATGACACGGCCCTCAGGTTGCTCCTCCCACACGACCGGTGAGAAAAAGAGAGAGTGTCATATAGTCAGTATGACATCTGGCACATCAAATCAAATATACTTTATTGTCTGAAGAACATAATTCTTATTGACAAAGTCATATAAAAGAAAATACCTAACAATAATTATTGTGTTTCTACATATAAATACAATATATATATATATATATATATATATATATATATATATATATATATATATATATATATATATATACATACACATACATATACGCATACATACCATACATGCACAACAAACAGGTACAAAATAAATAATGAATTAAAAACAACATATTATGCGCAAAAGTAAATAAAATAGAATGGGTACGATATTTTCACCGTAATGGTCAACTACAAACAAGTAAAAATATAAAAATACCAATACAAATTGAATAATAAATAAAAATACATCATAATTGGCACACAGGTAATTAGAATAAAAATTTATAGAAAATTTCCATCGTCAACAAAAAAATGTATAAATATAAGATTATGAAAAATATAAGAAAATATATACAAAAAAATTAGGAAAATGTCAGTACAAAATAAACCTTAGAACAATTATCATAATATAAAATAGCTAAGAAGGGATGACGAAGTTGAATTTCACAGCACTAAAGCTTCTCACAGTAGAATTCATCTAATGAGTAGAAAGCCTTTTCCAGAAGAAGATTTTTTACGGAATTTTTAAATTTTCTTCTATTGTCTATGATTTTAATCTTGTTGGGTAGATGATTAAATAATTTTTTACCATTATAAATTATAGAATTTTCAACCTGTGTCAATGTTGGAATTGGTAATTTTATATTTAGTGGCTGTCTGGTGTTATAATGGGTAATCGTATGGATTTCGTTTTTAAAGTTACTGTGTATGAGACATACTGCTTCTAAAATAAAAATGCATGGTAGTGGTAAAATTTTATGTTTAATGAAAAGTGGCTTGCAAGCATCCTGGAATTTAGCTCTGCACATATACCTAACAGAGTCTGATCGGGATTAGGAATCATTCTGGTCGAACGAAACTATGAATTATCATAACTTTTATAATTACTAGCTTTTTTAACAACATGTGTTCGTCACTTGGGGGACAATACTCTATAACATCTTTATATAAGGAAAAAATAACTCCAGAACGTTGAACGAGTTTCGTGATTTCTGATATGGTTCCATTAAATATTGGTATATAGCAGCTTTTGGGTTGGGATTTCATTATTTTTTTGATATTACAAAATTCAACCTAGCTGCTCCAAAATAGCTGACAAAATTTATGATTCATGGTCTGATTCTATTTGGAGTTGGTATAGGTATAGAGATTTTTATGATCGGAGATCATGGTTTTTTTGTCAATGTTTGATAATTCAGTAGGGCGGAGTTTGTATTTATTCCATCGGGAGAACTTGTACTGCCACCTGGCGATATACGTTTCTTATTTCGAAGGCTAAAGACTCTTAAAAGAAATTGTTAGAATACATTCCTTTAGTATTTTCAGAAATTTGATGTAAGTTCTTCTTCCTCAATATTTTACGGTAAAAGGTTGAAATATTCAGTTGTTATTTATCTGAGTGGGATTTTTCATTACTTCGATTATAGACTATTTTATTTTTATCAAGAAATCCTGTCTATTTCAACTAGTAATATCAGATCTATCAATAACTGATGGATAGGACTCCCATTTTCTATGAATATTTATATCAATTGTGATACACAAATCCATTCATGACCTTTTGGATCAAACAATGCCTGATATAAACTAGTACTCAGTGACACAACTGCCTACAATGAAGATGGATAAAATGTAAGTAACCTCAGTACTGATACCATATTAGTAACAAGTTCCTAAAGCGCATATTCTTCTCACAAATTAAATAGAAAAAGGCGTTTTATACACGATTATAGAGATTATAATACTACTCATGTGAATTCGCCTAACCTAACTTAACATAACCTAACCTAACTTCGACCAAAACCGTGACAACAATGACTATTAATTTATTCATAACATTTCATAACTTGAATTGTAATATTTTGTATGATATGAAAGCGATAAAGTAATGGCAGAATTTTTGGGTACACTTCCGGCATGAAATTTACAACAAGAAATAATAAGAATGATTGCAGTTATCTGATAAAAGTCAATGATAGATCTATTGAGCAAGTGAACTGCAGAAAAATTTTGGGATTTATTATTGACCATGAGACGACAAGGGAAGATTGGTGTACTTGGTCGAAAACTGAACACTACTTGTTATACAATGAGGCGACTGAGATTAACAGTATCTTTGGACACTGAAGTCAACCTATTATGGGTTTGTGCAGTCTCTACTAGGATATGGTTTGATATTTTGGTGCAACGCAACAAAAAGAATATTCAGAATGCAAAAGAGAGTTATCAGATGTATAGCCAGAGTAGATCATAAGACCTCATGTAAGCATGTATTTTTTCACCTGCAAATCCTCACAGTCCCCTGCCTCTATATAATGCTCATCACAATGAATATTATACAACAAGAAGTTGCTATGTTGCCAAACAGTTCTATTCACGATAATAAAACCAGAACCCGGGAATATCTCCATCAACCGTACTCGAGATTAACCATTGGTCAAGGCTGTCATATTCTTCAAGTTTTCAAATGTTTCAACCGATTCGTGGGTCTCTTGGTGCTTTTCTCGGGTCTAGGACATTTGGTCGCGGCCATTTGGGCGCGAGTCAACTGGGCGCGGCCAACTGGGCGCAGGGACAACTGGGCGCAGGGACAACTGGGCGCAGCGACGACTGGGCTCCAAAAAAATATCTACTCATCATAATTATTATCATAAATTCCAAGCTCGCAAGTTGGGAACTTGGAACTTGAAGAAAAATTCATTTTATTACATTATTAATTTTGTGTTTTTGGCGCCAAGTCGTCCCTGCGCCCAGTTGTCCCTGCGCCCAGTTGTCCTTGCGCCTAGTTGTCCCTGCGTCCAGTTGGCCGCGCCCAGTTAACTCGCGCCCAGTTGTCCCTGCGCCCAGTTGTCCTTGTGCCTAGTTGTCCCTGCGTCCAGTTGGCCGCGCCCAGTTGACTCGCGCCCAGTTGGCCGCGTCCAAATGTCCTAATACCCGTTTTTCAATTCAAAGAATTCCAATTGCTTCAAGAATAATTTTTGAAGATTCCTAGAGAATTAGGCATTCGACACAGTAGAAGAATTTTTATTTCAAAACTGAAAGATCTCAATAAGATCTGTGATGAAATTTTGTATTTTTTCTTGGATTTTTTATACTATGTAGTATTGCCATTCAAAGATTGTAATTATTTGCTTTCATTTTTACACACCTTGTATAAGCTAGTACATTTTTCACAAGGACCATATAAAAGTTGTTCAGGTACTAGACTCATCAACTCTTGTTGAAAACAAGAAAACACCAGCGATAAACAACCACTTTTCTACTATAAGAGTTTCCTTTTTTTCCAGGTTAACTTTTCTGTTGATTTTTGGCATAACATACGCTTCGATCGGAGCTACCAACCCTGGCCAGATTTGCAAGAATGAAAGCGATGGCATACACCACTTTTTGTCCAGCGAGAATCGTACCGTATTTTGCACCGGTTTACTACCTGAGAAAAATAGATTGAGGCTCCCCAACCAATGTAACGAAGAGGATCTCGACAAGAAAGCAATATATCTCAGTACCGTTAAGGGGGTTCTACACAAATATTCTTTTGGTTTGTTTCCACATGTGAGAATGGTAGTCATAGACAGAAGCCAGATTGAAGTTTTTTTACCTCTGCTGAAGATCGGAACAACACTGCATATTACTGAGTCAACTTTTCCCAATCTCACCTCCGAAATGTTCTCCGAAAATAGGTATATCGCTACTTTGGGTCTACACTCCAACATTAATCATACCATCCACCAAGGGGCTTTCAAAAGGCTTTGGCTGCTGGAGAACCTCATCATCTACAATCAAAGCGTACCCGAACTTCATGAGGACTTTCTCACAGGTCTCACGAACCTGAGAAAGGTTGTGCTTAATAGAAACAACCTGTCCAGGATTCATGAAGATGTGTTCAAGGGGCTGAACAACTTGCGGCAAATTAATCTCAATCACAATCCTCTGAAGCATTTCACTCCCAAGCTGCATTACTTGCCAAGGATTGAGAGGATATCTTTATCTGGCACCAAGGTAATGCAACTGAGCTGGAGAATATTTAATCCAGTGAGTTGTTTGAAAACTTTCGAACTACCTACTACAGCTCTCTCCAAAATAGATGAGATTAAGTTACTTCACATGGCTATTGCTTTTCCAAATTTAAAGTGTTTTTATTGGAATTCAATGGAGGAAAACAGTACACATGACGTGAGGCCACTATTGCAAGCTATGGAATCCTCTGGTTTGGTTGTGCTGGATACCAAGAAATCCTATATTCCTGTCAGTACTATATTTAAAGAAGAACCTCCCTACCCAGAGTTAGACCTGCATTGCTATAAATAGAGTTTATTATATCATTCAAACAAATAATAAATCAGCAATTCATAATCATTCATTTGTTTCACTTTCAACTTGAATATGTTTTCTTTTTACGATTATCCCAGGTTTTCAGAGAAACTCATCAGAATCCCATCTGTTAGTTCACGAGGTTAACTGTAAACATTTTCACAATGTGTAATGGATTCACACGGCTTGAGCGTTTTTCAATTTTTCAGGCAGTTGTCACCACTGCTATGATGACATATTTTGAGATGGCTGCATAAAACGCAGTTTTAATTCAATTCCCTGCGACTACTTTAGTAGGATTTATTTTTCACCTTTGCCAGTACATGTATAGGAAAAGTAAGGTGAGAAAATTTGTTACGAAAATTGTCCGGAATTCACTCTGAAACACTCTGACTTGTTCATAAGAACAATATCTCTCTCTGTCTTTTTTCATTTCTTGTCCGTCAGCTTCCATTCGGCGCTATATGGACATGACCCGCTGCGAGAAATCCGTTCCTATCCGGCCTTCAACCGGCGTAGACAGCGAGGCTGTATCGGGGGAATGCAGTTGTCTTGCTCTAGGCAATACTGCATCCCATATCATTTACACTTTTCAATATTTGCTGGCACGTTTTAACCATAAACTATTCGTAATGGTTTTACGGCGGACTTCACAAATACTAAATTCTTGGGTCGTTGCACGTTTTTAAACGGCGGACATTACATCACATTAAACTGACTTCCAACACAATGTCGATAATACTTGTCGGAAGACAATTAATCAAATAATTGGAAATGAATTACATAATCGTATCTTCCGCTTCAATCTATACTATATGGGTGTATTCGTCGCAAGTTTCCTACTGAAAACAACTACTGCCCCTTACGACCGTTGAATTATGTCTGTTTTGTTGTGGCTTTTGTTTCACTTCCTCGTGTAGGAGGAGTTACATCATAGCGAAGTATATCTGGAAAAAGCTCAGCATTATATTGACTAATATTGAAAAACTCGAGTAAACTCAAATGTGCTGTTCAATCAGATGATTTTCACATACCATTTGGAATTGCATTTGAGCTTCTAGAACAGGCCAACCAACTATAAAATCTGCTTTGATTTCACTTTTTCATATTAATTAGTGATCAAATTACCAGCAACTTGGCAAGCTAGGTTAGGTTGTCTCTTTATCACGTTAAGTAATTCGGTGGGCAGCCAGACGAAAGAGACACGCCGGAGGCGTCTTCCATTCTTCTGGTAATTTATAAAATGCGAGCTGTGTGAATAAAAGGATTATCAGCTCAGCACAGTGCGTTTCAATCAAAAATACTAAGTCCAAAAGATTGTGTATGTGTGTTTTGATAGCAAGTACATACCGATATACATATTTGTCGAAATAATGTGAAAATGATCTTTACGCGGTGAAATTTCAATGGATATTGCATTTTTGCATGTTTTAATACATCTGTGAAAATATCGTAAAAATCCGGTTTTAACCAATATTCCCTACTTTTTATTTAAATTATAAGTTATTCATCTTTTAGCACAGGTATCTAGATGATAAGAATAAAATCGACAAAGTCGAAGTACCCTTCTCTCCAAATATTTTCACAAAGTGGAAAATATGAGGCAAAAATCTGACAGAAAACAACTACTTCCCTGGATAATGCCACGACGTATATTGAACTACATCTGACAGATATTTGTGCAACGTCCTTCAAAGTTTATCTAATAATTCCCTGAGGATGAAGCAGCGACTTACAGTAAAGTCAGTCGCAGCGCCATCCGCCAGGACGGATATTGAACTACATCTGACAGATATTTGTGCAACGTTCTTCAAAGAAGACTCACTTGCAAGTGCTTATTGTAGACAAACAAAAGATTATCCTTTATTTGGCTGGGGATTACCACCTGCAGACATGTTTCAAGGTTGTTGCCTCTCATCAGTGCAAGGGTAGGTCCGACAACTTTGAGTTGTCCCTGCCAAATGAATTATAACTTATTGTTTTTCTAATAATGGATTATGGATAATGTACAGGTATCTAGATTTAATTTTTGTAAAAGGTATTGATTTTTGTGTCTGATTTTCTTGACTCAAAATTATTCGAAATTTTCATCAATCAAAAACAGAGATAACAGTTTTTTGAGTATCTAAGTATTTTTTGATTTGTATTACAATATTTATTTGAAGTTGAAAAAAAAGTTGAAGAAGAAGGCCTAGCACTAAAAGCTTCCTGTAGAGAGATATTCATGTTCATTGGCGTACCGACAGGACAGGGAACTGAAATGTTAATTAAATAAGAATACAAGGAAAGGTATAAGTATCAGATCCAGGAATATTTATCAAACAAAAGAATAATATTCCTATACAATAGTTTTTCGATATTGTCATATCATAACATACCTTCATGACTAAAAATAAAGTGATACAAATTGTTACTGCATTCTACAACCTACGTGTTGAAGCAGACTACTTCCATACATATCTAAAAATGATACTTTTCAATTTTCTAGTTATCGTTTTCTGTTTTTGAAATTACATAATATCGCTATTCATTCTGGATCAACAGTTATTATTTGTTATATAATCTGAACTAGTAGTAGTAGAAGTTCACCAAACTTATGAAAATTCAGGAAACTGAAGAAAATCAAAATCTAATTATGGTTGAGATGCTATCTTCTTTCTCCACTGATTTATTTAAAATTCCATGAAATATGGAGGACCACCACATCAAGATTTAATTCAGGGTTATGACCCAAATTTCAATGCCTGAAAGCCAACCCGGTATTTTGAATTTGAAAAACCGTCAGGAAATCTCAAATCTCGTGGGGAACTTGACATAATCTGAGTTAAATCCCCTAGCGGTAGCACTCATTGCCTCAAATCAGACTAATTAGACGCTTTTCCCATCAACTGGATTATTTCAGTTTGGGTATTTCGGCAGTAAACTCAGGGAACTCGATTTTGTTATAAGCAACACCTTTCAACTAGTGGAATTAGGGAGTTATCTATCTTGAGTGTGTCACTGAGAAATCAGGGCGAAATATATACATCACTGTAATTAGATTCTGACGGAAGTTTATGTCAACATCTGGTCTAGTTCGGAATCGAGTTGTAGAATTAGGTTACCCAGGGAAAATAACATTACATATTCAGTAGATTTCCAATTGCTGTAAGCTGTGAACAATATAATGAATCCCAAATGATAACCTTGGGTGTGGGGTAAACTAAATATTATGTCCAATAATCAAGTAATCTAACATTTCGTTAGAGACATTTTGGTGACTGAAACATCCCGTAAATGACAATATAATATAATGATAGATAAATTAGATAGATTTCCTTTATTAGTTCTATCAAATAAAATACCTTTTCAGGTGTGGAACATATCAACTGTATAAAACATTACAGGAAACAATAACAAAATAATATGATTGTCACAGTCACTGTGAGGAATACAATATTATAAGAATAAAATCAGATATGGAAGATAAAATGTCAAATATCATGAATATTACAAAAAAAAGTTGTGAAATCATATTACCATTCAAATAGAAAATGAAATGGCTTGGATACATTAAAATGGTCAAAAAATAAAATATATATATATATATATATATATATATATATATATATATATATATATATATATATATAAAGGGTAGTCGTTGCTGACTAGTTAAGAATAAAACCAGTTAATATTGGGGATTGCAGCAAAGTCAAAGGTGTACTCTTTTAGAGTTTATTCCAAGCTTTCGTAAATTTTATTTACATCTTCAGGGAACTACAAAGAATTATTATGTCAATTTTACATGTTGATGTTATCAAATTGTACTTACAACTATAGTGAGGTTGTTTGACATGTTATTAATGTTGATGATATCATTGTCGCTTTACCAAAAGATGGCATTACTGAGATTCTTGGTACTTTCAACAGCATATATTCAGTTTACAATAGAAACTGAGGATGATGATTTTTCCGTACCTTTCTTAGATACAAGACTCATACGTAATCTGAATAACAAAATACTTATAGACTGGTACAGGAAACCATGCAGTTCTGGAAGATATATCATTTTCGAGTCTTATCACAAGCGTTCAATGAAAATAAACCATGTGAAACAGATGAAAGCTAGAGTACTTAAAATCTCAGATAAATCCTTTCATAAAAAAAACCTAGATATCCTTTAAAAACTCTTTTCAGACAATGCTTATCCACCTAAATTACTGAGAAGTATTCTGTTCAGCGCACCATTAAATATTGAAACAGATATTATATCTAACAATCTTAACATATCCACTAATGGCAATGTTGCTAATACTAATCCTACAAATCCTACAATTCCTACATTCACTTCAAATTTGTTTACATGACCATCGAATAAATTATAACTCAACTAAAATATTAGCTAAAGAGACACGTATGACTAAGAGAACGTTTTTGGAAATGGCCTTCATATCTCAAGACAAAAAATGTATGAATAAAAGAACTGATATAAATCATTTGAGTGAGATTTATTCCTTCTTATTGTCGTTAGACCACACAATCCCTATGAATAATAATATCTCCATAACTACTCAATTGGAAATGTAATTTTTTCCTAACTTACAAAACAACAGTCGTATATTTCAATTTTCAACAGTTGGTACAAGATTACAGTTGGTACAAGATTACAATTGGTAACATTGACTTGAAAATTACAGATTTCTTTTCTATTGACAACTGATTTGTGTCCCTTGAATACAATCAACAAGTCTTTTGTTTTTCGACTGAAATTTCAAAATTTTCTGTTATTTATATTCGTAAAGTCTTTTTTCCATATTATTAACAATTTTAAGCTGTAATGTCACTATCCAAAGAACTAAGAACATGTCAACTAACCTCACTATAGTTGTGAGTAAAATTTTAATAACATCAAAATGTATAATTGACATAATAATTTTTTGTAGTTCCCTGAAGATGTAAATAAAATTTACGAAAGCTTGGAATAAACTCTATAAAAGAGTACACTTTTAACTTTGCTGCAATCCCCAATATTAACTGGTTTTACATATATACATATATATATATATATATATATATATATAACTAAATATATATATATATATATATATATATATATATATATATATATATATATATATAAATAAATCCAATAAATCATTGCTTTGTGTTTTCCACAGTTTCTCTCATGACCCCTCTTGCTTGTTTTTTAACTTCCTGGATTCGGATGACCCGCAGGTAGCTATAGCTTCCTCCGTGGTGATGTCTGGTTGTCGCCCTTAAAGACAGGGTCTTCCAACTGATACCACAAATGAGTTGCTGGCTCCTGTGTGTGTGTCTCCGTGTGTTTTGTCATTTTCACTTAGGTCCCATTTCCATCCAAGTGTTGAACATCCTTTCATTTGTACTACACCGTACTGACGAAGGCCAATAAGCCTGAAACACGTGTCTGCGGTTGCACTTTCTTTTTTTCTGAGTTTGTAATCCAATAAATCATTGCTTTGTGTTTTCCACAGTTTCCCTCATGCTTGTTTTATATATATATATATATATATATATATATAGAGATTATTCCAAGCTTTCGTAAATTTTATTTACATCTTCAGGGAACTACAAAGAATTATTATGTCAATTATACATTTTGATGTTATTAAAATTTTACTTACAACTATAGTGAGGTTAGTTGACATGTTCTTAGTTCTTTGTATAGTGACATTACAGCTTAAAATTGTAAATAATAAGGAAAAAAGACTTTACGAATATAAATAACAGATAATTTTGAAATTTCAGTCGAAAAACAAAAGACTTGTTGATTGTATCCAAGGGACACAAATCAGTTGTCAATAGAAAAGAAATCTGTAATTTTCAAGTCAATGTTACCAACTGTAATCTTGTACCAACTGTAATCTTGTACCAACTGTAATGTAGTACCAACTGTTGAAATATACGACTGTTGTTTTGTAAGTTAGGAAAAAATTACATTTCCAATTGAGTAGTTATGGAGATATTATTATTCATATGGAGAGTGTGGTCTAACGACAATAAGAAGGAATAAATCTCACTCAAATGATTTATATCAGTTCTTTTATTCATACATTTTTTGTCTTGATATATGAAGGCCATTTCCAAAAAAGTTCTCTTAGTCATATGTGTCTCTTTAGCTAATATTTTAGTTGAGTTATAATTTATTCGATGGTCAAATTTGTTTACATGATCAGCAAGAGCACATCTTTCAGGATGAAGTCTACAATCACTTTTATGTGAGGAGATTCTACTTTTAAGGCTTCTAGAAGTCTGGCCAATATAATTTTTATCACAGTCCTGACAAGGAATGCTATATACTACATTTGAAGTGGAAGTTAATGGAATTTTATCCTTCACTTTTGAATAAATTGATCTTATTGGTAAAATAGTTTTATTTGCTATTTTGACATTACATACTGAATGAAAGAGCCTGGACAATCTTGGTGTAATATCTTTTATATATGGAAGTGAAGTGAATGTAGGAATTGTAGGATTTGTAGGATTAGTATTAGCAACATTGCTATTAATGGATATGTTCAGATTGTTAGATATAATATCTGTTTCAATATTTAATGGTGTGCTGAACAGAATACTTCTCAGTAATTTTGGTGGATAAGCATTGTCAGAAAAGAGTTTGAAAAGAATATCTAGGTTTTTTTTATGAAAGGATCTATCTGAGATTTTGAGTACTCTAGCTTTCATCTGTTTCACAAGGTTTATTTTCATTGACCGCTTGTGATAAGACTCGAAGTTAATATATCTTCCAGAACTGCATGGTTTCCTGTACCAGTCTATAAGAATTTTGTTATTAAGACCACGTATGAATCTTGTATCTAAGAAAGGTACGGAAAAATCATCATCCTCAGTTTCTATTGTAAACTGAATATATGGGTCAAAGCTGTTAAAAGTACTAAGAATCTCAGTAATGCCTACAAATCCTACAATTCCTACATTCACTTCACTTCCATATATAAAAGATATTACACCAAGATTGTCCAGGCTCTTTCATTCAGTATGTAATGTCAAAATAGCAAATAAAACTATTTTACCAATAAGATCAATTTATTCAAAAGTGAAGGATAAAATTCCATTAACTTCCACTTCAAATGTAGTATATAGCATTCCTTGTCAGGACTGTGATAAAAATTATATTGGCCAGACTTCTAGAAGCCTTAAAAGTAGAATCTCCTCACATAAAAGTGATTGTAGACTTCATCCTGAAAGATGTGCTCTTGCTGATCATGTAAACAAATTTGACCATCGAATAAATTATAACTCAACTAAAATATTAGCTAAAGAGACACATATGACTAAGAGAACTTTTTTGGAAATGGCCTTCATATATCAAGACAAAAAATGTATGAATAAAAGAACTGATATAAATCATTTGAGTGAGATTTATTCCTTCTTATTGTCGTTAGACCACACTCTCCATATGAATAATAATATCTCCATAACTACTCAATTGGAAATGTAATTTTTTCCTAACTTACAAAACAACAGTCGTATATTTCAACAGTTGGTACTACATTACAGTTGGTACAAGATTACAGTTGGTACAAGATTACAGTTGGTACAAGATTACAGTTGGTAACATTGACTTGAAAATTACAGATTTCTTTTCTATTGACAACTGATTTGTGTCCCTTGGATACAATCAACAAGTCTTTTGTTTTTCGACTGAAATTTCAAAATTATCTGTTATTTATATTCGTAAAGTCTTTTTTCCTTATTATTTACAATTTTAAGCTGTAATGTCACTATACAAAGAACTAAGAACATGTCAACTAACCTCACTATAGTTGTAAGTAAAATTTTAATAACATCAAAATGTATAATTGACATAATAATTCTTTGTAGTTCCCTGAAGATGTAAATAAAATTTACGAAAGCTTGGAATAATCTCTATAAAAGAGTACACTTTTGACTTTGCTGCAATCCCCAATATTAACTGGTTTTATTCTTAACTAGTCAGCAACGACTACCCTTTCTATATATATATATATATATATATATATATATATATATATATACATACAATACACAAATACATACATACAAAAATATAAATGAAATCAAATATTTAAATAAAATTAAGTGAATAAATAAAATCAAATGTATAAATAAAATCAGAAAGATAAAACAGTTTGTCTTGAAAAATACAAAATACCCCATAATAATAAAATCAAATCAAATATATATCACCGCTCTCTCTCTCTATTCTAGTGTTTTTATGAAATACTCGTCCAGTGAATAATATGCTTTTTTGATGAGTAAGTTTTTCAGTTCTGTTTTCAACTTATTCTCAATGGGCTGTGTCCTTAATGATACTAATTTTATTCAACAACATAACATGGCATTATAAAATTTGAATGTACACTCTATGTTAAAACAAGTGTAGGTAAGAGAAAAACTATAAGTACATGATGTACTTGCATAAAGCCTAATCAAGAATCAATAACAGAAAAAATTCATAAACTTTATAACACGGATGTATAAAAATGAATAAAACACAGAATAAAAAATAGTGGACGTAAAATGAAGAAATTGCATAACAAAATCATTGATAGAACACACGAACCAAAAAAAACGTTAATTTTCTGAAAAAGAAAACCTAAATAATGAAAATTTAAAAACTTACTATTTAACAAAAAAAAAAACGGGAAAGAAAGTAAAGACTGTTATTATAAGAAATTGGTTGGAAAAGAACAAAATGCAAGTAAAAAGCTCTGGAAAACTGTTGTGAAATCTTAAATATCAAAAGAATAATTGAAAATATCAAAAATGAAAATCATGAGATTTTCACAGATCCAAAAGATGCTGCTGAGATATCGGCTCAGCTTCAAGCAATTTTCGGTTTTACCGGAAATGACATTAACTTTCGATTATTAAATGGTACACCTGATATATTTTCACTTTTTTTGTCTCAACATGACTTGTATCACTTGTCAATTTTTATAACCAATTTTTTTAATTTTAGAGGGCTATGAATACCTTCATATCCCTCATTTCTTTCCTAAAATTTGGGGAAAAGTACAACTTTAATGTTTTCAGTCAGAATGTAAAATTTAATTTGGAACAAACTTCTGTTGAAAAACATAAAAAGATTACGTTAGATATTTATCGTATGTGCTGTCTTGCTATATATTCTATGTCCGATCACCATAATGATTACAATTTGTATATTTACATTATTTTTCTAGATAGTTTATTTATATTTTTATTCATATTTATCCTTACTCTTATACAGAGGGATAACTTAGGTTTAGTGACATACCATATGTACCTTTTGTGTATCTGAAATGGCAAATAAATATATTATTATATTATATTATTATTATTATTCCTTAAAGTGAAGCATACTTTGGAAAAAAAATCAAATGCATGTAGTAACTTGTATGCAACGCCACTGATAAATCAATAGTGTGCCGTATCGAATTATTTGTAATAATCCATGTTTTTTCAGAACCAGACTCAATTTGAAAAAAAAATAGTTATTCCAATTTAAAAATCAAATATAAAATATAACATACATTTTTATCGAAAACAGTAAAGTTCTATTTTTCCTGAAATATTAGGACTGATATTAGTGATATGAATAATTTAAGGGCTATTTAAATCAACAATATACATATACGTCAGATAATAAGTTACAAGTTATAATATATTCAAAAATAAAAATTGAAAAATAAAATCTGTTTTTTTATATAAATAAATGCTATAAATTAAATAAATATTTGGGTAAGAGCTAATTTGATCTATAATTAGTAGAGAATAAATAATCTTCAGGTTTTTTCATCTTAATCAGTTCATAAGTTACGATGAGTTTAAACATAAAAACCAGAAGAGAAATCGAGTAAAGGAAAACAGAATTTTTGAAATTCGATAAAAAGTATAAATAAATAATTTTTCTCAATAAATGGAGTAAAGCAGAACAAAATTTTTAAATTTTGATAAAAAAATATAAATAAATTATTTTTCTCAAAATATTCTTGCGTTTTTTTCATCACGTAGAAGAAGAAAAATCATACAGAGAAAACTCTTAATTGTTTATAACATAAACAATGAAAATTTGAATAAAAACATTTTTCTTCAGTTATCAATGAGAAAGATAAACTATGATGTTTTTTAAAATTGTTTCTGAATTATAATTACAGGTGGTAGAAAACAATTGTTAATTAAATCGTTTTTGAGGCAATAAAAAAAATCCAATGGAGGATTTTCTTCAAATCATAATCTGCATCAGAGATTATATTTCCAAAAAAAATTAAAAATAATCTTATAAACAACGCATTTGATTAGTACAATTTTGAAAACAATAGGAAATGGAATTTTTCAAGAACCGTTTTCATACGGCTTTGGATCATAAAAAACGGATCAGTATACTGCCGTGCTAAGCATAAAGGGCGTATCTGACATTTTTGTAAGAATTGAGTTATCGTATCTGCAACACTCAGTAACCACCACCGCAGCTTTGTCACTTAGATGAATCGACGTATATGTAATTCCAAACGAGAAATTCGTATCTGAAATAAAAATAGGTTTGCTAGTGAAAAAAGTCGTATATACAGGGTGTTAATTAAGTACGTTGACAAACTTCGGGAGGTGATTTTTTGAAGGTTTTCAGGACGAAATGTTCATATAAACATATGTCCCAAACGGCTTGGTTTTCGAGATACAGGGTGATAAAAATACATTTTTTTCAAGATTTTTTAGAGTTAACTTCGACATTTTCTACAATAATCAGTTCAAATTAGGCAAGTACAATCCATTCAATAGTACGCACGATACAAAATAATGCATTTCTCAAATAATTCACAGGGTCCTCCTTTTTTCAGAGTCAAGCTTCGTTCAACCCTTCAGAATTTTGTTTTCCGCCGCCACTGACATATTATGAGAAAGGAATAATGAATGTTGTTTCATTTAACATCTTTTTGCTCTCCTGATGTTTTTCATTTACTTGTACGGTTCAGGAGTTACAATGAAAATATTAACGCAAACATTTTCCAGTAACGCATAACATAAAGAAATTTGAGAAGCAAATAGTCTAACAAACTTGAAGGGTGATTCTTTGAAAGGTTTCAAGATGAAAAGTTCATATAAACATGTCCCAAGCGGCTTGGTTTTCGAAGTACAGGGTGATCAAAATACATTTTTTAGGAGTTTTTGGAGTTTACTTCGAAATTTTCGACAATAATCGATCCAAATTAGTTCAAATTGGACAAGTACAATCCATTCAATAGTGCGCATGATATAAAATAATTCATTTCTCGAAGTGTCATTGCCACTCTCGAAAGATTAGCGCGTGACGCAATACGTCATTTTGTTCTCATTACACAAATAGCTATTTTCTGCTCGTGTAGAGAAAATGTAATGGTATGGAGCTCCCATACATTTTTTACCATAACTCAGGTTGAATATGTATTGCACAAAGTTAATTATGGCAAAATAATTTTGGACATTTTCAATAGTGAATAACTTTATTATCAAATACTAGAGCAAAGTAACATAAATTCCCTAGGAATAAAATTAAGTTCAGAAAAGGACCATTGTTGAAATTGATATGTCAGAGCAGCTGCTGGAAATGGCCACCGCCAACTTCAATGCATGCGTTTATGCGCCTAACCATAGACTGGCGGACACGCTCAAAAATACCAGGAGTGTTTCTTATAATTCCGCATGACTCCTGTATGCGATTCCTCAGGTCTTCTTCACTTTGAACTGGAGTTCGGTACACTAATGATTTAAGGTGCTCCCAGAGGAAAAAATCAAGTGGATTCATATCGGGTGACCTTGGTGGCCAAAGTTGTGGCCCACCACGCCCAATCCAGCGATCAGAATAATTCTCATCTAAATATTGGCGTGCAACCAATCTGAAGTGTACTGGAGCACCATCATGCATAAACCAAATTTCAATTCTTTCCCTCAGTGGGATCTCTTCTAGGAGTCCAGGTAAGATGAATTCAAGAAAATGTCGATAATGGTCACCATTGAGTCTATGAGGTAGAAAATGTGGCCCGATAAGAAAATTCCCCACAATTCCAACCCAAACTTTCACAGAAAACGTCTCTTGAAAATGGTTTACAATCACGGCGTGTGGGTTTTCATCAGCCCACATGTGATTGTTGTGAAAATTAATAATGGCTTTACGGGAAAAGCATGCCTCATCGGTGAATAACACTTGAGATAAAAACCATGGAATTTCCAACAATTTATTTCGAATCCAAGTGCAAAAAGTTAATCTCTTTGGAAAATCCCTTGGCAGAAGAGCTTGAACACGCTGTATGTGATAGGGATAAAGTTGTTGCTCTTTTAAAATTTGCCATACCAATACATGGGTTACGTTAAACTGTGCCGCAATTTGTCTTGTACTGGTGTCTGGATGCTGCTCAATTTCGTTAAGTACAGCTTCTTCTATCTGAACTGTTCTAACTCTCCTGGGTCTTCCTATGAGAACAGCAGACCTCTTGAAAGTACCCGTTTCACGAAGACGGGAGTGAATATTGATGAACATTTGTGTGCTGGGAATATGACGTTGTGGAAATCTTTCTAGATACATTCGTCTGGCGGCAAGAGCGTTACCATCAGCCATTCCATACATTAAGTGCATGTCTGCCATTTCTGAATTTGTATATTCAACCATTTTCTCCAAAGGAATATTGAATGAATCTGCTTTATAGCTTGCACTAATGAAGAATTAACAATGAGACAGTTTCTCAACTTTCGATAACTGTCAAGTTGTTGATATTTAAATAAATGAATTAATATCAAAGCCCACTTTGCTATTTTTATGAATTCAAATTGATTACAAAATTTCTGCGTTACTGCAGAAGAAAAAACTAACCGAAATTTCTGATAAAATAATGTACTCCGTACGGAAACAAAAATTTGTTTGATTTAGTTTTTCGGAGTTATGACCAGAGATTCATAAATGAAAATCAAATGTGTAATGATCTGCGACTATTAGATAAACCCTATTAACTATCTTCCATTACAGGATTACCTTTCGGAAGTTTTTTATGTTGAAAAGGAAACGTTCAATTGAAATCTAAAAAATATCTTTTTTTAAAATAACAAAAAATTTGTATGAGTTCTCTATCAAGACTGATGGGTAAAAACATTTTTAATCAAATATCTCAATGAAAATGCACATTTTTACCATCAGAATCTTCAGGTTGAAAGTTAAGGTTTTCCCAATATCTGTCAGATCTAGTTTAATATCCAGCGTACCGCAGTGACGGGGAGATAGTAGTTTTCTGTTAGATATCACAAAAAGAAATCACATCTTTACAATAACAAGCTTTTATTTAGCTTCACTTGTAACTAACTAACAAACAATTTAATAAAAGTTGAATTTGACCCACTTCTACTACTCCGATTAATTTGAAATTTGGCAGGTTTCCGTAATTCCGGTGACAATGCATTAAAAAAATGTTTGTTAAAAAACAAAATGGCGGCTCCAATATGGCGGACGAGTTTTGTGATTATGATCCGATTCTGTTCAAAATTGGTATGTGATGGTTTTTGGGTTGGAGATTTTCAGTTTCACATAAAAAATAAACTAAAATGTTAAAAATGAAAATTATAAAAAGAAAACATTTTAAAGTTTTTATACAATACAATAATTCATTTCATTGTTTGATCTAGGTAATCTTGTACAGAAAGATTTTGATACTCACAGAATAACCTACAAAAAATGAAACAAATTATTTTTTCGTTTTCAGTGCATTTGTATAAAATGTCTTTATATTTTTTATTGTATAATTTTTATTCATCGTAGATTTTTCTAATTCTGAAAAAATATTTCCATCAATTTGCAATAATTGAAAATGTTTAATTTTCAAATTTTCTAATGTTATGCCACACTGGAAAATGTTTAAATTAATATTTTCATTATAGCCCCTGAACCGTACAAGTAAATGAAAAAATGCAAGATATCAAAAGGATGTTAAATGAAACAACATTGATTATTCCTTTCTCATAATATGTCAGTGGCGGCGGAAAAAAAAATTCTGGAGGGTTGAACAAAGCTTGACTCTGAAAAAAGGAGGACCCTGTGAATTATTTAAGAAATGCATTATTTTGTATCGTGCGCCCTATTGAATGGATTGTACTTGCCTAATTTGAACTGATTATTGTCGAAAATGTCGAAGTTAACTCTAAAAAATCTTGAAAAAAATGTATTTTTATCGCCCTGTATCTCGAAAACCAAGCCGTTTGGGACATATGTTTATATGAACTTTTCGTCCTGAAAACCTTCAAAGAATCACCTCCCGAAGTTTGTCAACGTACTTAATTAACACCCTGTATATTTACTAAAGAGAAAAGTCGCATATGCACGTTTCTCAGTAGATACGACTTTTTATTTTAGTAATGTCATGTTAGTTATTATGACAGTTTAAACAAGTGAAAGTCATATATGAATTGTTTATGAGCATATACGACTATTCATTTTAGTACATAGCAACTGCCGACATAACCTTAATTTCTTGGCGTTCCTGTTGTGAGACAGAACTGTGATTTTCGGATGTGTTTAAGTGAAAATAAAGTGTTTCTGAAAAGAAAAAGTCCCAGAACCGGTAAATATTTCTATTTATGTTTCGATAAATTAGTGAATGGTGTATTTTTCACAGGTTCATATAATAATGGCGGGTAGTTGTAGTAGCAGGTCCCGGCGTATTTTACAACTGGCTTTAAGTAGTAATAATGAGGTTGACCAAAACACATATTCTGATATCAATGACAATGACGATGATTCAGTGAAGGATTTGAGCTACTTTCCATCTGTATCTGATTTAGATAGTAGTAGTGGTGAAGATTTACAACATGATGAAACTCTTAGCACACCAAGCATGTCTGTAAGATTATTTATTTCGAACAGCAGTGATGAAATTGAAGATAACTTGCCTTTGTCTGTAATTAGAGAAACTGAGATAATTCACAATGTGTTGATAGACATTATAGAAAAAGTAAGTGAGGAAGAACGACGGTTACATTTTACGAAAAAAGGATTTGTAAGGAAACGAAAAACTTATGATATGCCTCTTGAAGAAAGAATAAAGAAAAAACGCATGGAGATATTGGAGATTGTTCTCAAACATTACTTAAAAGATAACTGTAACGAAAACTGCAAAAAAAATGCCAAAGAAAGACAAAATAACATCAACACGGAATACTGGGCATTGACTAAGCATGAACAAAAAAGTTTCATATTTGGTAAAGTAGAAAAGAACGCATGTAAAAGAAGAACTACTTGTGTGACTGCAGAAGGTTCCCGAAGAAATTTTACTCTGAGGTATTTTTTACCAGATCAAGCAGGAAAAAACCATGCAGTTTGTAAAAATTTTTTTTTGGTCACACTTGGCTATGATCTCAAGAATGATAAAATTAACAGAAATATTTATAGCAACACTGCATCTCTGAAACCAAGAATCGACCGCAGTGGACAATTCAAAAGAGACAATAAAATCAATACAGATATTTTAAGAGAACATATCCGCTCTTTCAACCCAAGTATCCATCATTATAAAAGAGAACATGCACCACTAAGATTGTATCTGCCAAGTGATATCAATATAAAAATGATGTATGATGATTTCAAATTAAAACAAAGAATAAACATTTTATATGAATTATATCGAAAAGAGGTTGCAACATTTCGTTTACTAAACTAGGACATGAAGAGTGTTTCGTGTGCGAAACATTTTCTTTGCATTCTAAAGCCTCGGGACACACCAAAGAAAATACAAATGACAGATGCCAAGAATGCCTAACATGGACAGAGCACCAACGAAAGTATCGAGAAGCGCGTAGAGAGTATGCAACGGATGCCGCAAAAGGAGACGAATTATGTTTTTCTGCAGACCTGCAAAAGGTGAGTTTCCGTCTTGGGGTGCTCTATAATATATTTAATTTTTATCTTATTTCAGGTCATCATGCTTACAAGGTGTGACATATTTAAGGAAGTAATATTTGTTCCCCGAATAATTGTTTTTAATGAAACTTTCGTACAGCAGGAAAGTTATCTGGACAAAATCCCTATGCTTTCGTTTGGCATGAAGCATTTTCTGGCCGAAGCAAAGACGACCTTATATCTATTTTTTACAAATTTTTAATGTGTTCAAGAGATGCAACGCACATTACAATATGGTTAGATAATTGCACTGCTCAGAACAAAAATTGGTCCCTTTATTCTTTGTTCGTGTATGTCATTAATTCGGGCTTGCTTAATTTACAAACTTTAGATATTAAGTATTTCCAAAGTGGCCACACGTTTATGTCATGTGATTCACTTCACCATCAAATTGAATTAAGCCTGAAAAAGAGATAAAAAGCATACGATTTTCAGGATTTCTTTGATTGCGTACAATTATCTAATTCTAGAAAGGTGAATGCTGTGGAAGTTAAACTAGGTGATTTTTATAATTTCACGGAATTCACATCTCCGCAAACTTTAAATAAAATTGTGCCTAGACCTTATCTCAGTGATATGGTGTTCGTTTCAGTGAAGGAGTAAGACACCTCCGGTATAAAACTTCTTTTCATGGAGATTTCGTAGAATTAAGGTTTTTGATGGAAAAATACTATAAATGTTCCGATTTACCAGGACCCATATCGAAAAATAAGGAAAGGGGAATTACCTCCGACAGAAAACATAAAATTATTAAAAAATTGGGTGATATAATTCCTCCAAATCGATTGATATTTTGGAAAAACTTTGCAGAAAATGAAGCAACTGATGAACTATAAACTTGCTCAGTTTTTATTACATATTTTTTTACAACCTCTACTCGTTACCTAATATAAATAGGTTTTAGTTCCTAAATATTGACCTTCTAGGTGCATTTGACCTTACTGTTTTTTATTTTATGAAAAATTGTCAGTTTTTGTTAAAGTCATGAAATAAATGAATTTTCAGTAGGTAGATACGTTATTTATTTATAGAGTTGTTCACGTTTTCAAGAAAACAAAAAGTCGTATGTGCATTTTTTTGTTCAAATGCAAAGATAATATCTTGGTCAGTATTGAAAAAAACAAATTGTTCTTTACAGTAAACTACTACAATAATAACTTTGCGTCAATAAAAACCAGAAAAAAAATGCAAGTAAAAACACTAAAACTTGAATATCTCAAAACTTGCATAACTGGAGATACGCCTTTTATGCTTAGCATGGCAGTATAGTAATATAAAAAAATCAACGATTCATCAGGAGTTTTAGTTTTTAACGTAAATTATAATTGAAAACAAAATGATTTTTTTTTAATTTTTCCATCTGGAAATTTTATATTTATTAATTATAGCACTTGCAATGTTCATGTTCAAGTCAGAATTTTTTTGGTTAACTAATGCATAATTGATGGAAAAATCGCGATAAAATTTTTTTGACAGCGGATTATTTTTCATTCATCTATCCAGTAGATGCCTTATTTTTTATTCTTAATTCTCATAATTAATATGTTTAAATAATATTTATTCATCAAAGCCACTCCTTACCCAAGCCAGTCCACGTTTTCAGCCGTATTTTCAACCCTCTGGGAAAATTGTGAATAATAGCCCTGCAATTTCGGGAATTATAATTCACTCCTCATATTGAATCTTTTTTCAAATTCGAAAAATGTCAAATAGTCTTAGACATATTTGCAAAAAACCAAACAATGTTTTATTTTTTCAGTTAATGTTAATAGCCTTCGCAATTTTAGCAAGCGGCTCCTCAATTTTTTCAAAAATCATACAAAAAAGTTTGACCCATAAAGCACTTGCCCTATACAGGGTGGGTCACGGTCGATGGTACCTTAGACGTTTACGGAGAACGGGACATAGGATCGTTCTCAAAATTTGTTTTCTCAAGTAGTTGCTCTTGGTCTATCGATCTAAAATATTTTCAGCAATGCAGCGTTGCCGCTTATACCAGAAAGTAGCAGCATCTTTGTTATTTCAAATAAGTCACCCTGTATATTACCGCATTTTTGAACTTGTCATTCCTTTCTGATTATTTCTGCCTCATACTCCCCTATACCTATCTCTAACGGTTTTTGAGATATTGGTTATTTTCCATATTTTTTATCCAAAACAGCTCGAATTGAATGTTTATTTCTGCGGTATTTGGATTCTTAGGAAGTTGCAATTTTGAGTTTAGTTCATCAAGATCATGTACATTGATTCTGTATAGAGAAGTTTGTTCTGCGTTATACAGGGTCGTTCAAAATTCATGATTTCACTGCTAGATAGGAAAAGGGTTGAAAGTGCGTTCTTTTAAATGGAACATCCTGTATATTATGAAATATCCTGAAAGATGACTAAATTCCCTTCGAATTGATATATCATGTTCCTATACCTAAATAGCCAGAATTCCGAGATAATAGCAATTTTCATTTGTAATCTCCCAAGTGCTTGAATTATTGCCGAAAATTTTTCGAGATAAATTTACGCACAAGCACGAGGGGGATTCGGTAAGAAAATTTCACACCGAGAAATGAAAATCATCCAACACTTCATAAGAAATAACTAACGATGGTTTCACCTGAACTATTTATAACCACTGAAATATTGATATGTAAAATACTTAACAAAATTTTCATCAATAAATGTGTTTGAATTTGGAACAAAAAAATAAAAAAAGTTATGTTCTTATCGTGGATTGAACCATAATAAGTGGACATTTTTCTGTCAAACATTTGACATGTGACAAGTTGATAGTTTGCTTTAATGTACAAATGGAGGTCTAGTTTTCATATGAAAGGAGATAATTATATATTTACTAGATATTTGGAATGTGTCTGAAAATACTTTCTCCACGATTATTGCAGAAATTGTCAATTCTGAAATCATATTTCAGAAGAAGTTCAATACACCATTTGTCACAAGTTTTTATCACAAGTCCCGTAGCTCAGCGGTAGTGTTGCGGCCGGTCTCACCAGGCTTAGAGTACATGACTACCTACCCCGCAAACATGGTGGGGTGTTATATGAGTCGCTGGATATCTTCCAGGAGCGCTGGGTATAACCGGCGCCGTAGGGAATCCAAGTTGAGAATCTAAAACGTCAAGTACTTCAACCCGGTTTTTTGCTTCTAGCCTTTTCCGGGGCAACATCCAAATTATGGTCCTCACAAACTACCAACCCTCAAATTTTTACATTGAATGGGACGACAACACGCGCATAAGCTTTGCAGGAGGCGCGAATACTCCATTTACCACCATTATTTCTGCCAAAGATCGACATTTCCACCACACATTTGCACCAGCGGAGGCAGTGACCAGCGCCCTCTCTATATGGGGACTCTTGGCACTGTCAAAATGCATCGTGCACGTCACCAGAGCTGGCAACAGCAGGGTGTTGTGAATCACACTTGACGTCCTCTCCTTCCTTTCATCCTAACCCCCCGCTGCGCAGGGAGAAGATGGACTGAAGAAAGAGTAGCTGCTTCGGGTAGAATAATGAATTGTAAATAATAACTTTGATAGAATAAACTTTTATTCATTTATTTATTTATGAGTCGCTAGGTCGATGGTTCAATCCACGATAAGAACATAACTTTTTTATTTTTGTCTCCAAATTTAAACACATTTATTGATGAAAATTTTGTTAAGTATTTTACATATCAATATTTCAGTAGTTATAAATAGTTCAGGTGAAATCATCGTTAGTTATTTCTTATGAATTGTTGGATGATTTTCATTTCTTGGTGTGAAATATTCTTACCGAATCGCCCTCGTGCTTGAATTAATTGCCATAAATTTATCTCGAACATGAATTTTCAAAGAAAAGGATGTTAGTGTAGAAGTGACATGTTATGTTCAGAAAATGCCATGAAATCGAATTCTACACATATCAAAGAATTCGAATTCAAGATAAAATAAAAATATTAATTTATTCACATACAATGCTGTAATTATAAAAAATGGTATACAAGTATATCAAGAACTCTATGGAAAATAAACTGAAGAACAAAAATAAAATGACATAATATACCATGATACTCGAATTCACGTCATATAATGAAACGTTCATCACCTGTTGTGGGTCTTCACGTTCTGTCCAGGAAGCTAGTGGCATAGTGGCTTGTGAGTGATAAGAAAATTATGGGCTTTTTGATCTCACCTGACCCGAACCGGTGTCAATTCAGATTTCTAGGAACGAGAGCAAAAATTAGACTGGACCATACTGAATACGAAACGAAACAAGAATAGAATGGATATACTGTTGGAAGTCGAAACCGGATTCCTGAATGAGTTTCTATTGGAGCAACTATTCCGTGTGATTAGTTCTGCTCCACGCCAAACCGTCATCGATGATCGGGCTCCCGTATATATAGGCCTCTACGGGTGAGCATGTCAGCCACTGTGCTCAAGGCAGGGTTCATCTTACCGTAGCTGAGCTACAGCCCTTACCACCGATGTAGACGATATAACGAATGAAGCGGAGTTTGCCACACGGAGAATATGCCCCCGTCGATTCCCATTAAGGGATTTCGTTCCAAACAGTTTCCCCATTTCATTCTTCATCCGTTTGGTACCAGAATTCTCCAAACCAATTTTTTCTCTCGTCCCTTTCTATCCTAATTGAGAGTTGTGACTATAAGTAACTGAAAATTAGAAATATGTTTGGAAACCAAGATGTTAGGACATTCCAGGCTTCTCGAACCCACATGAGTGTAAATACGTATTGTATAAGATTGTTTCTTACTAGCCTATCGTGCCAAAACTCCTCTTTGCAGATAGATAAATATCCTCCATGAGTTCCTAGAAAAATAACTTTTCACGTGTTGAACATATTAATATGGTGAATAACACAAGAATGAATAAAATGAAATCATGAATAATACAGAAAATATTGCGTTTGCATCAAAGGTCACAAATAACATGGTTATCACATGGAATTAGGTGTAGGAGATAAAACATGTCAATATCAAAAAAGTACAAAATATAATCACACGGAAAGAAAAAATTCCGTAATGTTCCCAAAGTTAGATCTGAAATAATTGATAAGAAAAAAAGTTGTCCACGCACAATAAACAAATGATGGAGAACGAAACCCATATTAGCCTCACTGTTCCTATATTTGATTGAATCCTTTGATCACGCCGAGAAAATACACAACCCATTGTTAGCATTCAAATAGGGGTGTTATCGAGGTAGTTTAGTTTGTTAGTTTGTTAGTGGAGCTATTTGAAATACGACAATGGGGTGATTCTTTTCAGTTATTCACGATAAGATTGAGAGTATAGGAATAGAGTAGTTCACAAATATTGGGTTGTACATCGAAAAATGTCTTAATCTACAATACATTGGTGCTCACTTGGCCGATAATAGTTCCTTCCTATCGTAATGAATCAATAAAACTTGTTATTCTTAATTTATTCAAATAGGGGTGTTATCGAGGTAGTTTAGTATGTTAGTTTGTTAGAGGGGCTATTTGAAATACGACAATGGGGTGATTCTTTTCAGTTATTCACGATAAGATTGAAAGTATAGGAATAGAGTAGTTCACAAATATTGGGTTGTACATCAAAAAATGTCTTAATCTACAATACATTGGTGCTCACTTGGCCGATAATAGTTCCTTCCTATCGTAATGAATCAATAAAACTTGTTTTTCTTAGGTTTGAACTGTTATCGCTCAACAGGGACCACGAGAAGGTGTGAGCGCCCCTGTCGGGAAGGTGGGACAAGGATGTTAGTGTAGAAGAGACATGTTATGTTCAGAAAATGTCATGAAATCGAATTCTACACATATCAAAGAATTCGAATTCAAGATAAAATAAAAATATTAATTTATTCACATACAATGCTGTAATTATAAAAAATTGTATACAAGTATATCAAGAACTCTATGGAAAGTAAAGTGAAGAACAAATGTAAAATGACATAATATACCATGATAATCTAATTCACGTCATATAATGAAACGTTCATCACCTGTTGTGGGTTCTCACGTTCTGTCCAGGAAGCAAGTGGCATAGTGGCTTGTGAGTGATAAGAAAATTATAGGCTTTTTGATCTCACCTGACCCGAAGCGGTGTCAATTCAGAATTCTAGGAACGAGAGCAAAAATTGGACTGGACCATACTGAATACGAAACGAAACAAGAATAGAATGGATATGCTGTTGGAAGTCGAAACCGCATTCCTGAATGAGTTTCTATTGGAGCAACTATTCCGTGTGATTAGTTCTGCACCACGCGAAACCGTCATCGATGATCGGGCTCCCGTATATATAGGCCTCTACGGGTGAGCATGTCAGCCACTGTGCTCGAGGCAGGGTTCATCTTACCGTAGCTGAGCTACAGCCCTTACCACCGATGTAGACGGTATAACGAATGGAGCGGAGTTTGCCACACGGAGAATATGCCCCCGTCGATTCCCATTAAGGGATTTCGTTCCAAACAGTTTCCCCATTTCATTCTTCATCCGTTTGGTACCAGAATTCTCCAAACCAATTTTTTCTCTCGTCCCTCTCTATCCTAATTGAGAGTTGTGACTATAAGTAACTAAAAATTAGAAATATGTTTGGAAACCAAGATGGTAGGACATTCCAGGCTTCTCGAACCCACATGACTGTAAATACGTATTTTATAAGATTGTTTCTTACTAGCCTATTGTGCCAAAACTCATCTTTGCAGATAGATAAATATCCTCCATGAGTTCCTAGAAAAATAACTTTTCACGTGTTGAACATATTAATATGGTGAATAACACAAGAAGAAATAAAATGAAATCATGAATAATACAGAAAATATTGCGATTGCATCAATGGTCACAAATAACATGGTTATCACATGAAATTAGGTGTAGGAGATAAAACATGTCAATATAAAAAAAGTACAAAATATAATCACACGAAAAGAAAAAAATTCGTAATGTTCCCAAAGTTAGATCTGAAATAATTGATAAGAAAAAAAGTTGTTCACGCACAATAAACAAATGATGGAGAACGAAACCCATATTAGCCTCACTGTTCCTATATTTGATTGAATCCTTTGATCACGCCGAGAAAATACACAACCCATTGTTAGTATTCAAATAGGGGTGTTATCGAGGCAGTTTAGTATGTTAGTTTGTTAGAGGGGCTATTTGAAATACGACAATGGGGTGATTCTTTTCAGTTATTCACGATAAGATTGATAGTATAGGAATAGAGTAGTTCACAAATATTGGGTTGTACATCGAAAAATGTCTTAATCTACAATACATTGGTGCTCACTTGGCCGATAATAGTTCCTTCCTTTCGTAATGAATCAATAAAACTTGTTTTTCTTAGGTTTGAACTGTTATCGCTCAACAGGGACCACGAGAAGGTGTGAGCGCCCCTGTCGGGAAGGTGGGACATGGATGTTAGTGTAGAAGAGACATGTTATGTTCAGAAAATGTCATGAAATCGAATTCTACACATATCAAAGAATTCGAATTCAAGATGAAATAAAAATATTAATTTATTCACATACAATGCTGTAATTATAAAAAATTGTATACAAGTATATCAAGAACTCTATGGAAAGTAAAGTGAAGAACAAAAATAAAATGACATAAAATACCATGATAATCGAATTCACGTCATATAATGAAACGTTCATCACCTGTTGTGGGTTCTCACGTTCTGTCCAGGAAGCTAGTGGCATAGTGGCTTGTGAGTGATAAGAAAATTATAGGCTTTTTGATATCACCTGACCCGAAGCGGTGTCAATTCAGAATTCTAGGAACGAGAGCAAAAATTGGACTGGACCATACTGAATACGAAACGAAACAAGAATAGAATGGATATGCTGTTGGAAGTCGAAACCGGATTCCTGAATGAGTTTCTATTGGAGCAACTATTCCGTGTGATTAGTTCTGCTCCACGCGAAACCGTCATCGATGATCGGGCTCCCGTATATATAGGCCTCTACGGGTGAGCATGTCAGCCACTGTGCTCGAGGCAGGGTTCATCTTACCGTAGCTGAGCTACAGCCCTTACCACAGATGTAGACGGTATAGCGAATGAAGCGGAGTTTGCCACACGGAGAATATGCCCCCGTCGATTCCCATTAAGGGATTTCGTTCCAAACAGTTTCCCCATTTCATTCTTCATCCGTTTGGTACTAGAATTCTCCAAACCAATTTTTTCTCTCGTCCCTTTCTATCCTAATTGAGAGTTGTGACTATAAGTAACTGAAAATTAGAAATATGTTTGGAAACCAAGATGTTAGGACATCTCAGGCTTCTCGAACCCACATGACTGTAAATACGTATTGTATAAGATTGTTTCTTACTAGCCTATTGTGCCAAAACTCCTCTTTGCAGATAGATAAATATCCTCCATGAGTTCCTAGAAAAATAACTTTTCACGTGTTGAACATATTAATATGGTGAATAACACAAGAAGAAATAAAATGAAATCATGAATAATACAGAAAATATTGCGATTGCATCAAAGGTCACAAATAACATGGTTATCACATGAAATTAGGTGTAGGAGATAAAACATGTCAATATAAAAAAAGTACAAAATATAATCACACGAAAAGAAAAAAATTCGTAATGTTCCCAAAGTTAGATCTGAAATAATTGATAAGAAAAAAAGTTGTTCACGCACAATAAACAAATGATGGAGAACGAAACCCATATTAGCCTCACTGTTCCTATATTTGATTGAATCCTTTGATCACGCCGAGAAAATACACAACCCATTGTTAGCATTCAAATAGGGGTGTTATCGAGGTAGTTTAGTATGTTAGTTTGTTAGAGGGGCTATTTGAAATACGACAATGGGGTGATTCTTTTCAGTTATTCACGATAAGATTGAAAGTATAGGAATAGAGTAGTTCACAAATATTGGGTTGTACATCGAAAAATGTCTTAATCTACAATACATTGGTGCTCACTTGGCCGATAATAGTTCCTTCCTATCGTAATGAATCAATAAAACTTGTTTTTCTTAGGTTTGAACTGTTATCGCTCAACAGGGACCACGAGAAGGTGTGAGCGCCCCTGTCGGGAAGGTGGGACAAGGATGTTAGTGTAGAAGAGACATGTTATGTTCAGAAAATGTCATGAAATCAAATTCTACACATATCAAAGAATTCGAATTCAAGATAAAATAAAAATATTAATTTATTCACATACAATGCTGTAATTATAAAAAATTGTATACAAGTATATCAAGAACTCTATGGAAAGTAAAGTGAAGAACAAAAATGAAATGACATAATATACCATGATAATCTAATTCACGTCATATAATGAAACGTTCATCACCTGTTGTGGGTTCTCACGTTCTGTCCAGGAAGCTAGTGGCATAGTGGCTTGTGAGTGATAAGAAAATTATAGGCTTTTTGATCTCACCTGACCCGAAGCGGTGTCAATTCAGAATTCTAGGAACGAGAGCAAAAATTGGACTGGACCATACTGAATACGAAACGAAACAAGAATAGAATGGATATGCTGTTGGAAGTCGAAACCGGATTCCTGAATGAGTTTCTATTGGAGCAACTATTCCGTGTGATTAGTTCTGCACCACGCGAAACCGTCATCGATGATCGGGCTTCCGTATATATAGGCCTCTACGGGTGAGCATGTCAGCCACTGTGCTCGAGGCAGGGTTCATCTTACCGTAGCTGAGCTACAGCCCTTACCACCGATGTAGACGGTATAACGCATGAAGCGGAGTTTGCCACACGGAGAATATGCCCCCGTCGATTCCCATTAAGGGATTTCGTTCCAAACATTTTCCCCATTTCATTCTTCATCCGTTTGGTACCAGAATTCTCCAAACCAATTTTTCCTCTCGTCCCTCTCTATCCTAATTGAGAGTTGTGACTATAAGTAACTGAAAATTAGAAATATGTTTGGAAACCAAGATGTTAGGACATTCCAGGCTTCTCGAACCCACATGACTGTAAATACGTATTGTATAAGATTGTTTCTTACTAGCCTATTGTGCCAAAACTCATCTTTGCAGATAGATAAATATCCTCCATGAGTTCCTAGAAAAATAACTTTTCACGTGTTGAACATATTAATATGGTGAATAACACAAGAAGAAATAAAATGAAATCATGAATAATACAGAAAATATTGTGATTGCATCAAGGGTCACAAATAACATGGTTATCACATGAAATTAGGTGTAGGAGATAAAACATGTCAATATAAAAAAAGTACAAAATATAATCAATCGAAAAGAAAAAAATTCGTAATGTTCCCAAAGTTAGATCTGAAATAATTGATAAGAAAAAAAGTTGTTCACGCACAATAAACAAATGATGGAGAACGAAACCCATATTAGGCTCACTGTTCCTATATTTGATTGAATCCTTTGATCACGCCGAGAAAATACACAACCCATTGTTAGCATTCAAATAGGGGTGTTATCGAGGTAGTTTAGTATGTTAGTTTGTTAGAGGGGCTATTTGAAATACGACAATGGGGTGATTCTTTTCAGTTATTCACGATAAGATTGAAAGTATAGGAATAGAGTAGTTCACAAATATTGGGTTGTACATCGAAAAATGTCTTAATCTACAATACATTGGTGCTCACTTGGCCGATAATAGTTCCTTCCTATCGTAATGAATCAATAAAACTTGTTTTTCTTAGGTTTGAACTGTTATCGCTCAACAGGGACCACGAGAAGGTGTGAGCGCCCCTGTCGGGAAGGTGGGACAAGGATGTTAGTGTAGAAGAGACATGTTATGTTCAGAAAATGTCATGAAATCGAATTCTACACATATCAAAGAATTCGAATTCAAGATAAAATAAAAATATTAATTTATTCACATACAATGCTGTAATTATAGAAAATTGTATACAAGTATATCAAGAACTCTATGGAAAGTAAAGTGAAGAACAAAAATAAAATGACATAATATACCATGATAATCGAATTCACGTCATATAATGAAACGTTCATCACCTGTTGTGGGTTCTCACAGTCTGTCCAGGAAGCTAGTGGCATAGTGGCTTGTGAGTGATAAGAAAATTATAGGCTTCTTGATAGCACCTGACCCGAAGCGGTGTCAATTCAGAATTCTAGGAACGAGAGCAAAAATTGGACTGGACCATACTGAATACGAAACGAAACAAGAATAGAATGGATATGCTGTTGGAAGTCGAAACCGGATTCCTGAATGAGTTTCTATTGGAGCAACTATTCCGTGTGATTAGTTCTGCTCCACGCGAAACCGTCATCGATGATCGGGCTCCCGTATATATAGGCCTCTACGGGTGAGCATGTCAGCCACTGTGCTCGAGGCAGGGTTCATCTTACCGTAGCTGAGCTACAGCCCTTACCACCGATGTAAACGGTATAACGAATGAAGCGGAGTTTGCCACACGGAGAATATGCCCCCGTCGATTCCCATTAAGGGATTTCGTTCCAAACAGTTTCCCCATTTCATTCTTCATCCGTTTGGTACCAGAATTCTCCAAACCAATTTTTTCTCTCGTCCCTTTCTATCCTAATTGAGAGTTGTGACTATAAGTAACTGAAAATTAGAAATATGTTTGGAAACCAAGATGTTAGGACATCCCAGGCTTCTCGAACCCACATGACTGTAAATACATATTGTATAAGATTGTTTCTTACTAGCCTATTGTGCCAAAACTCCTCTTTGCAGATAGATAAATATCCTCCATGAGTTCCTAGAAAAATAACTTTTCACGTGTTGAACATATTAATATAGTGAATAACACAAGAAGAAATAAAATGAAATCATGAATAATACAGAAAATATTGCGTTTGCATCAAAGGTCACAAATAACATGGTTATCACATGAAATTAGGTGTAGGAGATAAAACATGTCAATATAAAAAAAGTACAAAATATAATCACACGAAAAGAAAAAAATTCGTAATGTTTCCAAAGTTAGATCTGAAATAATTGATAAGAAAAAAAGTTGTTCACGCACAATAAACAAATGATGGAGAACGAAACCCATATTAGCCTCACTGTTCCTATATTTGATTGAATCCTTTGATCACGCCCTGAAAATACACAACCCATTGTTAGCATTCAAATAGGGGTGTTATCGAGGTAGTTTAGTATGTTAGTTTGTTAGAGGGGCTATTTGAAATACGACAATGGGGTGATTCTTTTCAGTTATTCACGATAAGATTGAAAGTATAGGAATAGAGTAGTTCACAAATATTGGGTTGTACATCGAAAAATGTCTTAATCTACAATACATTGGTGCTCACTTGGCCGATAATAGTTCCTTCCTATCGTAATGAATCAATAAAACTTGTTTTTCTTAGGTTTGAACTGTTATCGCTCAACAGGGACCACGAGAAGGTGTGAGCGCCCCTGTCGGGAAGGTGGGACAAGGATGTTAGTGTAGAAGAGACATGTTATGTTCAGAAAATGTCATGAAATCGAATTCTACACATATCAAAGAATTCGAATTCAAGATAAAATAAAAATATTAATTTATTCACACACAATGGTGTAATTATAAAAAATTGTATACAAGTATATCAAGAACTCTATGGAAAGTAAAGTGAAGAACAAAAATAAAATGACATAATATACCATGAATTCACGTCATATAATGAAACGTTCATCACCTGTTGTGGGTTCTCACGTTCTGTCCAGGAAGCTAGTGGCATAGTGGCTTGTGAGTGATAAGAAAATTATAGGCTTTTTGATCTCACCTGACCCGAAGCGGTGTCAATTCAGAATTCTAGGAACGAGAGCAAAAATTGGACTGGACCATACTGAATACGAAACGAAACAAGAATAGAATGGATATGCTGTTGGAAGTCGAAACCGCATTCCTGAATGAGTTTCTATTGGAGCAACTATTCCGTGTGATTAGTTCTGCACCACGCGAAACCGTCATCGATGATCGGGCTCCCGTATATATTGGCCTCTACGGGTGAGCATGTCAGCCACTGTGCTCGAGGCAGGGTTCATCTTACCGTAGCTGAGCTACAGCCCTTACCACCGATGTAGACGGTATAACGCATGAAGCGGAGTTTGCCACACGGAGAATATGCCCCCGTCGATTCCCATTAAGGGATTTCGTTCCAAACAGTTTCCCCATTTCATTCTTCATCCGTTTGGTACCAGAATTCTCCAAACCAATTTTTTCTCCCGTCCCTCTCTATCCTAATTGAGAGTTGTGACTATAAGTAACTGAAAATTAGAAATATGTTTGGAAACCAAGATGTTAGGACATTCCAGGCTTCTCGAACCCACATGACTGTAAATACGTATTGTATAAGATTGTTTCTTACTAGCCTATTGTGCCAGAACTCATCTTTGCAGATAGATGAATATCCTCCATGAGTTCCTAGAAAAATAACTTTCCACGTGTTGAACATATTAATATGGTGAATAACACAAGAAGGAATAAAATGAAATCATGAATAATACAGAAAATATTGCGTTTGCATCAAAGGTCACAAATAACATTGTTATCACATGAAATTAGGTGTAGGAGATAAAACATGTCAATATAAAAAAAGCACAAAATATAATCACACGAAAAGAAAAAAATCCGTAATGTTCCCAAAGTTAGATCTGAAATAATTGATAAGAAAAAAAGTTGTTCACGCACAATAAACAAATGATGGAGAACGAAACCCATATTAGCCTCACTGTTCCTATATTTGACTGAATCCTTTGATCACGCCGAGAAAATACACAACCCATTGTTAGCATTCAAATAGGGGTGTTATCGAGGTAGTTTAGTATGTTAGTTTGTTAGTGGGGCTATTTGAAATACGACAATGGGGTGATTTTTTTCAGTTATTCACGATAAGATTGAAAGTATAGGAATAGAGTAGTTCACAAATATTGGGTTGTACATCGAAAAATGTCTCAATCTACAATACATTGGTGCTCACTTGGCCGATAATAGTTCCTTCCTATCGTAATGAATCAATAAAACTTGTTTTTCTTAGGTTTGAACTGTTATCGCTCAACAGGGACCACGAGAAGGTGTGAGCGCCCCTGTCGGGAAGGTGGGACAAGGATGTTAGTGTAGAAGTGACATGTTATGTTTGGAAAATGTCATGAAATCGAATTCTACACATATCAAAGAATTCGAATTCAAGATAAAATAAAAATATTAATTTATTCACATACAATGCTGTAATTATAAAAAATTGCATACAAATATATGAAGAACTCTATGGAAAATAAACTGAAGAACAAAAATAAATTGACATAATATACCATGATACTAGAATTCACGTCATGTAATGAAACGTTCATCACCTGTTGTGGGTTTTCACGTTCTGTCCAGGAAGCTAGTGGCATAGTGACTTGTGAGTGATAAGAAAATTATAGGCTTTTTGATCTCACCTGAGCCGAAGCGGTGTCAATTCAGATTTCTAGGAACGAGAGCAAAAATTGGACTGGACCATACTGAATACGAAACGAAACAAGAATAGAATGGATATGCTGTTGGAAGTCGAAACCGGATTCCTGAATGAGTTTCTATTGAAGCAACTATTCCGTGTGATTAGTTCTGCTCCACGCGAAACCGTCATCGATGATCGGGCTCCCGTATATATAGGCCTCTACGGGTGAGCATGTCAGCCACTGTGCTCGAGGCAGGGTTCATCTTACCGTAGCTGAGCTACAGCCCTTACCACCGATGTAGACGGTATAACGAATGAAGCGGAGTTTGCCACACGGAGAATATGCCCCCGTCGATTCCCATTAAGGGATTTCGTTCCAAACAGTTTCCCCATTTCATTCTTCATCCGTTTGGTACCAGAATTCTCCAAACCAATTTTTTCTCTCGTCCCTTTCTATCCTAATTGAGAGTTGTGACTATAAGTAACTGAAAATTAGAAATATGTTTGGTAACCAAGATGTTGGGACATCCCAGGCTTCTCGAACCCACATGACTGTAAATACGTATTGTATAAGATTGTTTCTTACTAGCCTATTGTGCCAAAACTCCTCTTTGCAGATAGATAAATATCCTCTATGAGTTCCTAGAAAAATAACTTTTCACGTGTTGAACATATTAATATGGTGAATAACACAAGAAGAAATAAAATGAAATCATTAATAATACAGAAAATATTGCGATTGCATCAAAGGTCACAAATAACATGGTTATCACATGAAATTAGGTGTAGGAGATAAAACATGTCAATATAAAAGAAGTACAAAATATAATCACACGAAAAGAAAAAAATTCGTAATGTTCCCAAAGTTAGATCTGAAATAATTGATAAGAAAAAAAGTTGTTCACGCACAATAAACAAATGATGGAGAACGAAACCCATATTAGCCTCACTGTTCCTATATTTGATTGAATCCTTTGATCACGCCGAGAAAATACACAACCCATTGTTAGCATTCAAATAGGGGTGTTATCGAGGTAGTTTAGTATGTTAGTTTGTTAGAGGGGCTATTTGAAATACGACAACGGGGTGATTCTTTTCAGTTATTCACGATAAGATTGGAAGTATAGGAATAGAGTAATTCACAAATATTGGGTTGTACATCGAAAAATGTCTTAATCTACAATACATTGGTGCTCACTTGGCCGATAATAGTTCCTTCCTATCGTAATGAATCAATAAAACTTGTTTTTCTTAGGTTTGAACTGTTATCGCTCAACAGGGACCACGAGAAGGTGTGAGCGCACCTGTCGGGAAGGTGGGACAATGATGTTAGTGTAGAAGATACATGTTATGTTCAGAAAATGTCATGAAATCGAATTCTACACATATCAAAGAATTCGAATTCAAGATAAAATAAAAATATTAATTTATTCACATACAATGCTGTAATTATAAAAAATTGTATACAAGTATATCAAGAACTCTATGGAAAGTAAAGTGAAGAACAAAAATAAAATGACATAATATACCATGATAATCGAATTCACGTCATATAATGAAACGTTCATCACCTGTTGCGGGTTCTCACGTTCTGTCCAGGAAGCTAGTGGCATAGTGGCTTGTGAGTGAAAAGAAAATTATAGGCTTTTTGATCTCACCTGACCCGAAGCGGTGTCAATTCAGAATTCTAGGAACGAGAGCAAAAATTGGACTGGACCATACTGAATACGAAACGAAACAAGAATAGAATGGATATGCTGTTGGAAGTCGAAACCGGATTCCTGAATGAGTTTCTATTGAAGCAACTATTCTGTGTGATTAGTTCTGCACCACGCGAAACCGTCATCGATGATCGGGCTCCCGTATATATAGGCCTCTACGGGTGAGCATGTCAGCCACTGTGCTCGAGGCAGGGTTCATCTTACCGTAGCTGAGCTACAGCCCTTACCACCGATGTAGACGGTATAACGCATGAAGCGGAGTTTGCCACACGGAGAATATGCCCCCGTCGATTCCCATTAAGGGATTTCGTTCCAAACAGTTTCCCCATTTCATTCTTCATCCGTTTGGTACCAGAATTCTCCAAACCAATTTTTTCTCTCGTCCCTTTCTATCCTAATTGAGAGTTGTGACTATAAGTAACTGAAAATTAGAAATATGTTTGGAAACCAAGATGTTAGGACATTCCAGGCTTCTCGAACCCACATGACTGTAAATACGTATTGTATAAGATTGTTTCTTACTAGCCTATTGTGCCAAAACTCATCTTTGCAGATAGATGAATATCCTCCATGAGTTCCTAGAAAAATAACTTTCCACGTGTTGAACATATTAATATGGTGAATAACACAAGAAGGAATAAAATGAAATCATGAATAATACAGAAAATATTGCGTTTGCATCAAAGGTCACAAATAACATTGTTATAACATGAAATTAGGTGTAGGAGATAAAACATGTCAATATAAAAAAAGCACAAAATATAATCACACGAAAAGAAAAAAATCCGTAATGTTCCCAAAGTTAGATCTGAAATAATTGATAAGAAAAAAAGTTGTTCACGCACAATAAACAAATGATGGAGAACGAAACCCATATTAGCCTCACTGTTCCTATATTTGATTGAATCCTTTGATCACGCCGAGAAAATACACAACCCATTGTTAGCATTCAAATAGGGGTGTTATCGAGGTAGTTTAGTATGTTAGTTTGTTAGTGGGGCTATTTGAAATACAACAATGGGTTGATTTTTTTCAGTTATTCACGATAAGATTTAAAGTATAGGAATAGAGTAGTTCACAAATATTGGGTTGTACATCGAAAAATGTCTCAATCTACAATACATTGGTGCTCACTTGGCCGATAATAGTTCCTTCCTATCGTAATGAATCAATAAAACTTGTTTTTCTTAGGTTTGAACTGTTATCGCTCAACAGGGACCACGAGAAGGTGTGAGCGCCCCTGTCGGGAAGATGGGACAAGGATGTTAGTGTAGAAGGGACATGTTATGTTCAGAAAATGTCATGAAATCGAATTGTACACATATCAAAGAATTCGAATTCAAGATAAAATAAAAATATTAATTTATTCACATACAATGCTGTAATTATAAAAAATTGCATACAAGTATATGAAGAACTCTATGGAAAATAAACTGAAGAACAAAAATATATTGACATAATATACCATGATACTCGAATTCACGTCATATAATGAAACGTTCATCACCTGTTGTGGGTTTTCACGTTCTGTCCAGGAAGCTAGTGGCATAGTGACTTGTGAGTGATAAGAAAATTATAGGCTTTTTGATCTCACCTGACCCGAAGCGGTGTCAATTCAAATTTCTAGGAACGAGAGCAAAAATTGGACTGGACCATACTGAATACGAAACGAAACAAGAATAGAATGGATATGCTGTTGGAAGTCGAAACCGGATTCCTGAATGAGTTTCTATTGGAGCAACTATTCCGTGTGATTAGTTCTGCTCCACGCGAAACCGTCATCGATGATCGGGCTCCCGTATATATAGGCCTCTACGGGTGAGCATGTCAGCCACTGTGCTTGAGGCAGGGTTCATCTTACCGTAGCTGAGCTACAGCCCTTACCACCGATGTAGACGGTATAACGAATGAAGCGGAGTTTGCCACACGGAGAATATGCCCTCGTCGATTCCCATTAAGGGATTTCGTTCCAAACAGTTTCCCCGTTTCATTCTTCATCCGTTTGGTACCAGAATTCTCCAAACCAATTTTTTCTCTCTTCCCTTTCTATCCTAATTGAGAGTTGTGACTATAAGTAACTGAAAATTAGAAATATGTTTGGAAACCAAGATGTAAGGACATTCCAGGATTCTCGAACCCACATGACTGTAAATACGTATTGTATAAGATTGTTTCTTACTAGCCTATTGTGCCAAAACTCTTCTTTGCAGATAGATAAATATCTTCCATGAGTTCACGTGTTGAACATATTAATATGGTGAATAACACAAGAAGGAATAAAATGAAATCATGAATAATACAGAAAATATTGCGTTTGCATCAAAGGTCACAAATAACATGGTTATCACATGAAATTAGGTGTAGGAGATAAAACATGTCAATATAAAAAAAGCACAAAATATAATTACACGAAAAGAAAAAAATCCGTAATGTTCCCAAAGTTAGATCTGAAATTATTGATAAGACAAAAAGTTGTTCACGCACAATAAACAAATGATGGAGAACGAAACCCATATTAGCCTCACTGTTCCTATATTTGATTGAATCCTTTGATCACGCCGAGAAATTACACAACCCATTGTTAGCATTCAAATAGGGGTGTTATCGAGGTAGTTTAGTATGTAAGTTTGTTAGAGGGGCTATTTGAAATACGACAATGGGGTGATTCTTTTCAGTTATTCACGATAAGATTGAAAGTATAGGAATAGAGTAGTTCACAAATATTGGGTTGTACATCGAAAAATGTCTTAATCTACAATACATTGGTGCTCACTTGGCCGATAATAGTTCCTTCCTATCGTAATGGATCAATACAACCTGTTTTTCTCAGGTTTGAACTGTTATCGCTCAACAGGGACCACGGGAAGGTGTGAGCGCCCCTGTCGGGAAAGGATTTGGCAATGGGGTATTAGTTGAGGAGTGGAAAGTTAGGTTTATCAATCACTCTTCAGATTAACAAAAATAAAATTACAATTTACATTCAATAACCTGAACTCATAGTCAGCCGAAATAATTTGGTCGGTTTTGAGGAAATTCCAGGCTTCTTGATTACACCTGAAATCATTCGATGTCTCTAATGATAAAGGAGTATTACAATATCTTATGAAATTATAGGACCAGTTAAAGTTTTTAATGCTTGTAAAAATCACAAATGACCAAAACCGACCACAAAAAACAATCAGCTGGTGACCACCAAGTTAGCGTCAACTGAAATTATTAGCAACATTTTTCGATTCCTCAAATTAAAAAGCAGCATTACAATTATAATGAAATAACAGAATCACTCAATGTCTATAAAGTTTATAAAAATCACAATCAACCAGTGAAAACCACAAAAAAACAATCAGCCGATGACCGCCAAGTTGTGACGTCATATGACAGTACAGTGACTCATCGAGTACCGGAATAAAACTTCACGTCCGCTCTCTTTGTCAGCCATCCGAAAACTGAATCAGAGAGTGTTATCATCATGATTCAACCGCCCCCACTCTGTCGGCCCTCATCGGTAGTTTTCGATCCAGCTTTGTCACGTTTGGAAGATTTCAACTTTTCTGTTAGATTCTACGTTTCTTAACAAAATTTTGGTAGCTTCTTCTTTAGAATAGATTTTTGGCAAGTTTATGTAAGTCACAACTAACCAGAAACAACTACAATACACAATCAGCTGTGACGTCACCTGATGTCATTAGCAAAATTGTTCGATTTCTCAAATAAAAAAGGAATATTATAATTTATAATCAAATAATAAGATCTCCAAGTGTCTGAAAAAATTATAAAGCTCACAATTAACCAGAACCAAGTACAAAATACTATCTGATGACCTCCATGTTGTGACGTCAACTGAAATTATTAGCAGCATTATTCGATTCCTCAAATGAAAAAGAAGTATTACAGTATATAATAAATTGATAGGATCATTCAATGTCTGTAAAGTTTATAAAAATCACAATCAACCAGTGAAGACCACAAAAAACAATCAGCTGATGACCGCCATGTTGTGACGTCGGATGACAGTGCAGTGATTCATCGAGTACTGTAATAAAACTTCACGTGCGCTATCTCTGCCAGCCAGCCGAAAACTGAATCGGAGAGTGTTATCAGTATAATTCAACCGCCCCCAATCTGTCGGCCCTCATCGGAAGATATCGATACAGCGTTGTCACGTTTGGAAGATTTCGACTTTTCTATTAGATTTTAAGTTTCTTAATAAAATTTTGGTAGCTTCTTCTTTAGAATAGATTTCTGGCAAGTTTATGTAAATCACGAATAACCAGTACCAACCACAAAAACAATCAGATGGTGACTGCCATGTTGTGACGTCAGCTGATGTCATTGAATAATTGTTCGATTTCTGAAAGGAAAAGGAATATTACTATATATATATAATCGAATAATAAGATCATTAAATGTCTGGAAAATTTATAAAAATAATAGATAACCAGAACCAACTACAAAATACAGTATTTTCTGGTGACCAACATGTAGTGACGTCAGCTGAAATTATTAGCAAAATTATTCGATTCCTCAAATGAAAAAGCAGTATTACAATATATAATAAAATAACAGAATCACTCAATGTCTATAAAAATAACAATCAACCAGTGAAAACCACAAAAAAACAATCAGCTGTTGACCGCCATGTTGTGACGTCAGATGACAGTGCAGTGATTCATCGAGTGCCGTAATAAAACTTCACGTCCGCTATCTCTGCCAGCCAGCCGAAGACTGAATCGGAGAGTGCTATCAGCATGATTCAACCGCCCCCACTCTGTCGGCCTTCATCGGTAGATTTCGATCCAGCGTTGTCACATTTGGAAGATTTCAACTTTTATATTAGATTTTACGTTTCTTAACAAACTTTTTGTAGCTTCTTCTCTAGAATAGATTTCTGGCAAGTTTATGTAAATCACAACTAACCAGAAACAAACACAATACACTATCAGCTGGTGACCGCCATGTTGTGACGTCACCATTACCAAAATTATTCGATTTTTCAAATGAAAAAGGAATATTACAATATATAATCAAATAATAAGATCACTAAATGCCTGAAAAATGTATAAAGATCACAATTAACCAGAACCAAGTACAAAATACATTATTATCTGGTGACCACCATGTTGTGACGTCATCTGAAATTATTAGCAGAATAATTCGATTCCTCAAATGAAAAAGGAGTATTACAATATGTAATAAAATAATAGGATCACTCAATGTCTATAAAAATCACAATAAAACAGTGAAAACCACAAAAAAACAATCAGCTGATGACCGCCATGTTGTGACGTCATATGACATTGCAGTGACTCATCGAGTACCGGAATAAAACTTCACGTCTGCTATCTCTGCCAGCCAGCCGAAAACTGAATCGGAGAGTGTTATCAGTATGATTCAACCGCCCCCAATCTGTCGGCCCTCATCGGAAGATTTCGATACAGCGTTGTCACGTTTGGAAGATTTCAACTTTTCTATTAGATTTTAAGTTTCTTAATAAAATTTTGGTAGCTTCTTCTTTAGAATAGATTTCTGGCAAGTTTATGTAAATCACAACTAACCAGAAACAAACACAATATACTATCAGCTGGTGACCGCCATGTTGTGACGTCACCATTAGCAAAATTATTCGATGTTTTAAATGAAAAAGGAATATTACAATATATAATCAAATGATAAGATCATTAAATGCCTGAAAAATTTATAAAGATAACAATTAACCAGTACCAAGTACAAAATACAATATTATCTGGTGACCACCATGTTGTGACGTCAACTGAAATTATTAGCAGAATAATTCGATTCCTCAAATGAAAAAGGAGTATTACAATATATAATAAAATAATAAGATCACTCAATGTCTATAAAAATCACAATAAAACAGTGAAAACCACAAAAAAACAATCAGCCGATGACCGCCATGTTGTGACGTCAGAAGACATTGCAGTGACTCATCGAGTACCGGAATAAAACTTCACGTCCGCTTTCTCTGCCAGCCAGCCGAAAACTGAATCGGAGAGTGATATCAGCATGATTTAACCGCCCCCACTATGTCGGCCCTCATCGGTAGTTTTCGATTCAGCGTTGTCACGTTTGGTAGATTTCAAATTTTCTATTAGATTTCACGTTTCTTAACAAAGTTTTGGTAGCATCTTCTTCAGAATGTACTTTTGGCAAGTTTATGTAAATCACAACTAACTAGAAGCAACCACAATACACTATCAGCTTGTGACCGCCATGTTGTGACGTCACCTGATGTCATTAGCAAAATTATTCGATTTTTCAAATGAAAAAGGAATATTACAATATATAATCAAATAATAAGATCACTAAATGCCTGAAAAATTTGTAAGGATCAGAATTAACCAGAACCAAGTACAAAATATAATTTTTTCTGGTGACCACCATGTTGTGACGTCAACTGAAATTATTAGCAAAATTATTCGATTCCTCAAATCAAAAAGGAGTATTACAATTATAATAAAATAACTGGATCACTCAATGCCAATAAAGTTTATAAAAATCACAATCAACCAGTGAAAACCACAAAAAAACAATCAGCTGATGACCGCCATGTTGTTACGTCATATGACATTGCAGTGATTCATTGAGTACCGTAATGAAACTTCACGTCCGCTATCTCTGCCAGCCAGCCGAAAACTGAATCGGACAGTGTTATCATCATGATTCAACCGCCCCCACTCTGTCGGCCCTCATCGGTAGCGGTAGTTTTTGATCCAGCGTTGTCACGTTTGGAAGATTTCAACTTTTCTGTTACATTTTACGTTTCTTAACAAAATTTTGGTAGCTTCTTCTCTAGAATAGATTTTTAGCAAGTTTATGTAAGTCACAACTAACCAGAAACAACCACAATACACATTCATCTGGTGACCGCCATGTTGTGACGTCACCTGATGTCATTAGCAAAATTGTTCAATTTCTCAAATAAAAAAGGAATATTATAATATATAATCAAATAATAAGATCTCTAAGTGTCTGAAAAAATTATAAAGATCACAATTAACCAGGACCAAGTACAAAATTCTATCTGATGACCACCATGTTGTGACGTCAACTGAAATTATTAGCAGCATTATTCGATTCCTCAAATGAAAAAGAAGTATTACAATATATAATATATTGATAGGATCATTCAATGTCTGTAAAATTCATAAAAATAACAATCAACCAGTGAAGACCACAAAAAACAATCAGCTGATGACCGCCATGTTGTGACGTTAGATGACATTGCAGTGATTCATCGAGTACCGTAATAAAACTTCACGTCCGCTATCTCTGCCAGCCAGCCGAAAACTGAATCGGAGAGTGTTATGAGCATGATTCAACCGCCCCCACTTTGTCGGCCCTCATCGGTAGTTTTCGATCCAGCGTTGCCACGTTTGCGAGATTCCCACCTTTCTATAAGATTTTGGATTTCTTGACAGAAATTTTGGTAGGTGCCTTTTTAAAATAGAATTTTAGTTATTTTATATAAATCACGAATAACCAGTACCAACCACAAAAACAATCAGATGGTGACTGCCATGTTGTGACGTCAGCTGATGTCATTGAATAATTGTTCGATTTCTCAAAGGAAAAGGAATATTACTATATATAATCGAATAATAAGATAATTAAATGTCTGGAAAATTTATAAAAATGATAGTTAACCAGAACCAACTACAAAATACTGTATTTTCTGGTGACCAACATGTAGTGACGTCAGCTGAAATTATTAGCAAAATTATTCAATTCCTCAAATGAAAAAGCAGATATATAATAAAACAACAGGATCACTCAATGTCTATAAAAATCACAATCAACCAGTGAAAACCACAAAAAAAAACAATCAGCTGATGACCGCCATGTTGTGACGTCAGATGACAGTGCAGTGATTCATCGAGTACCGTAATAAAACTTCACGTCCGCTATCTCGGCCGGCCAGCTGAAAACTGAATCGGAGAGTGTTATCAGCATGATTCAACCGCCCCCACTCTGTCGGCCCTCATCGATAGATTTCGATACAGCGTTGTCACATTTGGAAGATTTCAATTTATCTATTAGATTTTACGTTTCTTAACAAACTTTTGGTAGCTTCTTCTTTAGAATAGATTTCTGGCAAGTTTATGTAAATCACAACTAACCAGAAACAAACACAATACACTATCAGCTGGTGACCGCCATGTTGTGACGTCACCATTACCAAAATTATTCGATTTTTCAAATGAAAAAGGAATATTACAATATATAATCAAATAATAAGATCACTAAATGCCTGAAAAATGTATAAAGATCACAATTAACCAGAACCAAGTGCAAAATACAATATTATCTGGTGACCACCATGTTGTGACGTCAACTGAAATTATTAGCAGAATAATTCGATTCCTCAAATGAAAAAGGAGTATTACAATATATAATAAAATAATAGGATCACTCAATGTCTATAAAAATCACAATAAAACAGTGAAAACCACAAAAAAACAATCACCTGATGACCGCCATGTTGTTACGTCATATGACATTGCAGTGACTCATCGAGTACCGGAATAAAACTTCACGTCTGCTATCTTTGCCAGCCAGCCGAAAACTGAATCGGAGAGTGTTATCAGCATGATTCAACCGCCTCCACTCTGTCGGCTCTCATCGGTAGTTTTCGATCCAGCGTTGCCACGTTTGCGAGATTCCCACCTTTCTATATGTGTGTGTGGTTTTGTCTTGATATTGTAGGTATATATTTGGTTTAGAAAATCCGTTTTAATTCATAAATAAAATTTATACAGAATATGTAGAGTAAAAGTAATATACTAATAATTTTGAATTTCTGCTACTGTTAGAGGATTTATGCCTTGCTTGTATATTTATTTCGTATTTTGATAAAACAGAATTTTCTATTTCCAATCTTGAATAGAAAAATTTGTGCTTTATTCGGTTATTCGAGAATTTTGGTACGAAACGTTTAAGAATTTTCATTTAGTTTGAATTTTGTACTGATCAACTAGAAATGTTTTGATATTTTATTGTTTACAAATTCCCTGACAATTATTTGTCCAGGACCGAACCTTCTGCTGTTTTGAATTCAACTTGTTACTATAAAAAAAAAGATATAAGCCGTTTGATAAAAATTATTATTATTTTTGCTGCCATTGTGATTTAGAAGAGTAATGAAAAAGAAAATGCACATAAATATCTCCGTATGGTTTTTATGATTTCAATTCACCGAATTTTATTTTAATTTTCACTACAATCTGTCATTATATATTTAGAAAAAACTCACAAGCTCGACAAGGAAATAAGGCTATGTTTGAGAAACGAAATTTTGCTTTACGAATGAACTTTAAAAAAAATTTAAAAAAAAAATTGACAAATTTTTTTATTTTTCCTTTAAAATTGTGTATACAGCATTTCAGCCGATTTAATTACTTAATTAAATAAAGAGTAGTCTCTCGAAATTCAGTAGATAACGTTGAATACAGAAAAATGTAACTCATAGATCAGTCTGATTATTTAAATCTATTAGTCACAACGAAAACAATTGGTATTTTCATATTCAAATATCAGAAAAAATAACAATCTTTAATGTAAAAAAAAACAGTAAAAGTTAAACAGACATTCGAATTTCAAGAAAAAATGGACCTGAACACAGAAGAAAATTTCACTTCGGCATCTGTAAATTGACAAAGTATACAATTGAAATGAAATGAAACAGATTTTAAGGCAGGACTCCGGCATAGTCGTAAAAAGGGATAGTTGATAAACCTCAAGTAGACAAAGAATTTTATGAAAATAGAAAACAGAACTAAGAATGAGTGTAATTGTGAAAACAAAGACGTTAATGAGTTTAATCAATGCATCCCAGTCGCCTCAGTGGATATGATTTAGGGTTTCTCTACTCTTTTTACCTACTAGAGTCTTGGCATAGACGGAAGAATTTTACGAAACAGTCAAACACATACAGACGACCAGTGAACCAGGGAGACAACGACACCCCTGAAGAAGTAAGACGGAAGCGAAACCTTCGGCGACGCCAACGTCTACTTCAACAGGCTTAAAATTTCGATAATCATGCTTTTATGTTTCAGATTCCAAGAAGAACCGACCAAGTGGTAAACTCAGTAAATTCAATACACAACACTTGGCCCTCAGCCAAGTGTTTTTCAGGCCTTCAGCCAGTTTCAGGGGGGCACCATGCACATTAAGTAAAGTCATTGTAAAATCAAATTAAACTCATGTCAGATATAAGAGAGTTTCAGGCCGAGAATTGGCCGAGCACTCCATATCAAACGATCAGATTTTATTCTGCTGATCGCCAATCATCAGGATGAGGAACCGCTTTAACGAGCGGGGGTGGTGGATAGGGGGGGTGAGCTTTCGAGTACGTACGAGTGCTGGGGCGTTCATCCTTCCGGGCCTCAACCTTAGGGGGTGCATGGTGGTGGAATGGTTGGGTGATACCATATAATCTCTATGGGTGGTCGAGTGCTTGAAATAATGCAAACTTGGTCCTATTAGCAGCAATAAATATATCGTACCCTAAGTAGGTATAAGGGAAAGGTTAGAAATGTTATTTGGCCTAACTCCTCAGTTCGAACCTATTATATTGTCCAGCGATATTCTGAGATTATTCAAATGTTTCCCGGAATGAAATAAATGCCATTTTTTATTTGATTGCGTGACACATGTGTTTGTACCCTCTCAATTTATGTTATTAGTAAAGTGTTATAATTTAATCAATATGACCATAAATAAACTAGCTGTCGCTAGATATTTAATTTTTTTAATCATTTATATTTGTCCTGTTAACTTAGCATTTGTTGAAAATTGAAATAAAATTAATTAAAATTGAATAAATTACTTCCATAGACCTCAATTCAGAGCTATAGTCAGGAAAGTTTTGAAATTATTGAATATTCTGAGATAGTTTATGTTATGTTTATTTTAACCACTTCTTCAAAATGAAGTTAGACAATGATTCACAAAATAAAGTAAGACAATGATTCTCGGCTATTGCAGGTGGAAAAACTGAAGTTATAATACAGCATTGGATGATCTCAGAGGAGTGTTGACAGGAAAGTTCACATCTCAACTCCCATTTTTGTATTAATTTGAAAGCAAGCATTTTGGTATTAAGTTGAAAGTAAGCATTTTAAAGCATTGAATCAAAATTTTATGTAATTAAATTTGCTGAGTAGCTATTTCAGTTGAATATAAATTTCTAATTATATAATTATGAACTTCTCTAAAAAGGTTTTTTTTATTTGAAAAAAAAAGTTGCATCATTTAAAGGTCATTTAAAGGTTATTGTTAAATAATATGAATATCTACTAGAGTTTTCACAGCAAATTAAAATAGAAATTGAGTAGGATATCGGATATTGTAACACCTCAATTCAACTCTGAACTCCGGGTATAGTAATAGATACAGGTAGTTACGTAAATAGTGGAAAGTCCTGAAATTCTGAGAAAGAAACCGATTCGAAATTATTTTATGAATTCCATATCCACTGCAGGTGTAAATGTAATTAGATTTATCGATTAGTTAAAAGTAATGAGGTAGATAGACAGTAGGTACTAAACAAAAAAAAATAATGAAAAATACAAATACTAAGTTGAAAGTAATATAGGTGATCGAGTTGATAAATATTTTTTTGAGTTATTCGTTTATTATTCTAAAAGTGATATTTTATGGCGGGAGTATATTTGGAAAGATAGAAAAGGACATATAAACAATGAAAAATGGTTGATGACATGAAAGGGCCTCAATAACTTTATTTAAATTCAGAATTTAATATTAAAAATATGCTGCTAGTTTTAACATAAAGAAAATTGAACACATTTGAGTCGTTCATATTTAATTTGAAAAATTTTCAGTAAATAGTAATTTTTGCAGAAATCGAGTCAACGTTTTTACGGATAGTAATATTCTACTGAGTATAGGCCGAGGGCGGACCAATTCCGTTTACAGAAACTTTTTATAGAATTTGGTGTGAATTTTTATTTTATTACAAAACAGTATCTAGGAACTTCTTGATAGATTAACTCACAAGTCGATAAGAAAAAATAAATCAGTTTTGTGTCATACAAGGTTTCTTCGTGCACGAGAACAATTTTGCGAATTTTTTTTTCGCTGTAAAATTTAGACCCTTAAAATGTCTGTTGAATAATAGTGTTTCTACATACATAAACTTATTTTTGCAATAATAATCTAATATTATTTTTTCTTTAAAAATGTGTATTGATAGACAAATTAATTGATTGAAAAGCTTTAAAGTGGAATATAAGAAAAATTGTTGATAAAATAAAACAGATTGACAGATGGTAGCAAGGGATTTTATATAACTGACATCAGAAGTAAACAAATCTAACGCAAAGAAAGCAAGTAGACAAGAAAATTCAATTGTTTTGGGACTGAAAACCATTTCATTGGATCGCATGATATCTTGAAATATGGATTCCAATAAGCAATTATCAGATTTAGAACCAAACCTACTAGATAGGATGCCAACAAACAATCCATGGATATGACAGACCTGTCTCTGGTAGACAATTTCGATGGAAGTTTCCCCCTTGATATGTTCTTAAGAAGTATGCAGAACATTGGAAAATGGAACGGGTGGAACGATCAAAGGATGTTGGAAGCAATATAATTGAAGTTTCGTGGAAAAGTCAGGGAATATTACATGTCGTTAACATCGCAGGAACAACCTAAGACAATAGAAGAAATGTATGAATGGCTCAGAAGTATCTTTGGAAAAACTATTGGAATGGAAAAAGGCAAGAGGAAACTGGGAAAATGTGTTCGGCGTAGAAACGAAACACTCGGGGAGTTTGCTCAGAGACTACGAGTCATTGCATCGAATATGTTTAGCTGGAAGAATCTGGAAAACCCACAAGTACATTTTTCCAGAGACCTACTACTTGTCGATTCTTTTATGGCAGGATTGGATAAAAAACTATCCGAAGACATCAGGAGGAGCGGAGAATTTTATTACCTGAAAGATTGTTTAATAGCAGCAGAAAAATGTGAGAACATCCTAAATCGGTTGAGAATAGAAGATCAATTTTGTTCAAGAATATCAAACAAAGAAAATGCACTTCGAATGGATGAGGAAAGGATAGACGGAATATCTTCGAACAAGAAAATTCAAAGAAGAGAGTGGATTCGTGGAGATCGGAAAATGAATGGAAGACGTTCGCAAGAAGAGATTGTCAACAGAACGAAAAATATGGAAATAGTCGCACATTCTGACATCGAACATAAAAGTTATAGAGGTGAGAAGGATAGAAAGCTTGCAGGATATTTTTCCTACATGGAAAATAGATGTATTCGGTGTGGAACTGAAGGACACCGCGCGAAAGATTGTTTACTAGAGCAAAAGAAAAAGTTTTGTTTCCACTGCGGAAACAAGATTTTGTGTGTTACAAAGAAAGAAAAATGGTGATGTCAAGAGAAATAAACAGATACCATAAAGTGATATAGCTACCCCGTGAAAATAAGAAAAAAGAAGATAACGAGAAAAGGGAATTATGTAATGTACAGGGGTAGCGAAAACATCAAATTGTAAATATAGAGAAAAATAAAAGTAATATGGAAAAAGTGACACACGCGGAAAATGAGAAAGAAAAAGAGAAACCTGACAATGAAAATAGTAAAATAAGACGTCACATGAATGGTGAAGGAATTCCCAGAGACGCACGTGTAAGAAATAGTGAAAAATGTAGCGAGCCTCTATGATCTAGAGTAATAGAAATAGAAGTATAGAACATGAAACTCTGATAAAGCGAGTATAGAAATTTGCGAAAAGTTATCTATCTTGATGAGTTGATATAACGAACGTGAGTGTGACAGATGTAGGAGGGGTTGATATAACCAACGTGAGTGTGACAGATGTAGGAGGGTCGTGTTAGCCGAATGGAGGCGTGATTAACTACGTGATGTTGAATGGAAATGTCACGCCTTGGGAACGTATTCGGAACTTGTCGAATGGAGACATTGAATTCTAGGTTGTCCGAATAGGTGAATAAATGAGCCCATGGACGAATGGAGTCCATCTGGTGAAACACCCCGCGGAAGCATATTGTGTATCCCCAAGTCATATTACGTTAAAGTGAAAGAAAATGGTGAAAAAGCTCGCAAGAACCTACAGAGAAAGAGTTGAAGAAATTGAGTAGACTCGTAGGGACCTGGTATGGTAGTGATGTCGACATTGCTTTTTATACACTGTCAGAGCATGCCACTAGCGTTTTACTAATATCAATTGGGAACGATAACATCTTCCACGATTTGTGATATACTGAGCGATATTTTTTTCTGATTATAATAAATTTTTTTTTTTAAGATTTTATTTTTTTTTTCATAATGACATAAGTATATGAGCATTTCTAGTGTCGTGGAAGTACACCTATTCAACTATTTGGAGAATGAATTTGGTATGAGTACATTGAAGTAAAGGATAACTTGAGAGAAATGAATTATGCCTAAAAATATGAGAAAATGTTGAATGAAAATAGGTGACAGAATTAACAAATGTGTGAGATGATAGTTGAATACGTCAATCGGGTTTTATTGTCGAGCTTCAAGAATTAATTGGCCATTAATCACTTGGAGATCACATATGACTTAGTTTTCAGTAATTATTTTAGTCGTTTCAAGTATATCACATAGAAAAAGATAGACTGGTAACTTTTAATACTATCAGAGGTGCGTGTTGAAGTAAAATTAATAGAAATGTATCACTCATGTATCTATATGCTGTGGAAATATGCGAAAAATTAATAAATGGTAAATTGAAAAAATGTTGAAAAAGAAATAAACAAACAGTAATCCGATTCGTTGAACCAAGTATTTGTCAATGTGTAAGTCTAACGCTAACCAATATTCATGAAAATTTCAAGAAAGCATCCTCAAAGCAAGAAGCTGGGTGATTGTAAAATGTTTTGATATGATTTGATATAGGTAACAAGTCTGTTTCAGAGGTATATAGTTAGGTCTCAGCTTGCCATTCGCCATCAGTGAACGAGGCGACATTGCCACCATAGGCGTAGTTCTTTTCATAATCTAGGGGCAACTATCATCTCCTGAATTGCATTCGTTGAAAATGCATTTGGTGCAGCAGCAGTCCCATGAAACCATTTCTTTGGGTTGACCATCACCGCAGGAACCACATTCGCGCGTAATCGATATACGGTATACCAACAGGTATACCAACCGCGGGTTGGTAGTTCGCGGAATATCTATGCGTCACGGAATTTCATCAGTGCGCGGTACAGTATTATACAGGGTGCACCATTAAGACTTGACGAAATCGTAACTTGTTAGAATTAGATATTCGAATGGATCTGAAGTAACAATTTATTTATGGAAAAAAAATTGTAACTTTTTTATGGGGGGGGGGGCAATTGTAACAAAATGTAATCTTGAAATTCATTAAAAGTTCTCGAGAGAAGAGAAGCCATTAAATTCAGCATTTAGTTTACGATACCGAGAAGGGCACCAAAACCTTCGCCCATATGGTTGCTATAAAAATCGTTCCAACACAGTTTCGAGAGTTTTACGAGGGGTATTTATAAATTCGAACCAAATATTTTGTGTCCAATAATCAGTTTTCATTATGAATTCAACGTCATATTTCCGTTAATAGAATTGATTCAAACCATAACCGAGTGTTACAGAAAGATCCATGACATAGAATAAGTAGAAATAAGATCAATTGTTTAGATATAAAGAGTTTTTTTCATAATGCGACAAATTTGCATTATGTTTTTTTTCTCGTAACGTCGGAATATCTGAGTTATAAAATATTTAATGCATAAGCCGATTGTAGAAGAAACTGAAAAAGAAATTCAATTCACAATTTAATTTTCGAACAACCCTTATATTTACTGCCTAAACAATGAATTTTCAAAGAAAATTCATGTACTCGAAAAATTTCCGGCAATAATTCAAGCACTTGGGAGATTATAAGTGAAATTTGCTATTATATCGGAATTCTGGCTATTTAGGTATAGGAACATGATATATCAATTCGAAGGGAATTTAGTCATCTTTCAGGATATTTCATAATATACAGGATGTTCCATTTAAAAAAACGCACTTTCAACCCTTTTCGTATCTAGCAGTAAGATCATGAATTTTGAACGACCCTGTATAACGCAGAACAAACTTCTCTATACAGAATCAATGTACATGATCTTGATGAACTAAACACAAAATTGCAACTTCCTAAGAATCCAAATACCGCTGAGATAAACATTCAATTCGAGCTATGTTTTGGATAAAAAATATGGAAAATAACCAATATCTCAAAAACCATTAGAGATAGGTATAGGGGAGTATGAAGCAGAAATAATCAGGAAGGAATGACAAGTTCAAAAATGCGGAAATATACAGGGTGACCCATTTGAAATAACAAAAATGCTGCTACTTTCTGGTATAAGCGGCAACGCTGCATTGCTGAAAATATTTTAGATCGATAGACCAGGAGCAACTACTTGATAAACCAAATTTTCAGAATGATAATATTTCCCGTTCTTCGTAAACGTCTAAGGAACCATCGACCGTGACCCACCCTGTATATAAGAGTTAAAGAGCGATCGGTATGAGATCTAGTCAGGTCATCGCATTCATGAAACCGAGCCAAACATCTCCCTTTTTACATTCATTCATTTTGAATGGATTATTCATTCAACATCAGAACGAATACTGTAATCAAATCTTGAATTCAAAACAGGGAAATTAGCTCTTTTGAAGCATTCGGCTGTTAAAAGATGAAAAAAGAAATCAGCTAAAAGCCGACTTTCATTAAAAAATATTCTTGTAGTTTAAGATACTCTTCAGCTTTTGAAAGGTATAAGACTAATGAAAAACACAGTTGGCTCGAAACACAGTTCAACATTTGCCGTTCTCACATGGAGTTGCAGTCGAGCTCTTTGTGGAAAATCTCTGAAGCGAATAATATTGCTACTTTTTATACATAACATGATACTGTCCTCAGTGAAATTTCAGTTAAGAGGATGTTCATCTATTACAATAGGACAAAGAAGTAAAGAGTAACGTACTGTTAGAATGATAAAAAAGGTTTTAATTGGACCGTTTCTACTTTCGGATCTAATGGAATGAAAAGTCATGCTTTTCCAAAACAGGAACAGAATGTTGAAACAAAAGAATTAAACATCAAAATAATTAAGAAAACCTCCGACATCATTTTACAACCACTAACCGATCTTATACAGGGTGTCAATTTGAAAACTTCCCACCCTTAATATCTTCCTTCCAGTAAACAATATGAGTAATCGAAAAGACAGGTCAATTTTATTGTCAAGGGGGACACTTTCACGGACTATTTGTAGCCCTCGTGGTTCAACCCCCTATGAGGGGTAGATGTTACCCTTAGAATTTTAAATGGGAAGGGGGGTCAAATGGCACATCATTTTGATGGGCGTTCAATTCTTGTTCCAATGGTACCCTGACTTATTATTTTGTGATGAGCATTTTCCGAAAAATTGCGTTCTAAACTAACAGAAGTAATTATTAGAACGCCTATACTGAGATGCATTATTGTATTGACTCCCTTTAATAAAAATGGTTAGAAGAGTAGGTGGCACCGCTCCAACCCTTGAATGACAGGAATAAATTTATTACGCATGGGATTTTTTATTTGGTGGTTATTTTCCTTCTACACAATAAAATGTAATTTGCGAGAAAGACATTTCCAACATAAAATCTACTTATGCTTATCTTATTAGCTGTTCGAAATGTTGTCCATTTTGCTCTAAACAGTAATACAGTCTGTTTTCGAACTCCCCTCTAACATTACGGAAAACTTCACTAGGAATTGACTGGCATGCTGCTGTAATTCGTCTTTTAAGTTCGTCAATATCAGAAGGTTGTGTTTTATAAACAACGGATTTAAGATGCCCCCAAAGAAAGAAATCTAAGGGTGTTAAATCCGGTGATCTCGGAGGCCATTCAACTGCTCCCCTTCTGCCAATCCATCTACCCGGAAATCTCTCGTTTAACCACTGTCGGACGGGAAGAAAATAATGAGGTGGAGCACCGTCCTGCTGGTAATGTAACAGATCCTCCTGCAAAAGTTCATTACCTTCTGCATCAATTTGAGTTTCTAGCTCGTGAGTTATAAGAGGATCGATAGTCTCTTCAAGCATATCAAGGTACAGATTGCCAGTCAAGTTTTCTTCCAGAAATAATGGACCAAGAATGGCATTTCCAAGAATACCAGCCCAAACATTAACTTTTTGTGGGTGTTGTGTATGCCCTTCCCGAAAAATATGTGGGTTTTCGTCACTCCAATAGCGACAATTTTGTCTATTAACATTGCCATTCAGAAAAAATGAACACTCATCGCTGAAACAGATGTTTAACAGAAGATTAGGGATGGTATTGACTCGATGAGACATGATTTCACAAAACTCTATTCTTCTATCATAATCATCCTCGTGGAACTCTTGAAGAATCTGCATTTTATATGGATGAAATTTATGCATTTTCAATGCTTTTCTTATAGTCTCGCGTGACATTCCCGTCTGTTCTGATACTGATCGTAAGGAGCTCGTGGGCTCTGCAGCAAATGTTCCCAAAACTTCAATTTGAGCTGCTTCATTTAGTACTCTGGGGTTATTTCTTTTTTTATTTGTCACTGAACCAGTTTCGTAAAACTTATTCACCAAATCAAGCACATACCGGTGACTTACATTACAATTTGGATGTCTTTCGTTAAAAAGACATGCCGTCCTTCGTGCGCACTTTCCAACTTCGCCCTAAATTACAATCATTTCAATTCTGTCTTGAAGAATGTAAACCATTTTTACACTTTTATACACTTATTAAAGTAATTCCTAAACAGCCCAACAGGTACAACGGTATTCACAATACTACCACATAGTTCAAATTTGCTAACCAATTTTTTGCTGGAAAACAGAAACTTTTTACAGCAGAAGTAGCAAAAAAGCAATTTCTGCGATGACACTTAAAAATTCAGCATTTAATAAACACAACTTTACTACCATCTACGTTTTACTATTAGACTACTTTTTTATGTAAAGTGTTTGGAGCTAATGGCTAATGTTACCCCTAATACAGGGTTGGAACGGTACCACCTAATATTCTAACCAGTTCTGGCCAAACCATGCATCTCAGTATAGGCGTTCTAATAATTACTTCTATTAGTTTAGAACGCAATTTTTCGGAAAATGCTCATCAAAAATTAATAAGTCAGGGTACCATTGGAAAAAGAATTGAACGCCCATCAAAATGATGTGCCACTTGACCCTCCTTCCCATTTAAAATTCGAAGGGTAACATCTACCCCTCCTAGGTTGTTGAACCACGAGGGCTACAAATAGTCCTTGAAAGTGTCCCCCTTGACAATAAAATTGACCTGTTTTTTCGATTACTCATATTGTTTACTGGAAGGAAGATATTAAGGGTGGGAAGTTTTCAAATTGACACCCTGTATATCTCATATTCGTCTCTGGTATATTTCCTGATGCTTTCAAACTATCCCCAGTTATAAGCTTTTTGAAAAAAATAGATTTTTCACTGATAGACAATTACCGTCCAATGTCTGTATCTATATTTGGCGAAATAGTTGAAAAAATCCTTTAACAATGCCTTACCGCATGTTTTGAAAAACCTAATTTTCCTAACGATTCGCAATTTGGTTTTCGTAAGGTCCTCTCTACGATTTTGGCTGTTTAGAAAGTCGTTAGCGATATAGTAGAGGGCATTGAGCAAGGGCAGCACCAAGAAATTACACTCTGCGTTTCCCATACATCTTATTGGAGAAAGCATTTTACTATGGCGTCAGGGGAATATTTATCTTTAATGAGGTCATATTTGGAGAGTCGACATTAAGCTGTAACTACCAATAGCACTACTTCGAATTTCAAATTTGTTAAGCATGGTGTACCTAAAGGATCAGTTTTGGGGCTGCTATTGTTTATCATTTATGTTAATAATATCAGTTGTTTTATGAACCCAAATAAATCTGTTTCTGCTTGCTGATACCATTTTCATTTATTCCGATAAGGACTTGGAATTTGCGAGAATATCTGAAGAGGTATTTATGACGGGAAAAATTTGTTTTCTTGCAAATAACTTCAAATTGGATTCTGACGAGCCTCAACTACCAAATTTTGCAGCTAGAACCAATAAGTAGGATGTGAACAGTGTAAAAGTACTTGGAGTCATTGTTGGCAGCAATCTCTCTTGGAATGATCACTCAAACAAATAAACAGTAGGTTGTGTAGAACACTTTTTCTTTGACATCAAATGAAGAATATTACCAGCTGTGATAAAGTGAAAACTACATATTTTTCTTTTTCCACTCTCACATTAGTAATAGGAACATTCTCTGGGAAAATTCCATAGCTAAATATCTTCAAAATGAGCAATCAGAATCATTACAAATTCAGGCTATAAAGATCATTGTCATCTTTTTTTTCCACCATATATCTACACAATATCCTGTTGAAAATTCATAAGAAGGCAAATTTTTCATCAAAACTCTGATGTTCATGATTAGGCTAATAAAATTAAATAGAAAAAAAAACGTTTTGAGGAATTAATTTCCAGCAAACTGGAAATCATTTTAATACCTCTATTTGATCCTAAATGCGTGTAATCTGAGTTTGCACCATCTCAGGTGGTGAGCTTAACTTTTGATAGCCAAAAAACCGCCACATTTTTGCATTTTTTTTATTTTTTTGCTTATAGCTGCAAAACGGTGCGTCGGACGGAAAATGTTATTCCATTCAATAATACGGAGGACAAAATTCTGCGTCGAATGACATCTGAAAACATCAAATTTCGTTCAGAGGTATAGCCGAAATCGAAAAAAAGAAAATTTCGTAGTGCGGCGTTTTGCGGCTTTAAAACAGATAGTCTTATTGAAAAAATTCATTGAATAAAAGTTGTAGAGAATAAAATTTCAAAATCATAGTTCCTAATAGTTAAGGTGCAATGAAGGAACGAAAACACTGCATTGATGAACAGTTTGTGGCATAAATCAATATGTAATAGGCATGCAACACAAAATGTGGCAGCATTCATGTTCGCATTTTCTTTGATGTCGATGGTCCTTCATCTGAGAAGCTCAGACGGCGCGATTGCATATCGAGGCCCCCTTCATCTGGATCATCTTCAAAGGGACTATCCTCACCTATTTCTGCTTCTACGGCAATGAAGGTCACATCCTCATCCTCGAATTGTTCTGAATTCGAGCATGACTGGCCGTTGCAGTTGAGGCATATTGTTGAACATTTCATGCCTACTTTTCGGCAGCTGCACTTGCCTGTACACTCCTTTGTACATTTGCAGGACACAGTATTGAGAATTTCAGGTGGAGCTGGATCCTTTGTGTTTATGATGGGGAGAAGACCAAGGTCTGTCCTCCTCCAACCCCAGCTCAGAGGATCATTTGATCTATCATACCAGCCCTGGATTTGAAGCTAGCACCGAACTACGAAATTTTCTTCTTTTTTAACATTCGATTTCGGCTATACTACTAAACGGAATTTGATGTTTTCAGATGTCATTCGACGCAGAATTTTGCCTTCTATATTATTGAATAGAATGACATTTTTCGACCGATGAACCATTTTGCAGCTATAAGCAAAAAAATAAAAAAAGTGCAAAAATTTGACGGTTTTTTGGCTATCAAAAGTTAAGCTCAACTCCTGGAATGGTGCAAACTTAGATTACACGCATTTGGGACCGAATGAAGGTAATTAAATGATTTCCAGCTTGCTGGAAATTAATTCCTCAAAATATAATTATTTTATTGGCCTAGATCACAATACCAGATCCACAAATAATATTCGAACAAATCGCTACTGAATAAATCCAAGGGACATTAGACTTCAACCTCCACAATAATTGGCAGAAGTGTCTATGTTTTCACTTCGTAAATTCCTTGAAAACTTATCTCTTGAGATATTGCTTCTATACTCTGTGAATGAATATGTTAGACATTTCCAAAATCAAAATAGATGTTTGTGAACATACTCACCATTTTTTTAACTGGTTGATCATATTAATTTTATCGTAAAAACTATTATGACCTTATTTTCAATGATTGGTGTTTGCTACCTTTCCATTTTTTTATACAATTGCATTTTTTTACCATGCTGAAATAATTTCGGAAATTTAACGTAGGTAAATAATTGAGTAAAATGTTGAAATTCCCACGCTTGAAATTCATACTAAATTTTCATTCCTGAAGAATGGTGACAACTTGGTTCGTTGATGGCTCCTCCATCAATAATTTGTATTTCTTGGCTTCGCAAATCTCACTGAGTTTGAGTCCATATAGAAACTCACCGTATTTTTGGTATTGTGCCCGTGTTTTCAATTTTTTTGATTGAAAACCGACGAAAATGGTTCCCAAATAAACAATCGTTCGCTATCAAAACAATACAATCCGCCAAAAAAATTCACTCCTCAAAATCCCTGTGGTTATTGAAATAAATCAACATTGTATTGGACAGAAAATCAGAAAAAAAATGTATACCGTATTTTGTTGATTAGAAATTTGAATCAATTGTTGAACGGGTGTATGCTATCAGGCAAAATAACAATGAATGAAACAGTCACTATAATTATTTACCACAATTGTTTTTTTATCTGCTGAAAAAATCTATATGATTTCACGAATATATTTGGAATTTTATCTTAGTTCTCTTTTGTCTCGAACTTAATATGTAAACTATTGTTCAGTGAATGTTATCTATTGTAATTCTTCAACAGCACCTGATTTCGCATCAGAAAGCTGAATTTATAAGCCTTTTAATCTCAAATTCACGTTTCGGATATTACTGGATTTTTGTTTTTTTTTGTGAATTTGGATTAATAAACGTCTTATTATTATTATTATGTTGCTTCATGTATTTTGCTTTTTTCAATCATTGATCTTTTCCAGTATATGAAACCCATTGCTATAGAGCTCTGCCGATGGATTTATGGAAATCCGAAACGTTGGCAAGAATTCAATAGTTTTTCTTCATCAAAACAATCCAAATCCTATTTGCTATCTTTTATATGCCATGGTATATTTGTCTCACTTCACTGTAACCCAACAAAAAATTATGAAAAAAATAAAATTACAGAAAGGTGAGGTCGTCAGGTCTACAAGAGCAAAAAAAACCTGGTCCAGATTTTTTAACTGTAATTGTTAATATCAATAATAATATTATGATGAAAAGGCGGAGTGTCAGTGAGTCAGTGTCAACCATATATACCTGAAGGGAGAGAAATATAAACAAAATATTGTCCTAAATTTTGAATACTGTCCATCGTTCTTTGGACTCATTCTGTTTTTATGATATTTTGGCTTTGCACGAAATACAATGTTTTTTGCTACGATTATATGTGCACACAGCTTGACAATTTCACAAAATTATAAACGCCCGTGAAGATATAAAAATCTGCATTTACAAGAAACCAGAAATCTATTGTGATTCTGTGTATATCTTAGTTCAAATTCCATTGAACTCGGAGAACAGTTTTTTAGTGAGCCCCAACCCCATTTCTCAATATTTCACTTCAATCTAAATGTTTCAATACATGTTGCTTCATGTATTTTGCTTTTTTCAATCATTGATCTTTTCCAGTATATGAAACCCATTGCTATAGAGCTCTGCCGATGGATTTATGGAAATCCGAAACGTTGGCAAGAATTCAATAGTTTTTCTTCATCAAAACAATCCAAATCCTATTTGCTATCTTTTATATGCCATGGTATATTTGTCCCACTTCACTGTAACCCAACAAAAAATTATGAAAAAAATAAAATTACAGAAAGGTGAGGTCGTCAGGTCTACAAGAGCAAAAAAACCTGGTCCAGATTTTTTAACTGTAATTGTTAATATCAATAATAATATTATGATGAAAAGGCGGAGTGTCAGTGAGTCAGAGTGTCAACCATATATACCTGAAGGGAGAGAAATATAAACAAAATATTGTCCTAAATTTTGAATACTGTCCATCGTTCTTTGGACTCATTCTGTTTTTATGATATTTTGGCTTTGCACGAAATACAATGTTTTTTGCTACGATTATATGTGCACACAGCTTGACAATTTCACAAAATTATAAAAGCCAGTGAAGATATAAAAATCTGCATTTACAAGAAACCAGAAATCTATTGTAATTCTGTGTATATCTTAGTTCAAATTCCATTGAACTCGGAGAACAGTTTTTTAGTGAGCCCCAACCCCATTTCTCAATATTTCACTTCAATCTAAATGTTTCAATACATGTTGCTTCATGTATTTTGCTTTTTTCAATCATTGATCTTTTCCAGTATATGAAACCCATTGCTATAGAGCTCTGCCGATGGATTTATGGAAATCCGAAACGCTGGCAAGAATTCAATAGTTTTTTTTCATCAAAACAGTCCAAATCCTATTTGCTATTCTTTTATATGCCATGGTATATTTGTCCCACTTCACTGTAACCCAACAAAAAATTATGAAAAAAATAAAATTACAGAAAGGTGAGGTCGTCAGGTCTACAAGAGCAAAAAAACCTGGTCCAGATTTTTTAACTGTAATTGTTAATATCAATAATAATATTATGATGAAAAGGCGGAGTGTCAGTGAGTCAGAGTGTCAACCATATATACCTGAAGGGAGAGAAATATAAACAAAATATTGTCCTAAATTTTGAATACTGTCCATCGTTCTTTGGACTCATTCTGTTTTTATGATATTTTGGCTTTGCACGAAATACAATGTTTTTTGCTACGATTATATGTGCACACAGCTTGACAATTTCACAAAATTATAAAAGCCAGTGAAGATATAAAAATCTGCATTTACAAGAAACCAGAAATCTATTGTGATTCTGTGTATATCTTAGTTCAAATTCCATTGAACTCGGAGAACAGTTTTTTAGTGAGCCCCAACCCCATTTCTCAATATTTCACTTCAATCTAAATGTTTCAATACATGTTGCTTCATGTATTTTGCTTTTTTCAATCATTGATCTTTTCCAGTATATGAAACCCATTGCTATAGAGCTCTGCCGATGGATTTATGGAAATCCGAAACGCTGGCAAGAATTCAATAGTTTTTTTTCATCAAAACAGTCCAAATCCTATTTGCTATTCTTTTATATGCCATGGTATATTTGTCCCACTTCACTGTAACCCAACAAAAAATTATGAAAAAAATTAAATTACAGAAAGGTAAGGTCGTCAGGTCTACAAGAGCAAAAAAAACCTGGTCCAGATTTTTTAACTGTAATTGTTAATATCAATAATAATATTATGATGGAAAGGCGGAGTGTCAGTGAGTCAGAGTGTCAACCATATATAACTGAAGGGAGAGAAATATAAACAAAATATTGTCCTAAATTTTGAATACTGTCCATCGTTCTTTGGACTCATTCTGTTTTTATGATATTTTGGCTTTGCACGAAATACAATTTTTTTTGCTACGATTATATGTGCACACAGCTTGACAATTTCACAAAATTATAAAAGCCCGTGAAGATATAAAAATCTGTATTTACAAGAAACCAGAAATGGCCAATAATCGAAACCCTTAGCCATGCATCTTCGAGGATAATGAATATTCTCAAAATAAAAACAACTGTTTCCACTTTCCATTAGAAACAAACGACTGACACTCCTATTTATCACACCCGCAACCATTAATCTTGGAAACCCTCTCGTACCAATTAATTGTAGCTCATTACGCCAACAAGGCAGCTTTTATCAATGCTGAATTCCTTAATCAAATTATGTCCTTTTTCCCCATCGCGAATAACGTCGACCGGGATTGGGAAAACTAATGATTGTATTTTGCAAATTTTCCTCACTTGACGCGCTTTGTCTTACGCGATTTGGAAAACTCAGTGCATCCCATTATTTTGTCGCTTTGATTGAATTCCATTAGCAACTTTGTGCTCAAAGAGCTTTACTGAAACTTGAACTACAAAAGATAATTATTATTGTCTGTGTCCGCAGGACTGATTTCGAATTGTATCGGTTTCCATACATTTGGATTGATTATGATGAATTGATTATACATTGCTCTTATAGGGTTGTTTCTTGGGTCATAGGAGAGCACGTGCCAGTTTTTTCAATAATGATGATAATAATTTTATTCCTCTTGTTTAAATGTATAAAGTAGTGAGGATTTCTATAAATACGGAAAGAAGGAAAGCATCAAGAAATACTTGCTACTTGCTATGGACTTTGTAGGAATGAAATATAACAATAAACAAATATATCACAAAAAAATTCAAATTGAAAAGAATGAATATAAAATCTGTAAAAAGACAGATAAATTTGTGTAGAAGTAGCATTCCATTTATAATTGATAATTAAAATTCATCGAGAGTGTAGCAATTTTTTTCTACAAGGGCAGTTTTTCGTCTCGATGTGAACACATTTGTATTTAGTGCATTTTTGATATAATCGTCCAAAAATGCCATTAACAGTAAGTATTGTTATGATATTAAATATTGTAACTGATAATGCAAAGATATTTTTGTAAAAATGTAGGATAGTCTTCGAGCAAATATTTAAATTCATTCAAAGGACTACGAATAGACATTTCCACAAACCAGACAAAATCATACAACAAACTAGAAAATGAAAATATGATTGAACATATTACACAGACTATGTTTAATAAACTGTAGAAGAATTAGTACCAAAATTTATATTTATATATGTATGTATATATTTAGGTCAAGGGTTTTATTTGGGAAGCAGTCAGGGATGACCAATTTAATGAATATTCTTCGCTTTTTCAGTCAAGCTTTCGAAAACGTTTATTTTCTTTATCAAGACTTCTTTACAATAATACATGTGATCAATATTAAAATAGAAATAGATACTTACTAACATGAAATTAATAAGAAATTGTTACCAAGAGGAACATAAAGAGTTTTCTTTGTAAAAGACAGTGACGGTTGACTTTTCGAAAGCATGTAAATACATATACAAGTGGAATAAAATTAATGTTCGAAGAGGACGGGTACTTGAATTCGATTCACTTTGTTTGTGAAGAATATAAGTATATATTGAACTCAGATCATCAATATCAGTTCTTTTATTAATGGTGTTAGATTCTTTATAGTTAATATGAACCATTTCTATTATGTATTCATTTACATACATAAATTGAACTTACATATGATATCAAGAACTGAATATAGAAAGCTGCAACCCTTCTGTGGATAAGACATCTGCATGTCTCATTGGCGTTCCAACTGAGCCAGAAAATGGCAAAAAAGGTTCAACAAACAACAAAATATAAAATTCTACAAAGAAGCCAGAACAATTATTAATAATGATAATAAAAATACAAATCTTCCAAAATGAAAATAACACAAAAACAATATAATTTTCGATTATTAGAATTAATTTCTACATGATTGTCCCTATCCAATTGTTCTAACGATTCTGACTGTATACTTCTGAGAAATGAAAACTCCTTCCGCAAAAGGCTCAAAATTTATGAACGCCTATTACCGATTGACTTACAGAACAATTTTTAGGCATTTTTTTAAAAGGGTTTCAATATGGGCAGTCCGTATGAGTTTGTGATAAGACCCAGAATTTTTGTCGTATGGCTAGATTCAACCTGCGATCGGCATATTCGTGGATTTTGAATTTTTCTGGAACAATGAGTAGACTGAATTTCTTCAACGCTATTGTGGATATGTTGAATGTAAAATATATTAGTTCGTTCATAATATTACTTGATCAAAGACTTTTTGTATCTATTCTGTGAGAGCTGCCACATTCTGCCACCTGACGATAAAATTGGTATTATGAATTTCTGAAAGAGTGTTGAAATAATTCATCATATCATAAGCATATACATGGAATAGTAAAGGCCCGAGTATAGAGCCCTGAGGGATGCTCTGATCAATAGTTACATCAAATTCAACGCAAGTTTTCTAACAACATTTCGCTCCATTTTCAAGAGGAGGAGTTGAGGGTCAACACATTTGAATGCTCTAGAGAAATCACAGATGTGAAGTTTTCTATCGAGAACATTCATCACGTGCTCATTAAAATTGAATACTACTCTTACACTGGCTTTTGTTTTGAGGGAACCCATGTTGATTTAGCGAGATGAGCTCATAAGTAGAAAAAATACATCAATTGGTCATTAATCTCGACAATCTTGGATATGCTAGAGAGGAGACTGTCTCCTCTGTGGTAATAATTTTTTGAGTCACCTTTTTTGAAAATTGACCAGACAGTTTTTCAACCGATTATTGAAGTTCCATTTTGGAAATTTGCATTGGTTTTTTTGAGTTTCTCACATTTTCATTCATGATAAGCCATTGGTTGCAAAAAAAGAGAGTTAGGACTCGTTTCGATATTTCTTTCCATATAATTTAGGTCTATAGCGTTTTGCTGTGGAACTGTGGTGAAGTGACTATTGAAATTATTGGTTTTGGTCTATTTCACAAATTGTAGTATCTATTATAGATAGATAGATAGTTTTATTGACTATGTCACTCATACAGAATGTGGTTTATAGTAAGTCGGTGGAACAGAATATATGTACACAATATACACATACATTTACATAAATAAAATAAAATTTGTATAACACACATACAAATATACTTACATATATACACAATATATGTCTAATAGCTAAATTTAAAACGGAAGAAAATTATGAAACTGAGGTCACAAAAGGGATGTTTGAATATAATCATCAACAGAATAGAAGCAATGATCCAGAAGCACTTTTTTCACATTGATTTTGAAACATTTATCATTCATGGATTCAATTTGGCAAGGTAATTTGTTATAAAGTTTGAAATTTAAAGAGTTTCCTTCTGATTTTACTAATCTGTAGCGTGGCACTAGTAAATCATCAGAAGTAACGGAAAGTGTGTTATGATGATGAAGGCTACACATTTTTGGGATGCTCAGTCTCTTGGAATGAATTTCTGTCAAATTTTGGAAAATTTAGATACGAGGAAGTGGTAAAATCCGTAACATCTTAAAGAGTGGTTGACAATGTTCATTATATCTAACTCCGGTTGATATTCTTATTGCTCGTTTCTGTTGTTTAAATTTTTTTACAGAGTTAACTGAGTTTCCCCATAAAACCGTACCATAGCTGATCAAAGAGTAAAATATCGAAGTATATCTTTTTCAACATATTCGGGTTCAAACATCGACTGAGTTGCCTAAGTAAACACAAAATACTGGACAGCCTAGTACTAGGTATGTCTACATATGTCGTATGACCAATTCAGACAATCATCTACCACAACCCCAAGCAATTTACAGTGGTTACCACTCGTAATTTGGTTATTACTGGAAATAACTAGGTTTTGGGATTTCCTCCTGTTTATGTAAAAACTGTAAAATACTTTTGAGCATTTTGAGGTACAAACATGAAACAAAAACTATTTTCAATGGTATCTCCGACACTACTTTTTGAAATGGAAGACATTGTGGTTGTCTAAAAAAATTAAAGGTAATGGCATGGGGGGTTAAATTACATATAGTGGATTCATGATAATATCATAGTCTCAAAACTCCCACAAGATAACAAACTGTTCCACAACGAACTGATTGTAGATTAGAGAACTCTATCGATGATAGTTTAAAAAAGATTTATTCACTGAACCGTACAGTGGAAATATATATTTCCATAAATTCATTCCACCCACGGTTGTTCCAATACAAACAAGCATTCCGAATCCACAGTCGATTAATATCATACTCTCTTTCCAGCCGAATGCCATTCGGTGTCATTCAACGATAACATTTATTGATAACAAAAGTTTGGCATACAATAAAACTAATACGATTATAATTGCCACTGAAATTATACCGCATTGATGCTAATGAGAACACTGAATTGGATATGGCGGAAAATGACAGTAACAATGCAATGAATGAAATCTAGTTACATTATACAAGGGTGTAATTATTATGACTGTATTGATGAATGTCTTTTCGACTGAAGGTGATTCATGGCAAGAACTCGTGCTTTAAGGTGTGAATGATGGGCATTATTTATCAATTTGTCAGAACTTCTTCTTGAAATCTGGTTGGCGAAGAGGCTGAAGTTGAGAATGATGTCATCGGTGAAGCAAAGAGGCTCACAAATGGAATCATTAGGAAAAAAAACTGTTTGCTCCAACTGATAGCTTTTATTTTTGATACAAAACTGTGTTATGCATTTTAGCAAGCTACCGTGCTATCTTCAGGCACTCACAAAACTTAACAAAGGAGCACTGAAACCTAGATGAACATCTAAGCTGAGCTATTGAATGATTTTAATGTGAATCAGGCATTCCAATTTTTTGTCATAATTGGTTAGATCTCCCCTGGCGATGGATTTTCAAAAAATAAAGAGATCTTTGGAAAGTTTCAGATATTGATCTAATAGTAGTTTATTTTATCCTAACCAGAGAATACATACCTACCTTATAATCATTTTCCATCGTAAATGGTACATTACAGTATGATATATCGTAATGTGTTGCCTAGCAACCATGTTCTGAGTTTGACTAAAATGATTTCTCACTTTCGATATATGACAAGCTGTCGCTTGAGAATATACGAAATAAAATATTTAAAGACACATATTTACTGTTTTGGTGATTCTTCTTGTAAAAAATATGTTTCTACCAAATTCATAAAGAATAGAAAATATTACATAACCATAGAATGAGCTCTCGATTTTTGTTTTCATTTTGTTCGTCTAATTCCTTTTTACGGTATTGAGAACCATATTAAAAATTTTACCGGACTAGTCCTTAAAAAAGTTACCGGACTAGTCAAGTAAAATTTTCAAACATTTTACCAGACTAGTATTATGTAACATTTTTAACAGACTAGTCCGGTAATATATTTTTTTATGTGTTTCTGAGACACAATCGGTCAAAGGTAGTAAAAAAGTCGTACTTGGGTAGGATTGGCTAAGAGAAAAACTGTTTTGTTAGTCGAAATAAGACAAATTCACGATCCAAATGTATTCATCGGAACTCATTACCATGTTCAAGTATAAATTTATTGATGATAGTTCATTAGGGTATATACGGGGCATAGTCAAAAAATAATTTTTCGGGATTTTTTTCTATCATCAAATATTCCAGAACCAACAAGTTATATTTTGGTGAGACATCATAGTTTTAGTCTCTTCTAAGCGTGAGAACGTGTTTTGTTTCTTGATGCCTCTTTCTGTTTGAAGTATGAATTTTTATAATTTTGAATATACCCCTACACTGAAAGCAATTGACAGGTCGTTTTTCTGATACAAATAATAATTTAATGTTACTGTGGATTAGACAAAAGATGAGGTAGGTCTTCAATGAATTAAATTGTTCAATATCACTTTTCATTTAAATAGGTGGTGCGTAATTTTTTAGGTCATTTACGACGTTTTTTTCCTGATATCTGAAAAATTCAAATTATTAAAAATGGATTACATTATCCATTCTTTCCTCTCAACCTATAAAATAGGTGTATTCGTCGAGATTTGATTAATTAGACCACCAATCGACTTGAATATACTAATTCAACCATTCTGAATCGATTGGCGTCAGATTTGTTCTTTCTCTAACTATTCTCGAATTGAATGGTTCAAATCGAGTTGAAAAGTTTTTTGCCAAAAATTCATTTCGACTTGGTTTCGTGAAATTCCATAAATTTTGTATATGCATTCCGAACTTCAAATCGTTTCCAATACCATTAAAATTTTGAATGTTTTTTTACGGAACCTCTGCAATTTCAAATTTTGAAACTATGTTCCGGCTAAAAAACCTCATGTCTGAACTTTACAATTCATATATTTTTGGAATCAGCGTGAAATTTCACATATGAAATGCGAATTTTCAAGTGGATCTGACAACTTTGCATTTTTGGAGATTTTTTGTCTCCTTCACTTTTGGGGTAAATTCTATTTTTTTCTAACCGTTCTCGAATTGAATGATTAAAATCGAGCTAAAAGTGTTTTTTTGGCGAAAATAAATTGTTTCAAATTTTTTGGACTCGGTTTGGGGTCAAGATACTTTTTCTCCGATGGACTTCAATATACTAATTCGACCATTCTGAATCGATAGGAATACTCAGATTTTAAAAAAATATTTGGCAACGTTATATGAAATGTACATAATTGTAATAAGATATCAATCATCTCAAATGGATTTCGTGGTTGAAAAAAGTCGTTCATCAAGATTATAGCGCAGAAATATGAATAATTGCCATTCTTTTTCAATCAATTAATGAACCAATTAAATTCATAGATCCTGTTGGCGTTTCTCATTAATTGATAAGATTCAGGGTGTTCCATTTGAAAGATAGAATATTTATTAAACAATGTATGGCATGCTGCTTTTTGCACCCCGTATACCACAGGTTTATTTTGGATATATCGTTCGAGAGAGTCACAAACGTACAATATTTTACCAAAAGTCAATTTTGATGAGACTTGGGACAACTTTATAATCTCAAATATCATGGAGAATTAATATTGGAAAAAAAGCTCTTGGACTAAAACTCTCGAAAACAGTCAATATTTTCGAAAAAACGATATCAATTATTCACGTAGAAACCAATAATCTGATAACAAATATAGGTTACCATTAAAGAACAAAAGATGAAAAGACGGGAAAAAATTTAACACCCTGTGTCCGGCATCATTTTCATTTTGTCGAACACGAGAAAATATTATGAAAAAAAGATATTCCTATCTGTTTCCTAGATGGAGATATGGAGCTCCGCGCCACTGTGCAGGACCCTGTATATGAAGCAAGTTTGATACTCCTGGCGAGCGACTGAAATTTTTCACCCCAAGGAGTTCATCTTAAAGGAGTCCTCATCCACTCGAACCAATTTCTCATTCTGAAAACCTCCATTTATCTTTGCCCTCTCATATTCCCGTCACGCGACTCGCATCTTACTTTCCAACGTGAAAACTCGTGTGAATCCAACTCGCTGACAGCTCACTGCCTTATCTGGCCTTGAGTAAGTGTTTCTGGAAAAACTTGAATCCGGATCCATATATCTCTGACAATCCGAGAGAGGATCCACTGCATCCTCTGTCGATTTCTGGCGACAAGATCAGTAATCAAATCAGACACGCTTGGAGCCTCGACCCATTTACTATATAGGCAGAAGAGTCTGTGAAATATAAGCTTGTAGCCGGGCCTTTTCCTACGTTTTGTTGTATTTCCGAGATGGTCATCGATCACGAATGAGACCCAGGAGGCTATATGACAAATTATATTTCACGTTCCGTTTTAATCATCTCATATTTTTCACTCAGGTATATTATATGTAGGAAAAATCGGGTAATAATAATATATACCAGTTTCGAGAAAATATAGAAATATTATTCTATGTTACAAAATATGTCAAAATATGGAAATATATTTCACAGTGGAATCTTACTGAAGATTACTCCACATAAAAATAAAAATTATTATCTTGAATTCAATAGTTATACAGAAATAATGCAATATAATACTAATATCATAAAATGTTATTATAATTTTGAAATGAAATCTCACCACCTCCACAGCCGGTTGATAATATTAATGGAAATGTTTATGCTTTGAGCAATATGTAGCCAATCATAGATTACCAAATGAATATCGTTTGCACCAAATTTTCACAGAACGATTTTGGGATCAACACATTTTTCCGATCGACTAGAATACACTATTTTGACCATTCTGTATCGATTGACATCCACAGAATTTCTCTATCTTTAACTGTTCTCGAATTGAATGGTTCAAATCGAGTTTTCTGTCAAGATTTAATTTTAAAAATTTTAGGACTTGGGTTTCGTAAAATTCCATCATTTTTTAATAAGCGTACCAAATTGAAAATCATTTCCGATACAATTGGAAATTTCGACTGCTTTTCACGGAACCTCTGAAATTTAAAATGTTCGAACTCATAGTCCCTTTTCTAGCAAAATCTTATGTCTGAACATTACAAATAATATATTTTCGAAATCGTTGTGAAATTTTATGTATATAGTGGGAGTTTTCAAGTGGATCGGACCATTTTGCATTTTTGCTGATTTTTATGAGTCTATCTCCTACAACTAGGTACTTGAGTGTCGATTTTTTTTATACGATTGACTTAAAAATACTAAATAGGCAATTTTCTTGAATTCTTGAATTCAGTGGTTCAAATCGAGTTGAAAAAGTTTTTTTAGATTTATTTTTTCAAGGTTTTTAACTAAGTTTCGTAATATTCCATTATTTTTATATATGCATCCCGAATTTCTAATCGTTTTCGATACAATCAAGGATTTCGTTTGCTTTTCACGAAAACTCTGCAAGAAAGCACTCGTTCAATTCTTAATTGAGTTGAACCAGAGCTAACTCTGCCTCTTGATAGGTGTGAATTATGTAATCATTGCCATAATTTATTATTGTATTTTTCATCTTTACCTATCAATAAAAGCGATCATTATTATTATTATTATTATTATTATTATCATTTTTATTATTAATAATTTCAAATTTTCGACCTTCAATTGCCTTCTCCGGCTGAATCTCATGTCTGAAAATTAAAAATAGTACATTTTCGGAATTAGCGTGAAATTTATTTTGTACAAATTTTAAAGTGGTTCTGACGATTTTGAATTTTGGTCTGTTTTGGGGTTTACAACCATTTTGAGATGAATTATTTTTTTTCTGGTCGACTTGAATATACTAATTCAACCATTCTGAACCAATTGACGTCCGCTGATTTGCTCTATCTATCTCTAACCGTTCTCGAATTGAATGGATCAAATTGTTATAAAAAAATATTATTTCTGTCAACCGATTGCACCCCTACGCGCAACCCTCGGTAGTCTTCGAGAGACTTGTGTGAGCTAGGGAAGACTCAGCCCTTACCTTTTTTAGGTGTGATGCCATGCTCGAGACCGATGACCATGTGAGGGTTTGAACCCACGACCCTTTGCTTCAAAGGTCCAAAATTTTATACTCGGTTTTGAAAAATCATTTTTGTATATGCATACCTAATTTCAAATCGTTTTCGAAACAATTGAAGATTTCGTATGCTTTTTACGGAATCTCTGCAATTTTAAATTTTAGAATTTATTTTCCCTTTTCTGACAAAATCTTATGTCTGAACAGGCAGTTTGTACACATTCTCTGATTTTTCTTTGTCTTTTGTTTAGTTGTCAATGAATACTTGTTACTTCAATTTACCAAGTGTTTTCATTCATAGTTCTAATTATTGAAATAATTTCACAATGAGCTCTTATTGCAGTAAACTAGGAATTTTTTTCCTCAAGTGGAAGATAGTAAATGTTGTATCAGGTCAAAAACTAAACCGAATAAGCAGTACACTAATTCGACTAATCTGAATTGATTGGCGCCCGCAGAATTCTGACCGTTCTCGACTTGAATGGCTCAATTCGAGTTGAAAAGTTTTTTTCCAAAACTTTTATTTTTATTTTGGGTCTTGGTTTCCTAAAACTTATATTTGCATATGAATTTTTGGTGATTTTTAGGGGTCTACCCATTGCAACTATTTTGGAGTCTGAATCCAGAAGGTGCTTTGTTGGCATCATATTCTATTTACTGTTGAGCACCATTTAATTCGTTTCAAATATATTGCTGATAGTCTTCCGAGTCTGAGTAAATTGCAGTCCAATCTCCAGCACATCGTTGTAACGCTTTTTGCAGCATATCGATCGCAATTTACAATTTCGTACTTCAGTATCGCGGGGTTCTTTGATCTTTCATTCAAATGTATGCAATTACGCTGTACTAGTTGGAATGATTATCCTCTTCACTTGAAGCAAATTGAATTATAATAAAAAATTGGAAACTGAAGTGTTGATGGATATTCAATTCGATTAGTCTTTGATGTTGGTTCAAAATCTTTTCATTTTCCAAACCAGTCATCACTTATACTAAAATGTAACTTCCATCAAAGCGAAAACTGTCAGACATCCGTGTCGCTCCTCTGCATACAAAACTGTAGTGCCAAAAACTTTCTGACAACTCTTGTTCTCATATTATTCAATTGTTTTCCGTATAATTTCCATATAAAGTCCATGTTGAAATCCATTCACAGAAATCAACACTTTTTGAAGGTTCACCTCTTGGCGCCTCAACATTACCAAACACAGCATAATTCTGTTCGATTCTTTTGAATTTTTTCTATTCATTGGTAAGTTCATTGAATTTCCTGCGTGTTCTTGTAGTCATGGTTTTGCACTAACAGTGAATATAAAACAGATTCGAAATATGTGCGTTTCAATATGCATTATAATCCATCATTATCAATTCTCTAACGATTCGAAATATGTAATATTTCCCATTTGAAATAATCTGCAGTATGCCGTGACCAGAAAAGAGCAAAACAATCTGTTAGTTTGATAATTGGTGAATTTAATTCAGTTTCTGTCAGAAAGAAGTATGAAAAATTATTCAAAAAAGCTATTGAAATTGTAATACCATGTATATTAATCATTCTTTGTACAACCTTCTGCATGTTCTTGCTATAATTTGTCACATTGACCATGAAGAATAAACAATTTCATCAAAACTTCATTTGAATAATTATTGTCTTTCATTTTGATTCTTTTCTGTTCAAATTTACGTTAATGACCGCGCAAGCGTTTCATTATTTATTTACTAATTTTCGAATTTTCATGATGACATGTTCCATGACATTTCCCAATACAAAATAATGCAAAACAATCCAATTTTTAAAGAAAACTTGCTTTTATTTCGAAAACCTGACTCTTTAGGTAAAGGAACATGATACATCAATTGAAAGGAATTTCAAATATTTTTTGGGGTATCTAATAATATGCAGGGTGTTCCATTTGAAAAAAAGCACTTTTCAGTATTTTTGTATCTATCGGTAAAATCACAAATTTTCAATGGCCCTATAATGAAGAACGAATCCCTCTAGTCATAATAAAGAATTGAATTAAGTTCAAAATATTTATCAACTAAAGTATTTCAAGAACGATTAAGTGTAACTGAAGTTTCATAGAATATTGAAAGATATTCCCAATTTCGGCAAACAGATCGGTGAATGGACTGCGTAAAATTTTGAATAGGCATTTTTCTAATAGAATTAATTATGAATGGGGAGTTTATATCTGTGATATAAATATAATAGAGGTTTGCGGCATTCAGACAGATTTTTAAAATTCCAGAAAGATTCTCCTCAAGCAGGATTCGAACCCACGACCTCCAGATTGCCGGTTTGGTGCTCTACCAACTGAGCTACCGAGAAGACGTGTTCCATCTGCAAATCGGGATAACGCTTTTTTCTAGAATTTTTGATGTTAGTAATACCTACAAACTACGCCCAAGTAACAATTTAAATGTTATTTGGATTTATCCTAGTTTTATGAAAGTTTTATGAAGGTTAGGTAATGCCCAATTTGAATTATGCAGGTCATATATTATTCCTAATACGCTACCAGAGCAAACAGATTTACGAATCAATTTCAAAACACTCCTGAAGGCTATAAGATAAAACCATTAAGCATTTAAGTATATTTGTTTTTATGATGGTTTTACAATGGCTTATACACATACACGATAAATCTTTTTGGTATTAAAATAATCCACATAGAAACTTAGTTTTGTTATGGTTTTATAGCACTCCTCAAGTCCATGCAATGGTTCTGTAATAAAACTAACGATGAGGTTTTATCAAGGTTTTGAGATGTACTCTCGAGAACCGCTATAAAATCAAAGCATAAAACTATTTCTACTTAAATGCTAGTAGCTCCCCCTAACCAGTAATAAATAAATCACATTGGGTAAAGATAACTGGAAAAAATAATTAGTAATTAAACGTTTCACAAGACTAAGACACCAAATACTTATCACGGGAGTATAGACACTGAGTATACTGACCACGTCGATCACGAAAAGACGAATGTCAGGCGGGATTGACAATTGACAGTTAAAATATTTTGGAAATGGGATTAAATAATACCAAACGTACTTTTTTAGGATGAAATGGTTTTAAAATGGTTTATTTTGAGGAGAAACGACTTTATGACGGCAATATGTGCAGCTAAATAGAATAAAGGTAGGGTAGCCATATTTTATTACAACCAGAGGGAACAACTAAAGAGATCCTGATTTCAATTAATGTTTCTTGCAATTTGGTGTGTATGACGGAAAGGAAATACACAATTATTGGTATCCATTTGTATTTAGATATAGTACAAATCATTCCGGGAAAGATTTTTTTAATTTTATGTGGTATTTTGTTTATTTTCTTAATTTCGCGTTGTTATTGGGGCGCGTTGCAGATTTACCACCTAACTGATGTCATATTGTCAAAAAAATTTCATTCGCAGATGATATTAGACATTTCACGTTGTTGAATACCAATATATTCTTCATATATCACTGCCAGGACGCCATCATTATATTTTTGCATGTAAATTAGTCGCCCCATTTTTCGCAACTGAAGAATTAGATTAATTTAAGTCCGTTTTGGCTGTAGTTATTTATGGAATATTTTCTAACCTCAATTAATGACATACAGGTTTATAACAGCCCCATGATTTGGTTTTATAATGATCCTCAGGAGGTTATTAAGAATCCTGCGAATAAGGCAAGCAGGTTTTATGCTCGCATTTCAAAATAGCCCTGAGAACCTTCATATGAGTGGGAGATTTATAGCAGCTTTAAGGAGGTTTTATGGATGTCGTTACAGCAAAACAGTTTTATCGATGCTGTGATTGTTATGGTCTTCAGAACCTTCTGAGGGCTATCACAAAACTGAAATTGTTACTTGGGCGGCGTTTGTAGGTGTTGGGAAAGTTAGTTGTTAGTGGGGAACTCATTCGCTTCCAATGATCATCAAGATCCTATTTACCCTTCACACCTAGCATCGTCGACATATAGCGATATTCAGCAGGGATCGGGTTTGGATCTCAGACCACTGAACCAGGTTAATAGCCGAACATGAAAAATGAATGGGGAGTTTATGTCTGTGATTTTTAAAATTCCATAAAAAAGATTCTCCTCGAGCAGGATTCGAACCCACGACCTCCAGATTGCCGGTAGCTCAGTTGGTAGAGCACCAAAACGCCGCAGTTTGTAGGTATTACTAACATCAAAAATTTTAGAAAAAAGTGTTATCCCGATTTGCAGATGGAACACATGTCTTCTCGGTAGCTAAGTTGGTAGAGCACCAAACCGGCAATCTGAAGGTCGTGGGTTCGAATTCTGCTCGAGAAGAATCTTTTTTCTGGAATTTTAAAAATCTGTCTGAATGCCGCAAACCTCTATTATAGAATTGATTATATTATTTATTACTCAGGGATGGTGTGCTTTATTTCACTTACTCGGTTCAATAGTTGAACCAACAAAGAAACACTCAAACTGAAAAACAAATTTTACCTCTTTATAATATAAGCATAGATATCGACAACCACTTAAGGTTGTCCAAAAAAGGTTCCTCCAATGCAATTTGTAGAGAGGATATGACTACCCTAGCGACCGACCACCTTTATTCGGAATCTCAGATATTTGATGTTAGACAGAAACAGTTAATGGTAAACAGTTTTTTGGAAAATGTGGAATTTCACGATTTGTATTTTAGAGGCTTTCAAATGAGAATTACCCAAAAAACAACCAGATTGTTACCTAACGGAGTATATTTTTTGAATAATTAAATTCATGTGGCCGAAAGTCATAGAATTAATTCCCCAGATGTTTTTAGCGGTATTACCATTGCAAATGAGGGCGACGCTGCCACACATAAACATAACTCCACCACTCAGTTCATACTCATGAAACCATAAACCATAGGTAATCCAAGTGACCGCAAAACCGCTACCGGAATTTCGGCTCGGAGATTAAACTTCTAAATCATACGAAATGTCGAATAACAGATTGTAATTAGAGCAGTACGTATACCTCCAGGCATTGGAAATATGGCGGTTCAGGGTTATCACACTGTGATTTTCTAATTATTTATTTGCAGGGGAGAGATTAAGAAGATGTAACGAAGGTAATATTCTGATCCCATGGGATTCAGTAATCCATGGAAGTGAAAACTTAATTGAAAATGGAGCTGTAGTGTGGGGGAATAATACACTTGTATAGAGGGTGATCCTTGACAGTGCTGATCATCCATATCTTCTGATATACTTGGGATTGATGTTTATTCAATTCAGCAACATTACAGAAAATATAATCCATTCGAATAAACGAAAATCCATGGAAAAAACTTTTTTCCCGGAATTATGTTATTACATATGCTTTTGAGAAGAAAACTGTAGTTCACAAACAATGAGCTTATGACTTGAGGCATAAGATGTCCGGAGGACTGCTCATTGCTAATATCCTATACAATAGGAAAAGTTGGCTCGAAAATCCATCAGAAAACAACTACTTTCCTGGCTAATGCCACGACGAACATTGAATTACATCTGATGAAATTTCCGTGCAGAGTTCCTACAAGGTTATCTCTGCAATTGCTTGTTGCATGGAAATGTTCATCGAAACATTCGGACCACCTCTATATATCGATATCGGGGTGTTGCCCCTCATCAGTATAGGGTAGGTCTAGCAGTCAATAACTAATGACTGCTACGAATGAATCGATAACCAAATCCATTTCAAGACCGAAACTGAGATCGCGCCCGTACAGTGGATAACTCCAAAACTGCGAGCGCCATCCCAGCGCCGGCCACCCAACTAAGCAATACCCATGAACCACGATCGTCAACACCGTATAAAACTGAGAAGAAAACTGTAGTTCACAAACAGTGAGCTTATGACTTGAGGCATAAGATGTCCGGAGGACTGCTCATTGCTAATATCCTATACAATACATATGCTTTTGTTAATTAACTAGTTTTTACAAGTTTCAAATTTTAGGTATTTTTCAATTGTTACGTTTGGCGTTTCCTCGTAGCTCTCAATCATTATTATTAACATAACTCATAAACAAATGAAGATAGGACGAAGGAACTTCAGGTCTTCTTAGGATAGGAGTACAGCTTTCAACCAAAGAAGTATTTTTATAAATAATTGCTAAAAAAGTTAATAAATGATAGGGTTAGAGCTTTCGTTCCAAATCTACTTTGTTTATTATTACAAAAAAGATCTGAAGTGTCTTTGTCCTATTTCAAATAGTTATTGAGTTTTTCAAGTATGATATTCGTAAAAATCAGATTTTGGGGGTATTTTTATAAACAATAAAAAAAAAATTATAAATGATAGGAGTACAGCTTTGGTTGAAAGCTGTACGCCAAACGTAAACATAGAAAAATATTCAAAATTATGTAGAAACTAGAGGAAACAAAGTTTTATGCAACAAATGACACATGGTTGTTTTTATTTTCTGCAGAATTTGCAAAATTGTATCGTGAAAATTCATTTGTTTATAACAAATTGTTTATTGAATAAACAAAGAAAATATGAACAAATATTTTTTTAGAATATCAAAGAGCGATGGAAATTATGATTAGAAATAAAAAAATGGTTCCTCAATATTAATATTTGGTAGCAGAAAAAATAGTTAATCAACAAATGCGTTTTTAAGCAATAATTTATTTTTAAGAAATGATTTTGTTCTTAAAGATCATAATAGCATCATGTAGCATTTCAGCGGTGGTATTCAAAATTGTTTCAACTACCGCTTCTTTGTAGTCTTCTCCGTTACCTTTTCGCATATTAAATGCCCAATCTTGCAATATTACATTCAATTTCTCGATGGAAGTATCTGGCTCAAAGAACCCCGCACCATTGTTATGGAAAATGGGTCCCGGTGAAGTTCGATGAAATTTTGATATGATATAGTTCAAGTCAAGCTGATCAAAAGTGTCCATGGACCCAACTCAATCCTATGGCTAGTTTTCGAGATACAGGTCGTCAAAGTTGGTAAGTGGCCATTTCTTTAAAGTAGTACTGCTTTCAGGAAAACATCTAAAATAAAAATGTATTTCGCGACAGATATTGCCTACCCATACAGCAATACTTCTAGACTGGCTTTTGATAAAAAATATTGTTGGATACAGGGTGAGTCCAGCATTATTCTAAATGAAATTCTCAATCAACCCTACGAAGTGAAGATGTGACCAAACTAAGTATCAGACTAATATGCTCATCATTTGAATATGTCAAAATTGATAAATTCAACATTTTGTACTGGGTGAGTCAAGATGTGACAGTTTTTATGGTGACATTTTGTATATTTTTATTTTATGTTTTGAGCTTTAGGGATACTTGACCACCAACCATTCAACATATTTCTTGAACAAAATTGATATAAAGTATGAGACAAACACTAGGTGATGACAAAAATTGCGAAAAGGAGATTTGTTTATAACTCACCCTGTAATTGATTTGCTGAATTTTTGATATGATGAAGTTCAAGTCAAGCTGATCAATAGTGTTCATCAACAATACACTGGGTTTCCAACGAGGCATGTGGTAGTCTATCGATAGTTTCGTTGCGATAACATGATTCAATTTTCAATTGAGAATATTTTTCTTTAAAACATGAATCCATTCCAAGAGAGGTTATCTTGTACGACTAAATTCCAGCGACTAAATTCCAACTTTCAGTCGCAGATGATTCCACAACTGACTTTATGAACATCCTGTTCATATTTTCAATGAAATCAACATGAAAAATACACTTTTCCCACCAATTTGTTGGAAGTCTGAAGACCCACAGTACCACCCCACCCTCTCACCCACCTCTCTCTCTCTTTCTCTTCTCTTTTCCTCTCGCTCTCTCTTATATTTTATTTGTTTTTGAACTAAACAACCCAGCATTCCAATTCTTTCCCGAGATATTTGTTCCCTGAGAATTGAAATGTTCAAAAACTAAAAATCAACAAGATTTTTTTTGCTTCACACGATGTTCCCTGGACGTAACAGGAATTTTCCTTTTGTGAGAAGCTGAAAATGAAAATTGTAGAAATATTTTAATATAAATGAAACGAATCGACAAATATAGATCAAAGTGTTTGAAACGGTACCGTTCAACACCTTGTAGAGAAAAACTGTTTATTTTTCAACGTTGGGCCCATGAACACTATTGATCAGCTTGACTTGAACTTCATCATATCAAAAATTCAGCAAATCAATTACAGGATGAGTTATAAAAAAATCTCCTTTTCGCAATTTTTGTCATCACCTAGTGTTTGTCTCATACTGTATATCAATTTTGTTCAAGAAATATGTTGAATGGTTGGTGGTCAAGTATCCCTAAAGCTCAAAGTATAAAATAAAAATATACAAAATGTCACCATAAAAACTGTCACATTTTGACTCACCTTGTACAAAATGTTGAATTTATCAATTTTGGCATATTCAAAAGATGAGCGTATCAGTGTGATACTTGGTTTGGTCACATCTTCACTTCGTAGGGTTGATTGAGAATTTCATTTTGAATGATGCTGGACTCACCCTGTATCCAACAATATTTTTTATCAAAAACCAGTCTAGAAGTATTGCTGTATGGGTAAGCAATATCTGTCGTGAAATACATTTTTATATCAGATGTTTTCCTGATCAGCTTGACTTGAACTACATCATATCAAAAATTCATCGAATTTCACCGGGACCCATTTTCCATAAGAATGGTGCGGGGTTCTTTATATCTTTTTGCATCGCAAAACGTAGAAAATTGTCCCCAGATTGATGATTGCGTCGCAACTGTATTAGTAGCCACATAGGTATTAACAATTTGACTAATTTACTCATCTAATCGACTCATTGTTAGTGCTTAGATATTCAATAAGCTGTTGACAAACGTGTAAAACTATTTATTTTGGCAAGCATCACCGCGATAATTCGCTGATTTCCTAAATTTCAAAATGTGTGTCATTGAGATCTTCATATCTCAAATGTATCGAAATATATATTTGTTTAATTTTCACATATCGTTTTTCGCCTGTATTTAGTCATGAAAATTCGGATTTCAGAACATTCAGGACATTCTACGTCACTGACACAATCCGACAACGTTGGAATCGTGGAGGCATTTGTTGATTAACTATTGTCAAGTCACTACTGTCATTTAATGTACGATCTGTCAGAGCTCTTACTGTCGATGAAAAAGGCTGCTGATATTATATTTACTATAGATTCTTGAATAAATGTTCACCGATATGGGACTCTTTTTATCGGTTCGACGGAGCAACTAGTATGAAAAAGTGGTAGCAAAAATTACCAAAATCTAAGTATGTTGTATGCTCGAAAACGGAAATAATCCGAAACTTACCTTGGGATGCTACACAACATTCAAGTCACAATTTTTTATTTCATCAGCACACAGTGCAGTGGGGCACCATAGTTTTTGTGCTTCGTACTTTGTGCTCAGGAACTATTCGACACTTGATACAAATAGAACCCTACCGTTTCAGCTGCATTTAAACCACAACATCATCATCATAGCCTGATCAAGCAGCCCTTTAAAGGATATTCATGCCATCAGAATGAATTCCGAATAAACAGAACTTTCTTCAACGTTTTCATACCTTTCATCTCCACTCTCGAATAGTTTGGATTGCGAGATAGAAATGCGTGAATCATTATATAATTTACGGGTGGCAAATTTTCACTGCTAGTTTTAAAAAAGTTTTTCTCCATTTTCACAAGCTGTAAAAGTGATCTTCCAATAACAATTTCACGACAAGAACAACATAAAGCAAATGTCAGCGGTTCCATTGTTGTCAGATTCATATCAGTACCACCAACTTAGGTCAACAAAAAATACTAGAATCTAGTGAAGACATTCTACGTCACAAGAGTATACATATTCTAATTTTTCCTATGTTTCAAAGGCTCTAATTTTTTTATAACTGAATGTTGAGTTGAATCTTTCACAAGGTGGGGAGCTAATGCAAAATGGTTTCAAAAAATAACATTAATTTCGTTTTTGAAGTTTTAGGAAAATAGCGAATTGATCAACAAATAAATTAGTGAAAAAACCACTAGTGCATTTGTTGCTGTTAAAGTTGCAGCTAACTTTTGCCGATGTCAAAGTGACAATTGCAGTATGGCATATGCGATTTTTTATACATGAGATAAATTGTCATAGTAATATCATTATGGTAGCAAGACATATCCTAGCAAAAACTACAATAACACAATATTTCCCAATGCACGTATCACACACTTTTCTAATCATTACTAAGTGTTAATTTCGAATACCATATTATCTTCAATATTAGGCTCAATATCGTAATTGGTCGTAGCCCAACACAAACAAACATCCCTGGATAAACAATGAATTCAATAGATCACTCACGAATTCAATCAATCTATTTGTATCCCTTGATGCGGAATCCACACGCCCACGTGTTACTGTTAATTTCTCCTGAATGAGGTCTATTGGCGACGACGGTGATTTCTATTCACACTGCGTATATGAGGGTAGACATAGCCTCAAATGTTTTGCGGTGATCAACTGAGAAAAATAACTTTCATCAGAATATTATAACATAAAAATTCAAGTTTTAAAGAGAAACATTCTCAGTTGAAAATTGAATCAATACATGACTCCTCTTGAAATGGAAAAAACCCTACGATAAAATTGAAGTTACTTTTTTGTAATATCTAACAGAAAACAACTACTTCCCCGGCAAAAGCCACGCTGGACATTGAACTACATCTGATAGATATTGAGAAAGACCCTATATAACTTGAGAGAAAAATTCTGAAAGTGAAAATTTGCATTTTCATTCAGATTATTTGCCGGGGAAGTAGTTGTTTTCTGTTAGATATTACAAAAAAGTAACTTCAATTTCATCGTAGGGTTTTTTCCATTTCCAGAGGAGTCATTTATTGATTCAATTTTCAACTGAGAATGTTTCTCTTTTAAACATGAATCCCTTCCAAGTGAGGTTATCTTGTACGATGGAAAACATCGACTAAATTCCAACTTTCAGTCGCAGATGTTTCCACAACTGACTTAATGAACATCCTGTTCATATTTTTAATGAAATCAATAAAAATCACTTTCAAGAAATATACGTCAATCATGAAAATTTGAGAAACGGTCTTCTGGTTGAATCAATTCACAGAAAAAATGGACTGAGAGAAATACGCGATAAGATCATAATAATTTTCAACTAAAATTAAGTATAACAATTATAGAAATAAATTATTAAGTTTGATAACAAAAGCTAAATAACTTTTACCAAAATCAAATCAGTTTATTTTCCTTTGAACGACAAAAGTAAATTTTGTAGAAGTAATATTATACTTTACAAAGTAATAAGTCATATTAAAATAAAATCTATCAACATGTGACTGTGCAGACCTGAATGAAAAAAATTCGTCTATTAAATGTCTATAGATTAGAAACAATGTTTTAACAGAAATTATTTCAAATTATGTTTAAATTGTTTTAACACTACAAGAGGATCTAATATCATGTGGTAAATATTTATAAATTCTTTGGCCGATATACAGTGACCGCCAAAAAGTATGTACCATATGGGAAAAAATTTTATTATTGGAGTATTGGAAAAAATATTCTGGGGAAAAGTTTGTGCATGTCCGATAACCTAAAAATTGAAAAAGTCACTTAGAATTCAATTTTATACACTTAAACGAAGTTTGAAGAGATAATTCAAAAAAATTGAAAATAGCAATTTTTTAAAAATATTTCCCCATCTATTTAAAAAAAAAAATTTTCTCATGAATAGCTTGACTATACTGAAACATTTGCATTTTAATGATAATGACAAAACTTTCTCATTTTCTCCACACCAGAGGGCACTAAATTGAAAAAATGGTAATTTGTCAGAACCCTTGCTGTTACATCGGTTCGTATCTAACAGTTATATCCGAATTCCACGACCATTGTGATGACATGACACTCCAAAAACATGGTTATTTCCAGATTATGATCAAGTTCCGATGATAATCGTGCATGAGCGTTTCACTTCGCACATAAACTTGAAAATAGTGCGTCAAATTAAAGATTCTTAAAGTTTATGTGCAAAGTAAAACGCTCATACAGCATTATTATTGAAACTTGATTAAAATCAGGAAACATGGTGTTTCTAGATTGCCATATCAACACAATAGTCTTGGAATTCTGATATAACTGTTAGATAAGAACCAATGTAACAGCGAGGGTTCTGGCAAAAACCAATTTTTTTAATTTAGTGCCCTCTGGTGTGGAGAAAATGAGAAAGTTTTGTCATTATCATTAAAATGCAAATGTTTCAGTATAGTCAAGCTATTCATAAGAAAAAAAATAATATTTTTAAATAGATGGGAAAATATTTTTAAAAAATTGCTTTTTTCAATTTTTTTGAATTATCTCTTGAAACTTCGTTTATGTGTATAAAATTTAATTCTAAGTGACTTTTTCAACTAACTGTTTTTGATATCTTACCATCTTACCCCTTTTTTTGCCTTTGCATTGCAATTTTTTTCATTTTGCCGCCATTCTAGCGATCACGTGACATGTGTCAAAATCGATTTTCAGGTTATCGGACATGCACAAACTTTTCCCCAGAATATTTTTTCCAATACTCCAATAATAAAAATTTTTCCCATATGGTACATAATTTTTGGTGGTCACTGTAGTTGGGAGAATTTTGTTTACTTTTATACCTGGCAACAAGGGTGTGAATGTCATACTATCTTCGAGTGTTCATATTGTGCAAATCTTTGTTTGTTTTGAAATCGTTCCTGTTATTGAAAATATAATCTGCCAATTCATAGATGTATAGACTAACAAAAGTTAAAATTCCGTAAGTGGTAAAGATGGGTTTACATGAAGACATTCTAGAAGTACTGGAAATACAACGTAGAATATATTTTGGTTTGATAGAAACATTTTTAGCCATGGTTGAGTTACCCCACAGGCAGATACCATATTCTTAGTCTTGTTTCCACCTTAACAAAGTTGTGCTCTGTCTAATACAATTTTTAAGTTCGTAAACGTGGACTGAATAGAATTCATTTCAGAGATCAAGCTTTCACAATGTTTAGCCAATTCAGATGTTCGTCTCCAAGTAAGCCTAAAATTTTCGCTATGGTACCGTTTGATAATGTGGTATTACTTATATTTATTGGAAATGAATTAGTTCCATTCTGACAGTTTTGGAAACGAATAATTTTTGTTTTCTGTGGATTCAAAAATAGATGGTGTTCACTGAAAAAATTAGAGGCATAAGTTAAGGCAAATTCACATTCGTTTTTCAGAGATTCGATGTTTTTTTCCTACACTAGTAGCGATATATCATTTGCAGATGCAATAAATTTATACTGCATTATTTCAGATTCGAGATTGTTTAAGTAGCACAAAAATAAAATAGGCCCCTAACGAAACCTGCCATATTTCAGAGAAAAATGTTACCAACTCCAAATGAATGGTAATATCTCCGTTACAAAAGCTCTCTGGAAAATAGTACAACTGAAGAAAAAACGTAATAATTTAATAAAAAACCCATCCACACAAGAAACAAATTGCCCCTAATTTCAACGTCTACACCAAATTAGAAAGAAAAATGGCTGAAAGAATACAAAAGACCCATGCATAGAAATATTTTCATTCATTCATTTGTTCTTTTCACAACTGACGGCAATGAAATTGAAAACGTCTCGTCGTTAGGGAATACCAAAATGAAACGTCAGCCGACATAGATTTGTTCAAAAACCATTACGAGCCATTATATCACGGAACCTCTAACTTACATTATGAAAAATAGTATGGAAAGAGTGATTTGTTCTGAAGAATTTAAAGAAACTGTCGTCACATATGAATTTAAAAAAAGCGATGAAATTTTGATTTTACGGCGCGGCTGTATTGATTGCATCTTGTTATTATTAAATCTGTCTATTTTGTTGGAAAAATCTCCTAGTTGACGATATTGTTAAATTGTTAATTGTTGAACTGTTAAATTGTTAAATTGTTAAATTGTTAAATTGTTAAATTGTTAAATTGTTAAATTGTTAAATTGTTAAATTGTTGAATTGTTAAATTGTTAAATTGTTAAATTGTTAAATTGTTAAATTGTTAGATTGTTAAATTGTTAAATTGTTAAATTGTTAAATTGTTAAATTGTTAAATTGTTAAATTGTTTAATTGTTTAATTGTTTAATTGTTTAATTGTTAAATTGTTAAATTGTTAAATTGTTAAATTGTTCAATGGTTCAATTGTTCAATTGTTAAATTGTTAAATTGTTAATTTGTTGAATTGTTAAATTGTTAATTTGTTGAATTGTTAAATTTTTGAATTGTTAAATTGTTGAATTGTTAAATTGTTGAATTGTTAAATTATTAAATTGTTGAACTGCTAAATTGTTAGATAGTTAAATTGTTATATTTTTAAATTTTTTAATTGTCAATTTGTTAAATTGATCAATTGTTGAATTGTAACATTGTTCTAAATTGCTGAATAGTTTGATTGTTAAACTGTTAAATTGTTTAATTGTTAAATTGTTAAATAGTTCAATTGTTAAATTGTTTATTTGTAAAATTGTCAAATTGTAAGGTTTTGAAATTGTTGAATTGTTAAATTATTAAATTGTTTGATTGTTTAATTGTCAAATTGGTAAATTATCAAGTATTTCAATTGTTGTTGAATTGTTATTTCGTTCCAGCGATTGCACCCCTACGCGCAACCCTCAGAAGTTTTCGAGAGACTTGTGTGAGCTAGGGAAGACGCAGCCCTTACCTTTTAACGTGTGATGCCATGCACGAGACCGATGACCATGCGGGGATTTGAACCCTTGATCCTTCGTTCTATCAGCTCGGCCACCTCGAGATATAATCTTATACCTAATTTTCCTGACTTGCAGAAAATATATGTAGTTGCATACGTTGTTAGATAATTTCATCTATTTTATCAATATTATATTTCATTATTAAAAACAATTTCAATCAATAAGTATTGTTTTATGCGATATGCTGAAAATTTGTGAAATAATATTCAACTACTGAGCTATTATTATTGGGAAACTTGGAACATTGGTGAACATTATTCAAACCATATTAAATGTGACAATCTTCAATCAGAATGAGTTGAGTCAACATTCCACCAATATTAATATTATACAGTTCGAAATCATCTTTCCATAAATATAGCACACTTGGCGTTTTGCCGAAGTCATCTTTCAAACGTAGAGTGTTAACGTTTTCACGCATAGACTTCGGAGCATACATTTTGAACAAAATTCATGAACAGAGACGCTTACCAATATCTGTATGAAACAGAAAAAACAACCCTGAAAGAATATTACCTATTTGAAATAAATCTCTTGAGCACCGAAGGGGCATGGCTACAAAGCCATACCGAACCTGTAGTATTTAATTTTTGACCCTTCACATGAACCTCGTAATGAACGTTCATCCCAGATTTTATCGTAAAGCACTCTTTGCACTGAACCAGCAACTGTTCAACGGAAAGCTCTACTTACCTTCAGCTCCCTAAGTGTTCGGAAGGACAAGGGTCGACAAGGAAAACAAGTTTTCACTCTGATTTCCTTTCAATCCTTCATTGTTTTAGGGAACAATGGCCTACTCAGACGACGGAAAGGGGAGACTGTCAGTCCTTTCTGGAATAGAGAAACATTGTATTCTCGATATACTGGAATTATTTAGAGAATGTAGGCTTTCAGAACAAGATTTGAACAGTTAATTGCTCGAGAAGTAATCCAGGCAGCAACATGTTTTGTTGTATTTCGGAAAATCATTTCTGCCTCATTGATAATGTTAATTTCTTAATGTAGAACAAATGAAAACATGAATAAACTTTCATTGGCGTTTCTACCAAATTCTTACTGACAAACAATAACTTCGAAATATATTCAAAACTTCGTGACTCAGACATGTGCAGAGAATAATTTCCTTTGTTTTTTCAGACAATAGAAGTCCAGAAAAATTGTACTCAATTCGAAATACATTGTTTAACAAGCCCAAGTAGCACATCATATCTGCTGTATCTTGGGTTCGTATTGGGCCAATATTGATTATATTGTAAATGAAATAATAATATTGGTCCAATATGGGTGAATATTCAAAAAACCATATTGTTGTTAAAAAATTGTTAAAATTGTTAATTCCGTCAATCGATTGCACCCCTATACGCAACCCTCAGAAGTCTTCGAGAGACTTGTGTGAGCTAGGGAAGACGCAGCCCTTACTTTTTAACGTGTGATGCCATGCACGAGACCGGTGAATCGGTGGATCGAACCCACGCATGTGAGGTGAACGCACTACCAGCCGACCACCAGGCCCATATTATATTAATAATACTGGTGGAATATAGCTATGATGTGTAAAAAAATAATATTGGTCCAATATGGGTTAATATTCAAAGAACAATATTATATTAATAATATTGGTGAAATGTTGGTTGAACCTGTACTGAATGTAGATTGTCACATGAAATATTGGGTCAATATTGGTTTAATGTTGAATAATTTCAACTAATATCGATAATACAATATTGTCCATATATTTTTTCCACATCTTGAATAAATATTGCAATCCCAATATTCCAGTCATATCGATTCTAAGGATAAAAAACTATATTGTATTTCCAAGTTTGATAGCATATTGATTGAATATCATTTCAACTATATTCAACAAATTATGATAACTCATATTGGGTCAATATTGGTTCAATGATATTTACCAATATCGATAAAAATAATATTGTCTTCATATTGTTTTCAACATTAGAATACATATTGCGTTCCCAATATTCCTCTCATATCTTGAATTGATGTAGCCGATACTTGATGAAAATCCATATTAATATCCATAATAAAACTATATTTAAAAGGTTTTCACTATAAATAGGTTTACAAAACCCGCGACAATTGTTCAGCTTCTTCAAGCGGAGAAGATATAATTATATTATTATTTTATATTATATTATATCTTCTCCGCTTGAAGAAGCTGTTGTACAGCGAAACAATTGTCGCGGGTTTTGTAAACCTATTTATAGTGAAAATCTTTTAAACATAGTTTTATTATGGATATTCCTCTCATATCGATTCTGGGAATGAAAACTTCATTGTATATACAAGTGTGATTATACATTGGTTGAAAATTATTTCGCCAATATTCAACAAATCTTAATAATTAATATTGGGTCAAGATTGGTACAATAATATTTACCGATATAAAAACAATCTTGTCTCCATATTGTTTCCTACATATTGGCTGAATATTCAATGGAACATTTTAAAATAATATCATGATCAAACCTGGAAAAAAATCCGCTAGGTGGCTCTACATATAGAACGTCTTCTTAAACCTAGGAAAATATAATAAATACTTCCTATTGTCATCCTCGGCCAGAAATACGAAATAAAATAAATTTTACTTGAGAGTATATCTGGGCGCGGAGGCCCAATAGGCTCCGCCCACCAGCCTTTTCGATATAACGACGAGAGTTTATTCAAATTGACAGTCGTCCGGGTGCCGCGAGAGAGACCGGACAGTGTTCTGCTGGGTAGTGGTACTCGGATGGCTCACCCGAGCTTTTCGGCTATTTTAGCTACTTCTTTAATTCACGACTTCGATGATGTTTTCAAAAGTATTTCTGGCCAGGGTGTAGCTTCGTGAGAAATCTACAGCCTGGCATAGGCGTATGAGACGCCGTTGGTAACACCAAAACCATTAAAAAAGAATTCGTGCTGTTCCTGCCTGATCCAGTAAGAAGAGTTCCAGAGTTGCTGGATTGCGACGATGCTGTGCGCGGAGCGTAGCCAGTCGGATGAGGAGGTCACCTCCGATTTCCGTACCTCCGTGCACACGCATTTAGTTGTCACCCATAACTTGTTTTCAAGACAGCTTACTTATTAGTTATGGCGATCAGAAGGGAGACTCTGGTGTCACCTTGATCAACTAAAAGACCTTAAATAACTCACCAAGGCATATTCACTTCCTACAATATATCCAACTGATATTGCACCAATATCGATAAATATTTTGAGGCCATTATTGCTTCAAGAATATATCACATTTTTGAAATGTTAAAACAATATTCGACCAATATCGCAAAATGTTCACATTTTACTTCTCGACAATACAACGTTTGAATATTTTGCCAATATTGTCAGAATATTTTGAGGCCAATATTGCTTTGAAAACAGTTTGCCAATAGTATTGAATTGATATTGGACCAAGAACACAAATTTTTTTCTCGCCAATATTTTATTTCAAATATTTCGCCAATATTGCACCAATATTTTAACAATATGTGCTACTTGGGAGAAACCAGTATACAGGATGTTTCCTAACTACGGTCCGAAACTGCAGAAGGTGATCTGTTAGGTTGTTTTAAGGAAAAAAGTTCCCATGAACATATGTTCGGAGTTGCTTCGTTTCTTCGATACAGGGCGTTGAAGATAAAAAAAAGTATTTATGAAATAGCATAAACATGCTTGAATGGATTTGGTTGAAATTTGGTACAGTTATTTGAACCAGTAATACGCGTATTCATCTCTAACGAGATTGAAATTATTAGGTCCAGTGGCGTCTCAGTGGGCACCACAGTCAACAATATTGAGAAAAAAAAGTACCTTACTGATTTTTTTCGTAGTTATTTTTTAGATCAAACAACTGAAAATATAACTTTTTGGATGCTTGTGTTTTCTTATTTTGTTGGGGATGATTGGAATAAAATACTTCGATGCAGAAAAACGTTTCTATTAACCACCAAAAAACACAACAACTCGCTGGAATGGATGATATATAACAGTTATGACACGATGTTCATGAAGTCTTGATTAGGTCTCCCCCCTAACAACACAACATTCTCTTTTTATGAAGTTTCTTGTCACCTGATTATCGACGCTAGTTGATGTTTTACGTTTTAGATTATAACCAATAGGAATTGAACAAGTCAAATGAGGTGATAAGTGACAACGATCTTCATAAAATTTTGTCAGCAAAATACCTATAATACATACATTTCTAAAGTAGCCCAAGTAATTGCAAACATAAATAAATCGTGAACCAGATTCTCATTAAATGAAGAAAACAAAGGAATGAGAAATTACATTACAACACCGAAAATTTTGTAATCACTGAACTGATGATTTAAAAAATCTAGACAGCAAAACTATTTTCAAAATGAAGCTCAAAGAGTTTTTGATAAAAGGTTGTTTTACAGATTATTTAGAATTTAAGGCAATGATATATATTCATTTCTATTTTGTGGAACTGTTATGTTTTTGTGGAAATGTTGTATTTTTATGCATAGAAATAGACTGGCTGCACGTATCCTATATAATTTTCATGGTAATGAACGATTTATTAAATTTTAATATTATTTCATTATTATTATTAGGTGGTATCGTCACTAAAAAACCCAATGAAATCAAGTATGTAGTCACAATCTTCCATTGTTCAATTGGAATCTAATTATACCATCAGAGCGATATATTGGATTTGTTGTGCTTGGCCCTTTGAATAACAATACGTATCCCTAACCGATTTGCATACCCATTCATTATTATGCTAAGCTGATCATCCCATACACACATTCATAATATGATACCGATACAATAGCAATAATGGGGCTATAAATTGCACCTTAGCCGTATCAATGCCAGAAATCGGCAGTTGCGATGCAGATGACGTATCTGATTGGTTTCGGCACGTCTGAAAATTGATTGCGTATCAACCGACGATTAAAAATAATCTGATCCGCTCATGAAAGATTAGTGGACATTTAAAAATAGAATTATGGTGACGTGTTTTATGTATGAGTAAGGAGTTGTTTTTTGTTGCAGGTAAATGGATACCGACGGAAATGTTACACTTGAAGATACGGTAGGAGCTTTGTACATCATTTTTTGCACGACGTATTTAGTAGGCGCCAGATCTTTGGAAACAATTATGATAAACTTCCATAAAATTCATTGAAAAAGTGTACCTATCCCTCTTGAAAGCCTGGTGTATCTCCTTAAACTCAAAATGTATCATCCAAATAATGGTTATTTCATTTTATACCTGGTGTTTCTCTGTGGATGGAACATTAGAAGTATCTTCATCCTCATATGCTTCATTGTCAGCTTGATAAAATTAATATAAATAATAATAATAATAATACGAGAATTAAATAACAATAAACTGTTTGCGAAGTCTAGCTCAGAGCTATTCCACTTAACCAACAGATGGCCAGAGCCCAAAAAAAATGTATAACCTTAACAAACAAATTGGCTGACAAGAAGGTTTAACAAAAATGCAAAAAAAACAAAGAAATACAATAAAAGTATAGGTTCACACATAGATAATAATACAAATCACGATAAATTGAGGTATCTACAATAAAAATGAAGTAAATGAAGTAAGTAAGTAAATGAAGTAAGAATAAGGCCTGTTCAAATATGGTTACTGTTTATCAAGTAGATATTTTTTCAATTTATATTTGAACTTATTTATATTGAATATTTTGAATTCATCAGGCAAAATATTGTGTGTTTGAATGGAATTGAAAACAAAATACCTTTGAAAAAATGCAGTTTTGTGCTGAGGGTACACCTGTGTCTGATATTTTTTTATTGTATTTTAAATCGAGGAATGAGTTTACCCACAAGTGCTGGAGGGCTAGGGTTATTTAGAAGTTCATAAATAAATGTACATATGTGGAGCTGCCTTCTATTGTTCATGTTGAGCCAGTTGCATTCTCTGAGTTTCTGTGAAAGATGTTTATATTTTGCCATAAATCAGTCTAGCGCAGCTATTTTGCAATTTTTGAATTCTATCTTTATCAATTTTTGTTAAGCATGGACCATAAAGGAAATCACAATGGTTAAAGTGACTCAATACAAGTGATTCGCAAAACGTTCGCTCCATTTTGAAACAATGTCGATTACTGTAAATGAGTTTTAGGGAAGCGAAAGATTTACCAATAAGATTGTATACTTGCTGTAAAATAAATAAGATGTAAGCATATTGAAATCATTCATAAAATGAAATTGTTGAAAAAAATTTTGTTTTTTTTTCGTTAACCAGCTGTCGTCCCGTTACGAACGGCTCTGAGCGATTTTCATTTTTTTTCACGAGTTTGGAGATTAGGGGAGTGACAAGTTTTAGTTGGAACTCACTGTACATATTTTAGTAGAGTTCATGATATTATCGCTCACCTCATTATATATTTTGGAAGTGTATTCATACATTTTTGAAAATAAAAACATCTTAGAACTGAACAAAGATATTCATATAATGAATACCAGGAATGAAAATAACTTCAATGTGCTATTTGCAAAAATGTGTATTTCCTGTAACTCACGTTTTGAGAGCCGTCACAAAAGGAATGTAATTCACAGCGGTCGAAATCTTTTGTAACATTTCGCAGTGAAAAGGTTTTAAACAGAAAAACGTTGAAAAACAAAATATCCTCCTCTATAACCGCAATCTAGCCAATCTAAAGAGCCTCGTAAAGAGTTATTCCACATCAAACAAAATATTCTCCATTTCATAGCCATTCGAGTTATTATAAACATAACCAGACAAATAATCATACCGTTTATGAACCATTCCCCTGGATTTTATCGGCAACTTGCACTTAATAAAACGAAGATAATGTTCGATCCAACAAATCCCAGACATACCAGAGCGGCGGTAATTTCATTAGAAATAACGTTTATGAACGATAACGCGGTGATGGTAACAAGACGCGGCCATTACTAGCACGCGAGCTCATAAAGAGCTATGCAGATTTCATTACGTTACGAGGGTGGGCGTGGAATTGATTTCAGAAGTGGGATATGAATTTTCCATTTCTAGTCAAATGCAATTTTTAGTATGTCGTAGAGTTTAAGGTATTTTGAACGGTACGGTACGATATGCATGTGGATTTGAATTGGTGAAAACAGGACTACTACAGGGCTCTGTCCTGGGGCCTCTCCTCTTTAATATGTATATTACCGACTTCTTCTATCACATGTTACCTAATAAATGTATCGCATTTGCAGATGATACCACAATCTTATGCTCCGACATAGATTGTCAAAATTTAACCACAACATTGAAACATTTAGAAAATCAAGCGGATAAGTTGTTCACTGGAAATTTTCTTGAGCTAAACAGAGATAAAACTCAAAATTCAATCTTTTCGTCTAATAATAAAATAAAAAATGAAGATAAGGTTAATCTACGGGGGGTCACCAAACTTTCGAAATACATATTATTGTTAAGACAGTTAAAACCCATAGTAAGTCCCACCATTCTGCTCAGCGTATAACGGTTTCTTCGCTATCATCTCAGATATGGTATCATCGTATGTTATGTCACAAGACCTATAAAAAACCCCGTAAACCTTATATTGGAAAATGGGTCTCCATGTAATTTCTTGAATTTTTGATATGTTGTAGAATTGATCATTCTGATGAAATTTTTCAATGGGCGCAACACCATCCTATGACTACACCTTTTCCAATTTTAGTTCGAAAACGGTCAATTGTATTTCCAAATAGTCATTTGAATTTCAAAAAGTATCAATTGTATTTCAAATTAGTCAATTTAATTTCAAAAAGCATCAGATGTATTTCAAAATTATCAATTCAATTTCAAAATGCGTCAATTGTATTTCAAATTAGTCATTTGGATTTCAAAAAGCATCAAATGTATTTGAAAATTATCAATTCAATTTCAAAAACTAACACTTCAAATTCCAAAAGAGTCATTTGTATTTCAAAAAATATCAAATGTATTTCATAATGCATCATTTGAATTTCAAAACTGAAAAAGCACGGGCAGATGTTAGATGGGTGTTAGTTGATATTTTCATTCACCCTGTGTTATCGAAACGCTTATGGTTCCTGTCATTTTGACTTCATTTATTGATACCTGTAATTATTTAATTCGAGACTTCGAGAGAATGAATTTGAAAGACAATTGTGCTATCTGCCGAATCTCAATGTTGAGAGGTAACGTGCTGAAAGTTCTTCCTTGCAATCACTTTTTTCACGTAACTTGTTCAGAAGTAATTATCAACACAGCGGATGCAAGATGCCCTTTATGTAGGGTCGTCCTGGAGGGTAATGAACCATATGCTAGAAAGATTTACAAGAAGCACTTAGATCCAGATAGGAAGAGAATTGTTGCTTGTGCAAATAAAGGTGAGGATTGGGTCAGATTGGCATCAACATTAAATATTAATTTCCACACGGCCTACGAATGGATCAAATCAGGTCGGGACCACATGTTCCAAAAAGGAGGAAAGAAAAGATTCTTTCGGAACAGCAGGTAGACAGAATCATTGAATGGGTCGAAGAAGATTGTTCGCAGACATTAAAAAGTTTGAGAGAAAAAGTGTCAGGAGAGTTCAATGTGAGAATCTGCCTTTCCACTTTGGGTAACTACTTAGAGGGTAGACTTTTCACTTTGAAACAAGTACATAAGCAGCCTGTTACAATGAATAGCAATGAGAATAAAATGTTGAGGGCACATTATGTTCGTACTCTCAATGACTATATCCAACAGGGCAAACAAATAGTATGGATTGATGATACAAACTTCAATTTATTTTGTCGTCGTTGTAGAGGTCGCTCTCGGGTTGGTTCATTTAATTGGAGGCATCTCGGCAGCAGGCGTCGTTGCAATGCACCGCCGTCGTGGCTCTTTTAATGCAGGTGCTGCTAATGAGTGGATTCTACAACTCATGCAACAATGGGAGAACGGGGGAAATCAACTTGTTGATTTAGTGATAGTTTGCGATAATGCTCCATGTCATGCTAGGTTGGCAACGGCCTTAAATGGCACTGCAGTTACTCTCTTGAAATTAGCACCGTACTCTCCAATGTTAAACCCGATAGAGACAATTTGGTCCAAGATAAAAACCTTTGTGAAGAATACCATGAGAATTCCAGATGTAGCTGCTCCTGGAGTAATAGAACAAAGATTGGTTTACTTGGAAAATATTGTAGACGAAGCCAAAAATACGATTGCAGGAGGTGATTGCGCTCGTGCGGTACAACACTCGTCGACGTTTAACGGACCGGCTTTAGCGTTGGAAGATATGCCTGTTGGACAATAACTTATATAAGCATATATAACATATTACATTGTTGATGACTGATTTTGAAATAAAAATGATTACATTTGAAATTGAAATGATGGATTTTGAAATTGAAATGGAATTTTTTGAAATTAAATTGATTAATTTGAAATTCAATTGATAATTTTGAAATACATTTGATACATTTTGAAATTAAATTGACTAATTTGAAATACAATTGACGCATTTTGGAATTGAATTGATAATTTTGAAATACATTCAATACTTTTTGAAATTACATTGACTAATTTGAAATACAATTGATATTTTTTGAAATCAACTTGACGCTGTTTGAACTACAATTGGAAAAGGTGTAGTTTAAAATATATTTTCCTAAATGTTTTTTGAATAAAAGTGTGGAAGTGATATTTTGAAATAGTACGAAATAATCCAATATTTAGGCTCATATAACAATAACACAATATATTTGGAATAGTTTTAGTACACATTTAACAGGTCTGGAGTCTCACTTACCCATTAACCTTAGAAAAAAAAATCACTTGGTTTACGTTAAAGAATTTAACATTTTTACCGATTTCTGAGAAAATTCAGTCATTGCTTGTTGGTGAGTTACTTGTATCAATGTTCACTTCGTAAATGATCACGTATTCGGATTGCGATGTTATGGAATGCAAGAAACTTGGGAAAATGAGGTTATTTTCCCCCCAGAGCTGTCAATTGTGCTCTGAAACATTGGACCTTTCCACGAGAGTATAAACGTTATTATCACTCGGGATTTTTTTTCTGACCGCTAATTTATCTATAATCAGAAGAAAAATTATTCGTGACGTCACGTTCATCAAAACTAGACTTGGCAACGTTGTAAAAGTTGTGAACCATGGATTCTCAAATTGTCATTCAAATATAATGTGTCGTATGACATAATATGACAGTAGTCATTTGATACCAGATGGATAACAAACCAAAAAGAATCATTTGTCTCTGTTGAACTCGTTTGCCTACATCAAAATTGGATACAAGTAAAGCAGTTCCATCAGATATCTATGCTTCACACGAACAGGCCCTACGTGATTTCTTATTTGAGGTTAATGCGGTATTCAAAGTTTTGAACGTTTTTGTTGTTTGTATTCTACAATTTTTTTTCTGTATTCCTGCACTAACTGTGAACATGTCGAAAAAGTGCTGTGTACTCAGTTGTCTGAACACCATTGAAAATTCTAATAATTTTTTTTATGCAAGGACTAAAGGTGAAGCCCGTCGTAAAATGTGTTTCAAAGCAGTGAATAAATCCTGTGTAAAAAACGGAAATATATGTTATTGTGAAGAACATTTCCAAGTAAGTACGTTATGTTATTATCGTATTCAAAGCAGAGTTCAGAAGAAGATTTAAAATTTTAGTCATTGCAAAAAACAACTTGAACTATTAAAAACTTTCAGGTACTTACTAGTAAAGATTCAGAAAAATATACTTAAAAACCAAATTCAATGAGATGAAAGTCACAATGAAATCCTATTGCCAAAGCTCGTTTTTCATCAAAAGGAAGGTCCGTTCAGATAATTTAAAAGATATAAATACAATAAAAATAGGTAATACGTGTTTTTTTTTTCTCTGGGTTGATCAATTGACAAAGTTTCAATCATTTCTCGATGGCTTATAACAAGCTAGAAGCTATATTTTTAAGGAGAACGGTATTGCCTGTTTCGGAACGTGGATTATGGTGGGGGGTGTTTCCGATGAACGTGACGTCAGCGGCACACTTTCAAATGTGATATTTTTTTAACTGAAAAAAATACAGTGGAGCTCTAAGTTAAATGGACGTTTCAAACTAGAAACTATCGATTTAAATGAATTTTTCAATTTAGTTTTCGTTAATGCAAAGATCCTTTATGTGTACGGAATAATATCTTCTCAATCAGTGAGACGTGTTTACGAATTTTCCATTTTTTATAACCAATTGGATATTCTGACTCGTTAGGAGTAGTGATCGAATTGCTTCAAATATGGTCACTTCCGGAAACCCTGCACTGATCTGCGCCACTGAACAAAACGATTTTTTTGTCGTCCATGCTAAAAAACGGTATAAACAAAGGGCAGACGAGAAGGTCGGAATGAAAAGCGATCCTCCTTCGGGAAAGTCGCTTTGTAAGGAAATAGCGCTGACACAACGTTATTTGTAGATTCCCATCTACATGTAAATGTGTTGTTTCGTATCCCGGTATCAAAGGAATGTCTGGGATTTTTTCCGCGATCCCATCGTACTTCTCCGCGTACGGAATTGATCGATGAAATGCAATAAAGGCGCCGGGGAAACTCAGGGAAACTCATCTGCGGATGATTTCGCGAATGCTGCGTTATTTTCAGAATGAGGTATGGCATAACTCGATTCTAAAGCAAAGCCCGCTATCAAACGCAGACATGAATGGCATATCAAATTTCTATTTTTATAGCGTTATGTGCGAAAATGAAAACAAGCCGTCAAGATAAACCAATATCAATCAAGCAAGACTGGAAGGTTTCCACACCTTTCACGTGATAATAATAATGATATAAGTGTCATCATAAACTCCGACATGTCTTTTCATCAGATTTGTTGGTAGAGAAGAAAGTTGCAGCAACTAATATTCTTGCGTTTCGATCCTACTCTTCTCCTTTGGAGTGATGAAGTGGACTTAGGAAGAGATGCAACAACTCGACGTTAAAACTCGCAAAATAATGCATTTTAATAGGAGCTTGTATCAGAATAGTACTGGATGGAATCTGTAAAGTCATCAGGAGTTCAGATCCCATTCTCTGCATGGTCCGCGACTACGAAAAAGCAGTGATTGAAGCATTTTCTTCAAAGGCAGCAACCTTTTCAGCCGATGATCTTGGTCTCGTATTCGACACTGAACGGGCTAACCCAAACTCTGTTACCGAATTGGAACCCAGTCAGCAAAAAGCTCACATCAATGCTGCAGAGAATCAGGTCCATCTGCAGCAACATGCGGATGAACCAATGTATGGGGTCTTCTTCAACAGCATCGCTTATCCAAATGTTTGACCTTTGCCTCCCTCAGGTCAAGTGAGCTGAGGTCGATGACCGGGGGATTCATAATGGCCTGACAGGATTGAGTTTTCAACTCCCTAGTATACTGTAGTGGCGTGATGGTTATAGAGGTCCTATGTCACCTGATGCAGGGCGTGTCGTGGGGCACCTGAGACCATAATGCATTTGCTGTCAGCATGACCAGCGGTCCCAGCCTATATATATATATATATATATATATATATATATATATATAATATATGTATATAATATATATATATATATATATAATATATATATATATATATTATATATATACCTTTGACAGCTGTTTCGTACTAACGCACTCATCAGAAAGGATTTATGGAGCTCTCGAAATCAAAACGAATCCACTCAAGAATTAATACCGTGAGGCAAGACAGAATATAACAGGCAGTTATTCATGACATCTACAGTCACTAGTTGAAACTGTAGATGTCATGAATAACTTCCTGTTATATTCTGTCTTGCCACACAGTATTAATTCTTGAGTGGATTCGTTTTGATTTCGAGAGCTCCATAAATCCTTTCTGATGAGTGCGTTAGCACGAAACAGCTGTCAAAGGTTAGAACTCTCGGAATTAAAACGAAATATACTCTATTTTCACTTAGATTCTGCTTGCGTTCCTCATAACGTATTAGAAACTTGATTGAACCTTGGGTTGGTCAGAACAACGAATTGTTGGCTGCCTGTCAATTTGTGGACAAACCTCTACTTTTGGATTCCTTGGTTCGTGTCAAATTAAGTTTCAACTAGTGACTGTAGATGTCATGAATAACTTCCTATATATATATATATATATATATATACATATATATATATATATATATATATATATATATATATATATATATATATATATATATATATATATATATAAGTAGAAAAGTTATTGGGTATAACCCTCAAAATGTTCTGCAACCGTAGACACGTGTTTCGAGCTTAAGCTGTCATCAGTACGGTAAAATCAAGTGCGAAGATGTACAACACTCGGATGTAAAAATAGAAACAAAGGAAGTCAACAACAGGAAGCCAACCACACATTAGTGGCTTTGGTTAGAAGACATTGTGGTTACCGTACTGATGAGAGCTTAAGCTCGAAACACGTGTCTACGGTTGCAGAACATTTTGAGGGTTATACCCAATAACTTTTCTACTTATATTTTTATATATTGTCCCTCGCGAAATCCATCCTTATTTATATATATATATAGGCATTATGTGGCACTACGAGTGTTGTACTACCATCTACGACACTCGTGCGGTATAGACGAGGCACCCGCTTGTCTTATGCTCCGGGAAGTTCATTGTGGAGAATGAGGAGTGCCGAATCTATTGGAACTACCACCCTCAGGAAAGAACAAGCCAATAAGCCCAATGATGACAAATTGATATTTTCAAAATATACTAATTCCACCATTATGAATTGATTGGCGTTTGCAGAATTGTTCTATCTCTAACCTTTCTTGAATTGAAAGATACAAATCGAGTTGAAAGGGGTATTAAGTCCCTTTTTCGGCAAAATGTTATATCAACGTGGAATTTTACGTATATAGTGCGAATTTCAAATAGATCAGCCGATTTAGTATTTTTCGTGATTTTTAGGGGTCTACCCTTCACAACTCTTTTCGGGTGATTTTTTTTTCAACGATTACTCAACTTGAAACTCACAGAATATACTAATTCGACCATTCTGAATCGATTGGCGTTCGCAGAATTCTATCCCTAATATTTTTCGATTTGAAAAATTCAAATCGAGTTGAAAAGGGTTATTAATCCCTTTTTCGGCTGAATTTTATGCCTGAGCGTGAAAAAGTCACATTTTTTTTTTCATTAGTTACTCAATTCGAAACTTTCAGAATATACTAATTCGACCATTCTGAAACGATTGGCGTTCGCAGAATTGCTCTATCTCCAACCTTCCTTTAATTGAAAAATTAAAATGGAGTTGAAAGGAAATTTTAGTCTCTTTTCCAGTAAAATTTTATATCTGAGCATAAGCAAATCATATACTTCAGGAGTCAGCGTGGAATTTCACGTATATAATGTGAATTTGAAATAGATCAGCTTTTTTGAGTTATTTTTTTTATCGATTGAGTTGAAACTTTCGGAATATACTAATTTCTTCATTGTGAATCAATTGGCAGAATTGCTCTACCTTGAACCGTTCTCGAATTGAAAATTTTCAATCGGGTTGAAAGGGGTATTTTAAGTCCCCATTTCGTCAGAATTTTATATCTGTGCATGAACAAATCATATATTTTTGGAATCAGAGTGAAATTCCACGTATATAGTGTGAATTTCGAATAGATCTGCAGCTTTTGTGTTTTTCGTGATTTTCAGGGGTCTACCCCTAACAAATTTTTTCGAGTGATTTTTTTTTCATAGGTTGAGTTGAAACTTTCTGAATGTACTAATTCGTCCATTCTGAATCAATTGGCGTTTGCAGAATTGCTATATCTCTGTTCTCGAATTAAAAAATTCAAATCGGGTTGAAAGGGGTTTTCTAAGTCCCCCTTCCGGCTGAATTTTATATCTGGGCATAAACAAATCATATCTTTTCGAAATTTCACGTATATAGTGTGAATTTCGAGTAGATCTGCAGATTTTGTATTTTTCGTGATTTTCAGGGGTCTACCCCTAAGAAATTTTTTCGAGTGATTTTTTTTTCATAAGTTGAGTTGAAACTTTCTGAATGTACTAATTCGTCCATTCTGAATCAATTGGCGTTTGCAGAATTGCTATATCTCTGTTCTCGAAATAAAAAATTCAAATCGGGTTGAAAGGGGTTTTTTAAGTCCCCCTTCCGGCTGAGTTTTATATCTGGGCATAAACAAATCATATCTTTTCGAAATTTCACGTATATAGTGTGAATTTCGAATAGATCTGCAGATTTTGTATTTTTCGTGATTTTCAGGGGTCTACCCCTAAGAAATTTTTTCGAGTGATTTTTTTTTTCATAAGTTGAGTTGAAACTTTCTGAATGTACTAATTCGTCCATTCTGAATCAATTGGCGTTTGCAGAATTGCTATATCTCTGTTCTCGAAATAAAAAATTCAAATCGGGTTGAAAGGGGTTTTTTAAGTCCCCCTTCCGGCTGAATTTTATATCTGGGCATAAACAAATCATATCTTTTCGAAATTTCACGTATATAGTGTGAATTTCGAATAGATCTGCAGATTTTGTATTTTTCGTGATTTTCAGGGGTCTACCCCTAAGAAATTTTTTCGAATGATTTTTTTTTTCATAAGTTGAGTTGAAACTTTCTGAATGTACTAATTCGTCCATTCTGAATCAATTGGCGTTTGCAGAATTGCTATATCTCTGTTCTCGAAATAAAAAATTCAAATCGGGTTGAAAGGGGTTTTTTAAGTCCCCCTTCCGGCTGAATTTTATATCTGGGCATAAACAAATCATATCTTTTCGAAATTTCACGTATGTAGTGTGAATTTCGAATAGATCTGCAGATTTTGTATTTTTCGTGATTTTCAGGGGTCTACCACTAAGAAATTTTTTCGAGTGATTTTTTTTTTTCATAGGTTGAGTTGAAACTTTCTGAATGTACTAATTCGTCCATTCTGAATCAATTGGCGTTTGCAGAATTGCTATATCTCTGTTCTTGAATTGAAAAATTCAAATCGGGTTGAAAGGGGTTTTTTAAGTCCCCCTTCCGGCTGAATTTTATATCTGGGCATAAACAAATCATATCTTGTCGAAATTTCACGTATATAGTGTGAATTTCGAATAGATCTGCCGATTTTGTATTTTTCGTGATTTTTAGTGATCTACCTCTACCCTTTATAAAATTTTTCGAGTAACTTTTTTTCATCTATGAACTCCAACTATTCATAATATACTGACTCCTCCATTCTGAATCGATTGGAGTTCGCAGAATTGCTCTATCTCTAACCGTTCTCGAATTGAAAAATTCAAATCGAGTTGAAAGGGGTTTTTAGTCCCTTTTCCCGCCAAATTTTATATCTGAGCATATTCAAATCAAATATTCTTCCAATAAGCGTGAAATTTTATGTATATAGTGCGTCTTTCAAATCGATCAAGTTTTTATTATTTAGTATTTTTCGTGATCTTTAGGGGTCCACAACTTTTTTCGAGAAAATTTGTTTTCATTCAATTACCCGAAATATCAAGAATATACTAAGTCAACCATATTGAATCGATTGGCGTTCGCAGAATCACTCTTTCTTAACCGTTCTCGAACTGAAAAATTCAACTCGAGTTGAAAGGGATTTTTAATCCTTTTTTTGGCCAAATTTTATATCTGAGCATATTCAAATCAAATATTCTTCCAATAAGCGTGAAATTTTATGTATATAGTGCGTCTTTAAAATTGATCAAGTATTTATTATTTAGTATTTTTCGTGATTTTTAGGGGTCCACAACTTTTTTCGAGAAAATTTGTTTTCATCCAATTACCCGAAATATCAAGAATATACTAAGTCAACCATATTGAATCGATTGGCGTTCGCAGAATCACTCTTTCTTTAACCGTTCTCGAACTGAAAAATTCACCTCGAGTTGAAAGGGATTTTTAATCCTTTTTTTGGCCAAATTTTATAACTGAGCATATTCAAATCAAATATTCTTCCAATAAGCGTGAAATTTTATGTATATAGTGCGTCTTTAAAATTGATCAAGTATTTATTATTTAGTATTTTTCGTGATTTTTAGGGGTCCACAACTTTTTTCGAGAAAATTTGTTTTCATCCAATTACCCGAAATATCAAGAATATACTAAGTCAACCATATTGAATCGATTGGCGTTCGCAGAATCACTCTTTCTTTAACCGTTCTCGAACTGAAAAATTCACCTCGAGTTGAAAGGGATTTTTAATCCTTTTTTTGGCCAAATTTTATAACTGAGCATATTCAAATCATATATTCTTTCAATCAGCGTGAAATTTCATGTATACATATAGTGCGATTTTCAAATAGATCAAGTATTTAGTATTTTTCGTAATTTTTTCGAGTAATCTTTTCGTCCAATATCTTGAAATATGCAGTATACACTTTTTCATCAAACCAGCCAAATATTTACCTTTTGAGAGACACTGTGAAGGGATAGACTCGCGGTCAGCAAGTTTGGTTTTTCGAGAACTGAGAAATGATGCTCCAACCAAACTCCATGTAGAAGATAAACATTGGAACATCGAAAATTATGCTATTAAACAATGGATATAATAATGTATGAAACAATCAAACAGAGGAAATGCCACACTTTCGATAAGAAACATTGCAGACAACCCTACATCACCGGATTATCAGACAAAACTTACTGGAAGTTTTCCGCGTATACCTACTTTTCTGATGGACATACTCTTCAACATAGTCATATGCTTGTATATGAGAAGGTAAATTCCCAGATAAATTTAAAATCAGTAAGGTTATTCCAGTTTTTGAAAATAGTGATATAAACCTTGAAAATTATCTCTTTGGACCCCATATTTGGCAAATTCTTTGAAATTATCTTTAAAAAAGGCTATATGTCTACTTTGAAGTTAACAATCGTCTTAACACTGATCAATATGGTTTTAGAAAATCTTGTTCCACTGTACAAGCTGTTGTTCGTGTGGTCAGGAACATATTTGATGGTTTTGAACAAAAACAGCATAGCTCAGCCACACTGTGCGAATTGAGCAAGGCGATGAAATTGAATGAATATGGAATCCAAGGAGTTGTACTCTCCCTCTTCAGCTCTTACTTTAACAACCGTAAACAATGCGTTGATCTTGGTGGAAACAGATGTTCAGATATTTTGCCAATCGAGTGTGAAGTACCACATGGCTCCGTTCTGGGACCTCTGTTGTTCATGATCTATATGAACGAATTCTTCTTTCGATTGTTATCATATAAATGCGTAATCTATGCCGATGATACAACTCTTCTATGTTCTAACGAAAACTGTGAAAACCTGCTTGCCACACTGAAATCCGTGGTAAACCAGGCTGAGAAATGGTTCAATGCTAACCTTTTGAAACTAAATAAAGATAAAACTCAAACTATCACATTCTCCACGAACAATAATATAGCTGAAGGTGGAACTGTCAAACTACTATAAGCATCACCCTAGACGATACTCTGAATTGGTCATATCACAATGAAGAATTAGGCTCAAAACTTTCCAAATATCTATTTTCACTCAGGCAATTAAAGAATTTTGTCAGCTTGGACACTATTTTAACAGCATACGATTCTCATGTTAGCTACGGAACGTTGCTGTGGGGCAACTGCCCCAGTGCTGAGAAAATGTTCTAACTAAAAAAGAGCTATTAGAATAATTTCAAATGCCGGTTTTTGAGATACCTGCCAATCCCTTTCCAAAAAACTGAACATAATGATGGTACCTCCTATCAAACTCTATTGAAAATTCGTAACCACAAAAACAAACATATGACCATTTCACAGGTTCATGAACATAACACTAAAATTACACAAATCCTCGATCAATTCGCTCATGTTGATATTTATAATGTATTGCCACCCACTACTAAAAATCTACCTACATCTACACATCTACACCTACATCTGTATAATCTCTGTTGATAGTTGTGTTCTTGTAAATGAAATTTTTGTTATATACTTACACCTACTTCTGTTCACATTTTTTTTCTCATTCATTTGAAATGTTTGCAATTCATCCAATTCTATAGCTCAAACATTTTTGTCTTGACTTGCTACAAATGCATTTTTTTACAGAACGTGGTTAATAAATTATCTATCTATAAATCAGTTGAATTTCATGCTAATTGGGAAAAATTCGCTGAATGCCAGGGTATCGTTATAATAACACTAGTACGAAAAGTTTATTTCCGAATCATCGAATTTTCGGCAGTTTCATTCACGGATTTTGCTTTTTCCGGTTCATCCGTCCCAGATTCATTTTGCTCGGTTCAATATGGAAATATTGTCTGTCACAGTGAGCTTCTCCAAATAGATTGATTCAACCAGAGCCCTGCGTATTTTCAGGCGAACACTTCGGAATTGCACTCGGAAAAAATTCAATGAAAAGTGTTTCCAGCTGTGTATCCGCGAGGCACTCTATTTTCCAAATATCTATCTGATTGTTGTGCCATATGGAAACTTTTGATGCACATCACAGGAAATATTAATCTATATAAGAGGACAAACATCTGAAACCATGATGCAAATGGTACAGTTGATATGTGAAATGATGGAATGGAACATCTTCGTATTGGTATTGGTTTCAGATGCTGCGACGTTTAAGGGCTTTTATTTTGACATCAGATCAGTCTCTGGGCGAAATAAATGTGCGCTGTCTCGTCTGATTATCATTACTTATGTAGTGCTCTACAGAGTACTGCTGATGGTAATATCCAGCATCAAAATAGAGGACTTTATTGGTATGGACATGATTACGTTGGCCACTGTGAGATCGGCCTCTCTAGAGAAAAGACATGCTTGGATTTTATTTGCATCGAATTCTACCAAGTTTTTGGATCCCCATTCTAGAATTTTTGCTGGGTCCATAGTAAAATCTTTCACGTTCCTTTCCCGTTATCTTCTAGTATCACGGGCAGATATAGGAAATTTGGAAGAGAATGCGGTATGAAGGGTTCTATCATACTCAAAGCTATTCAATAGGCATGAGCCAGCATTCATTGGAAGACTGTCAGATGAAACTCAATCAACTACCACATAGAGAGATCTGTCTGGGAGAGAGCTAGATAGCGAAAAAGACATCTAGGGGAAGCCTTAAAACGAAAGCTTTGCGACTTGGATATATCTAATGCCTCGCCCAGAGTTTCACCATATTTTTCAATGAGTAGTTGCCATAAATAAGAGACATAAGCAAGCAGGTCAGCAAAACTATAGAGAAAGCTGAGAAGACAGTAACGGGTCTCTACAGCATCATGCCAAACATGGGAGGAGCTAGGGCCTCAAAGAGGCACATGCTCGCTGGCGTGGTTCACTCCCTTGCTATATTCTGCTCCTGTATGGCATACAGTTACAGGAAACAAGAAGCTCATCCAACAACTGAATAGAGTTCTGAGGTAGATGAACATTCGGGTCTGTTGTGCATACAGAACCGTTTCGACAGAGGGTGTTCTTGCTGGAATTCCTTAAGTAGAGCTCCTGATTCAGGAGTGATTAGAGAAATACAACGGAGTACTGCGAGGGACAGCCAAAATCAACCTCATTACCCAATGTCAGGAGACGTGGAACCAAGGAAGGTATAGGCGCTGGACATGGAGCCTCATTCCGGACATTCAAAGATGGATAAATAAGTCGTACGGAGAAGTAGATTATTTTCTCACCCAATCACTATCTGGTCATGGGTGTTTCAGAAAATATCTTTTTGAACGGGGCAGAGTAGAAACGAACGAATGTGTCTACTGCCCAGGAACCAAGGATGATGTGGCCCATACCCTGTTCATGTGTTCCAGATGGGGAGAAACGCGAGAGCAGTACGAAAGAACGACCAACACGACATTTAATGCCTGCAATATGATGGTTAGTCTCATAAAATCTAAAGAAACCTGGAAACAAGCCTACACTGTTATGAGATACGTAATAAAAACTAAGGAAAGAGAAAGCAGAAGTCAGTGATTGACAGACAGCTGAAGTAATGTGAGAGCGGATGCCAACGTGAAGAGCTAAGAAGAACAAATGGGAAGTTTTTTAGTCGGTAGGCGGCTGTAAGGACCGAATCCGACACTGACCAGCCGATAGAACACCAGGCTGGTGCGTCTTTGGAAGATGTTTTACCTATTCAGCAAAAAAAAAAGTTGATCTCTGATGACCATATTGTCGATCATTCACAATTCCTCATCGTGTTTAGATATTTCATTATCTCGATGTTGATAGCTTTTTTCATGACTAATAACAGATATCAGTGCAGTAGGTCTGTATTTGCTGAGAAGTATTTTATCCATTTTTGAGGACTGGTTGTACTCTTGCAATTTTCCAGTAGGACGGAAATACCTCCAAATCATACATTTTTAAGGAGTGATCTGAGTAATTCCATCAGATCTACCAGCCTTGTTGGTGGTGAGTCCAAGCAAAATGCGTCTGATGGTTCGTTGGTGAAAGGTAATCTCAGGCATATGACTGTCAATGGGAATGATGTTCTGCGGTTATTCAGTGAATCCAGAGGAGAACTTGATGATTTGAAATTGATGTTGTCAACTATTGAGGATGGAATACAATACAAGTGTCCTGGGTCCGAGTGGGCCATTCTTCTGAGTGAGGCATATTGAAGTATAAAAAGACGATAAACAAATTGTGAAATTCAGATTAGTTGTTTTAGGAATCATAAATATAGCCCACAAGAACAATTATCAGTGCTTTGTTGATTCATCATGCATCCTTGGCACATATTCTCATATTACATTAATTTTCCATGATTTAAAGGCATAGTTCACAAACTCTCCTCACATTCCACTCGCCGAAAGTATAATCGAGTGACCTAGCCACAAAGAGTAATGCAAAATTCACCTTCGCTAATATATTTTAATGGAATGCCATAGTTGTTTAGAGTTTCCTTAACAAACCCATTTGTGGAATTAGCGCAGCTCGTTAAGAGCAAAATATTTCGACTGAAAACTGAAAATGAGCAGGTCAGCCTGAAATAACGCGCACATATTTGAGTTCAGTTGTGAAACTTTATCAGACACAGTAGGAGTTTATTCGTTAGCGAGTTGAATTTTCGAGGAGTTGCCAAACGTAAAAGTTTTAAATTGTGTCAAAGCGAAAGCCTAAATGCGCCAATTTATATTCTGTTACATTTGATCACGCTAATAGGAGTTCATAGAGTAAAATTGAACTCATTGATGATAGTAATTACAATCGTATTTATCATCTACAGTTATGGTTATAATTGATGTTATTTCAAACAAAAACAGTCAGTTTCAATAAAAAACGAATCCTGATAAAGAAAGAAAGAAATGTTAATAATTTCAACAACACAGAAAAATTGAAACTCTACAGGGTGTATCAACCATTTGTGGATGGTCGATAGCGGCTTCCCAATTTGAGAAAATTTGAGAAAATGTCCTAATCAAAAGTTGTAGAAAGCAATATGTTAATGGAAGCTTTGTTTCAAACATAGCTACCAACAAACAGGGTGTTCGGTAAATGTGTGAATTATCAAAGTTGTGATTTTTCTAATGATTCACCATATATATATATATATATATATATATATATATATATATATATATATATATATATATATATATATATATATATATATATATATTCGCTCAATTGATTTTCTTCGGAAGAGTGTTTCTCATAAATATAGTGTTGTATGAGTTCATATCAGGTGATGTGAAAGTTATGGAATAGTTGGGAATGAAAATCATTTTTCACCAGTTACCTTTTAGAATGGCGTTTTTTTCATTTCCTTTAAATAATTTCACTAATTGGAACATTCAGGTGCAACCAAAATTCGGGATCAATTTTTTCTGTAAATTAGGCCATGCGAGAATAGTCCACACTATGAGATTGCAGTAAATGTTGGGTTCGTCTGCTTGATTTCAATTTCCATTTCTCAAGAAATTCGCAGCAGATGTTCAAACAAACTCCCATTTTGAGTTGCACAAATTGAGTCTCTCTACAAATGCTCTCCGAACTTCAATCAATGTTGGTATTGTAATTATATTCTTCATTCCTTCTAGTGTCATTGGATTCTCTTGATAGACTTCCCCTCAAACATATCTCGAGAGATGGAAATCTAGGAAGGTAAGGTCTGGTGCTGTCCACTGCATAACAGGGACGCTCTGGCGACTAGAAGTGGCAATTGTGTCTATTCACCATCCCATTGCTTTTAAATATGGACTAGTCACTAAAAAAATATATTTCAAGAAATTTACCGAACTCTGGTTTCAATACCCTTGTCATAGAGTTCTCGATGTAATTCAATTCGGTATGAGTGAAGTTCATTTTTCTCAATGTATGACTTGCATCCAACTCTCTTGCAGTTTTCCTCGTACTATATCATGAGAATTCTCAACTGTTGAAAGCATCATCACTAATTCTTTTTCTTCATTTGTTGCAATTTTATTTACTACTTGCCTTTTCTCATATAGTAATTGATACTGCCTGGTTTCCTCGAATCTTCCTCTGGCACTCGTCTTGGACATTAGTGTTCGTTGTCACATTTCGAAAGCAATTTCAGAACGATCGTCACATTTTCTTAATCCTAGAGTCTTCAATGCAGGACCACTTGACATCAAAATCATTTCATCAAATTTCTTTGAAAAATATCTTATGTATGAATAGGATTAATTTGGGGCCACTCAACACCCTTCTTTGAAATCGATTCAAATCTTACCCTCTTCACGACAAGCTATTGTGAACACCCCTCCATTTATCATCATTTGATATTATTTTATATACGGTTGCACAACAATTTGAGGGTTATACCCAATTACTTTTCTCTTTATATTTTCATATAAAGCCTCTCGATAAATCCATCCTAACAAATATATGATATACTTATATATGAATAAATTAATGTTGTTATCATTATTATAAGTCACGACCTGTATGTTGGTGGTTATTTCTGGAACATACAGCTTTCATAGCTCTCTATTACTTCAATTTGAGACATTCTTCTAATCCCTGCAGGGAAGCAGCTATCGTCCTCTCACGCATTGTTGACACACCCTGTATGCCGCATAGGAATATTTTCAAGTATTCATTTGTTCTTTCGGCAACTTAATTGAAAACGTCGTTGCAATTATAATGAGGAACATCTCATATATATAACTAATAATATGAAACTTTGATCACTAGTTTTGGAGTGATTCCATTTAAAATCACTTCATAAAAATGAATTCTTAAAAATTTGATCTAATATCTGACAAAAAGTATTGCTTCAGAGAAAATTCTTCACACAAGATGCAATATTGTGACTCTCGTCTAGGAAATCTTCTGCTCTGGAAGAAGTATGCCAAGTATGCCCTCATGGGTGTTTATTAATTTTTTTAAAGCGTTCGATTCGGAAAATCAAGGCCTACTCTGGAAATAATTGGAATTAGAAATAATTGTATTTAATTTTAGGTAACCGAAATGAGCAACCCTCAGAAGTCTTCGAAAAACTTGGGCAATCTAGGGAAGACGTAGCCTTCACATTTTAACCAATGGTGCGATGGAATTGTTTGGAAATTATTCAAACAAGAGAATAGTCAATGTCTAGACCGACATGTGCTGCCTCCGGGGACCGCATTAGGCCCTGTTCTCTTAGTATTAACGTATATGGCTTGTTTTCATTGAAAAATCGAGTGAAAATAATATCACAATTTTCTGACAATTATAGTATCTTGCATGGGGCAAATACTTGGCATGAGTTATTGGTCCTTGCAGAAACAGATTTTCCTTTATTGAAAAACAGGCTAGAAGAAAAGTTATTAACTGTATACTTGAAAAAGGGAAACTTTATCATTCAGTCCCACACCCCGAAAGTGGACAATCACGCACCCAGAAAAAACTCACAGCATTGAAGTACTATATTAAAATTTGTTGAATGCCTGAAGTTGTCTTGTTTTGTCTAGTCTTCTGCCATATTATTAAGCGATCAGTTAGCCGAGTGGATCAATCACTTTGGCTGCCAGTCGAAGGTTCAAACTCTAACGACTGCAGAGATGTTTCTGATGGCCTGAAAAAGTGATATGAATCGCACGTAAAAAGGTAAGACCTCGTTAATCCTTGGCTCGCACAAGTTTCGACTTCTGAGGGCTGCCGTTCGTAAGGGGATGACAGCTGGTTAACGAAAGAAACAATTTTAAAAACAACAACAAACAACAATATCTGAAGAAAAGAAGTTATTCCTCTGATCATCTCCTACATTCACAAAAAATCAGTCACCAGTTTCCATCATAAAGAGAGGAGCCAATAATGAAAAGTCGATGGAATCATGAAGAGCCCTAAAATCGAGCTACAAATTACAGTTTATCGATAATATTCTGAATTTGGCAAATGCCATCATGCTATTATTTCATTTCTGTTCAGCGTTTAAATTGAATCGTAAATCATACATCACCAACACTGGCGTTGTTGATTCCCAACATGCACAAAACTGCTCTAACTCAATATCGAGCTAGTTTGGGTAATATCGTAAATGTGGTCTATGTGAGCACATTCCCACAGATTCATTTCAAATAAAAATGAGTGACTGGAAAAACATAAAATAGTGCACTTGCTGAGTTTGCAGAAAAGCTGATTTTATTCTGAATGAGCTATTAAATGATGCACTTTTTGATTGACTGGCGATAACTATTTATTAGATTCAACAGGAAAAGGATTCCATCGATAAAATTGAAAGTTCGGTGTCAGCATGAGAAACTGCACTATAAAATTTCTTGCAGATAGTTATGTTAAAGATGATTTCCAAGCAAAATTTAGGACACGATTTGTTGCTGCACGACGAGGCATCTTTTTAGACCTTTGCTCACTAGAGCAATTATTCATTTCTCAATTTCAAATTTTCCTTCAATTAATTTGGATGATATAAGATTTGCTTCATATGGTTGGAATTCTCAACGATCCAGAGTGTTATTTCATACTTGAGAGACAAATTTACCAAGGTAAGTAGAGTCGCGTTAGTTTATATTTAAAGGATGGTTATAAAATGTTCCTATTTGAGGCTGCAGGCGGAAGTAAACGATAGTTATAATGATTTTCTTATCATGTGTTGAAGTGATCATAAAATAGTGGCCCGCATAAATATATCCACATGATTTTTCACTGTAGAATTGTACAAAATACCAGTTCCAAAGAAACCCTAATTCGTTGTTAATATTTCACTAAAATTCAAAAACACACGAGAGGATATAGAATCAATGGCTTTAGGTGAACCTTCAAATGATATGTAATGAACCCAAAATGACCGTGACGATTAATAAAAACAAGAAAAATTACACAAATTAATTTATTGAGACTAATGAAATAAAATTTACTTTGACTCACCTAATAACATGAAAATATGTAACTTCCAAACAATCGTGAAACTGTTGCATTTATTTTTAATGAAAATAACCCTACCTAAAAGATACATAAAATCAGTACTTATAAAAACCATATTAGATTTTCACAAACATCAAAATGGCCAGCTGCATTTTCTAATAATTCTTATTATGGAAAGGCAGTTTCGAATTAAAATTTCTTCAGCTTGAAATCGTGAATTTGTTCTTCAAGGTTCCAATACTACTTGCATTGTACAAGTACAGATTTGAGACACCTATCGTTATGTAAAATACTTCATATTGATTATATTGATCAATATCTGAACATATTTTTTCAGGTATTCTACTAACGTCAGGCAAAGTATGCAAAAATACATAATTATTTGGTCGTAAAATGTATCAATTTGAATAAAACATTTTCATTACTATACCATGAAAACTTTGGAGGGACCATTCTTGTAAACATATGTAAATGATGCATTTGATTTTCGAAATTATCATCAACCAGGAGATATATCAACGATATAATAGTTCATCTTGATTATTTTAATCAATAAATGACCATACTTCTTTAGATATTCAACTCACGTCAGGCAAAGTATGCAAAAATAAATAGTTATTTGGTCATGAAATGTTTCGATTCAAATTTAATATTTTCATTGATGCCTGGAAAATTTTGGAGAGACTATTCGACAATGTTTGGAGACATATATAAATAATGTGTTCAATCCGAATTTTAAAACTACTCAAGAGATATATTGACGATATGATAATTTTTATTGGTTATTCACATGCAGGGTTTTCTTCTAATGAACGGGTTACGCTTCCTCTCATCTCTCGCTCACTCCTACCACTCGACCGCTTTTACCAGCTCGGCCGTTTTCAGTTAGTCATGTTTGCAATCATTTTTCATCCATTTCGCAGCATTTTTGCACAAAATGGCAATATACGTTTTGTGGTACTTCTACTTTCAAAATCTGTTTCAGATATTGAAATCGGACTATCACTAGAGCATCCAGGCACGCTGCAAGATGGTTCAAAAAAATTCAAATTGCAATTGTGCCAAAACTAATGATCCGTCAAAGCCTGTTTGGTGCACACACAAAGAACAAATGATTCAATACTTCCATGAGAAGGGTTAACCCTATTTCTTAAAAAAGGTCGAAGTTAAAAAAAAATGTTAAATTTTTCTGTTTTTCCGGCTTTCCTCCGTTAATAATGATGCGTAAAAAATCCCATTTTGTTCGTATGTCAATTTTCTACATTTTTTTCATTGGAGCAACCAATCAAAATTAGTTTTCATTTTATAAGCAAAACTATTTGAAAAAACACGTTTTTTGTTATATAAATCGCACATGTACTTCAAAAGCGACACAACTCGAATTTGTTCATTTTTCAGAAACCGCAGAAAACTGTTGTCTATAATGATAATGATTTCACAGATTTTAAAAGTATTGACGATAACTTTAAATTATAAAAACTTCTCTTTGAAGGTAATGTAATATCCTATTGAGGCATGGGTGGAAGAGTGTTCATCGGTCATTTTCATTATATTAACTCAAAATCTCAGTTTTTTGACTTGTGTCACTTTTGAAGAACATGTGGCACAGTCGGTTTGCTACTAGTATTTTTGTTAGGAAAAAATGATCTATTGATTGGCCTAGTATGCCGATCGGTGACCGTCTGATTTTTATTCGATGAAATATCGTTTGGTATGCTTGGCATACGCTGAACTATCATTAAAATAGATGATTTCTTCATGCAATCAATAAGTTTCTGGCAAATTCTATATGTTTTTATGCAAATATAAGTAGAAAAGTTATTGGGTATAACCCTCAAAATGTTGTGCAACCGTAGACACGTGTTTCGAGCTTTAGCTCTCATCAGTACGGTAAAATCAAGTGCGAAGATGTACAACACTGATGAGAGCTTAAACACGAAACACGTGTCTACGGTTGCACAACATTTTGAGGGTTATACCCAATAACTTTTCTACTATATATATATATATATATATATATATATATATATATATATATATATATATATATATATATAACAGAAAGTTACTTATGACATCTACAGTCACTAAGTAACTTTCTGTTATATCTGTCTTGCCTTCACGGTATTAATTCTTGAGTGGATTCGTTTTGATTTCGAGAGCTCCATAAATCCTTTCTGATGAGTGCGTTAGCACGAAACAGCTGTCAAAGGTTAGAACTCTCGGAATTAAAACGAAAAATACTCTATTTTCACTTATATATATATATATATATATATATATATATATATATATATATATATATATATCAGGAAGTAATTTATGACATCTACAGTCACTAGTTGAAACTTAATTTGACACGAACCAAAGAATCCAAAAGTAGAGGTTTGTCCACAAATTGACAGGCAGCCAACAATTCGTTGTTCTAACCAACCCAAGGTTCAATCAAGTTTCTAATACGTTATGAGCAAGCAGAATCTAAGTGAAAATAGAGTATATTTCGTTTTAATTCCGAGAGTTCTAACCTTTGACAGCTGTTTCGTGCTAACGCACAGAAAGGATTTATGGAGCTCTCGAAATCAAAACGAATCCACTCAAGAATTAATACCGTGAAGGCAAGACAGATATAACAGGAAGTAATTTATGACATCTAAGTTTCAACTAGTGACTAGCATATATATAGAAAAGTTATTGGGTATAACCCTCAAAATGGTGTGCAACCGTAGACACGTGTTTCGAGCTTAAGCTCTCGTCAGTACGGTAAAATCAAGTGCAATGATGTACAACACTTGGATGTAACAATAGAAACAAAGGAAGTCAATAACAGGAAGTCAACCACACATTTGTGGCTTCGGTTAGAAGACCTTGTGCTTACAAGGCAACAACTAACGTCGCCAAGGAGGCAGCTATAGCTACCAGCGTGACAATCCTACCCAGGAAATACAAATTAAGATGGATTTAGCGAGGGGCAATATATGAAAATATAAATGGAAAAGTTATTGGGTATAACCCTCAAAATGTTGTGCAACCGTAGGCACGTGTTTCGAGCTTAAGCTCTCGTCAGTACGGTAAAATCAAGTGCGAAGATGTACAACACTTGGATGTAACAATAGAAACAAAGGAAGTCAATAACAGGAAGTCAACCACACATTTGTGGCTTCGGTTAGAAGACCTTGTGCTTACAAGGCAACAACTAACGTCGCCAAGGAGGCAGCTATAGCTACCAGCGTGACAATCCTACCCAGGAAATACAAATTAAGATGGATTTAGCGAGGGGCAATATATGAAAATATAAATGGAAAAGTTATTGGGTATAACCCTCAAAATGTTGTGCAACCGTAGGCACGTGTTTCGAGCTTAAGCTCTCGTCAGTACGGTAAAATCAAGTGCAATGATGTACAACACTTGGATGTAACAATAGAAACAAAGGAAGTCAATAACAGGAAGTCAACCACACATTTGTGGCTTCGGTTAGAAGACCTTGTGCTTACAAGGCAACAACTAACGTCGCCAAGGAGGCAGCTATAGCTACCAGCGTGACAATCCTACCCAGGAAAATACAAATTAAGATGGATTTATCGAGGGGCAATATATGAAAATATAAATGGAAAAGTTATTGGGTATAACCGTCAAAATGTTGTGCAACCGTAGGCACGTGTTTCGAGCTTAAGCTCTCGTCAGTACGGTAAAATCAAGTGCAATGATGTACAACACTTGGATGTAAAAATAGGAACAAAGGAAGTCAACAACAGGAAGCCAACCACACATTTGTGGTTGACTTTATTTTGACTAAAATTTCTCGACTTATTTCATATGCATTACAATGATGACGCACGGGTAAAGATAAAATAATTGAACTGTAATTGGTTTATTTTTTTCTTTTTCATTGGTGTTTTGCCATCGACTGCTATGGTCATTAGCCACGTGTTCTGGATAGGCCTTGTTACTAACCTCAGGAGCACGAGATTTGAATAATTTAATCGGTCAAATTAAATTAAAAAATCCCAGCCGTAACTGGGGCTCGAACTCCGGACCTTTCGACCCAGAGACGGACGCGTAATTGGTTTATTATCTACAAAAATACCACTTTCCAGTATGCACCCTGCATATGTTATCCAGTCCAAAGAACAGGACAGAGAAAGTAAATTCACGTCATTGCCAACAGATCCTTTCGAGTCCCCGCGATGTGACGGAAGAAATAATCACAGCAAACTGCCATACACGCCTAGAATTTGTGTACAATTCATCGCAGCCTCCGTCCAATCTCCGAAGCTCGTCCCAGCTCGAGAGTAATTTGAAGAAAGGGCCTGCCTGTGAGTGACGGCCGTACAGAATGGCTAATAATTCAGAGAAACGCTTCGAGCTCGAAAGATGAGAGCAATTAGTACCCTGGAAAAGTCCCAATTCCGGAGAATTGACCATTATACTTGTGAATGGCGCAGAGAGATTCAGAATTGAAATGTAACTGGGCACACTGAACAAACGGCGCTTGTGATGGCGTGAAAAAGCCAGGGTTGGATTGGCTAATGTGACACATCGGTGCGAGGAAGTACGAGGTATATATATATTTTTTAATTGAGGTTGCCGATACTTGATGAAATTCCATGTTAATATCCATAATGATACTATAAATTTTTTCCAAATTTCGATCAATATTGACTGCCTTCTAGACGGCCACATATAAACCATGGATATAACCTACCTCCTGGACGGCCTCTAAATGAGTCATCTCCTAGTATGTCATTCTTGAGTCAACTGGAAGTATCGTAACGTAAGTTGGCTGAATATTTTAGATGGTCTAATACGAATTACAGGAAATGTATGTACAAAAAATGAAGTTCGCTGTATATTTTAGAGGAAGTTTCACGATTTTTTCCAAATTTTGAATTGTATAAACTACCTCCTAGAATTCCTCCAAATTAGTCATCCCCTAGTTTGTTTTTCTTGAGACAACTGGAAGTGTCTGTATCAAAAATGAAGTCTGCTAAATATTTTGGAGGGTGTTTTTCCAAATATCGATGAATATAAACTACCCCTAGACGACCTCCAAACTAGTCATCTCCCAGAGTATTGTTATTGAGGCAACTGGAAGTGTGAAAATTGAGCCGGTCAAATATTTTAGAGGGTGTATACGAATTTTTCAGAATTTCGATAAATATTATCCACCCCCTAGACGGCCTCCAAAGCAGTCATCTCTCAGTATATTATTCTTAAGGTAACTGAAAGGTCTGTACAACGAATTCTTCTAAATTTTGATGGAAGTGGAAGTGTCTGTACCAAATATTGTTGTTGTTTTGTTTGTACCAAAATTAAAGTTGGTTAAATATTTCAGAGCGAGTGGCACGATTTTTTCCAAATTTCGAATTATATAAACTACCTCCTAGACGGCCTCCGAATTGTTCATCCCCTAGTTTATTTAGTGTCTGTATCAAAAATGAAGCCGGCTCAATATATTGGAGAGTGTTTCAGGAATATTTCCAAATTTAGATGAATATAAACTACCCCCTAGACGGCCTCCAAATCAGTCATCTCCCAGTATATTTGTATTGAGGCAACTGGGAGTATCTCCAGCTCAATCATCTAAAATAGTGATACGGGGATGAATCACATCATATTCGACTCGTATGAATTGACTGGCATGATTTATCATCATTAATGACAGGATATCCAGAAGAAATGGAACTCGCTGGACCCGTCCGAAACACAGGCACGGTTCAACTAGGTTGAGATCCCACCTTGTGGACTATAATTGGAGTTGCTTTCAAGACAATAGTATTACTCCTGAGTTTCATATCCAGAATTTGCAAGATCTATTAAATGATATTGTGGTTACCATTTTTCCATTAAAAAAATTGAACGTTGTTTCTAATAAATTACCAGTCACTTGGATGATGGAAGAACTGATTCAAATGCGTGATAGTCTGAATGCTATAAAAACCATACATGATGTAGACAAAGATATTTTCTCTCTAAATGCATACAAACGACTGAGTAGGGATTATAAAAATCAAATAAAAATATGTAAAACAGAAGCTCATAACAACTACCTGCTAAACTCCACAAATGTTATGAGGGACAGTTGGAACTCAATCAACCATGAATGCAATAGAAATATAAAAAAACAAGTTGAGACTAATATATCTGTGGACCAATTCAATGTATATTTCACTTCTATTGCCGAAAAAATCATTAGCTCATTACCTCTCATTTCCCATGAACCTACATCATATCTAAGAACAATGAAAACTCCTGTACACTCGTTTGTTTTGAATCCTGTAACTCCTGCTGATGTATATGATATTATTCTAGGTCTAAATAATTCCAAAGCATTTGATGCCTATGAGCTGAACAGTAAAATTATCAAATCTGTAGCGGACATTCTTGCCGAACCTTTAGCTATCTTAATAAATAACTGTTTCTCCGCAGGAATTTTTCCCAGTGCTCTGAAGTACTCTGTTGTCCTACCTATTTTGAAGAAGGGAAGCACTGATGATATCAACAACTTCCGACCTATATCCATTATTCCGATCATAGGTAAAATTATTGAAATAATTCTGAAGAACCAACTGTATAACTTCCTCGAAAGCAACTCTCTCTTATATCCTGGCCAATATGGTTTTAGAAAAAATTGTTCAACAATCCAGACTCTTTTAAAAGTTGTGTCAAACATAGTCAAGGGCCTGGAAAAGGCAAACATTCACAACTCACGCTATGTGATCTGTCTAAGGCATTCGACTGTGTTTCGCACGATATCCTTTTAAATAAATTGTACTATTACGGCATTAGAGGCGTGGCACTGGATTTCTTCGGCTCCTATCTGGGCGATAGATCACAATGTGTTAAACTATGTGGTAATCTGTCTAATCGTAAAATTATTTCATTTGGTGTCCCGCAAGGCTCGGTTCTGGGTCCCCTCCTTTTCTTAATTTATATTAATGACCTATACTATTGTGCTTCACCGATTAAGAGTGTCCTTTTCGCGGATGACACAACTTTTATCTACCAAAGTCCTAACCTAGAAGATGTAGGTACTTCATCTGATGATATTTTAAAGGTAGCCCAATCCTGGTTCACATCTAATAAACTAAAAATCAATTTAGAGAAAAATCAGTCTATTCTCCTTTCTTCTTCATCGAATATTCCTCATGGAAATAGCGTCAAATTACTCGGCGTGAAACTTGATGACATATTAAACTGGGCTCCTCATATTGAGTCTTTAGCAAAAAAATTATCTAGCATCACCTTTATGATTCGACGTTTGAGAAACAGCGTTAGTTTGCACGTACTCAGATCATGTTATTTTGGATTATTTCAAAGTTACATGGTGTATGGTATCTTACTGTGAGGTGGCTCGTGTCACGTACAGAAAGTATTTATACTGCAAAAAAGGGTAATTAGAGTCATGGCGGGAGTACATCATCGCGACCACTGTCGCCCCCTTTTTGCTAAACTCCAAATTATGCCACTTCCTACTTCTGTCCAATCAGAAATTCACCCTTACTCCACCCGCAATGGTAACTCTATTACAATACCTAGGTTCAGGCTGCAGATGTCACAGAATAGTTCTCTGAATCTGCACCTGTATAATAAATTGCCATCAAAAATAAAGTGCCTCAACCTATACCAATTTAAAAATAGAATCAGGGCCTTTTTACTAATGAAATGTTTTTATACGATCAAGGAGTACCTTGATATGAGCTTGACTGAACTCGAACTCTTGTGATGGACGCTCCCCATGTCATTCCTCATATTTTACTCATAGCTGATAGTTTTACTTAATTCATGTCTATATACACTTTTATGTTATTTATACATTGTACTTTTTGACGACCTACTAATTCTATGTTTATTAGTTTGGAAATAAATATCTATCTATGTATCTATCTATTTCCCTGGTACTAATATTTAATGTCCACGTAAGCTGAGAAAATATTTTTAAATTGCTTCAAAACGTGATGAGACCAATGGCATTACAATTTTTTCATTATTGTGTCCTCTGATTTTCTAACTCCAGCACAATCATTTAAAATAGTGATACGGGGATGAATCACATCATAGTCGACTCGTATGAATTGACTGTCATGGATATTTCCTTGGTACTAATATTTAATGCCCATGTAATTCGAAAATATTGATTAACATTCAAATTTCGCAATTTTTCGATTTTCCCATTTCCTAACTTCAGCACAATGACCGCAATGAGTGCAGAAAGGTGATTTATTCTTCAATTTTCTACCCATGTGATCTGAGCAGTAAGGAAAATCAGCTGAGAAAATATTTTTAAACGGCTATAAAACGTGATGAGACCCATAACATTACAATTTTTTCATTATTGTGTCCTCCGATTTTCTAACTCCAGCACAATCATCTAAAATAGTGATACGGGGACGAATCACATCATATTTGACTCGTATGAATTGACTGGGATGAATATTTCTATGGTACTAATACGTAAATCGAAAACATTGATTAACATTCAAATTTCGCAATTTTTCGAATCTCTCATTTTCTAACTCCAGCACAATGACCGATAAGAGCAAAGAGGTGATGTGAGAGGTATACTCCCCATATCACCATTTTGAGTTTTTCTGTATGAATATTTTTTTTCCTTGAACTTGGAACCTAAACAACATTCTCGACCTTGTCCTTGCATGTTACTTTTTCTCTTATTTGAAGCGTTTAAAATTCGTTTTGGCACCAGCCCGAAGGAGAATAACTCGAAATGATGTTTCTGAGGAAAAAAGCGTTTTGCATGCTTTTGTATCATTCGAAAAACTGAATTGATCAAAAAAGTCAATTAGATTTACAACTTTGAATAAAATTACTTCTTAAACCTTTTCCACCCTCTCACAAACTATGTAATGAACAGCGATATCCGGAACAACAATATTACGTTGAATCAAAGCATCACCGGCGCTGCTCAAATTGCTTATTTCGAAGTAAGCCGAGTAAACACGCTGTATATCTCAGCCTTAATTGGTTTTCAACATCGAATACCGCATTTCTGATGCAAATTTCCCAAGTTCAGCCATTAATTCGACGGGGGCGAAGTTATCCGCGTAACATCAACAACCCTTTGCCACCAACAACCCTTGGCAAGCAAGAAAAAATTCATCGAACGAATTCTGCGGGGCAATTCTTGAATTCTTGGGGAAAACGCTATAAATTGCATAATGGGGCAGCGCTCATTAAACTTTGGGAATTAAAAAGTTGTACGCAAAAGCGTCTAAAGAAAACTCAGTTCTGCTTGCGATCGCTAGCGTAATTAAAGCTCGAATAATATTCTTTGAATTGGTGAAAAAGAAAAGAAAGAAATCGGGGTGAAAGGCAGGGCCGGTTCACGAGCTACCGGGGTGCAACAATGTAGACTTCAAAACCCCAAATTCCAAATATTTTTGGAATCGGGCAGGGCCTAATCCAGTACGAAGAGAAAATATCTATCGACTTTTACGAAGATTTCCCTTCCTAATGACATATCACAAATTGGTATTTAACAAGAAAATTGATCAGAAAAAAAAATTATTGAAATTCACTGAGTAGGCAAAATGAAAGCCAAAAATTGAAAAGTTGGCTATGGAAACCATACGTCAGTTGATAACAGTTGCTACTACTTCTATAGTTTACTATAAAATTGGCGTGACAGTCCCGGTAATATTTTGCAAAACCCTCTACTAAATCTACATTGGCTATTCTCGTCATAACTGCTTTCGAAACTACATCCAAAAAAGCAGTTACCACTTTCTTAATAGTCTCGGGTGACGCCGTAGAAACTGTCCCGAACGGTTTTTTTTCCTTGTGCTGATTTTTTGTCCACAGATGAAACAGCTATGCGGAAAATCGATGCTTTGTAAACTGATCCTGAGTTTGGATTCCATTGGAGAATATGAACCAATTCGAGGGTTAGTGTTATGGAATTTTTCATTGCCATACTTGAACTCCTTAGAACTTGAAGCTCTGAGTGTGTACATCTGCCGACACTTTTTAATATGTATTTTGAAGTGCGCTAATTCATCAAGATTTCTGTAGGAATTGAACCCTCTTTTTCTACTTACAAATATTAACGTTTCAAGCCCTGCGAGAGTGACAAGTCACCAATCCTTGTCAAAACTCCCTTTATTGCACATAAAACAAAGTCCTTCCTCCTGGGACATCCTACAAACGAACGCATTTTTTAAGTAACAAGTATTTGAATTTTACACCTATTTTCCCTTTTATCTGACGAGCATTCATTTCTATGAAAGATATCTCAAAACATCTCTAGAAAATTTTACCAAACGTAATATGTACGAGGATGGTAAAATCTTGGATAGCAGAGTTTAAACGAGGCCGTACGACCTGCGAAGACGAGCATCGCACCAAATGACCAAATGACCTGACGACTCCAGAAATGTTGAAGAAAATCCACAAAGCGGTACTGAAAGTCGACTGAAAGTGCACGAGCTAGCAGACATAGTAGGCATTTCAAAAAGTGCGGTACATCGCATATTAACTGAAAATTTGGACATGAGAAAGCTGTGCGCAAAATTAATGAATTAAAGTTTGAATTGCTACCTCATGCACCCTATTCGCCAGATTTAGCCCCTTCGGATTATCTTCTGTTCCCATACTTGAATAAATGGCTCGGTAGTCAAAGATTTCCCAACTATGAAGAGGTTACGTCGGCAGTTAATAGCTATTTTGAGGAACTTGACGATTCTTATTATAAAAAGGGTATCGAATTTATTGAACATCGCTGGGAAAAGTATGTGGAGCTAAAATGAGATTACGTTGAAAAATGAATATACTTTTTCCAAAATTTTTGTGTTTTCTTTGTTGGGCCACCCTCGTATACCTTCTCATCGCGGTTTTAGACCCTCGGATATCTAACTATCACTGCTTAGCAACACCTGGGCCTTTTCTGAAATTATGAATAAAATGGAACTATTTTCCTATCGAAACTTTTCTGCACTTCAGATTCTTAAGGGCACTTTTTCTCGCCTTCAACTCGTTTCTGCAGATCAAAGTTTTTTTAGTATAGGCTATAACACAACTTTTCTCTAGGAGTTTTAGAGGTGCTTTGGATGTGAAAATACTCGGTGAAACTTTTCCTACTTTCCTTCTTCGCTGGGTAAATCATGAGATCGTTATTTTTGTTGGATATAATAATATTCAATAAAAAAGAAATAAATTCTGCGAACAATAAAACCTTTACTATTTCATGCCAGAACTCATTCGTCGAGGAGCCCAAAAACATATCTCTTCAGTTCTAAGGAATGAACTGAAATAATGTTAGTCGGCGACAGCATAAAAAAGCTCATATTTTTTATCGTTCGTAGAAAACAATATTTGGTTGTAATGAAACTCTGGCGTGCCATAAAACCGGCTTGTATTTTGACATATTAAATCTTGTCGGGTATTTCGCTTGCCAGAAGTAAATTTATCATCGAAGAAATACGGGGTTGTTATCTTCTGGTACGGAAATATATATGCGAGATATATTGCTTAATAAAGTGCTCGCGAAACCGTGTTAATTTTCAGCGGTTTGGGAAGCAACTACAAAACAATCTGGAAATTGGATTCGACAAATCCACTGCACATTATCGTTGGTGAATTATGAAGCCAAGATCTTTCTATTTTCGGTGAGATCTGGCTGCCAAATCGTATGAGATTTGAGTCGGAACACAAATTTATAGCACGTGTCACTTTTAAGGAGTTTCTATATGAAAGCTATACGTTAGTGTGATTGTGGGTAATGTGTATAGTGCAATCTTTAGAAACTATTGTTTCTCCCTCTCTTGATATGATGCCAACCATTTCCCTACATTCAGTCTACTTACTCTTCATGAAAAAAAAATCAATGTGAGATAGATTCAGGAAAGAGCAAGTCTTCTTCTTGTATCATTTCAATTCAATTCAATATACAAGGATGTATTGATATCTAGTTAGCCTAGACCAGTTCCCTGCATAAACAAAATATTACGTTGTAGCAATGAACAATAACTTATTAGAAGTGTCAGTGTAAAGTTTGACGTCAGAAAAGTAAACCGGAGTTACGCAATAAATTAAATGAAAAAATATGTCCACCGAAATTGTGAAAATCTAAAAATTGGAGTATCGAGCCATCATCAAGTACCTGTATTTAAAAGGGTTAAGAGGTAAGCAGATTTACCAAGAAATGCTTAATACCCTTGGTGATCAATGTCCTTCGTATGCTACCGTCAAAAATTGGACTGCAAGCTTCGAAAGAGGTAAATTTTCCATTGAAGATGATGACCGATCGGGAAGGCCAGTTTCTGTGTCAGTCCCCGAAAATATCGATGCAGTTCATGACATGATTTTAACAGACCGTCGAATTGGGCTTAAACGGATATCAGCACTGAAGCACTGAATATTTCTTACGAACGCGTTCATCATATAGTTCACAGCATCGCGTTCGATCTGTGGTCGATTTGAAAACGATGTAGACTTCTTAAACCGAATTGTTACTATGGACTTGGGTACATTTCTACGATCCGGAAACAAAGCAACAATCGATGGAATAGCGACACTCCGGTTCTCCAAGATCTGAGAAGTTTCGTGTCCAAAAATCTGCTGGAAAAGTTCTTGCTTCAGTTTTTTGAGATTGCCATGGAGTAATCATGATTGATTTTTTGGATAAGGGTAGAACAATAACTGGAGATTACTATTCGACATTACTGACCACTTTACCGGAAAAAATTAAAGAGAAAAGACGCGGAAAGCTATCCAAAGGTGTTTTGTTTTTGCAAGACAACGCCCCTGCACACAAATCTCATGTTGCCATGCAAAAAATTCGTGATTTAGGGTTTGAATTACTAGAACACCCCGCTTATTCACCAGATTTGGCTCCGTCCGACTAGCATCTCTTTCCTCAACTGAAAAAAAGTTTAAAAGGTCGTAAATTTTCTTCCAACGAGGAGGTAATAAAAGCTGTGGAGGTCTGGTTTGCAGAGAAAGAAGAGTCATTTTTTTTAAAGGTCTAGAGACGTTGCAGGTTCGCTGTAATAAATGTATCCAATTAGGAGGAGAATATGTTGAGTAATAAAATATTTTGACATTGATATTTTGTTCGGTTCTTTGGTAGGATAAGAATTTTTCAATATATCCTCGTATATTAGATCCATCGAGCTGAATAGCAATAACAAGTCAGGTTGTACAAATAAAATTCAGTAAAAAATTTACAGAAAATTGACTCTGAAAACAGTCACATAAACCTTTTATATAGCGATGGTTAAAGTGCAAAACCTTGTAAGTCGATTTTTATAACTTTTACAGGAGGAGCAAAAAACAGTTAAATTCTTCAATTGAAAAATTTGAGAAGATATTTTAATTAAAATAATATTATATGCTCACGCATTTTCAGGGGATATATACACTTTATTGAAAAAAAAATTATTCAAAAAAATAATCTACTTACGAGGTTTCGACTTACGATAGTTAAACTTTTTGGAAAAACTTATGAGGTTTTGTAACGAAATATCAATTTTTAAAAATAAAAATCGAATTGTTAACAATATAATACTGTAATATGTTGGCTAAATAAATAAAACGACATAATTCACCAAAGGAGTTTAATCAGAAATTACAAAAAAGTGCAAATCTTACCTAAGTACACAACAAAATCCTGAAGTTTTGATATTATTGAATGGACATTTTTTAATGAAACTGATCTAAGGATATTATTATTTCTCTTGACTAATAAGACTGTCATAAAATGATCTGTAGTCCTCCGGAATGAACTGTTTCAATTCCTGGAGATGTTGGAACTTATCAGGTTTTATATTTAGCTGATTAGTATACAACGACGGAACCGTGATTTCGATGTCTTGATTATTTTGCCTACGCCTTGGCCTTGTAAGTTGAGTCCAAGCGTCTTCATAATTTATTTTGAATTCAATGGTGCCATCAACACGATATGCTAAGCATCTTAGATCGATTACTTTTGGATCATGAGTCTTTTTGCCTGGACGAATAGAAGTATACGAGGTTAACACAGAATATTTTTTAAAAAAAGTGTAGGGAATGTAATGAACTTCATACCGATTTTTAACTTTAGCAGTTTTTGCTATTTGAACATAACATCCTGGCACATAAACTTCCCAATTTTAATTTTCTTTCTATGCAGGCGTGAATGGAGTCGCACTCCATTTGAGTATGTCCTTTCTCGAGGTAATACTGGTATATTTCTAACTCTTTTGATTTTGCCAAAGCCGATAAGGCATTAGATAAGGTTACGTTCCGATTTTGGTATCCACATCCATCACTAAAGATAATGACAGATTTAGTTTCTCCTGTCGTGTACCTGTTAATGTAATCTATAACAACTGATGTGAATTCGTTAGCAGTGACACCTCCAGCAGCCTCGTGCCAAATATAACAATCTCCCTTGCCCGAAATCATATTAAAGAAACAAAAGTTATGTACCGCTAGCTTCATTTTATAATATGAAGCGGATACCAGTAGCCTAGGAGCTGTCAACACTGATTGCACATCCATTGAAAATAAAAGTTTGCTTGGGTCATTTCTGGCATGATTCTTCTGGTATTCTTTTTCAGTACGAGCCAGTTTTTTTCTATTTATATGCTGTAAGTATTCATCTTCTTTTATGGTGCCAACAGAAAAACCAGTGCAGGTGTCACACTGATCCTTCCTGTAAAAAATTAAAAATAATAAGATAAAAATAGTTAGTAACAATTAAAAATTTTACTTTGGCCTGTATAGTGAAAGGTTCTGATTTTTGAACTCCTCTCGGAAAGTAGTGTGATTTAATGCTTGAAAATTCTGCCTTGAGCATTCTGCATAATAGAACCGGTATAACTCATTTAGATTTTGCCATTGTGTTTCTAGGTATAATTTAGTGGTATCTTTTCTACAATAATGGCTTTCCATTTGTGGAAGGGTTTGAAGGAACCTAATAAGATACTCTTTATCCTTTGAGGGTTGCCTGTTTCTTCGATCTGGTTTTGGAATAATAATTGCTGACTGATGATTGCCCGGTGGGACATTTTGAGTTATATTCTGACTAACCCAACTTTTGATACTCCATTCTCCTATGCAGAGTGTCTCCATAAACATTTTCTTACACACCCGTTTCCGTATGTTTTCTTTCTTGAGGTAGAATCTGTATGCAACCTGTCTTTGTTTCCCAAGTATATCTAAAAAAAAATGTCAATACAGAAAGAAATAGAAAGAGTCGATTTCATTACCTGTCCGATGACATTTTGGAGGAGCTGTATCTACAAGTCCGCTTATATAGACTTTCTTCTCACTCCAAGTTAGATTCTGCCAAAACTGATCAAATATCGCTTTTCTCTCTAGTTCTGTAAAGGCTTGGCAAAAAAATTGGTTAGATGTTGTAGATAGCTTACATTTGCAAGCAGGTCCCATCTTTCTTTCTGCCTTTTGGATTTTTTTATACGTTTTTTCTTCTTTTAAAAGTTTCAATGACACATAAGTTTCGCCCTTCATTCTCTTACGTTTATTTTTATTTCTCTCACTATTTGAAGAATTGACAAATTTTCTTTTCGATCTGATTCTCTTCCTACCTCTTGGTATTTCTAACTCGTCATTGCTCAGATTTGCTTGTACAACTTCTCGAGGATCTTCCTCAGATTCCCTCTGTTCAGAATGATTTGATGGTACATCCTCAGATCCACTGTCTTGAAAAGGTTCGCTTCCATCACTTTGTACATCATCATCACTAGTGCTATTTTTTTCTGAATTCAAAATTTTGTTTATGCTTGACATCTCGTGATTAAACTTCAAATCAGGTTCCAACTCAAGTTCCAAATCAGGCTCCAAATCAGGCTCCACATTAGCAACATTATCATTCGATATTTTTGGGTCATCCCTTATAAGAATAGCATCATCTTGTATTGTTTCTAAATCAATTTCAGATATTGTATCATTTATAATACCAGGGCTACGAGCAGGGCTCGGTTCACTAAAAAATTAAAAGTGATGTAAAGTCATACTCTTACAATGACAAAAATTGAAAATAATAAATGATTTGTATGTATTTGATAATGATCACTAACTTACTTTTTTTCGGTCATTTTGGTTGTTTCTATACCAGTTTTTAGGCAAAGCTTTACCAGCATTTTTCCACGAGGTAGCACATTATTATTATTCATATTCGACATCGTGAGACAACCATCAGAAAACGAAATGAAAACACAATAATTTAGAGGTTAAATACACCCTATAAAATGTGACATCAAAACCTCGCAAGTCGTATATCTTTGGATAAACAATTCCAAATTTAAATATCAAAACCTCGTTAGTCGAATTGGGAGATTTCTGCAGTTATTGTCTGGCAAATAAGTTTTATGAGGTTTTGACAGATGGCGCCATGGGTCCCTAAAATTAATAATCAACTTACGAGCTTTTGCAGGCTTAAAGATTATGCATATTTGTAATGTTTGCCGCATAAAAGGTTGATGGGAAAAAAAATCGATTTACGAGGTTTTGCACTTTAACCATCGAAGACAGTATAAAATTGTCGGAATAATCCTTTACCCTGTAGGAATAGAGGTTGGGGAGGAGTGTATTTATCTAAGCCTTGAAAAGTAACCAGCTATCGATCTTTTTTAATTTTTAAATTAAATGCTTTTATTCAACTTGCTCTGTGTGTGTGTTTGTTAGATGGTTACAAATCTTACACGCTGAATTAGAACCAATTTCTCTGATCCTATGGAATTGACATTTCTTAGCTTGAAATTAATGTCGAAGAAATTGTCCCCCCCTCTGTCCCCCGAAAGCTAGATAGAGATCTCGTAGGTAAGTTTTATTGACGGATTTGGAAGTCAAAAATCACAGTGAAAAAAAATAAGGTAGGGGTTGCTCGCCCCCCACCTTTTCTCTGAAAAAGTTAGAAAACTCGCGAAATTAAAATCGGAAAAATTCGTAAAAATTGTGAAAAATATCTGACCGTCGAATATCTTGGTTTAGAAAAAATTCACTCTTCCTGTCCTTCCTCAAAAGCTAGATAGAGAATGCAAAGGAATTCGAAAAATATTTCACCAGTTTCGAACATGGAAAATGATGATGAAAAAAAATTTATCAGGGGCTCGCGCCCCTTTCCTGTCACGAAAAAATTGAGGAAAACTCGCGAATTTGTAATCAAAAAAATCCGTAAAAATAGTGAAAATTATCTGACCATTGAATAATACGGTTTCAAATATAGTTACTCCTTTTCTAGAAAGCTAGATAGAGAACGCTTAGAAATTCGAAAAAATTTCCAAGTCTGTCTCCGTTATCAAAACCTCAAAGAAAATCTCTTTTTTTTCATCTGTATCGACTGAAATAGGTCAGATCAGATCAGAAAGATTCTGACAAATTTTTTCACTACAGGAGGCCTTATCTTGTTCAAATAAAATTTTAGTGGCCCAATAGGTACCAATAATTATAATTTCGTTATAAATGAATTCAGAAAATTCCAATTCCTTTTGTAAGATATCTCATTTCTCAGTTTATCGATGAAATTACTATGATTAAATGATGACATACGAAACATTTTAATATGATCAAGGCATCCTGTGCTGGAAACTTCATAATTTGATTTTTTCTTCATATCGAAAGGAAAATTTGGCAGCACTGTCGTTTGAAATTTGAATAATAGAATTTGAAAAAGATCCAACATACAGGATGTTCCGTTAGAAAAATTGAATCCGTTAGTCGGCTATTTTGTTTTCCTACGTGTCAATCTGATATTGTGTCTCATACATATCTACCCATTCAAATCGGTTGATAAGTGAAGGAGCTGAAGGCACGGCTCTAATCTCATCATCACCCGGTATACGGAGGATGGCGAACAGAAAAATGACAAAAATTATCTCGGATTTCGCTAAAATTTCACAGGTGTGTTTCTGCATCATAGACCAGCATTACATTTTATCTTCCTCGCGAAAGCAGTTTCGCTGAACTTTGCTGAGTATGTATGACTAATGACTCTGCAACTTAACCTCAGAGTACATAATAATGATCTGGGAAAATGCCATTTCGACATTCATTATTCAAAATTAATTTTGAAGGTTCTAAGACGCCCTCATACTTTCTCATTAGCGTTTTGATGGTTGTATAAAAACTCAAGCCACGAGTTGAATATTAGATTGCTTCATTCACGACGCGACGTGGAAAATCCTCTGTCGTATCTGGGAAATGGAAAAATTAATTTTATTTATATTCTTGTGCTGTTTACGTAGAAGAGCCTTCCTACACAGAAATGGAGAAAACAAAGTGATATTGATAACCCAAAAACTGTGCTCGTTGAGAGTGAGTGGTTTTCAGAACTTTTCCGACGATACTATTCTATTTTAGTGTAGTAGTTATGAAAGAAAGAAACCAAAGAAATCGTATCCGATTCATGGAAATTCTTTGTAGGAATGAATTTTTATCATCTTCTGGTTCCCATAAAGATAAAAATCCTGTTTCGTAGATGGAAAATTATGAGAACGAGAGGAAAATGGATGCCTCTTTCATTTATGAATGGATACATGTTTTCGAAACTTTGCCGTTCTTTGAGAGAACACGCCCTGAAAAAAAGAGATAAAGTAAGAGTGGAAGGGTTTGAGGACTGAACTCGGTAGACAAATCTCGATGAAACTGTTTGGGCTAGAATGAATGATGATATCGCAGAAGAGCATCAGTCATGAAAATTTCTATGGAATAGAGACCACAAACTTTTCTGTGGTGTTCCGTTCCAGAGAGGTATGCGGTTTTGTAAGCAAGATATCACCGACGAGATGAATTGCTTTTTTCTTATAGATCGATAAGCTTTATTGTCAATAAATAAACTTGAAGAAAACTTTTTAGAGAAAAGCTTTTATTTAAATGCACGGAAAAGAAGAAAATAAATTTTAAAGTGAATAATACACCATGAAATTTTAAATGATATAAAAGCAATAAGTATCTATGTATTCCTTAAAAGTTTTTTTCAAGTTTATTCATTTATTTATTTTTTTAGTTTTCTTTGGATATGTTTCTTGTCTGTTCATTTCAATTGATTTGTCATTGTTGCACGGTCCCTTGCCTGTTAATTTACCATTCCATACCATCTTTTTTATATTGTATTTTTAAACGAGGAATGAATAAATATTATTATAATTATTATATTGGAAATTTTTCCGAATTTCTACGCGTTTTCTATATAGCTTTCGAGGGGAGGAAAGGAGAACATTGTTTTGAAACCGTATCATTCAATGGTCAGATAATTTTCTCCATTTTTACGGAATTTTACGATTTTATTTCGCGAGTTTTCCTAATTTTTTCGTGACAGGAAAGGAGGGCGAGCCCCCATATCGATATTTTTCATATCCGAAACTGAAACATTTTCCAAATTCCTTTGCATTCTCTATCTAGCTTTCGAGGGAAGACAAGCGGTGTGAATTTTTTTTAAACCATAATATTCGACGGTCAGATAATTTTCACTATTTTTACGGATTTTGATCTCGCGAGTTTTCCAACTTTTTTCGAGATAAGGGGGGGGCATGACCCCCCTATCTATTTATTTTTGCTGTAATATTTGACTTTCAAATCCGTCAAGAAAACTTCCGAAACCGTACGCGTTTCCTATCTAGCTTTCGGGGGGCAGGGGGGACAATTTCTTCGACCTTAATGTATTGTCATAGGAACTGAACCAATATGTAGAATTTCAATTCTATAGGATAAGAGGAAGTGGTTCTAATTCAGCTTGCAAAAGTGCAAAAGTGACTAAATTTGTTTTAAAATATTCAGAGTCAGCTTATTTGCATGACACCAAATTTTAATTTTTTGAATATCTGTAGAAATTTACTGGACCAGGGCAGTACGATCTTCATTGTGCCAAAGAACAGTGGTATCGTCAGCATATAATGTTAGCTGTCCAGGAATATCGATGCTAGATATATCGTTAGTTTAAAATAAAATCAAAAGTGGACCTAGGACAGACCCCTGAGGTACTCCACTCAAAATCATTCCTACCTCAGAAGAAATAACTGTGGCGAAGACAACATTCGTTTTCTCATGACAATAGTCCGTCCCCACGTCTTAGTTGAACAAATGACAGAAGCCAACGCCCTCTTGTCTTCGCGATAATTGGTTGGGGTCCATCCACACGTTTGCCTTCGACAGAGACAAAGCCAAGGTGAAAAGTGAGGTATATGACTATTTTGAATGAACGTATGGTGCTGTTTTTCTAACTCCTTCACCAAAAGTTCAATTGAGGCATCCACCAAATCTTCAAAAAAATCCATCAGTTTTTATGTAGCCAGGGCAAACTATGCTCATTTTTCATGGTCAAGAATATATGAAAATAAAAAATAATTTGAAAAATCTGACAGTCTTCTGAATCCGGGACACTTTCAAAGGGTTGATGTCAAAATTTAAATGAAATGCATTAATCAATAAAAATGTTATAAGGGAATAAAATTTGAAATGGTAAACTAACTGGAAACAAACTCAAGCAAATCTTTTCAAATAGGCACATATTTGGAAAAAAAATATTTTGCTGACCTTTGACATTTTTTCATCACAATCATTGGTATTCCCCAAAATAATTCATGTTTAACACAAAAACTTGTGTAATAATGTAATGAACTACCGGTAACGTTAGAATCCTTCGAAATTTCTATTAGAAAGGACCAAAAACATTGGAAAATGGCTTTCAGTCAATTTTGATAATTTTTCGGGATATTGTAGTACAAGTCATTAGAAGTTACACATACAAGTTCGAATTTGTTTCTATGTTCAATTTCGGAGATACAAATTTTCTTAAATCATAAAAATTGCTGATTTACCAAAACATAGTGAGGTTTACTTATCCAAAACTATTAATTTCTGGATGATTAGTAACAAAATAATAGCATTGCTGATTTGAAGAAAGTCAAATGACATGTCAGCCAATCGGTCGTTGAAATGGAAGAAGCCACCTGTTATACAGGGTGGGTCGAAAATAGTGATAATTTAGCATATTTATCATCGGTCCGATTAGTAAGACTGAGCATTTTTCATTAGGAAAATCTCTATTGGGATTTTTACCTTACGATGAAAAGATTTCCTCTAAAATTTTCGACATTTTTACAACACAGTAATTTTTTTAATACTACATGTTTTTAACAATAGCCACACAATCCAGCCTTTTTGAGATAATGAATCCAAAACTGATAGCAATGGCCTAATATGATTAGCTTCAAAAATTTACATTTTATACTGGGGGCGTTTACAAATATCAGTTGAAATAGGTTTTGTACGTAATATATATGTTTGTTAACTATTTTAGAATGGATCTGCCAATTCAAATTATATTTTCCAGTTATAAATCAAAGTGAATAACCATATACTCGGGTAAGTTTAATTAATTTCCTATTTCTGGTTTTTGAAATACAAATCGGAATTGATATTATATAGAAGATATTATCCTATCGGAAACAGTAGTTCATTAGCTGTTAATTTTGTGTTATTCATCTTTTTTATTTATTTTTTTCACAAATACAAACAGGACGAACCCAAAAACAGTATTCGCATGTATACTGAATAGGTTAAGATATTATAAAAAATACAGTAGAAAAATTGTATATGAAATATAGAACATATTATCAATTAGAGGATAGAACAGTGTTTCTTAAGTCTATTCACGAAGGTAGTTTAGAGTCAGGAAAAATATCAATGTCTAGTATGTTTGAGATGAAGTTATAACTTTTCAAGCATCGATGTGAAGGGGAGTTTAAATAGTCATTCGTGTTTGGTATGGATGTTTGGAACAAATTGAAGTTTCTAGTGGAATATTGTGAAAGATTGTATTGAATCAAGTTATTCATTGCCGGGGAATGAATTATACTATTCATCGTGGTGAAAGAAATGTCGGCTACAGCTCTTCTGTCAGCAAGACTAATCAAATTGAGCTTTCGAATTACGAAGTGATTTCGTGACATGTTTCCGAAATATTTTTTATTGATATAGTAAATGAATTTGTTTTGGATGCTTTCAATTTGTTTCATGTATATTATATAGTGAGGGTTCCAAATTGTTGAGGCGAATCCTAGCAGACTATTTATGTATGACATATAAAGAGTACGCAAGGTATTATAATCTTTGCAAGGATAGGATAGGTTGTTCTTAAAATAAAATCTGGCATTTTGTTCGCGTTCTTAAAGATGTAGGAAATATGTTTATGCGGAAACGGTTCATTATTACTATTTATTGATATTCATGGAATCGTTACGAGGTGCAGAGTACGATTTATATGGATCTGGACACCAAAGTTTCATCAAGAAATTAGATTGGATGATATCTTCTATAGAATATCAATTTTAATCAATGACAAAATTTTGAAAAATAGGATTCAAATTTGCTGATCCATTCAAGAATAATTATCAAACATATTACGTACAGAACCGATTTCAACTAATATTTGTGAACGCCCCCTGTATAAAATGCGATCATAACTTTTTGAAGCTAATCATATCAAGCAATTACTGTAAGTCTTCCTCAAGTTTTGGTTTCAAAGTGGATTTAATCATAAAGGCTGTTTAGTGTGGAAATTGTCAAAAATATGTAGTATAAAATCTTATTGTCATAAAAAAACAATCCCAAAAGGCATAATCCTAATGAAAAATGCTCAGTCTGACTGATGGGACCAATGATGAAGATTGACAAAATATGCTAAATTGTCGCTATTCTGTACCCACCCTGCATGATAGGTGGCTTCTTCTATTTCAACGATCGACTTACTGACATGTGATTTGACTTTCTTTTTTAAAACCAGCAATGCTTTTATTTTGTTACAGCTCATCTAAAAAGTAATACTTTTGGATAACTGAATCTAACTGTGTTTTGGTAAAATAGCAATTTTTATGATTTTCAAAAATTCATATCTCCGAAACTTGACATAGAAACTAATTTGAACATCTATGTACCTTCTAGTGACTTGTACTACAATCCCAGAAAATGATCAAATTGGCTGATAGCCATTTTTCCATGTTTTGCTGTGGGGTCCTTTTTAATAATTGTTGAACGAGATAGCATATCTCGGGCGAAATATCAATGGATGAATATTTTTCAAGAGAATCTCATTTTCTCTCCCACTGTGTTTTCAATACTTGAATCAATAAACTACCAGAGATTTCAATCGATGAATAGCTTTTGTTAGTTAACTGGATCCCGCACAGACTGAAAACAACTCAAAGGTCCCTTGTTGACCAGTGATCTCTCTAACGATGCAGCACAATTACTGAAAATTCTGAGAACTTCTAAAGAAGTAGAAACAAAAAAATGCAGCATGCACTTTTGTTAATTAAAAACTTTTGTTTCAGGATTCAGCGATGTGCAGGCCAACTTCAACTGATGAGATAGGGTGATACTCAAAACTTTTTAATGAAATCACTGTTCTTGCTCTAACGAGTTTATATTTTCACGGTTTGATCGCATTTTTAATTGAAGCAGTTAATGAGACTAGCGCTGATTAATAGTGCGAATATCGAGTGAAATAATTCAACGCCAATTATACTGATTATAATATAATGATAATAATAAGCTCAGATCCGACCTATCCTGGGAGACTTTTCCCATATATGGAAAGCAGCTCCTATACACACACTGAAACTTTCAGATTCTATGCAAAAAATAGCTTTTTGGCTCGTCGGTAATGCTGCGCTTACAAACCTACTCTTTTATCTGGAACACCGCAGAATGGTTGTTGATCTGTCTCTGTTTTGAAGATATTTTCATGGGCAACGATCCTTCTAACTCAGTCTTCACATCCCCTTGTCGTTACTTTGGAGACATGCCGAACATCACTTTCCCACGGATCGTTCTCCCAACGAATGGCAAAGCTTTGGAATCTGCTGCTTCGGGAAGTGTTCCCTGTGGCATACAGCATCCAGAAATTCAACAAGAACAGATGAATTACCAATTCATTGTTCCTCCAACCTCTTCACCTCCTGAATCATTTCTGATGATATGTTAGACTGGGGTGGGTGGTTCAATGAAAATATCCTCCACGTCATCGTGAATGCGATTTCTTGAACTTCTTCTAAAGTTAAACCTCTGAAAAACCAAACCAACATTTTTGACCCCATCATAACCTATCGTTACCAAGTGTCAATGTTAAAAAAATACGCCCGCTGAAAAAAAATTTGGAAGTTATGATTCAATAACTCAATAACTTGGATAAAATATTTTATATTTTTCCATTTCCATGCACCAACTTATGATGTTCCATAACTGAAGAGATATGAAATATACCTACTCAAATGATAGATCCATCATACAACTCGTGACAAATGTTCTATGTTAAACCTCACAATTGTAAGAACAATGAATATTCATAAAATGTATCTGAGTGACACACTTGGTTTTTGTTAGAAAAATACGCGAAAACAGATTTATGATGAATAGCTGTGTCCTATTCTCATGTTACCTTATGGAAGCGCCAGGATTTTTAGTGTTACATTCAAATTCAAAGTCGGAATCTATTGCAAAAGATATTCTTCATAGAAAATAGTCTATTTCTTCAACTTGTTGGATGCTTCGTGGGAATTCATAATGGAAAGCAGTATGAGGAATATAACTTTTGTCTAATTTCCACTGAGACTTTCTTCAAGAACTTCTATCAGAAATATCAATATTTCTGAATGACTGAATCAGAAAAATCATTAGCATGCGATTGACACTTGATTGAATCGGATGTTCTCCAGCCACAGAACAATTTTCAGTCAAAGCCAGTGTATGTACTAATTGCTCCGATGGAAAACATGCCAAGTCAATCGGAAAAAGTGGAAATATAATTTCCCGCCGCTAACATCACGAACGAGCGAAACTCATCAAGGTTGAACATTTTTCGAAGTAATTAAAATGTTCATGTCAATTAGGAAAAAGTTGATCGAACGGTGGGATTGGTACTTCAGACTCTACAAGGATCAGTTTTGTAAAATTGACGACAGATATAATCCTGCGAAAACGAATTGCTGTACTGAAACATGTACGGTGTGAACCATTTAAAATTGAAGCACCCTTTTGAAGCACATATTTTTCGTACGATTCGACTTTTATTTTTCTTCATCAGGTTAACATTTAGTAAGTTCACTAGTACACCAGATGCCATGAATGAGTTTTCATTTTCAGTGCTATTCTTATTTTTCAGTGACAAAACACCCTGTTTATCTGTTTTCGTGCCTTTTCTACAATTAAATCCTCCTTCGCGTCAGATCGGATAGTTTTTGTAATTTTTTTATGAAAGTTTTCCTTTGTCGTTGAGCACAATTTCTTCCTCAACCCACCCTTCGTTAGAATTTGCTTTCAGTCTTTGTAATTATTGAATAAAACATAACTTCACCCGAGCCATTTGTTGGAAATTCTTTTTTTCCTTTCCATAAAACCTGTGAAAAACTTATTCCTTTCATTTCGCCGGAATTTCGTTCAGACAAAAATTGAATGGAACTGAATATCTAAGTAGTCGGCCCCGATTCGAAAATAGGCCGCTCATCTGCAAGACACCCACGCTTTATGAAATATAGTCTTTCGTCCACCGTTCGTCAAGCTAACTGCCTCCATTAAAATAGAAACATTACCTTTTCGTGGAAACACGGTGTTTTTGTGACCCAAATCTTGTTCAGCGACGACTCAAACCAATAAATGTCTCTCAGATTGCTGCAGGTGATGTCTCGTAAATACACAAAACGATTATGAGTTTAATTTATATTCTAATAAATGAAAAAGTTGTATTTCTTGTACATTCAATACATTTGCTTTCGGTTATCAGTACGATGTAAAAAGAGTACAAAATTTATATTAATGAATTCGGTTTTGTCCACTTCTCTAATAATTTATGAACACTTTCTTATATTGTCCCATACTGCCATCGATATATATATATATATATATGTAATGACTTTTAGGTTGAGTATGGATGAGCCTATCTGATGTCAAACGCTCATTTGTCAATTCAGTTGTCCAAATAAAATATGAAGGAAAATATGACCACATACCATCGTAACTACGCCACTGGTTTACGAAAATTGAAAATTATAACTTCAAATTATCACGTTGATAAACCTTGATTAGTGCACCAAGTTTGAATTTTTTTGCTCCAGGAGTTTTAGAGAAAAAATAGAGAAAAAAAAAATAAATCTTAATTTTTTTCGCACTTTTGACACCCTGTATCTCAGAGGGGATGCATTCTAGGACATACCTTGATAGAAACTTTTCATCTCAAAATAAGGCAATGAATCTGTAGTCGGAGTTTGTCGGTCTTATTCTGACTCACCCTGTATATATATATATATATATATTTATATATATATATATATATATATATATATATATATATATATATATATTTATATATATAGTAGAAGGATAGTCTTTGCTGACTAGTTAGGATACGAAACAGGAAATTTTTTGGGTATAGCAGCAAGCAAAACGTGTACTCTTTTAACACTATATTTCCGATATTTCAACAGTGAATACTGTCATCTTCAGGGAAGCTAAAAGTAACAAGCAAAATTGTACGATTAATGGGAAGAAAACTAAGAAGAAGAACCACTTACTGTGTTGATGAGAATGATTGCTATGGACGTAATATTTAAAATTATAAACAACATGTCATGTAAGTCACATGTGACAAAGATGAACAAAACACATTAAAATACGCCAAACAATAAAAATATTAAGTCATTGTTATAAAATTTTGTTTAAACATTTATTTGAATTATCTCCACACGTGGAGAGATTCAAATGTAATGTAAGAAATTTGGTTAGGATTATTAGACAACAGACAGTTGACATTATTGACATTAGATGTCAGACACTTTTGAAGTGTGACACGAAACCACGAATTGGCCGCTGCTAGTGGATGAAATTAACCAATTGTCTCAACTCAAAAGAGATGAAGTGTTCCCTAAGGGAGAATTATTTAAGTTATGTGTAATATTATTGTCGTTACTTAAGTGAAATTTACTCACATTTACTCCTCATATATATATATATATATATATATATATATATATATATATATATATATATATATATATATATATATATATATATATATGAAAACTGGAAGTTCGGGTTGAACCGCGCCTAGAATTTATTGATACTCGACGTTTCGGCTCCGATTTTGGAGCCATTTTCAAGAAAAAGAAATAAGGATAAATTGATCGAAAGGGGGGGGGGGGTGAGGGTAGATTCTACACTGAGGTCTCAATCTGCCTACTCCTCAGGTATCATCAGGATTTTGTGACTTGACGCCGGGGTCTCAATCTGCCTACTCCGTCGAGAGAACTGAATATTTGTCGGTTGTGCAGCTGTATTTATACTAGTCAAGGCGGCCGTGACTAGTATAAATACAGCTGCTCATTACTGCGACTTTTTTCAAGAAAGAAACTAGTAGAAACCGCAAATAAAACTAAAAAAAAAATTATTAAAATTGTTATTTCCGTCAACCGAATGCACCCCTACACGCAACCCTCGGAAGTCTTCAAGAGACTTGTGTGAGCTAGGGAAGACGCAGCCCTTACCTTTTAACGTGTGATGCCATGCACGAGACCGGTGAATCGGTGGATCGAACCCACGACCCCACGCTTGCGAGGCGTATGCTTTTACCAGCCGACCACCACGGCCAGTTATATTTGGGATATGTTGACGATACGTGTATAATTTGGGAATGTGTACCAAAAGAATTCAATGATTTTTTCAACCATATCAATTAAATACATCAGAATATCCAATTCACCATGGGAATCAAAAATTGATAGTGATGCTGTTATCTGAGACGGAATAACCTAGAGTAGAAAGTACTGAACCTAGTTGAAGTTGGTTAGTTTGGTAGTAATATGTTTCTGAAATGTGTTTTTGAACCACCAAGTGTGAAGTGTAGATGTTGTAAAGCTGCTGTAGTCCTAAGCTGCTGAAGGCAGTTTTCCAATAAGTGTATAACTCATTTAGGAACTCAAAAACGATTCAATATTGTTATCCTTGTTGAACTGAACTCACAATATATTTGAACTGTCTAGTTTTCAAATGGAGGCACTGCCTAATGCAAAGCCAGTTCAATTATTCAAATGATTCAATTTCACCATCCAGTCAAAGCTTTGTTTAGGTATTCCAGGTGAAATTAACATTCAGACCCCACTCATTGGGGGCACTTAAAATCTCTACGTTGATGTGTTCTCTGAGAGGGTTGCTTCCCTCTATTTCGTATTCACTGCCATTATGCTCACAAAATCACTAGATTATGACCGGCAATTCCAAGATTAGGTCATTTTATCTTCGTAACGTATTTTCGCTCTACAGATCGCGTTTGTCTGTGTTGGAGTACTGCATCTGAATTAGGAGATTTACAGTGTTTTATTATGCCTTTGCTATTTCATGGTTGAATTTCGTCATATTATTTCTCTTTTCCTACGATCTCATGGGAAAGTAACGTATATCGCCCTGTATAGTCTTTCTCGGAAAGTGGAAAGTGGGTCTTATCCATACGCGAGCGGAAAGTACTTTCCGCGTGTCAAGCTGCTCAATACATAATTTGTAGTAAGATTGATCTACGTGATATTTACATTAGTAGCACATAAAAATTATTTTCGAAAAGTGTACACTTTTTTATTTTCTTAAAAAAAAATGTTACCCTGCTTGGAATCTATCCCGCGTGCTACTGGTTGGAACGTCAACGCTTTACCAACTGAGCTATTTATTCCTATATATTTTAATTTTGCCGTACATCTTATAAGAGAATATTTCTCATCTGTAATTATTACTAAAAGTGAAGGATGCCTAATTATGATTTTGATCTTGTAGGTATTACGCCATAAAGAAGATACTTTGTCTTTGAAAATAGTCATTCAAAATATATGAAGCTAGTACCCAAATCAACTCAAATCGAAATATGCTTAACTGTAGAAAAAAAATTACATTTATTGACAAAGCCAGTATATAATATAAAGAAAAAATTTGTAAATAACAAGGAAAAAAAATACAGAATTAAACAAATCGCCGTAAATAATGGATATGAAACATCAATTATAGATAGACTGCTTAAACAAAAACAAAACAAGAAAACTCTAAATTTAATATACCCGCATATCAAAGTAAAAACCGATCAACGTTTTGCATGTCTAACATATCTTGGTCAGCATACGAACAAAATATCCCGTTTCCTTCAGAAACGGAATATAAATGTTGCATAAAAACCAACAATAACTTATATTCCTTTATTAACAACGCAAAGTCTGTACGGGATAAATTCAAGAAGTCGGGCGTTTACAAACTTGAGTGTGAGGATTGCAATGCATTATATATAGGCCAGACAGGCCGTAGTTTTAATCAAAGATTCGGTGAGCATTTGAGAAGTTACAGATTAAATAAACAGGACTCAAACTATGCCAACCACCTTATTGACAATAACCACACAAAACCCTGAAATTTTGCATATTCAACCTAAAGGTCAAAAATTAAACATATTAGAATCCATAGAAATCAAGAAACATTTACGTAACAATAGCAATTTAGTTCTCAATGATCAAATTGACCTGTACAATTCACCTATAATTAATTATCTCACTAGTAACTACTCAAATGCTCCCTAATCCAAGCTATATGTCATTAGGAAATTTCATACCTGCAATTGTCATTAGTGAAATTTCATGCATGTTATTTTAATATTTAAGAAGGTGATTTTGACGTTTCTTTAGTTGATAACTCGCTCAGATGATGACACCGTGTGTCGAAACAATTGTAAGCACGTTACAAGTATATATTTTTTGTGTAAATTGGAAGATTTTATTTCCTCTTTATTTATCATTTATAATTGACGAGTATACCAGAGTGAGCTCGAGTTCTGCCAGCTGCATAGACAACATATTAACAAACTTAAATAAAACCAGCTACTCAGTGGACCTAGTTGATCCTGGACTCTCAGACCATCGAGCTCAAAAAATTTTAGTAAATATTCCACACAATGCTCCTCCAGCAAAAACAATAAGAAGGAAAATTACCGAAGTTGGCCTTGATAAAATGAACCAGTCACTCTTGGACCTGGATTGGACCATTTTTAAAATGAATCAAAATAACCAGGAATCTTGCAATTTACTGTCAAATTATCTAGTGGACAAGCTAAAATCTATGGTGGTTAAATTTTTCCCCGAAAAAAAATCAACTAATAATTACAGACCTCCTGTAAATTTTTTTAACGACAACTTAAGGTCCATGAGAGACACTTTACTATCCATAAAAGTAATATGTGATGTGACAAAAAATCCACAAGATAGAGATGCATTTAATATCTTCAAATCCCGATACAATAAGGCATTGACCTCATCAAAAAAAAGATCCTACGACACATTTATACTAAATTCTTCAAACCAAGCTAAGGACTCATGGAGGTTAGTGAATCACGAAAGAAACAATGAAATGAAGAAATCTAGAAAAACTAAATTAAGTCCTGACGATTTCAATGAGTATTTCACTCATGTTGCAGAAGAAATAATACTAACATTACCTGACACAAGTCAATCGTCTAGCGATTTTTTAAATGACCTTCCCAAAACAAAAAACTCACTCTTCTTAGGTCCAGTAAGCCAAGAAGAGGTAAAGGCTGCAATAAATACGTTAAAAAACTCAAACTGCGTTGATATACACTATCTAAATAGTAAAATCATAAAGGGGACAGCGTCTCTGCTGATTGAACCCCTAGTTACTCTGATCAATCTATGTTTCCTCCATGGAATCTTCCCTGACAATCTAAAAATCACAAAGGTACTACCAATATATAAGAAAGGAGACCCCGATCTGGCCACAAACTTCAGACCCATCTCCATAATCCCGATAATCGGCAAGATATTTGAAATAATCCTAAAGGAACGATTGATGCTCTTTTTTAATAAACATAAAACTCTTAATAAAGGACAGTTTGGTTTTCGGCCAAACTGCTCCACGATTCAGGCTGTAAGCTGTGTTGTTGCGAAAATAGTCGAGGGCCTTGAGAATGGAGAATACACTGAAATAACCTTGTGTGACCTATCCAAGGCGTTCGACTGCGTATCGCATGATAAATTACTCGATAAATTAAACTTCTATGGTGTTCGGGGGGTACCTCTGAAACTGATAAAATCCTATCTTGATAACAGAATTCAATGTATAGCCATCGAAAACAATTTCTCTGATTTCCAGAACATAAACCACGGAGTCCCGCAGGGAAGTGTGCTGGGACCACTATTATTTATTATCTATCTCAACGACATTTTCCATTACTTAGCCCCATCTGGGTGTATCTGCTTCGCTGACGACACAACACTAGTTGAAACTCATTCTAACCCTATCACACTACACAATCTTACTGAGCAAGCAAAAAATAAAGTATATACCTGGTTCAGCGCAAATAACCTCAAACTAAATCAAGAAAAAACCCAAAATAATTTCTTCTCTACAAATAACAACTTAACCACTAATAATACAGTCAATATGCTTGGTATCGTATTAGACGACAGGCTAAAATGGTCGGCCCACATTGACCAATTATGCAGAAAACTCTCCACACAACTATTTCTATTGAGACAACTAAAAAAAATATTGAGTATTCCAATATTACTATCATCCTACCACTCTCTCTTTCATTCCCACCTCAACTATGGTACCATTTTATGGGGTAACGCTGCACACGCTATTAGAGTATTTAGGCTCCAAAAGAAGGCCCTAAGAATCATAGATGGTGCAACCTACCATGCGCACTGTCAGCCGCTATTCAAGAAATATCGAATTTTACCAATCCCTTGTATTTTTATCTATCAGTCTTTACTGCAGACCTTTTCTAATATAGATCTTTTTTCAAAAAATGGTGATGTCCACAACCATGCTACAAGAGCAGCAAGTAAACTCAGAACTCCTAAATTCCGACTGTGTGTCACGGAGCAAAATTCTCCAAATGTCAGATTTTTTAATATTTTACCACCTGCTATAAAATCACTAAATTTTATTCAATTTAAAAAATGGGTAAAAAATCACTTACTGTCACAATGCTTTTACTCATTTGAGGAATACCTCTCATTCAACCATGAACTCATGATGCTCACCCCAAATTCCTAATCATTTATATACCACATTCGTTTATATGTAGGCATATATAATTTTACATTTTTGTACATGCCTATGTAATTTTAATCCGGTTGGTTATGTAAATTTTAATACGTTTGTTTTTGTCATTTGGAACTGTTTTGTTTTCAACCTATACTATGTAGGTATATGTAACTTTTATTATTGACATGTATACGTAATTTAATTCGATTTTAATCTCAATGTTCTAGCTGATCTGTAGTTTTAGCGCATGTTAGCATCTAACTTCTATGTCTTGACTTGCTACAAACATATAACTTATGTAAAGTGGTTAAATAAAATCTATCTATCTATCTATCTATCTATCTATCTAAAATCTATCTATCTATCTATCATTCATGATGAATTTACACATATTAAATGCCACCACGATAGAACACGAAAAAAAATACAATCACAAAGACTTCAAAATAAATTAGTGATAGGTACACTATTAAATTTCTATATAAGCTTATCCCTAGTTACACAATTTGAAACAAATTAAAATAAAATAAATAATGAATTTGTACACAAGTCAATCAAATAAGATTTGAAAAATTGTGAAAGAAAAAAAAGAGAACTATTCAAGTAAAGCTACCATTTATCATCGTAATATTCTTACACGTTGATAAGCTTTCTTTAATAATATTTTCTTTACGTTTTTTCGGAAGCTTTTTAGGAAAGTGATGTTTCATAGACTAGTTGGCAGATGATAATACATTTTTTACTCTTTTATTAAGAAGGATTTTGGGATGGGCAAGGAAATACAACCTCCATTTTTTGTTTCATATTCTCTTACTTCACTTGTTAGTACAGAACTAACTTTTTTGTAAATGAACTCGTACTTTCAGAGTATTAAATAGATTTTTATTATTTGAAAATTACATTCAAAAACTTCCTGTTCTGTCTATTTTTTTGTGTATATAAAACCTTGGAAACAAACTAAAAACTTAACTACCTGATATCTTACAGAAGGATACAAATCAATGTTACAAAAGCTTCGACAACATTCTCCCCCCTTGTATTGAAAAAAGTAAACTTCAGCCCCCACTACAAATATCGAGTAAACACAACTTCACAACTGGTCTTCGGTAGGTTCCGGCTTGCGTCTTGACATCAACATTCCTCACGAAAATAACGATGTCACCAGTCTTGACATTCCGGGGATCTTTGGTGAACCACTTGGTTCTTCTGGTAAGTGTTGGCAAGTATTCTCGGAGCCACCTTTTCCAAAAACAATCTGCATAATATTGGGCCACTCTCTTGACATTCCGGGGATCTTTGATCATTTTCTGAAAATTTACCGGGTGGCAGAAATGGACTGGATGAACCGATTAGGAAGTGGTTCGGAGTCAGTGCCTCGTCATCATCAGCATCATTAGCTTTAGTTTTGAGACTACATACTTTCTTTCCCCATTCCAGTTTCAAACTTGGTGTTAATTTTGCTACTAACTCTGCTAAAAGTTGAGGATTCAGTAGATATGCCTGACAATCTAAACTTGACAGTGTCATTGTCAAATTTTGAATTATGTTTGATAGATCTAAAATGTTTTCAAGTTTGTCTTCTTTCAAATAAGGAAACGTTCTTACTGTTGCTAGTAAATCTTGAATAATGTATTCCGGTTTGCCAAATCGTTTCTCCAGGATGTCCACAATTTTTTCCACATCACAGGTGAAGTTCAATAAATCCTGAACAGAATCCCTTGCCTTTCCCTTGAGACTCCTTTGAAGCCGTGCCAAATTTTCGGAATTACTAAAGCCACATACCTGAGAAGTTTCTTGGAATTGTGTTATGAAATGCAACCAATCCTTTGGATCTCCATTGAAATTAGGTAACTCTTTTCTTAATGATTGACGTGCCATGAACTGTTCCAACTTACAATCTTTTTCGTGTGTAATTTTCTCCTTTGAAAACTCCGATTTTCGTTCAGCGACTGCTTCACCTGTTATTTGCGTTTTATTTTTGAAATTCGTATTATCCACCAACCTTAATGACTTGTGTTTGTCAGACCTAAAACTAACAGATACGGACTTATTAGACGTTGATGCGGAAGGCATATTGTTCACCCAGTTTTGGACATAATTATATGGATACTCATCATTGACTTCATCATGTTCCTCGAGAACCAGATGATTTGAGGAATTGTAGGTTTCCGTTGAACTGTGACTTTCTTCTTGGCTATCGTTTATTACTGCTTTTTTGAACTGCAACTCTTTCTCGACTAGCTTCTTCTCGATTTCCATTTCCTTCCTTGCGATTTCCATTTCCTTTCTAGCGATTTCTGCCAATTTCTGCTCTGCTTCCAACTCCGCCTGGAGTGCTCTACTTCTCCTTGAACTCGCAGTGGTATTTTTAGATACAGTGGTGTTCTTAGATTTGACTACTGATATTTGGACGTCGTTACGCTTGATTTCTGCTTGCTCTTCCCCATACCTAGACGGAGGTACACCTTTGTTTGGTCGATGACTTTTTCTGGCTTCTTCTTTGGACATATTTCCAACAACTGTTCGTTTTAGCGTGAAGGACCAATTTGTTAGTACAGAACTAACTTTTTTGTAAATGAACTCGTACTTTCAGAGTTTTAAATAGGTTTTTATTATTTGAAAATTACATTCAAAAACTTCTTGTTCTGTATTTTTTTGTGTATATAAAACATTGGAAACAAACTAAAAACTTAACTACCTGATATCTTACAGGAGGATACAAATCAATGTTACAAAAGCTTCGACAACATCACTAATATCACTTGTCGTACGTTGATCCATATTTTATATGAATGAGACACACAGTTTCTAAAATAAATGAACAAGAAACTGTTAATATTTTCAGGACAATAAAAAGAGGTTTACAGTGATCACGGTACTGAGTTTAGCATAAATATCTAATTGCCGTGTTTTGTAAGACAAAAACAGATTGAAATAGTTGATCACTAGCTGCATAGTCCACAGAAGGCAAAATCATACCCTGGGACTCAACTGAGGAAAAGTAAACCATCTTAGCTGAGGTTCTCTTGAGACTATTTTGATGGCAAAGCTGCCAGAGGCTACCTTTCTACTCAGGGTAGTTACATGCTCAGTTAATTTCAACTTGTCTATAAATAGACCTAGAAACTTTGTTCGTGGTTTGTTCACTACAATCTGGATTTCCAAGTAAAAACTATCAAAATCGAACTTGAAAGTGACTATATTTGTTACAAGTTCAAACATAGGAAATTGGAGTCATACTATTGCTTAATTTTAACTAAATCGAGAGTAATTGTTTCCTTCAAGTGATTTACGTCTCTACCATGCCATAGAATAGTGGTGTCATTTGCAAAAAGCGTGAATTTTCCTTGTAGGGTAGGGATACCGGTTGTGGCCACTTTAACGTGGTTTCATGATATGATCGTATTCCAATATTTACCTATAATACAGGTCCAAGTAAGATAAGGTTTTCATATTCCCCCATTACATGCTGAATACTAACAAACAGGTTAGAAAAGAAAAAATGTTCTAACGTAGATTAAAATAAACTCAACGGAGTAGATTTTCCTGGTTTTGGCCATGGAATGCCCTCGGATGGCCAGTACAGTTACTAGTTATGGCCATAGCCTGGATATACCGTTCGTTAGATATTAAAAAATGGTTACACCATGTATTTTATTAGAGAAAAGTAAAACAATAACAATGTATATTTCATAAAAAAAATTCTCTAAAAGAAACAAAAATAAAATAACATCAAATTAAAGGTATATTTCAATTTAGTCTTTGGTGAATCAGTCGACTTAGTAATTAGACATTTCAGGTACATGGTAGGCCCCACGAGATTTTTTTTCAATAATGGGTTGAATAGATTCTTGGATTTCCTCAAACTTGTAGACCAATTCGTCAACTTTTGAGGGCCACTTCCAATGAAATTGTCCACATTTCCACATTGTAGAAATTAAAAATGTATTGTCGTCCTTCACCTGAACAATTTTGCCTGGAGAATATTCAGTTCCGTATCTGACTATCACGTAAGAATTTTCTAGCAATTCAGATTTAACTGGTCCTGGTGATTCAGTCTCATCACATGTCATATCATCACCCTTGCTCTTCGTTTCAATATCTATTCTATTCTAAGTACGCTGTAGTCATACTTTCCTCTTCACCTGTTTTATTTTCTTCTTCACTCACTGCCTTTGATATGCTGTCATCTTCTATGGCTTGTCTTTTTCTTTTTTTTATTCGTATTTGAAACATCTTTCCTAGCTGTTCTTTTCTTACTAGCTACCATTGCTGACTTTTGTTGTCTTGCCTGTTTCCGCTCTTCTTTTTGCTTCAATAATTTGTAATTTGTAATATTTTCCTTATCACTATTCGAGGAAGTTTGGTAAACATGTTTACCTCTTTCAGCCAAAACGTAGCCTCCAGATGTGTTGAGATAGAAGGCGGTTTCGTCCATGTTCCAAATCCTCGCGGGTTCTTTAAGAATAGCAGCATCATCACCAAGTAATGTTGATGTTTCTTCGAACCACTTTCGAATTTTCTCCGGTGTGTAATATCGGCGCGGGCTTTGTTAATATATTCTGCCTGTTTAACTGACATTTCGGGGTGTCTTTTCAAAAACGACCGAAACCATTTGACACCTGGTAACTGATTCTTGAATGGTGTTACTTGATTAGTCTCTTGCAATATTCGTTGGACGGAATATAATAGACCATCCTTGTTGATAGGAAAACCCATTTTAGCCGAAGTCTTCAGCCAATCGCAGAGTGTACTTTCAATGTCGTTCCCCAAAACGCATGCAGGACCTACCTTCCCGGATGTTTCGGGAGCACTTCCATCTAATTTATGTCTTAGAGTTGTTCTTGGCACATTGAAAGTTTCGCTATCCTTCAGTACCGACATTCCAGATTTAACAGCTTCCAAGGCTCGCTTGACTGCATCAGGACTGTTTTTAAATAAGGTCCTACCGGTTTGACTTTTTCTTTTCTTTGGAGTTCTTTTTCCACCAGTCCTCTGCTTAGCCATTGAAATTGTTGAAATTGTTGAAATTGGTATTTCCGTCAACCGATTGCACCCCTACGCGCAACCCTCGGAAGTCTTCGAGAGACTTGTGTGAGCTAGGGAAGACGCAGCCCTTACCTTTTAACGTGTGATGCCATGCACGAGACCGATGACCATGCGAGGCTTTGAACCCTCGACCCTTCGCTCCAAAGGCGAACGCTCTACCCACACGGCCACCACGGCCCATTGTGCAGTATCTATAAGAAAATATCGACAATTAGACTTAATCTATCCAGAATTTAGACAGTTTGTATCTATATGTATCTTGGACCCTCACATGGCAGAAACAGCCAATAATTAGATGGCCAAAAATATATTCAATTTATTTCCCATGAAACATAGGTTCAGTTTATGAGAGGGAATTTTTTTTTTAAATTCCAATGAATAATTTTAGATGGCCATAACTGGAAAATAAATTACCATTTCTGGCCAGTGTATAATTTATAGGTGGCCATAACTGGAAAATAAGTATCCATTTCCGGCCAGCAGATGACCAGAAACGGATATTTTCAAGAAAATATGATCCCTTTGTGGCCACTATCAATTCAACAAACAACCGGTAATTAACCTAAAAAAGGTGGTTGGAAATAGCAATAGTAAGTAAACCTGAAGTGTAGTCAAAATCACTGATGGGCAAATAATATAATAGCTTAACTCACTTACCCTAGTTCCTTAACGTTTTAGGTCAAAGCACAGGTGTTTCGCGACTACGTACACATTGTCTTCCGGCCACAACTGGTATAACTATTTCACTTGATTCCTGTTGGTGGGAATCACAACATATTAAATTGAACAGGCAGAACTGTTCTAGGGTTGGTTGAGGTCTTATTGTAGCGGGGAATAGCAGGGAATGGCCACTACTGGTGTTGTGGCCAAAACCGGTATCTCTACCCTATGCGAAAGGTGGCTAGATTATTTATATATAAAGAAAATAAGAGAACTAAATCGAGAATTGGAAAAGAGTTTTCTTTTTCAGTATATTTTTAAACGTTTTGAGGTTCACATTTCCATAGAATGATAAATAACATTAAAAATTACCCGAGAATGGTTGATTTCATGTAAATATTTTATATGATTGAAATAATTCAGAACTCTTTGTTCAATGAGTTCAATATCTTGGAGGTAGCAAATGTATTTTGCAATGCAAAATAAAAATGTGCTATGTCAAGAAGACACCACCTTCACCTGAAATCAAATAGTGATAATCTCTGTTAATTTCGGAGACTTCTTACATGGAAGATTAAAGTGAAAGCTCCTATAGAATCCAGACATAACATAACTTCTCGTAGCACCCCTGTAACCTATTTCAGGACGAGAATGCAAAATACCCCAAACACCAGTATATTACATTACCGTCATATATAACCCGGGAAAAGTACCAAAGAAGTTCGACAGTTATGTGAACTTCGCTTTTAAGGCGCGATATATGACGATGTGATGCTGTTTAGGGGATCTTTCGCTTCCAGCCAAATGTGTTCCGAAGGTCTTCATTGGTGGACTCATAATTGCGAAAAACGAGTGGATTGACTCACTCAACATCTATTTGGGAAATGTGTCTGGCAACAACTATTTTGTCGATGTCAGAACATCATTTATTTATGTTTAGATCGATGTGACTTTCTGTCGGGATGGTATCTTGCTAGGAATTTTTCAATTCAGGATGAAGGACGTTCACGGGAGACTTACACGCGAAAAGCCATTGAAAATGGTCGTCTCTTTCGTTTCAAACATAATCCGGAAATTATTGATTAGGATACTTATCACAAACTTTAATTTTTCGATTGGCATTTTAATTTTTTTTGACTATCAGATGAATGTCGGACAAGAGGGATGGGATTTTCAGATATTAAACAAAGAAGAAGAATAACCTTTTGAATGTTGTGGTGTTATTTGTTGCTTCGGATGGTGCAGTTATTACAAACTTTAATTGTTAAATAACTGGTTTCTTGGGCGTTTATGATTGAATTAGCTGGTGTGGATTGGACTGGATTTAAAAAATTATGCTCAGTGGTCTGATTGTTTGAAGAGTTATTTTGACTGCAGTGGGAGTGTGGTGAGGCATCGGATACTTCGAAATTGTGAAATTTCTTTTCGTAAACTGAACGAGACTTATTGGGCAACAAATAATTCACAGATGTTTGAAGCAATTTTTCTCAACTCGAGTTTTCTTCATCAGTCATTTTAAAAAAGGTAATTTACTGATATTTGCATTCAAAATTTAGATAATTCATGTGAACAAATGAATTACCTGACAGCTTCTTTCGAATTTTAGATATTTTATCAATAGTACCTACCCGATATTTCTGATATTATTTATTAATATTAAATCCAATTTTTTCCAATAAAATACGGAACAGTTTTTTGAATAAGTAGAAATTTTGCAGTGTCCTGAGTTAAATCAGTTTTATAACGAGTGGAATAGACGTAGGTTCCTTTGAAGTCATCGAATAAGGTTGTATTGTCCCCGACAAATAGCACCGCGTCAAGTGCATATTGGCCATGCACTGCGGAAATATTTTTTTCAGCTAACAGATTTTCACAGTTTTCCAACTGTTTTTATATAAATATTATTCTCAGGCATCGCTTTGCATAATGAATATTTTGTTAGCTCTCCAAAATATTAGGCCATATTTTATTTTTGCACGCTAGACGCAGAGCAGCATCTTTATGCTTTTGTGATGCCTCAAAGATTAAGAATATTTTGCAATTTTCTGCTAATTCAGGTGAGATTTCCAGTCTAATCTGAAGTCGAGCTCCACTCCTATAAAATCCTTGAAGATTTACAAGTGGTGAGTAACATTTCATCATCTGTCACCGTACTTTACCAGCTATTACTCTATACTCATTTATTAAATGTCATCATCGGTATGGAATTCAATTTTGGGATTCTGCCAACCAGGCTCTATTGCACATTGCATCGAGCTCTGAGATTCATATTCAGAATAAAAATGAGAGAATCATGTAGAACAGTTTTTTCCGACAAGGTTTTGACGATATATGAAATTTTCATTCTAGAAACTGTGTGTTTGTTTCATAAATATAGGGAAAGGTTCACGAACGTCAGGGAATGACAAACTCGCAATGAAGAACAAATTTCTCTTCCCATTCCTATGTTATCTATTACGAGACAAACACTGATCCATGGAAGTGAACAAATTTACTACAACTTACCGAATCAGATACCAGTTATCAATGGTCTGAAACAATTCAAGAGATCTATTCTAAGCACCACTTAATGACAAATTGCTCATATGACTTAAATGATTACTTTCAAATCAATCAAGTTTCCTGAGATTAAACTGAGATCAGTTATCAAATTTCGAAATGTTATTTTGTGATAATCTTTGTATTATATCGATGTACATTGTGTTACTATCATAGAAATATATATTATATACTTACTCTAGAATGCTAATCCCCATCTCAAAAGTGTTGTAAAAAGTTCAGGCTAGCCCGCAATGCGCATTCGCGTCATTAGTGATTTTTGTAACAGGTCCGGTTTTAGTAAAATATTATATGGTACTTGTGAAGAATAACACACGTCAATTCTGAATCTCGGAGAACAAGGTTGGAAACCTCATTGTACTTATACCTGTTATTTGTATTTAGCCGATTTGAGTACATATTTTCACATATATATGATCTCAAATATTCAGCAAAGGCCATCAGAAAGTAGAGTACGGTTATTATTATTATTTACCGATCTGAAACCTCCCAAAATCGTCGGTGCGAATTTCAAGGAAGCACTGGATTGGAAACTAATTTGAAAGTACAAAAAACTATGAAAATTAATTTCAGCTAATATCATGAATAATTTCAACTCAAATTGGATTTATAAAATTGGATGCTTGGAAGCTCGAGGTTTATTTTCTAGAACGATTCATGTCAAAATACGAAACTGCATTTAATTCAAATCATTTGAAGAGATCAACATGCTATTTCTACGAGTATTTCTGGTTGTATTACCTTAGTGCAATTTCAACAAAAGTAAGACCAAAAGCATTTTCCTTACCATCAAAGAAAAGCACTTCCATATTTACATTAATTTTCTGATGCGATTCTGTATATGTTTAGTACTTTTTGTAGGAATCTAGAACTAATTATTTAAGCGGTGTGGTGTAGAAAGTTGTATCACTCGCCATGCATGCTTACGCAGACACAGTATTGGTACTGCACTAGGTTTCAAATTATTCTGTTATCGTTATCACATGAATCTTCATGAGGAAAATGTCTGCCACAAATTACAATTTTCTCACTCAAATGTTCTGCTGGGGTCTCTTCTTGAAAACAATAACCAATAATCATGCCTTTTTTGTCAAGCTAAAATAATATTTAAGCTATTTTGAGCAAAGCATATAGGTACATAAAAAATTCCATTATCTACCAAAAATGATTTATTTCAGGTATATTTCCTTTACACAACACTAAACATTTCATTGTTTATTTGTGGGAAGAAACGACTTTATAAGAAATTGTCTTCAGAGGAACAAGATTAATGCAAATTCACGAATGTGAAAGAATAACCGACGACAACAAACACCACACAAAACGACAAGAGACAATCTGAAATTCTAAAAACCGTCTCTGTCTCTGACAAGAGTGACAGATCTTAGTGACAAGTCTTCCTGTTGATGAAAAAGCACTAGTGCACGGTCATTATAATTACAGTAGCATAGGGTAAATTATTGTTTTAAATAAGATTCTTTCGCGCCTAAAATTCGGAGTAATCTATCTCTAAATGGTTCTTTTCGGTTTTAAAAGGTCCTAAATGCGCTTTCAAATGTCTCTCTTTCAGATGACATGTGTTTTATTGCCTGATAACAAGAACTCTGAATTGGAACACCAAATTATTTTCAAACTTGGCAACGATCTACCCAAACTACACTGATGACGAGCATGCGCACATCGTAAACGGGTCGCATGCGCGGCATGCTTTTCGCCGTGAAAATTGGCGGGATTAGCACTATATTGTAGAAGGTATTGACTTTGTCGACGAAATGATTTAATTTTTGACAACAAAGCTTACCATTATCATTATCATTTCCCTGACAAAAAGTATAATTTATTGGCCTTTCCACATTCTTTTCAACGAAACATTTTTTCCCGTTTTGTCTGATTTAAAAGCAACGCCACACAAACCTACTTTCGAAATAGCATTGTCCATCAAAACCCCAAAACATGTTTACCACTTCGGTGAAATATATACACTTTCCCACAACGACTCAAAAACCGCCTCTAACAAGAAGCTGAGGGATAATAAAAGAATCCTGTCCCCAAGTTTGATATAGAGATATAAACCTATTTAATCTGCCATAAAAATGATATATTAACTTCCCGATTTCTCGTAGTTGGCACCGGAAATAAAATGTAGTACAAATGTTTCACGGGGTTCTTTAGAGACCAATCGTTAAATTTTCTCCATCGGTATATACAGGATGATTCTTTCCTAACTCTGTTAAAGAATATAGAATGGAGCAGTATGGAAATGCTTCAGATATCTGTTTATCAAATTGAAATCCAATCCAGTTATCATTTGTTTATTCTATTGCCATCATTATAGTTTTTCAAAAATTCAAAGATGAATTATTCTTCTTTGAATTTTTTTTATCAAATATTCTTCTCTCGGTTTTAGCTATTTTATTTTTATTCGTATCTATTTGTCAGTCTTTAAGGAATAGTTACCTACATTTTTGAGATATGTTATAAAAATTCAAAAAATCTAGTTCTGACGTCTAATATTAAAAAACCAAACTGCTGTTTCGATATTGTCTTCTCTCGATTTTGACACATTATTGAAGTCATTGGAGGTTGCTCTACAATTATGACATTTCATTATGGGCATTTTTTTGTGTCCTGCATTGGAAACCTTACCATCCACCACATTCAGACAATATGTATTGACTATTCCACTCTTCTCAAGATATTCACGTAATCTGACCGATTACAAATCAAAGACAACTTGTATTATCGCGAAAACACCAGCTTTCTCTCAATTCTGATTGGTCTGTTAGCGTTGGTGATTTCAACGATGTAACCATAGATGACAAAGCAAAGTTTGACATTTTGACAGATCATAATTGTTGGCGAAAACGTCAAAATGAGTCGCATCGTAACTATATAGTAAATTATTGATAGTTATAATACATTTTTTGTGATTATAGTTGATTGATTATGGTTATGATGAATTGATTGTTCATGTTTATAATAATACTTTTAGTGCTTCGTGAAATAGTCTAATAAATTTTCACTAGTTATTGAATTTATCTCATAAGTCTGTCTGTTATTTCTGAACTCAACTGAATTGTATCGAGAAAACACCACGAGTCCGCAGAAATGAAATCGACAGACTTATCGCGAAAATTCAATCACTTGTGGTATTACTACTGAAAAGTTCCCTTGACCTGATATCTTTTTCGTTGTCTTTTTATTTTCGATTCTGATCCTCAATATTTTGTAGTTGTTCATTCTTAATATCTGTATTTTCTGAATTGGCCTACATTCTAAAATGGAAGAAGGCGCATTCAAAAATTTATACGTATACGTCTTAATGGCCTACAGTAGTATCGGAAAATGTTAACGGTTTTTCCAGGATATTTTCCAAATAGTGATAATCTCAAAATTACACCAAACCGTTTGAAACTAAATTCCGAAAAATGCAATGGGTACAGCTTGATTAGACGATAACGATCCTTCACGAAAATGATCGGAAAACTGGGAAAACTGAAGAAAACTGAAAATGAAAATTTTTATTTCGGAAAATACGAAATATTTCGGGAACGGTTGATATTGTTTCAATTCACCAAGACATTATTTTTGACCGGCTTCATAAAATCCATGAAATCAATAGATTGGGAAATATGTTTACAAAATGGCAAATCGAGATACTGATGAAACAAATGAAAATCTCAAAATTGATTCATCTTCACTGATCGTTTCAATCCATTTCGCTCTATCTCTTTTGAAAAGTTGAAGATAGTTCTCGAAAACGAAACAAGATATACAGTGTGTTTGAATGTTTTAGGCGATGTAGTAACTTGATTACTTATATTTCGGACGTCCATCGTCTTAATAGTTGAAAGATTTCTATATCTTCCAAATTTTCTCACAACGTTTCAATTGCTTGAATCCGCAATCGACTTCTGGTGAATAGTGACAAAATCAGATGCTAGGCGACCTTTTATAGGTCTATAATTAAAGTGTAATTACGCGCGGTCTTGTGACGCGCGTGGTTTCGCGCTTTTTCTCCCTCCAAACCGGTCCATGAGCGGTTTCCATACGTTTTTAATTCCCACGCTTGGTTGACTGATGGCACCATTGGCTTCTATGTAGGTGGTTTCCATAAATTTCCGTTTGAACCAATGTTCCTCTCTATGAAGAACACTAGCTTCATCCCAGAGAATTCGGTGGTGTTTTGTCCAGGCGTGGTCAGCAATTCCCGATTTTGATGTTTCCCCTCGTTGAGTCCACTTTTTGTGTTCGGCTATTCTTACTGATAATGGCCTCTTGGTCTCTCCGATATAGGAATCTCCACATTCACATGGGACTTTGTAAATACAGTTTTTACTGGATTCTGTTGTGTTCTCTGGTTTCGTCTTGGTGAGGAAGCTTCGTAAGGTACTGCCGGATTGAAAGCAACTCTTGATGTTGTATTTATTTCCGATCCTTCTGATTTTCTCGGAGATACCCCTGATATAGGAAAGTATGAGAACGGGGTTTTGTGGTCTTTCTTCGGTTGTCTTGGTCTTTTCGAGTTGTTTCCGAACTTCTCCTATGAGCTTCTCGGAGTATCCGTTTCGGCGTAGGTCCTTTTTGATGTGGTTAATTTCCGCCTCCAATGACTCCTAGTTGTTGCAAATAGACATTGCTCTCTCCACCAACGTTCTTACGATTCCCCTCTTTGTGGAGTTTGGGTGATCAGAGCCGTAGTTGAGGTACTGTCCTGTGTGTGTCTTCTTCCTGTGAACAGAGGTGAGGATTCCAGTGTCTGTTCTTTCAGCTTTCACATCGAGAAACGATAGGGTACTGTTAGTTTCCTTTTCCATTGTGAATTTGATTGAATCCCTCATGTTATTCATTCTGGCGAAGAATTCCCCAAGGTGCTCATCTCCATGGTTCCAAATGATAAAGGTGTCGTCTACGTATCTTAGCCATAGTTTTGGTTTGTATTTTGCCTGTCTGATAGCCAATTCCTCGAACCACCCCATGTATCTGTTGGCTATTACTGGAGAGAGACAAGATCCCATCGGCAGTCCATCAACTTGGGAGAAGAAACGGCTCTTTTCTTGAAAGTATGAGTTGTGTAGGCAGCACTGCAGTAGTTCCAATATCGCTTGTACGGGGAGGTCAGTCCTTTCATGAAGCTGGATGTCTTCTTCCAGTTTCCTCTTGATGATGTTAAGGGATTCTTATATGGGGACATTGGTGTAAAGGCTCTCCACGTCAAAGCTGATGAAACGATCTTCAGGCCCTAGTTCAACATTTTTGATAATGTCCACGAAGTGTTTAGAATTCTTGACGAACGAACGAACGTAATTACACTTTAATTATAGACCTATAAAAGGTCGCGTAGCATCTGATTTTGTTACTATTCACCAGAAGACGATTGCGGATTCAAGCAATTGAAACGTTGTGAAAAAATTTGAAAGAGATAGAAATCTTTCAACCATTAAGATGATGGACGTCCGAAATATAAGTAATCAAGATATACAGTGTCTTCCAAAATGTTGGAACCATATGGGAAACTTTTTTATTAATAATTTCCCAGAAAATTTCATTCCTCATAAAAGTGCATTCAATTAGACTAAATACTTGCATATAGGTTATTGCCAGTGGCGTGCGGCCAAGCAAGAAACGGCACATATTCTAAATTCATTATGCTGTAAAGTGACATTAATATGCAAAATATCGAAAAATGTTATTGAAAAAAGTTGTTTGCAATCGGATGATATTCTCAGTTATTTAGTTTAGTTAATTCATCAAAGAGTTGGCCTCAATTTTCAAAGGGAATTATCCACAATAATTTCTGAGTAGTGAGTTACTGAATTAGCATAAAATATCTGTCAAAGCAATAACCTGATCTAATAATATCTTGTATATGAGTCAAATAAACAGTAATGGAAATATATTGAAATAAAGCCAGTGTCCTTGAAAAAAATTTAAATCGGTAATTGGTGAACTAAACTCGATAACTAGGAATATGATTCAATTGCAAACAACTTCTTTCGACGACATTTTTCGATATTCTGCATATTAACGTCACTTTACTCCTTAGTGAATTTAGAATATCGCCCGTTTCTCACTTAGCCGCACGCCTCTGCCAATAACCGATATGCACATTGAATGCATCAACTTTTATGAGGAATTAAATTTTCTGAGAAACTATTAATGAAAAAGTTTCCCATATGGTTCCAACATTTTGGCGGACACTGTAGAAATTTTTCATGTGAATAGATTGACGAAAAGTGTATATGAAGTTTTTTCATATTTTGAAAAATTGTAATTTTTTTATAAAAACACAAAAAACTGCGACATATTTTTCAATTCTAAAGGAAATCTTTTTCAATCTCTTTTGGGAAATCTACGAAAAAAGTTCTTACATGTTTTCCGTAATACCAGTGGACAAGAAAATATTTTTCAAAAAACGGAAAATTAAAGACTTGGAAAACTTTACATATTTTTTTCAAAATAGGCAAATTTCAAATAGATCTGCCAATTTTGTATTTTTCGTGATTTTTACAACTTTCACTTTTACAAATTCCATTTTCTTTCGATTATCTCGAAATTTTTGGAATATACATACTAATTCGACCATTCTGAAGTGATTGGCATTCACAGAATTGCTCTCTAACCGTACCTGAATTGAAAAGTTTCAATCAAGATGAAAAGAGTTTTTTCCTCTAAATTTTTTTTCTTCAGATTTTGAGACTCTGTGCCTTGAAATCTTTTTGGTGGTGTGCACACCAAATTGATTGAGTACGAATTTTCCAGAATATACTAATTTGGCCATTCTGAATCGATTGGCGTCCGCAGAATGGCCTTATCTCGAACCGTTCACGAATTGAAAAGTTCAAATCGAGATGAAAAGCGTTTTTTCCCTCCCAATATTTTTTTGTCAGATTTTCAGATTCAGTTTTTGAAAATTGGATCTTTCTTTGTGTTATGAATACGAAATTTCAAGTCGATTCCGATTCAATTAAATATTTCTTAGGATTTTACCGGTACCTTTGCAAATAAATTTTTTTGACCTTTTATTTCCTCTTCCAGCTAAATCTTATAAGTATATACAATTCACTTATTTTCGTAACCAATGTAAAATTTTACGTATGTATAGAAAATTTCAAAATGATCTGCCTATTTTGTATTTTTCGTGATTTTGAGGGCCTCCGAGACGTGAGCTGAGCCCTGAATCGCACCCCATTTTCTTTATTGAAACGAAATTTCAAAGCACAAACCTAATGGAAATAAATTTTATAAACATAAATTGAAACAATTTTCACTATGAGAAAGGAAGAATTTACACTATCACTATAATACTCCCACTTAGAGCGGTTCTGACTTCATCAACATCTTCTGTTTCAACGACTTCAACATCGAAAGATCTTCAGAATGCCTTACCGCACAGATAATCTAATTAAGACAACTAAATAACAATAAATGTATATATGCGTCTGAGCCTAGCTGCACCGCACTGTCTAGTAAATAAATCTTCTAGCAAATAAGAACTAATTGGAATTTCTACAGCGGCAAGATGAATACATTAGGTCTCTGACCAATCGGAATTCGACAGCGGTCAACCGCGCCCTCCGCGCTCACCCCTTCTTGTGACAGAATATATCATCTTCACGTTGAGTGCCAATCGAGTTGAGACGAGGAGCGGTTAGAGAATAACTTGTTATTTATGCCTATGCAAATTATTAGGCAATTTGTAAATTGACATAACCTCGTATTTATTGGGTCTGAGCGGTCTCAATTATTTAGTTTGTAAAGACTACTATACCAGCGAGATTTCTGTGTAGAAAATGTAATTTTATTCACCCTATAGAAGCAGCACCATATCAAATCTAGTGCCTTGCGATTGGAAGTTTACAGCGGGAGTTCCTCTGTTTTCGATACTGATTGTGGAGCGATTTCTCTCCGAATTCCTCTCCTAATGGTCTACGACTTCGCCTACCTAGATCAAGGATGAAGTGGAGCTTTAAGTTGTTTTCTGCGGAGATCAAGAGGGTTGAAGCGGAAGATTTATTGTTCGTTTGCTGAATTATGGAATGATGGTCTTTAGTGAGTGTTCTTGAACGTGGCTTCGGGGGCTTTTCGAAACGATATACTTCCGCGAAGTTTGGAACAGTCATTATGGTTACGGATTCAATGATACTAAAAATGGTGGCAGGTGTGGGATTTCGACTCATTTGATGAATATGAAGGAGTTGAAAGTTAATCGTTGTTACTCGAATGATAAGATATTTTGAACGCTTAGTTATATCAAATCAAAAATGTTTTTCTCCAAAATGGCGATTAATTAATTTGTTACAGTTTCAACACTAGCAAAATTTGACCGAAGATCTGTGAGTTTGACATTTGTGAGTAATAGCTCTTTTTGTTTGAGTTTAAGCATGGTACATAAACAACATATTCTCGACTACATACGATACATTGGGAAGTTCTGAAACGAAAATATGGTGAGGTATAATTACTTTCTCGCAAATATATTCACGTACTTGATGTAATCTGTAGTTACTCAATAGGTAGTTGATTGGAAATGGTGTTAAATCCGAATTCAGTCGTAATGAATGAAGTCCCATTGTAAAACCCTAGCGACTGCAGAAATTTTTCTGATAGCACGAGAAAGTGCTAGGAATCGCACGTAAAGAGGTAAGACCTCGTTAATCCTTGGCTCGCACAAGTTTCGACTTCTGAGGGCTGCCGTTTATAAGGGGACTCCAGCTGGTTAACAAAAAAATAAAATGAAGGAAATGGTTAAGGCTTTCGCGGCCGGAGTTTTCAATGTCACAATTTTCACTCGGGTTTGAAGGCCGTCCTCAAAAAAAACGGCCAGAATAAAGAAAAAAGTGTTTGTTTTACATATGTAGGTGAATAATTGAGAAAAAATCGAAATGAATGTTGCCATTGACTTCCTGACACATGAAGAGATGATTCTGAAATTCGCATCTTACATTTCCAAATATTTCCGGCGTAATATTCACTCATAAGTCTCTTATGCATTCCTCTAATTCAATTATCGTTTCTGCGACAGTTCTGTAGACCTGAGATTTGAGACATCACCACAAGAAGAAATCTAAAGTGGACAAATCAGGCGATCGAGCTGGCGTTCAATAGGACCCCTCTTACCGATGCATATCATAATGACTAATTGATTGTTCTGATGCAATGAATTCCTTATATTTGGGGGATGTTGTTATTATAAGTGCTTTGACAATAACTTATGGTTATGAAACGTTTTTCACTATTTCCAAAATCATCAAGGTGTATATTGAATTTGTGACAGCATATATACATGAACAATATTGTCGTAACGAATTTTACGTTTCTAGTTCAGGATGAGTGTTTCGATTCTGAGATAAGGATTAAATGTAAACATGATGCTGTATTTGAATGATACCAACTCCTTCCAAACTCCGATCCGTTTTTTGCTGAAATCTTAAGAAAAATCCATTTCACTCAAGTGATCTCTGCGACACCATATCTGGAAGTGTAAATATTCAGAACGTGAGTGCGGATTGATTGTCTGAGGAGAACTGAATCCACATAACTCCGCATCACAGACGTACACAAATTGGGGAAAATGTTGACTTCCTTATGCCGCTCTGACGTCGGAGATTCGAATAACTATTTGCTCATAATAAACATTCCACCTCCGTGCGAGTAGAGACGAGATTGGTGTGTGCCAAGGAAGGGTTTCGCTTACACTAGTTTGTAGATTGTATAACTCTCGTCTTCTCTTAGAAATTGCCAAATGTTCAGAAATATTTCACAGTTTGCAATTTTTAATACATTTGGTATCTGAGTCAACTGAATCGACAGTAACCAGTGTGGAAACTATATTGTTTGAGATGTTAATATTCATACAGTGTGACCCATTTAAGATGGAAGCACCTTTATAATACTTAAATTTTTTACTGATTGTAATGATTATTTTCTGTTCTATCAGGACACCAAATTACATCAATAAATCTCAATTTCCAGGGCCGACTAATCTTATTTTTCAAGGTCAATAATCTAAAAAAATTACTAACGATTTTTTTAGAAAAAATCTGACTACACCACTGGATTCGCGACATTTTCAAATGATTTTCTTGTGAATTTAGTTATAAAGGAATGAAATTTGAAATCCATGCCGTTTAATCAACCCACCAATTCAAGTTCATGAATTTTATGAAAATTCTGAATACACCACTGGATTCAGGATGTCTTGAAATATTACTGGTCACAGTTTCATCCACCATTACCCTCGTATGTATCGGTTTTCAAGTCATTTCAGAGTAAAATCAAAGCTGGCGAGACAGATGTTATTGGTATCATGTCCCAGCGCATCAAGCGTATCGTGACCATAATAAAATATCCTTTACGTGTGATGGATCCATGAACATGGAAATAAAACGTTTCAATTCACTGAAATGCAATTGGATACCACGTCATCGAATTTCATTCTGTAGAAACCAATGTGGAACGAGGATTCTTTTTTACAACCATATCATTACAGGCACATTCTGAAATTTCAAAGAGATTGCTGAGTGTGATTGGAAGAAAGCCTGTTGATATCGATCTGGCATGCTGAATGTATAAAAGGATTTCGAGTACTGAAATTTCCTGTTCCACAGGAAACTTGATTGGGTATCCAGATTAGCAAATGTAATAAAGAACATTGGATTTTGATTTGACAATCTGTTACAATCTAGGTATACTGAGTATACTGAGTGTTCCAGCAAAAACATTCACTCCGAATAATTCTATGAAGGTGCACACAATAATGTCAAAAACATGTACGTCTAATTTCCATCTAGATATGATGGAACAACATCTTCTGAAATTAGGATTCACAGATGTGTACGATGAAAATGCTACTGTTTATGAGGCTTATGATAAATTTCGAATCAATTCTTGATTTTTCTTCAAATACAAACTGTCCTATAATGCAAAAAAAAAATTAGATCAAGATAGAAAAATGGGTGAATGAAAAAAGTAGACACTTGAAAAATGTACCTACAACTTCACACAAAATTATCTAAAATCAGAACTCTGGCAGTCATATAAAAGGCCTAAACAAAATTTTAATAAATACGTTACAAAAACAAAAGAGAGTACAACTCAGATATAATTGAAAATAGTGAAAACGAACGAATAACAATCTGGGGTATTATTTACAAAAATTTGAGGAATCAAATATTGAACTTAATTTGAACAACGAAATCGTGACAGATCCAAAACAGGTAGCGAATTGCTTCGCATCCCATTTCAGCAATATTTTGAAAGATATACCAAATTGAGGAATGAAGGAATCTACGAGATTAAATTTCAATATGTGCAGTAGTTTCTTCTTGATCCTATAGCGGTGCATGAAATAATAATTAATATCATCACGAACATAAAAAATAAAAAAGGGGAAGAGGCCCAAATTGGTGTCAAAAAAAAACAAGATAAATAATAGCAAAACCATTTGCTTAATTGACCAATTTTTCTGTGCAAACTGAATGAGAAGAAGTTATATACAGATTGATAATGAAATTTCAGATTATTACGATATTGGTGTAGGAGTTCCTCATGGGTCTATATTGGGACCACTGCGATTCACAATTTTCATCGATGATTTACCAGAGTACGTAAAAAATGGATCTGTAATAATGTTCGCTGACGATTCCTCGGTAGCACAGACACCCGAAGAACTACGAGCGAAAGCAACAGAATTCAAACAAGGAATAATGCACAAGATAAAAGTAGATACATCAACTTCAAATGTAGGCAGAATCGCCATACTGATGTCAGGTTTAGCTTATCACGTATAGGCTTTTGTAGGACAGTAGATGAATGAGTTGCTGAATGACTACCCAACCGTGGATACAGAATATTATATAACCGTATTAAACAGAAATCAGAATGGTTTTATTGGAAATATGAACAGATGTTCATAAAGTCCGTTGTGGAATCATCTGCGACTGAAAGTTGAACTTTAGTCGCTATTTCCATGGTACAAGATAACCTCTCTTGGAAGGGATTAATCTTGTAAAGAGAAACATTCTCAATTGAAAATTGAACCAATACGTGACTCCTTTGGAAAAGGAAACCTACGTTAAATTGAAGTTACTTTTTTGTAATATCTAACAGAAAACAACTACTTCCCCGGTTAAAGCCACGCTGGACATTGAACTACATCTGATAGATATTGTGAAAAACCCTATATAACTTGAGAGAAAAATCTGAAAGTGAAAATTTGCATTTTACAGAAATTAGAATATTATATCAGGTACAGCGCACATGCGATATGTAGAATATTTATGCCAATTCGAAGGCTCATTTCAACAACTTTGTAAACATCATTAATGCATTCTGTTTAGACTGTCAACAAATGTTCATATGTATTTCTTCGATAATGACTTCATTTATTCATTTTCAACTTTGCTTATTTTCAACTTTGAACAACAACTATTTGAACTTTACGAAAATTCACGTTGAATATTTATAATAGTCGTGGTAATCCATTATGTGTCGCTAGGGTAATGAAAAAGCGGATAAACTAGCAAGAGAACCCACAAATCTCACACAAACAGCAGATAACCACAACACTTCTCATTCGGACCTGAGACTACTGATAAGAAAAGCAATAATATCCATGAATGATGGTTTTTCGGGTTTTTAGGCCGACGTTTATTTAGAGAAAAACTCGACGTTTCGCAAACACGAGTGGTTGGCATTTTCAAGAGAAACTGTAAACAATTCTCTTGAAAATGCCAACCACTCGTGTTGGCGAAACGTCGAGTTTTTCTCTAAATAAACGTCGGCCTAAAAACCCGAAAAACCATCATTCATTCAACGATGGCCGCGAAAGCCTTTCACAATTTGCAATAATATCCAATTGGCAAATCAAATGGGACACGTCAAATGCCAAACTAAAGGAGGTGAAAAGTTCAGTGATGCCTTGGAGACATACCACAGATCAGCGCAAAAGACAGTCGACGACTAAGAATAGGACACACTCGTCTAACACACAGCCACCTCCTTAAAAGAGAAGATCCACCGATATGCTACATATGTGATCAAATAACAACAGTCAAACATCTTCTCGTCGAATGCCCGTTATATGCAAATGAACGACAACAATACAACATAACAGAAAATCTTAAATCGATAATTGGCGAAGAAGCAAATCAAGAAAATCTATTTGCATTCCTCGAGGACACTAATTTACTGAACTCAATTTAAAATGAATTCCAAATATTGTCAAATTTACTTACTGTATAATATAGCTCAGCTAATAACCCTATGTGGTTGATGCTTGATAAATAAAAAAAAAATTGTATTGAGGGTTTTAGATGTGAGCATGTGAATCAATTCAAAGATGTGCGTTTGGCAAACAAGAAGTAAATATTAAAGACAAATTTTGAAATGAAGGCCAGTCGAGATTTGAATTCGGAATTTCTCAAATTCCAGTCGATTAAATTTTCTTTTGTGAAAACTTTCGAATTCTTAGGTATGTACTCTTTTGTTTTCCGTTTCAGTATGATTCTTGATATTGACAATTTGCTTAATTAAAAATTCTGTTCCTTGTAAAGTGGGCTCATTTGTATGCTAAAATAGATGAAGATAAAAAATATCAACTCACTTCAAATTTCAAACTCAAATACAATGGAAACAACCCCATGAAGGGATCATTTCAAGAGATATACATTGCCCACCAGCAGTGTATTTCATTCATTTTTCATGGAAACACTCCCGTTATAGTCCGGGAGCCAGTGACAGATTTCCATGACCAAGTTCCTCTCAAGCGAAAATTAGTGGAATGCATCAGAGAGTTATATTATAAAGCTTCGTGAACGTCAGCTGCGGTTCCGTGGGGGGGATGAGCGGTGGTAGCCTCCCACACAAAGAAAAAGAAATGTATTCAATTTTGTTTTCCTACCTGAAAACAGGTTAAATTATCGCTAAGGCAATATCTTGAAGAAAGAAAAAATCAGCTTACTATAGCATGGTGTATTATACGACAGCTAGTTGGTCGAACACAAAAAAAATCGTACCTTCTATGATTTCCTCTCAAATAAAATTTTAGCTTATATTCGGATTGCGTCAATTTAACATGTTTCCGGGAAGGAGGACATAATTGAATATATTTTTTTTCTTCGTGCGTAGGAAGCTACTGTGCTGATCACCCCGTCCCACAAACGGAATCGCAGCTGACGTTCACGAATCTTTATAATACGACTCTCTGATGCATTCCACTAAATATCGCTTGAGAGGAAATGACTGACCAAATTTTTACCGGGCTCCTGGACTATTATTGCTGTGATTTTTGAAGTGGAACTCTACATTTTTGGTGTAGATATCTATCGATTCTGCAAACTTCACTATTGGTTGGTGCGTGAAGTTTCATCAAAAATTCTTTAGTAAATTTCTGATGGAATTCTTAATAATAACTTAGATTTTAAGTAGAAAAATTGATAGTTTTTACAATTTACGTTAACATGGAGAAATGTGCCATTTTTCTTACTCAATTTTAATGTGAACGTCAGGAGATAATTTCAAGCTCTAGTGCTTTCCATTACCCAATCGTAAAATAGGCAGCGCGTTGGTATTTTTCGTTCCTATTATTCACACTGAGATTTGGAAGTGAATTCGATATGACTTGATGATTTCTATAGCGTTTTCTTCTTCAAAGCTGAACTGAACTCGAAAAGAATGTAAACAATATGAATAAGAATTCGGCCAAAAATTCTGGAATCGGAAACAATAACATGGTAGGATTCAACGCAAACAAAACACAGGCAGGTCTTTTCTCCAGACTAGCTGATCTCAAAGTGCCCAAAGTAATTATGTTATGTACCTATAACATTGAAGTTATCCATACAGGCTTCTTATACAATAGTTCATTGTCTCGTGTGGAGAACAATTCATTTGCCTTTCATCTGATGCCCATTATCTATAAATGAATAAAGACACTGACCTGACCTGGAAACTATTTCCATACACAGGATGATTCTTGAAGAAGGCTAATCGAACGTTTTTCAAAAAGTAATCCGAAATGAAAATGAAATGAAAATTTGGAAAAACAGTAGAGACAAAATAAAGGCAAATTTGAAACAAACGTTACCCACAGGTGTAAAATATTTTGCGGCCCTGCTTCACTTGAAAATATACCGGAAATTCACAGCAACTTTTTTAGGTTCAAATACAGAAAATGATTTATTTTTCGCATCTTTGATATTAAAATTCAATTATGAACCCAGTATATGAAGCATTGGTTTTACCTAAATGATGCCGTTCAGGAAATGAAGAGGTTTTTTTTGAAATTTCGGCAAACGACAAATCATATTTATTTTGTATATATATATATATATATATATATATATATATATATATATATATATATATATATATATATATACAGGGTGTTAATTAAGTACGTTGACAAACTTTGGGAGGTGATTCTTTGAAGGTTTTCAGGACGAAATGTTCATATAAACATATGTCCCAAACGGCTTGGTTTTCGAGATACAGGGTGATAAAAATACATTTTTTTCAAGATTTTTTAGAGTTAACTTCGACATTTTCTACAATAATCAGTTCAAATTAGGCAAGTACAATCCATTCAATAGTACGCACGATACAAAATAATGCATTTCTCAAATAATTCACAGGGTCCTCCTTTTTTCAGAGTCAAGCTTTGTTCAACCCTTCACAATTTTTTTTTTCCGCCGCCACTGACATATTATGAGAAAAGAATAATGAATGTTGTTTCATTTAACATCTTTTTGCTCTCTTGATGTTTTTCATTTACTTGTACGGTTCAGGAGTTACAATGAAAATAATTTTCCAGTAACGCATAACATAAAGAAATTTGAGAAGCAAATAGTCTAACAAACTTGAAGGGTGATTCTTTGAAAGGTTTCAAGATAAAAGTTCATATAAACATGTCCCAAGCGGCTTGGTTTTCGAAGTACAGGGTGATCAAAATACATTTTTTAGGAGTTTTTGGAGTTTACTTCGAAATTTTCGACAATAATGGATCCAAATTAGTTAAAATTGGACAAGTACAATCCATTCAATAGTGCGCATGATATAAAATAATTCATTTCTCGAAGTGTCATTGTCACTCTCCAAAGATTAGCGCGTGACTCAATACGTCATTTTGTTCTCATTACACAAATAGCTATTTTCTACTCGTGTAGAGAAAATGTAATGTTATGGAGCTCCCATACATTTTTTACCATAACTCAGGTTGAATATGTATTGCACAAAGTTAATTATGGCAAAATAATTTTGGACATTTTCAATAGTGAATAACTTTATTATCAAATACTAGAGCAAAGTAACATAAATTCCCTAGGAGCAGCTGCTGGAAATGGCCACCGCCAACTTCAATGCATGCGTTTATGCGCCTAACCATAGACTGGCGGACACGCTCAAAAATACCAGGAGTGTTTCTTATAATTCCGCATGACTCCTGTATGCGATTCCTCAGGTCTTCTTCACTTTGAACTGGAGTTCGGTACACTAATGATTTAAGGTGCCCCCAGAGGAAAAAATCAAGTGGATTCATATCGGGTGACCTTGGTGGCCAAAGTTGTGGCCCACCACGCCCAATCCAGCGATCAGAATAATTCTCTTCTAAATATTGGCGTGCAACCAATCTGAAGTGTACTGGAGCACCATCATGCATAAACCAAATTCCAATTCTTCCCCCCAGTGGGATCTCTTCTAGGAGTCCAGGTAAGATGAATTCAAGAAAATGTCGATAATGGGCCCAATTGAGTCTATGAGGCAGAAAATGTGTCCTGATAAGGAAATTCCCTACAATTCCAACCCAAACATTCAGAGAAAACGTCTCTTGAAAATGGTTTTCAATCACGGCGTGTGGGTTTTCATCAGCCCACATATGATTGTTGTGAAAATTAATAATGAATTAATATCAAAGCCCACTTTGCTATTTTTATGAATTCAAATTGATTACAAAATTTCTGCGTTACTGCAGAAGAAAATACAAACCGAAATTTCTGATAAAATAATGTACTCCGTACGGAAACAAAAATTTGTTTGATTTAGTTTTTCGGAGTTATGACCAGAGATTCATAAATGAAAATCAAATGTGTAATGATCTGCGACTATTAGATAAACCCTATTAACTATCTTCCATTACAGGATTACCTCTCGGAAGTTTTTTATGTTGAAAAGGAAACGTTCAATTGAAAACTAAAAAATATCTTTTTTTAAAATAACAAAAAATTTGTATGAGTTCTCTATCAAGACTGATGGGTAAAAACATTTCTTAATCAAATATCTCAATGAAAATGCACATTTTTACCATCAGAATCTTCAGGTTGAAAGTTAAGGTTTTCCCAATATCTGTCAGATCTAGTTTAATATCCAGCGTACCGCAGTGACGGGGAGATAGTAGTTTTCTGTTAGATATCACAAAAAGAAATCACATCTTTACAATAACAAGCTTTTATTTAGCTTCACTTGTAACTAACTAACAAACAATTTAATAAAAGTTGAATTTGACCCACTTCTAATACTCCGATTAATTTGAAATTTGGCAGGTTTCCGTAATTTTGGTGACAATGCATTAAAAAAATGTTTGTTAAAAAACAAAATGGCGGCTCCAATATGGCGGACGAGTTTTGTGATTATGATCCGATTCTGTTCAAAATTGGTATGTGATGGTTTTTGGGTTGGAGATTTTCAGTTTCACATAAAAAATAAACTAAAATGTTAAAAATGAAAATTATAAAAAGAAAACATTTTAAAGTTTTTATACAATACACTGAAAAGGAAAAAATAATTCATTTCATTGTTTGATCTAGGTAATCTTGTACAGAAAGATTTTGATACTCACAGAATAACCTACAAAAAATGAAACAAATTATTTTTTCATTTTCAGTGCATTTGTATAAAAGCTTGTCTTTATATTTTTTATTGTATAATTTTTATTCATCGTAGATTTTTCTAATTCTGAAAAAATATTTCCATCAATTTACAATAATTGAAAATGTTTAATTTTCAAATTTTCTAATGTTATGCCACACTGGAAAATGTTTAAATTAATATTTTCATTATAGCCCCTGAACCGTACAAGTAAATGAAAAACATCAAGAGAGCAAAAAGATGTTAAATGAAACAACATTCATTATTCCTTTCTCATAACATGTCAGTGGCGGCGGAAAAAAAAATTCTGAAGGGTTGAACAAAGCTTGACTCTGAAAAAAGGAAGACCCTGTGAATTATTTAAGAAATGCATTATTTTGTATCGTGCGCCCTATTGAATGGATTGTACTTGCCTAATTTGAACTGATTATTGTCGAAAATGTCGAAGTTAACTCTAAAAAATCTTGAAAAAAATGTATTTTTATCGCCCTGTATCTCGAAAACCAAGCCGTTTGGGACATATGTTTATATGAACTTTTCGTCCTGAAAACCTTCAAAGAATCACCTTCCGAAGTTTGTCAACGTACTTAATTAACACCCTGTATATATGTCTCAATAATTGGAAATACGTTATTGTAGGGAATTCATCATAGACATTTCGAAATCATTATAAATGTTAGTCAGAAATTATCGTATCTAAAATTTAAAGATTAAAAAATATATTTTTCTATTAAATTGATTCTAAATGCAATTACGTAAGACTTTTGTGAATGAGTTTCTATGTCTAAAAAAAACAAGTTCCGCCAACGGCTCGTTATGAAAACTTCTCGTTCGTGTAAAGAAGGGTCGCTTTATGCTCTGTTTGTATAAATAACTATTTTCTTTCCTAATGCCTTCCGCCTTTATGCTTTTTTCAAATTCTTCATTTCTTTCAAGCCGACGTTTACTCTGAAAATACTTTCAGGGCGCTTAGTTGTCTAGCACTGATATGTATTTTTCCAGAAGATTCAATTCTTTTCGTCCAAACACCTAATCATATACTTTGCCCAGGTCAAAACCCACTAAATGTACTTTCTCAGATTATTCAATAACTGCCAGACTCCTATAGCCTTCAATACCGGTGGAGTACTTCAACGTCGTTACACCCATGACTAATCCTATTATTCACTGTGGTTTACTGCGTTTCGTTTGTGAACTTCCGAACTACAGCACACTAAATTTTCTCGAACTTTTCCTTAATCTAATTCTGTGATTGGGCTTAAACTCTTGAAACAATCTAGCTTGACGATAAGAAAATGATCAGGGTCTGTTTCATTCCTTGCACACTTCCGAAACTAGCCCTATAAATAACACCCTCAGTCCTGAAACTCGAACAATTACACGTATAGACGAGGATTTTCACGAGGAAGACATTATTAGGGCACCAACCTACCCATATTTCCCACTGCATTTTATACGTTCCTCACACCAACATGATATTGAGTTTTTGTGCATCATAATCCTTGTCGAGTGCACTTGAAAGCATATCTTCATGATTAAAACACGCCGTGCTGGTAAGTAATGAGAGTATGTTGTTAGGTAAATACGCCAACTGCGACCAGATAAAAATAGAATTCAAATCAAAGAAATATAATTAAGAACAATAACTTATGATAATGAAAAGAGAACAAGCTATGAAAAAACTGAATGAATCGACCAAAAAACCATATATGGCAGCTCATAAATGAAAACACAGAAAGTAATAATTGCATGAATAGCTCTCTTGGTCTCACATCAGAACAGTTCAATGACTTGTTTATAAATGAACCTAATAATATAAATGATCAAATAAGCACACTTAATAATTGATTTTTAGGCTATCTTCAGCAAGATCCATGCATTGCTGAAAATCCAATGCATTTCTGTTCAACTGATAATACAGAGGCGAAAGAAGTCATCAAATTTCCCAAAAAACTCAATCTTGCATGATATTTACAATCACTCAGAGGTCATACGTGAAGAAAATTCAACTGGGCTATTGCATGCAAATCGATTACATGTATTGTTACCTTGAGATCCATCCAAATTAAAAGCTGCGAAGATAATTCTGATTTTTAGAACTTCTCGTTTCAAATCATAGACCACTGATTCCAGTTATTGCAAAAATTGTAGGAAGAATAATGGCAATAATGATATAAGAATGTTTAGCTCTATAGAGCAGACAAATATTCTGAAAGACAGAAGGTTTGGATTCAGGAAATGAAGAAGCACGTCGGGAGCAGTGCACGCACTAGTCGATTTCGTAACTGATGGCTTCGGAAAGAAATAATCAATACTTGGTATATTCTTGGAGCTCAGCAAGACGTTCGACTGCGTCTCAGTGATATTTTACTGAAAAAATTAAGATACCATGGCTGTGTATGTGTGACACACTACCTGCATCGTATCTAAATGATAGAAATGATAGAAAGCAATGTTCATGTTACAGTGAAAAACTCAGTAACTAACGGTCTCGAATGGTGTTTCACAAGGTAGTGTCCTTGGGCCACTTCTTTTCTTGATTTTGCTACCTGCCTTCTTCGTTAAGGTAGCAAGGGTTTTTTTCTATAACGATTCAATGCCAGGCTAATGGGGTGGGTGATTGAAATGAAAACCAAACAAGGTAAGAGTGTGTATTGCGCTTCACAAGAGGGCGTTGATATTTTGGGTAATTGGTAGTCGAGTGGCCAGCAAGCCTGAGCGACCTGAGGCCGTTTTGATTTTAGGAAGAAGAAATGGGGGAGGAGTTTAACCACCTCCACTTGACAGTGGATGTCTCGACAATTATAAACAATATAAAAGTAATGATAAGAAATGACCATAATAATTATCTAGTTTATATCACAGTGGTTCAACAGAACCAATTTCTGATACCTTTTATATGATCGACCATACAAGAAGTGCACACGATTCTATAATGCTAGTTGGCAAAATACAAGCGAATAGCTATTTCATGCAAAGCAAGCGTCAATGATTATGCAAATAATAATAAGCAAGCAATGAGTGGAAGGTGGTAATAAAGCTTATTTGAGTTGTGCCGCAGTCCTCCAGCTCCTCGTGTTGCTCTCCCCAGGCACGCAGGGTTCCAGCGACAGTCAGGAGAAGTAGGGTTCCAGCACTTATTCGAGATGAAGGGGGGGCCCCAAGGTTCCATGTACGTGTACGTGTACGTGGGAAGTAAAAAGGCCTGAAAGGATATCAAGCTTTAAACTTGGCGTGATTTTGATATCCCAGGTTAGTAAACATAGAGAGCAAGTTGAAGAATGAAGGATGGTTAATAAAAGGAACTAGTGGTGAGAAACTGAGACATACCTTGGCTGGGGTGTGGCCTTCAAGTGGTTATGAAGTTGCCAAGAGAATTTTAGGTAGAATAACCAAATCCACAACGGTGTGTAGCCCTGTATTCACAAGCTACTTCGAATTCTACTTGAAATTCAACTAAAACTGGAAAAAATCCGCAAAGTGCGATTATGAGCCAACACATGGACCTCAAGCGACCTTTCCAGTTGAAAATCTGCGGCAAAATGACCGAGTAAGATCACAGAATCTCAATCTGTCAACTTGCAATTATCAGCCCTTTTGACATGATGATTGATGGATTGCTTCATGGAACCTGACAAATGACATGTTTACATCTGTTCCAAGCCGAGGATATTGTGTAAATATTGTTCAAAATTCGAATGATAAATATTGGAAAATACCGGGAGATCAAGAAAATAAGGTTGGATGGCAGCTACATTTGCTGTGAACGGAATTGGCCCTTAGAATCTTCTGAAATTGTTTCAGGTAAGTCAGAAATTACTGTGAGATACATGGGAGATACAGGGAGATACATGGATTACAGCGTAATGTAAGGCATAACAGGGAGTAGTCAGCAATACAAGAAGCAGAAGGCTGGAAGAGGATCGTTGACCTGCTGCAGTGAACCCTGAGTACCTAGAGGTAACGTAATATAGATACATATACAGAGTGACTCATGCACCAAAACTAATACAGGTTTTCTTTATTTTCCAGGTTTCACAGTAAGGCCCGCTATGGACAACTTCGAAACTTCTGAATTTGAACTGTGGCTCCATATTTTCAATAAAACTATTTATTCATTTCTTGCCTTCGTCTTTGAATGTATCGTAGAATTACTGAAGTGCCAGAATGAATAATGAAAGAAAGATTTATATAATTGGATCAATAACACTCGTAGCATTTTGAAACGTAACAATTTATATCAATGATCTGCCAAACTCAATGACAACACATCAATAATGACATTTGCTTATGACACTACCTTCGCCGTTCGAAAAAATAATGATGAAGAAATCTCTAGAATTGAAAAAGCAAGTTATTCAGGAGGCAATGCGAATAGTTTTCTTGTGAATAGAAATAGGCCGAATCATTTACATTATCGTTGTCACATATCCTTCAGATAATGTGAAGTGTCTAGGCATAAACATTGACTCATAGTTGACTGCATCGTTGGTCGGTACATGAAAAGTAAATGACTAAAGTAGGTAAATCCCCTGTCTACTGGTAAAGTTGTTTGTTCCTTAGCGGAGACATCCTCCCAAGGATTTATATGACACCACTCGAGTTTTCTCGTTCCCGTCCTAAGGTCAGGTCAGGCCGTGGTCTACAAAGAATGGAATGTTTTCCTGATGAATATTCACGCTCCATTTTCATTCTGAGGCAAGCAGAAAAGAAGGACGTAGAATATGAATGCCCATATTTCACGCGGACAAAAAATGTGTATGTAGACCGAGAGCATCCTTCATTATTTTTTGTTTGCTCGCAATATATCAAATATTCTTGTGGGATATTTACATGTTGGACTTTTTTACAGTCATCAGTAGGCGTCGGGCGATGTTAATAATTCCGGAATTGAACGCCAGGGGAATGAATATTTACGGGAAGGCGGCTAGAAAAAAGGTACCCGCGCTTACAGAAAAACGAATATGTGAGATATATTTCAGTTTCACTCGATTTCGATATGTATGGTCTCTTTTCTGTAGATATGATATTAACTTCATGTTCCATATAAATGTAAGTAACAAAATGGAAGCAAAACTTGTCTAACATAAGAAGAATCAAAATTCCAGTTTTTTTTTTATCGGACATGAACAAGTCAGAAGTTTTAGAGATAATATTGAATCAGACAAATAGCAAAGGAAAAAACTGCACCTCCATTAGTTTATATAATTAATTACCAGGAAAATTTCACACCTCGCATTTTTGACCATTCAAAAAATTGGGTTTTCTTTGGTTGCCATGGTAACCAAAAAAGTGGAGACCTTTTTGTCAAATATTTGACATGTGATAGTTGAAATTTTGCTTTCATGTACGAATGGAATTTTATTTTTCATACGAAAGGAAATAATATTCCATAATTATGTATTTACTAGAGATTTCGAATGTGTATGAAGTTATTATCCATAAAAAATTATATCAATCAAATGTCTACCTATACTTGACTACATGCATTTAATATTTGAAACAATTTTATTCAACTTATCTTTTCGTGAAAACTTCATTACAACTTCCTGACGCTTTCTTTGTACTACGCTGACTGATTTCTCATTTTTGTTTTTTTCCACTTGCATTTTTTATTCAAATAGGTGGCAAGATAAGTATTTCGATTATAGATGACTTCTTTTATCTTCAAAAAGTTTTTCGCAAAATGCATAATGCATATTTTTGTTGTTTTCCATTATTTCCTATCTAATTATGAAGTATTCTCCGCAATATTATTCCTCTGAAACCTTGAAAACAACTTTACAACAATACGAACTAGCAATATTGAGCCTAACTGGTTAAGCTGTCAATGGGTGTGTCTAACAGACTGCAGCCGCTTTTACGGTCCACGTGATAGACGGCTGACAGGTCTTCCAGCCGCTACAGATAAATGAAGCGCTTTATTTTCCGCTGGATTTATTTGAATCAGTTCAGTGGTCTGTAATTTGGACCGTCTAGTAGACTTGTAAAGCGCTTTTATGCTTTATTCAATAAAGCGCTTTCCGCTTTTCTCTGATTGACACATATTTTCAACACACCGCCACTATACGAATCCGTATCTGTCATTATGTCAACAAAAACCATTCATATTTTGGTGTGAAATTTTCTTACCGAATCTTCCGCGTGCTTGAATTAATTGCAGGAAATTTATCTCGTACATAATAATGATAAAATAATAATAAAATAAAAAGCACTTGGGAGATTATAAGTGAAAATCTCCAGGCATCTGAAAAATGTCTTTAATAAAACCTCAAAATTTCTGCCGGTGCTCTCAAATATTGACATTCGAGGAATTGCCCATAAACTACTTGAGAATTATTTACTTCATAGAAAACATTGCGTCAATATCAAAGGATCATTGAGCAGTTATCAAATAATAAAATATTGAGTGCCTCAAGGTACTGTTTGGATGGGAGTTTCAAGGACGACCCTGCCGTTTTAAATATACCTTTGGAATTGATTTTCAAAATATCATTAATTTCTTCAATGAGAGAATGCTCAAAACCATTTATAAAAAAAACCGTTTCTTGCCGTTCACGTGCAACCCTGCAAATTAACCACTTTATAAAGAGCTGGCAAAATGACGACGGCAAACATTTGAAAACCGAATCTGACGATGAGCTAAAATACCTCGGTTTATACCTAGATTGATCAATTGAATTATGTTATTGAGAAGTTGCGATTCATGGTCTACAGATTTAAAAATATATCATCACTATAAAATTTCTGAAAATACTGTATCATGCTTTGGTCGAAAGTCATGTGTCCTATGGAGTTATTGGGTGGGGGGAGGCATAAATAACAGTCATCAATAACCTACAAAAAAAATCAAAAATGCGTTCTCAAAATTTTGTATAAAAACCCAGGAAATGTCCATGCTGTAATCTGTTACAGAGAAATGATGAGAATGAATGTGAGTCAGATATTTGTTTTTGCGATACTCTTGAGGCATCTTTGGTACTTATTGAACTGAAAAAACGATAGAAATGTTACAATTTTTTGGGACCAAAACTTCTCAATGAGTTACTGACCGAAATCAAAACGGTCAATTCATACGAAATGTTCAAAAAAAGGAAACACTAGAAAGCTAGCTAGCTCTACAAGCATAGCATGTTATAGACTTGCACTGGTACTGATATTATGGTCTGCAAGTAAAATCATTTTAATGTGATTTTGGTGCCAAAATTTTTCCATAACCTCATATATAATTCAATATCTCAAGTTTGTGTGTTGTTTAAAGCTTTTATAATCATAACAATACCTTTGGTTTTATTTCGAATTGTCTATTCTTGGTTTTACTTTTAATTGATTAGTCCTAATAATTTTTAGATTAATATATTTTTATATTTCAACATAATTGAAGAATGTTTGTATTTTAATGATGTTTATGTTTAGTGTTTGAACAAAGATCTCAAGCCATGCACGGATTAATTTCCTTGTGGTTTTCTGCGTTTATTCATTTTTCGTATTAATATGATTGAAGTGTTTATATGTCCAACTCAGACTGTGAAAGTATTATGATGAATAAACTTATTATCAATATTATTAAGTAGGATTTGTAACTACGTTCATACTCTCTAAGGAAAAGTATGCCAAAGTGAAACATTGAATCTGACTATAGATTCTATAATTATTTTTGTCGGACATTCTCAAGGGCGCGTTTTCATGTATATGAAATCCGATATCCGAAATGAAATTTCGTACGAAACATTTTTCAATTTTTATGAGCGTTTTTTTTTTTCATCCGAAATATCCTTTTGTTATTTTTGTTTGTTTCTCATTATCAATAAAAAGATATTATATAAGAAAAAATTAGAAGATTATCAGTTTTCTAAATATAAAATAGATTACATTCATTGGTATTCATTTTAATTTAAAATAAAAATCAGAAAACAGGAAAAGTGAGTTTAAAACGTATACGATTTTCGGAAAAACTCTTACAGTCGGATGAAAATTGAAATGTTTCTCTGATTTCGAATGACGAATAGCATTGAATGTTGTCATAGAGTTTGGCAGGTCCTTGATATAAATCAAGAAAAGTAGTAGCCCTAGGACACTACCTTGTGGAACACCATTCGAAATCGTTTGTTTATTACTGAGTGATTAATTGTAAAATGCACACTGCCTTCTCTCATTCAGATTTGATGCAGTAGATTGTGTATTAACCTACAAAGATTTCTGGTAGTAAAATAACCCAGTACAATACTATTTAAACAAAGAGCACAAACGGTGACTCACGTCGAACATTTGAGAGGCCATTGTTTCACTAGCCTTTGAATCACAGATTGAATTAAGGGTTGTCGACTGCAACTTAACTTCCGTAACTTCTATTTTTACATGGTCTTCGAGATAGAATGGTTTTTTGACGATGTCGAATTGATTCGTATATATTTTATTGACCTTCTAGACCTTCTATGTTTGAAACTCTTCATTTCCATAACTTTCAATAACTTATTGCGCATTTTTGATAACTCGACGATAGAGCGAACGTTTGTGCAACGTTCTGCATAAATTAGATCAATATCAAACTTCTTCTGCACATCGAATGCATGCAAACACTTAACTAGGATACTATTTTTAGTAGCTACCTAATGGAATTCAAGGTTTACTGGATCCACTACTGATGTATCGCCGTTTAATTGGTTGTGACATGCCAGTAATTGCCCGACAACTATTCCTTGGCAAATTGATGGATTGTTAGGAAGTGTCAACACTCACATTATTGTTGGACTTAAACAAGATGTATGGTTAACAAAGAATTGATTCGTTGAAGAGTGCATGTCAAAATTGATGCTTGAACTCTTCACTTGTCTCAATGATTCATTACTTTACTTGAGAAGTTGAATGAAAAACAAAATCACTTCAGTTCAATTCCACTTAATTTATTTCTTCCTTCGAGCAAAAATGCTATCTCACATTTCAAATACGAACATGATTGTGAAGAAGACAAACAAAAATTTATTTCGGTAAATTTTTTCATACCTTTGACATTTCGTCAGTCAGAAAGGCACAAGAAGAGTACTGAAGTATACAATAATTTCAAACAAAAGGAATAACGATGAAAATGAGGTAATGGTTTTGCCTCTGGGACACAATTCTTGAAATCGTCGGAATTGATTCTGTCATGAAACGTTTCTTTATATCAAATTTCCACGTTAAACAATAAAATGATAAAACTGCAATTTTTTTTAACACCGTAGGAAGTCATTTGCTGCAGAAGCTTCGGTTTGGGATATGTCTTACATGCGATCATAGAAGAATTTTGTTTGGCCAGTTAAAATATAGGATTTTTGGGTACTTGCATTTGAATTTGACATTTGCCGATACGATTTTTGTTAGTTTTAGTTATAACTTCCCAGTAATGGACGTCAAAAGAAGTTTCATTAGCAGCTCAGAAAGAAATAGTATAAGAACTCATTGAAAATGATGCAGGACTAAGAATTGGTGAATCTAGCAATACTCTTACTCATAATATCGCAAAAGAAAGGTGGGATAGTATTGCCATTAAATTGAATGCCATTCTGCTGGGAAAAAAAGAGTTGTGATTGAATCATCAACTTAGTTACGAGTAAAGGATGAATATCCTCTTTTCCAACCTTGACAGTGAATTGATTGGTCAACTGATTTCTGATTTTTGGGAGTTAACCATTCAATGTTTTTTTGCACCATAAAGTGAATTTTCCGGACAATACATTAAGCTTACAAACCAGTTCAGTCAAAGATTCAGCACCTGCAGCTATAGTGGTGTCATCAGCATATAGCACGATGTGGTCAGCATTAATGTGTAGTGAGAGGTCATAGACGTACAACAGAAATATCAGAGGGCCCTGGACGGACCCTTGGGGAACTCTTCTTTCAACGATTTTAAGTTATCATCGCAATTCGGCCTATTAAAAGTTCCTGTGAAGATCGATACGTGGCATATATGTCTCTTTCTGAACCGGCTGAGGAGAAGCTCAAAAATTGACATCATTATTTTAATCAAACTTTTTATAAAAAATATAAATACGAAGTTTCCCCTCGTATTTCTTTTCTAATTCTGCAATACAACGCGGCATCATAAATGTGATGCCACCCCAATTCCAATTTTTCTTTAATATATCATCATCAATTTCTTGATTAGTCCAAAATCTCTGGAAGAATTTCCAATCATCATTTTGTTTGGCCAGTTAAAATACAGGATTTTTGGGTACAATTATTTGAATTTGACATTTGCCGATACGATTTTTGTTAGTTTTAGTTATAACTTCCTAGAAATGGACGTCAAAAGAAGTTTCATAAGCAGCTCACAAAAAATAGTATAAGAACTCATTGAAAATGATGCAGGACTAAGAATTAGTGAATCTAGCAATACTTTTACTCATAATATCGCAAAAGAAAGGTGGGATAGTATTGCCATTAAATTGAATGCCATTCTGCTGGAAAAAAAGAATATTGATTGAATGATCAACTTAGTTACGAGTGAAGGATGCATATCCTCTTTTCCAACCTTGACAGTAATTGATTGGTCAACCGATTTCTGATTTTTGGGAGTTAACCATTCAATGTTTTTTGCACCATAAAGTAAATTTTCCAGTCAATACATTAAGCTTACAAACCAGTTCAGTCAAAGATTCAGCACCCGCAGCTAAAGTGGTGTCATCAGCATATAGCACGATGTGGTCAGCATTAATGTGTAGTGAGAGGTCATAGACGTACAACAGAAATATCAGAGGGCCCTGGACGGACCCTTGGGGAACTCTTCGTTCAACGATTTTAAGTTATCATCGCAATTCGGCCTATTAAAAGTTCCTGTGAAGATCGATACGTGGCATATATGTCTCTTTCTGAACCGGCTGAGGAGAAGCTCAAAAATTGACATCATTATTATAATCAAACTTTTTATAAAAAATATAAATACGAAGTTTCCCCTCGTATTTCTTTTCTAAATCTGCAATACAACGCGGCATCATAAATGTGATGCCACCCCAATTCCAATTTTTCTTTAATATATCATCATCAATTTCTTGATTAGTCCAAAATCCCTGGAAGAATTTCCAATCATCATTTTCCTCTATGGAGTCAGCCAGCGGAGATAATTCGAAATATGCCGGCTTTGTGATATTCAATAGGAAATCGGGGCCCAGTTCGATTTTCCTTCAATTATTTTGTATTATGCGGTCGACGGCATCCGTTTGTCCTTTTGAATGCCTCGCTATTATCCTTTACGACGTAATGTTCTCTATCTACCCGAACAAACCCCATATCATTTCGATTCGGTCGAGTGCCCTCATTTGGGCTTTGTGGAGGTCAGGAAAATTATTTTCATGCAGGCTCCCGATTTTTCTTTGCTGTGTGAATCGGAAACTGTATTCAGTTGGTTTTTTAACGGACAATTCCTATTTGAAAAAAATTATTTAAATTATCAGTAGATGCTCTTCTCACTAAGTAAATTGTTTTTGATTTCCACAAAGACTGCTTTTCATGCATGTTGTTTTTCCAGGCGTTCATAAACAGAAAATTCTTGGAATCTCGAGGTTTCCCAAAGGGTCTTGCCAAGTCTACTCATTTTTTTATTTGGTATACAAATACGAGCGACTTCGGGTGCACTTTGAAGCATTTAGAGTAACTTTTAGCGACATTTTCAACACATTTACCACCTGTCAGGTGAAAATCCAAAATATGCAAATTGTAGAAATTGATCTCTACTTCCAAATGCCGTTTACAGAATTTGAATGAGATGATTTCCCTTAAATCGGCGCATTTAGAAAGATTTGCCATTAAATTTTTTATAACCTGATTCTGCAAGAACTACATATCGGAAAGAAACCATCTTCGCACAGTTGAACCACATGTTATCAACTATCAGTTTCCGCAATCTTGTTTGTCTACCTTCAAATTTATAAAAATTATGAATTTTTGAAAAATGGTCTCTTTTTCGATGTTTTCCCGGATTTTCTCAATGAAAAATGCACCGATCTGGGCGTTTAATAAACCATTTTGTAGGTTTTGTGAATTTCTACAAATGTTCAAACAACCTGGTACAAAGCTTTTTTTCGACATGTTCACTTTATTGCAGGGATACAGATACAGGAATTTAAAAAAAAATGTGGAATACAAACAACAAAAACTTTCAAAACTTTCAAAACCGCATTAACCTCAAAAAAGAAATCACTTAGGGCCTGTTCGTGTGCAGCATAAATATTTGATGGAACTGCTTGACTTGTGTCCAATTTTTAATGTATGCAAACGAGTTAAACGATTCTTATTGGTATGCTCCGTGAAACAGACAAACGAACCCGCCTGGTACCAAATGACAACTGTCATATGACACATTACATTTGAATGAGAATTTGATATTCCATCGTGAACAACTTTAACAACGTTGCCAAGTCTAGTTTTGATGAACGTGACGTCACGAATCATATTTCTTCTGATTATAAAGAAACTAGCGGTCAGAAAAAAAAGGAATCCCGAGTGATATTAGCGTATATACTTTCTCATTACAGTGTTTCCTCATATCACATGGAAAGGTCCATTATAACAACTAAAATGTTTTAGAAATAAATTGAATTAAGTATATGCGAAACGCAATTTTAATACATTTCAGCAATATTAAAAGAATATTGACACGTTTCTGAAACATTTCAAAATTTCGAATTGATTTTTTTCGAAATATTTCAAGATTATCTCAACTATGAATTATTGAAATCTTTCAAAACAATCATTTTTGCTAGTTTGTTTTGCTAAATTCCAGGAACTTTTGTAGAATATTTCTAGACATCTTTAACTTATAACTTTCGAAACATTTCTAAATCTGCTTCATATGCAATAACTGAAACATTTCCGAAAAACCATAATTGAGAATCAGTGGAACGTTATTTTGATACAATTCATATTAAATGTTAAAAAAATCGAAACATTTCTGAAACATTTCAAATTTTCGAACTGAAATTTTTTGAAAAATTCCAAAACTATCTCAACTATGGATGATTGAAACATTTCAAAGGAACCTTATTCGTACATATTTCAAAAGTTTTTTTGCTAAATTCCAGGAACTTTAAAAAATTTTTACACATTTCTGAAACATTTCAAAATTTCTAATTGATATTTTTCGAAATATTCCAACATTATCTCAACCATGAATCATTGAAATATTTCAAAGTAATCATTTCTGTGAATTTTTGATAAGTTTATTTTGCTAAATTCCAGGAACTTATCTAGAATATTTCCAGACATTCATTACTATCGAAGCATTTAAAAATCTGCTTCATAGGTAATACCTGAAGCATATCAGAATTACCTTAATGAAGAATATGCGGAAAGTTGTTTTGATACATTTCATAGATGGTAAAAAACATTTCTGAAACATTTAAAATTTTTGATTTGATATTTTTTGAAATATTCCAAAATCATCTCAACTATAAATTATTGAAGCATTTTAAATTAACTTCATTTGTGAATATTTAAAAACCTATTTATTTTTTTATATTATTTATTTATAATTTATAAAAATTATGAATTTTTGAAAAATGGTCTCTTTTCCGAGGTTTTCCCGGATTTTCTCAATGAAAAATGCACCGATCTGGGCGTTTAATAAACCATTTAGTAGGTTTTGTGAATTTCTACAAATGCTCCATGGATTGTAAAATGATTCCTCGAATAATCTTTGAGATGTTTCCAAAAAACCAAAGAAGTTGTAATTTTTTTCACTATTTCTTTTTTTAAATATTCCACAAATCGATTTTGTTGAGGCGAAAACCGGGGTTTTCATTCACAAACTATCTTATGAAAAGTAGTATAGAACATTTGCTTCTTTCATTTTGTGTGAAAAGATCCTCTTATTTTTATCTACAAGAGATAGTTGTACTAAGAATTATCATACTGGACCACCCAACTAGGTATTCGCAGTCTAAAACGTAAATGTCATATTTTTTTCAAATAAGCGAGTTCTTTGAATGGTTTATTAGAAACAATCAAATGACTGATTTAAATTATTTTGTTACCTGCCAAAGAATTATACATGTCAACTTTTTTTTCATATTAGTTGTCATATTTTTTGTAAATGATGATAGAGGATGTCTTTCTGTGTTCAACCATACCGGAATGTATACTTCTTGTCATAATCACTTCGAAGGTGAAATGGCCTACTAGGTCGCCAGATCTCAGCCTATTGGACTTTTTTGCTCCATTCCACTATGAGAGAGCGTGTTCATGTTAGAGCCCTTGCAATTATCGAAGACCTTAAGAACAGAATACGCTATATCGCTACAGTTCACCACGCCCTCTATATAGTCTTTTGGAGGCAGGAGGAGGACGGTGGAGTGAAGAGGGGGACCGGAAAGACCAAAACTTCTCAAAGCAAGGTGAAAAACAGAATATAATGGAAAAATATTTACTTTACTTTACTTTTTGAAAATATTTAATTACTTACAACAATTTCCTGGTTACAGGAATATTCCAGGAATATGCTCTATCAATGACGAAAAATTTCACTGAAATACTCGGATTTGTTTTTGCAATATTTCAAAATTCACATTCCAGGAATGTTCTTCGAATATACAGTGTGTCCCACTTTTAGTAGCCACACCCTCATATTTCGTTGAGCATGAAATAATTCGAAATTTTCTTTGACTCAAGTTGTAGTACTCGGAAATACCTACCTTTATGTTTACGGAACCTTTGTATATCCATTTTCCACGGTTAACTACGACCAAATGAAAAGTGAAAATGGGGAAAGACATACTAGGCATTTTTTTATCGCAAAAATAACACCAGATTCTGTTTCAGAACACCTTAAAACCCCCAAATCTCAATGATTGAATCATTTGAAAATACAGGGTATCTGTAGCTGGTAGCATTATCAACTCTAATCCATAAATAATGCTTGGAAAATTTCCAAAATGTCTTCTCTTGTCACAGAACTCCCAAAAATATTTAATTAATACTTTGAAAAATAGCCAAATATCACTTTTCCAAGGCTAACTCTGATCAGAATGAATGATACCCTGTATATTCAATTGATTCAAGCATTGAGATTTGGGGGTTTTAAGATGTTCTGAAACAGAATCTGGTATTATTTTTGCGATAAAAAAATGCCTAGTATGTTTTTCCCAATTTTTCACTTTTCATTTGGTCGTAATTAACCGTGGAAAATGGATATACAAAGGTTCCGTAAACATAAAGGTAGGTATTTCCGAGTACTACAACTTGAGTAAATGAAAATTTCGAATTATTTCATGCTCAACGAAATATGAGGGTGTGGCTGCTCAAAGTGGGACACACTGTATATAGTTATCAATTTCACTTCAGAAACGTTAAAGAAACATTGCGTAAATGTTTCCAAATTTATTAATATATATCAATATCTCATTGAAACATTTCATCTGTCATGTTTCAGAAATTCAGTTTTTTATTTTTGAAATATTTCAACTTTGTAAATGAAACTTATGATAAATGTTCTGAATTTTTGGATATCCCAAAGAAATATTTTATTTATGTTTCGAAACATTCCAGATTTTGTATTTCTGGAATACTTCTGATATGTTTGAGAACTATATCTTTTAATTATTTTAATATTCCTATGAATCATTTCCTTCATGTTTCAAATTTCATGCACTACATCTGTTGTGTTAATGACATATTGAATAAATGTTTTAAATAAATTTGAAAATTGGTGATTATCCCACCAAAATTTTTCATTTTTGTTTCTGAAACACCTTTTAGAGATGTTTATGAAATATTGTATTACATGATTCAGAAATGAGATGTTAATAAACAAGAAATTTTCAGTTAAATGAAATATATCAATTATACAAATTTATAATTATGCAGTAAAGCATAACATCAAGAAGAAAACAAATGAGTTCTCTTCTAAAAAGCAGAATTTTCTATTTATATAATCTACTAATAAATATAAGGTGAAATTTCAGATTTCTGTTACAATATGTTACAAAAATTTTCCAATCTTCATGAATTTATTTATGAAATGTATCAAAATAACGTTCCACATATTCTCAATTCTGAAATGTTTCAGTTATAACCTTTGAAATAGATTTTGAAATGTTTCGAAAGTTTTGAATTAATGATGTTTGGAAATATTCTAGAGATGTGCCTGGAATTTAGCGAAATAGGTTTTTAAATATTCACAAATAAGGTTACTTTAAAATGTTTCAATAATTTATAGTTGAGAAGATTTTGGAATATTTCAAAAAATATCAAATCAAAAATTTGAAATGTTTCAGAAATGTTTCAATGTTTTTTAACATCTATGAAATGTATCAAAATAACTTTCACATATTCTTAATTAAGGTTATTCTGATATGTTTCAGGTATTACCTATGATGCAGATATTAAAATGCTTGGAAAGTTAGTTATGAATGTCTGGAAATATTCTATATGAGTTCCTGGAATTTAGCAAAATGAACTTTTCAAAAATTGTCAAAAATGATTACTTTGGAATATTTCAATGATTCATGGTTGAGATAATTTTGGAATTTTTCAAAAACTTTCAGTTCGAAAATTTGAAATGTTTCAGAATTATTTCAATATTTTTCAACATATAATATGAAATGTATCAAAATAAAGTCCCACAGATTCTCAATTGAGGTTTTTCTGAAATGTTCCAGTTATTACATATAAAGCAGATTTAGAAATGTTTTGAAAGTTATAAATTGAAAATGTTTAGAAATATTCCAGATAAGTTCCTGGAATTTAGCAAAATAAACTCACAAAAATGATTACTTTGAAATATTTCAATAATTCATGGTTGAGATAATGTTGGAATATTTCGAATTATATCAATGCGAAATCTGGAAATGTTTCAGAAACGTGTCAATATCTTTTTAATATTGCTGAAATGTATTAAAATTACGTTTCACAATATTCTTGATTAGATTTATTTTTGAAACGTTTTAGTTATTAAACTTGATTTTACTTTTTAAATGTTTTGAAAGTTATAAAATAAAGGTATCTGGAAATATTCCAGTGCTATATTTCAGAAATGTTTGATCCTGATATATCCCACGAAGATTAGGACAGACAATATCTCGGAGCTCGAAAGTAGTAGCGAATTGTAATTTTGGGGTTATGAATTGAAGCAATTTCATATTATTTTACCCAATGAGATTTTTGTTTTCGGTCACGTGACATCAGATTCAAAAATAATTTTGAATCTGATGTCACGTGACCGAAAACAAAAAGCTCATTGGGTAACATAATATCAAAAAAAAAGCTGCACCAATTGCTTCAATTCACAACCCCAAAATTATAATTATCTACTACTGTCGCGTTCCAAGATATACCCTGTCCTAATTTTCGTGGGACACCCTGTATAGCACAAAAATATAACTGGGCTTCTGATGGCCAACCATGTATACCTGAATAATGTACTTCCATTCCAGATTCCTGTTTTCCAGGTCTTGGGAATGCAAGTCATAACTTTCTTCCGAATCTTTTTCTTCGTCGATTCACCTCGCCAACACCATTACTTCCACGCCACTGGCGAGGAGGTTAGCCCTGGGAAATCGGCGCTTCTGGTTCAGCAGAGCTTGAAACTGTGTATATCATCCTCCACAACCTTTATCGTGAAACTCCCAAGGTTTTCGGATTCTTTATGTTATTTTCATCCGATTCCAACGACATGTCGAACAAATCATTTCCGGCTATGCCCAGTCGTAAACGTGATTTGGTAACTGGGGCCCTCATTGAAACCAAGTAAAGTGAAAATGTGCTGAGCTGAACATTGCTAGTTGCCAAGTACCTAGTCGATAGTTTATTTTCACTGAAATATGTTTGTTCAGGCTCATTTGTCGGATATTGAATATCAATGGGTTTAGCTTCGGAAATATTTCGGCCTAGACTGTAATTAGATTATCAAATCTAGTAAGAACTCTTGTTATTTCTTCGGAATTTATTTATTTATTTATAGGATTATAGACCGTCAGATAACGACAGATGTTGCTGACTCATTTTCTCTTTTCTGGGATTTAACCACTGGAAATTATGTCAGAAAACTGAAAATTTCGCGATCGAACGTGTGCTAGGCATATAGAAAATTCATTTTCCTTTTGCGGAAAAAAATAGTTTTTTTTTAATTTTCTCGTTCATGGCATTTTAACACATGAGTAGGTATGAAAATCTAATAGTGAAAAACCAAAGCCATACGGTTTGCACGTGCTTAAAGGGTTGAAATAGGGGCGCGATCTTGTAAAAAAATAGTTGGTTGCTGTTCCTTGCTTATGGCAATCGACAGAATGAAATTTAATATTGTTAGGAACCCGAAAAAGAATTCCCATAAGCCAGTCAGCTGTTGAGGTCAATTTTCATTAAACAAGTAAACGCAAACAGTATCCATTGGCAACTTCGAGCCACAAGTTAGAATTCTTGTTGTGTTTTTTACTACTAGATTTGGATTATTCAAGAGTGTGTTTTCACTTGATTTCAGTCAGAATTTCAAATTTTTTATTTTTACATTGGCAGCTACATAAAAAAAATCTGGTCATAGAAAGTGGATGAAAACTCTCAGCCGTATTGGTGTTTGCATATCAAGTCAGTGGTGGAAGAAAACTCCTACCTCAACGGAGTTTAAAGTCCATAAAATGAAAAATTAACCCAGAAGGGGTTACCCTTTCTTGATGTAAGAGTCCAAAGAACGAATGGTAAGTTTCAAACGTTAGTGTACAGAAAACCAACTCACACCAGACAATACCTGTATTTTGAGTCGAACCATCATGGAGCGACGAAGAGAGGAATTATCCGCTTGTTGGTTGGCCAGGCCTACAGCCTCTGTAATACCGATGTGAGTCTGACCAACGAATTAAATAACATTAAGAAATATCTGCAACGGAATGGGTAGTCCGACAAACATATAGCAGCGGTCTTTAACCGCAAAAGAGGCAACACCGAGAAATCAGATGAACCTACACAACCTCCCCTATATCTTCCCTATGTGAGGGTTTATCAGATGCGATAAGGCGGATTGGATCGAGGTACAACATCCGAACATGCTTCAGGTCAATTAGTACCATTCGTAGTCAACTCACAAAAACGAGACCACCCAACGAGAATAGTGACTCCAAAAACTGCATTAACCGTGTTCCGTGTGAATGTGGGATATATTATGTTGGAGAAACTGAGGCCACTAAATGTGAGAATCGGTGGAGACAAGAAAAATACTCGGCGACGAGAAACATCGAAGTCGGGAATAGCAGATCAGCATAGCATCGCATGGTCGGAAGCCGAAGTTATCAAAACAGAACAATACTGGTATAAGACAAAGTTTATAGAGTCAATAATAAAACTCGCCAGAAAAAAAAAACAAATAGTTTAATGTTACAAAATTACCCATGTGTATGACAAGACTGACTTATTTTTGTGTAAAATAAAAAATTGTCATAAGATCGTCCGAAAATCTTATTTTTAGATAATAAATTCACAAACAACAAAACTGGGCCAATCCCTGAGGAAGTCGAGCCAAAAACATTTAGAAATTTAAAACTTGAAACCAAGAAACACAACTTTTCAAAATTATTCCTCATCATGAATTACACAAATTTCAAAATAATTGATTATTAAAAAAAAGATGGATCATAATAACATATTGACGATATTTTTATTTGTAAATAAACCCTAAAATGAAAATATTCGTTCAGTTTCAATATACAGGGTGTAATCTAACCTCTTGCACTCCCGTGAAGGAGGGGTGTAACAAGGCATGTTAGAACGAATGGCAGGTGTGAAAATGCGAAAAAAAAATTCTGAGTTTTAAAATTTTGTGAAATTTGGGTCAAATTTTGGAAAACTCTGTCCGCCATCCTTCTAGACCAGAAATGGCAATTGCCGGTGAAGGAAAGACTCTGAATGTCGAACCAGATTGAGGTTACGTTTACAGAGGTCTAGAGAGTGACCCACGTTTCATAGAATTAAAAAAAAATTTAAACATTTTTTCCGATTTTTTCACACCTGCCATTCGTTCTAACATGACTTAATACACTCCTCCTTCACGGGAGTGCAAGAGGTTAGATTACACCCTGTATATTGGGAATTTCCCTAGTTTATGAGATGTGTGCAAAAGTCTGGATTATCCAAAATCCATCTGTCATCCACGTAGATTGAAGCTAGATTATAGGAAGTCCTATCGTTACTTAAATGTGTCATGTAAACAAGGTGTTTACAACTTGCACAATGGCACATTACATTTCCGATCATGGCATTATCTCCAATCCACATTAATCTTCGCTCAATTTCCATCTTCGACACGTCCGAAACTCTCCACAACCAGTCTGAACTTGCTCGGAGTTATGACACCACTCTTGTTAATTGGGCCAAAAGTGTTATTGGAAATTTCCCCTGATTTTCGTTTTGCCGTTGGGCGGTAAACAACACCCCGCGTGGAAACTGAAGGATGGACCATCTGTTTCGTCAGCACTATCCATCTCGACTGTCAATATATCTCATTTACATGGACTGGAATACGTTCAAGTACGCTATTGAATTCGGAGCAGCAGGGACAAAAACAGGGTTATAAGCAATTACCGTTTGTTCGAAAACAGAATGTTTGACAGTTCTCACAGCGAGAGGGTCAAATTGGAAATGAATATCCAACTCATTCGAATTCACACGAGGTGCTAGAGTAAAGGGTGTTGTATGAGTATATGATTGAAATTTGATCATTATTGATATAATAACAGAGGAGCCAAAATCAACAATTTTTTGTCTGAAATGATCCAAAGTAAGCTCGTGATTACATAAAAAATAATTTAAAAATACCTCTGATGAGTTGGGGTAAACCAAGTAATATTCTGAAAGTTTGTGTGTAGTAGAATTTGACCGCCAAATCAACGAGAAAAATACATTTGGAGTAAATTTAAGGTTTGTTTTTGAAAATATACGAGTATATATTGAAAAATTCTTATCCTACTAAAGAACCGAACAAAATTTCAATGTCAAAATATTTTATTACTCAACATATTCTCCTCTTAATTGGATACATTTATTACAGTGAACCTGCAACGTCTCTAAACCTTTCAAAAAAGATATTTCATCTTGCTCTGCAAACCAGACCTCCACAGCTTTTATTACCTCTTCGTTGGAAGAAAATTTACGACCTTTTATACTTTTTTTCAGTTGAGGAAAGAGATGATAGTCGGACGGAGCCAAATCTTGTGAATAAGGGGGGTGTTCTAGTAATTCAAACCCTAAATCAGGATTTTTTTGCATGGCAACATGAGATTTGTGTCCTGCAAAAACAAAACACCTTTGGATAGCTTTCCGCGTCTTTTCTCTTTATTTTTTCCTCGTAGAGTGGTCAGTAGTGACGAATAGTAATCTCCAGTTATTGTTCTACCCTTATCCAAAAAATCAATCATGATTACTGCATGGCAATCCCAAAAAACTGAAGCAAGAACTTTTCCAGCAGATTTTTGGACACGAAACTTCTTAGGTCTTGGAGAACCGAAGTGTCGCCATTCCATCGATTGTTGCTTTGTTTCTGGATCATAGAAATGTACCCAAGTCTCATCCATAGTAACAATTCGGTTTAAAAAGTCGACATCGTTTTCAAATCGAGCACAGATCGAACGCGATGCTACTACCCTTGCACGCTTTTGGTCAACATTTAAACATTTGGGGATTCATTTTGCAGCAATTTTTCTCATGTCCAAATTGACGTGAACTATATATGACGTGAACGCGTTCGTGTGAAATATTCAGTGCTTCAGTTATCCGTTTTAGCCCAATTCGACGGTCTGTTAAAATCATGTCATGAACTCCATCGACATTTTCGGGGACTGACACAGAAACTGGCCTTCCCGATCGGTCATCATCTTCAATGGAAAATTTACCTCTTTTGAAGCTTGCAAGTCCAATTTTTCACGGTAGCATTTTCACAATTCCGGTGGAATTTATTGCGTAACTCTGGTTTACTTTTTTGACGTCAAACTTTACACTGACACTTCTTATAAGTTATTGTTCGTTGCAATGGTAACGCAATATTTTTTTTATCTTGGGAAGTGGTCTAGGCTAACTAGACATCAATACATCCTCGTACATGATATTTGACAATTAAGAATCCCCTACAGAGGTAGGTTGAAAGAACAACTGCCACCATATCGATATTTTTTTGCAAAGTTAAAAACTGGGACGTTTTTTTGTCGAAATTCACCACATTCTGAAACGCCGGAAAATTTTCCGAATTCTTACACGTTCTCTATCTCTGTCTTCTGAGGGCAGTGGAGATTTAATGATCCAAAATCATATTTCCGGTTAGATGTTTTTCACAAATTTAAGGATTATTTCGATTTAATTTTCGAGAGTTTCCGCAACATTTTTCAATAAGGAAGGGTCCGAGCCTTCCCTACCAAAATTTGTTTTAACGAAAATTCCCACTTCCGAAACTGTCGAAAATTTCCTTATAATTCTTTATTTAGTCTTCAGGGAAAAAGAAGACTGGTAAAATTCATTCGAAACTGAATTACTTGATGGTCCAATATTTTTCACAATTAAAATAATTTTTCCGATTCTATTTTGGCAAATGTTTGCAACTTTGTCGGAAGAAAAGGGCGGCACAAGCCTCCCGACTGATATTTTTTCACGTCGTTATTTTCCAGGTCAGGAAATGTTGGAAAATTTTCTGAATTCCTATCAGTTCCTTCGCAAGGAGTAAAATTATTTAAAATGAAATTATTCAACGAACAAATGTTTTTCACTTTTCATAAGGATTTATTTGATTTAGTTTTTGCGAGTTTTTGCAATTTTTTTCGAGAAAGGTGGAGGTCCGAGGACACCCGACCCACATATTTTTTTGACGTAAATTTCTACGTTCGAAACCTTCGATTTTTATAAACGAATTCCTACTCGTTCTCTTTCAAGCCTTCAGGGGACAAGGAGGTACAATTTTTCGACGTTTCAATGTTTCTCTTTATTTTTACGGATTTTTTATATTTTATCTTCGCATGTTTTCGCAACATTTTCGAGATTGAAAGAGTTCGAGCTACTACGCGTTCTCCCTTCAGCCTACGGGAGGGGGGGGGGTACAATTATTAGAAATTGATTCATTCAACGGTCTGATGTTTTCCACAATTTTTACGGACATCGCAACTTTTTTCGAAAAGGAGGGGGTATGAGCGCGCGCACGAAAAAATGTGTACGTCATCATTTTTTACATCCAAAACCGTCGGAAATTTTTCAGAATTCCTACGAATTCTCTATCCAGCCTTCAGTGGGTAGGGGGGTAAAAATTTTCGAAATTGAATTTTTCGACGGTCCGATGGTTTCAAAAATTTTCGCGTATTATTTCAATTCAATTTTTGCGAATCTTCGCAACTTTTTGCAAGAGGGGAGTGGTACGAGCCCCCATCAAATAATTTTTTTGTTTCCACTATCACAACCGTCATGAAAAAAAACCGTTCTACCGATACTACTTTTTGAAACAAAACATATATTGATTGCTCGACAGGGGACGCTGGGGCATGGGGGGTCAACTGTCACAGAAAATTCAATTCTCTTTACAACCATCTGAATGTTTTTTATTTTTGTTCCCAATTTCGATTTTTATGCCGTTCGCAATTTTCAAGTTGATGTGCCCCCAGCGCCATCTGTCGAGTAATTTCAATGTTTGTTCTTTCAAAAAGTAGTATCTGTTATACCCTTCAAAGTGTTTTTGGTTTCATTATTCCACAACAAACCTTTAAAATTTATCGAGGTATATTCAATGTTGTTGAACATTCAAATTTTTTAAGTAGATGTTCCCCCGCGCCCCCTGTTGAGCAATCACCATATTTTTTATTTCAAGGAGTAGTATCGGTGAAACGCTCCAAACTGTTTTTTTTTTCTGTTTGTACGTCGAACCGTTCAAAAGTTAACAGGAGGGGGACTAAAAAAGCCGCACTGTATAAATATTAGAACCGAAAATTGAGCGTTCAGATTATAAATTTTCTCAAACATAATTATAATTCGGATTTTTTTTTTCATTTCTGAAAATTGTTATTTAGGTGTCCTAATTCACGAATAAAATTTTCTAGTCATACATTTTGTCTCGTTAAGAAATATGGCTCTTCTGATGATTTTGAAAATTTTCAGAATCTATATATCATAGCGAATACCTGCATTCGTTTCTATTGTATCTCTACCTGGGTTTTTACTTACCTGTCCACCATACAGTGAGCACGTAAAGGTTGGAACAAATTCGTCAAATGCTTGATAAGGCCATTAGGGAAAATGAGCTCAGACAAGTCGATTTTATTTTTCAGTTGCGCATTTTTTGGTCTACTCAGATTTTTTATCACGTCATCGCTGTTCGAGTTATGACGTCATTATAATTTTTTTTTAATGGCATTACCCTATTTTGATAATACTTTTAAAAAGAACGCATATTTCTGTGTATCGATGTCATATATTTCTTATGTTAAATAACCGTATATTCGAGAAATAAAAGAAATTTCTTTCATAATAATGTGATATTAAGTCTGTTGACGTAAACTTTTGACTTAAGGTACCTTCACAAAAAAAATCTAGAGGGTTTAGATCAGGAGATCTAGCTGGCCACTCTGAAAATCCTCGTCTGCGGGTAGAGTACGGCTATTATTATATACTGATATTTGGTGGCGTATTCACTTTTCAGCTACAGGAAAACCCGGAAAAACCTACAGCCCCACCTCGGGTGGTCGGTTGCACACTTCGAGCAAACACCAGACGTCAGGATTGGCAACTAGGCAACTCGCATCGCACTTGCTTCACAACAAGGGATGTGGTCGCCTATCGATACTTGAGAACAATTCCCTCCATCGCAGACGAGGATTGTTAGAGTGGCCAACTAGATCTCTTGATCTAATCCCACTAGATTTTTTTTGTGAGGATACCTAAAGTCAAAAGTTTACGTTAACAGACCTAATTATGAATGAAATATCTTTTATTTCTTGAAAATACGGTTTCAGTTTCAGTTTCAGTTTATTGACATTCAGAAAATTTACATCAATTGTTACAACATTTTTGTGATTCACCCCAGGAAACAGGAGACCCACCTAAGCAATTAATATGCTTGTGTTGTGGCGTTACTGGATCCCGGCGTGGACTAGATTAACTAAATACCTAAATAATTAATTGGCAGTACAGATAATTCAAAACTACAGTATAAGGATGCAGAAGTAGATTTGAAGCGATTGAAAGAGAGAGAAAGGAAGGGAAGAAAAAATAAAGAGGGAGAAAGAGAGGGAACGAGAAAGAGAGAGAAACGAGAGTGAACGAGAGAGAGAGAGAGAGGGAGAGAAAGAGAGGGAGAGGGAGTGAGAGAGAGAGAAAAAGAGAAAGATATAGAAGGATATAGAAGGAGAGAGAAAGAGAAAGTATGAACGAGAACGAGAGAGATGGACATTTAGGGTTTGATGTTATTTTGTGCATGGATTTGGAGAAGTGGAGAGACAGATTTTATTATTCTCCTGTTTTCTAAAAACAAAGTCTTATATATTCATTTTGAAGTATAAACTTTTTGATTGAAGTTGTGTAATTAGATAGACGATATAGATTTTTTACGTCATAAGGCAAGTAGTTATAAAGTTTTGGTCCAAAAAAGAAGATAAATCTTTGTGTGTGAGTTTTTCTATAAATTGGTAAGGCAATCGACTTATTTTCGACGGATCTAGTGTGTTTTGTATTAAGGGTGACATATCTATCTTTATTATGGAACATCCAAACCAAGCACTGGTAGATATAAAGACCTCTTATATCCAATATTTCCCTATATAGCTGATTGGTAGAAAAAAGCTTGTTTTTTTTATTTATTATTTTCAATAATGTGTTTTGTGTTGACTGAGGTTTCGAGATTGTGTTATTGAATAAGCCCCACCAAGCTGTAATGCAATATCTAATAACAGACTCCGCCAGTGAGTTGTATAATATCAGTAGATTTTTTTTATCCAGGATATCTCTTATGCTATAGAATTTATGGATTAGTTGTCTTAACCTTTTTGTAACATGTGCACTATGTTCATCCCACCTTAGATGCTGATCGAGTATGATACCGAGATATTTGATATTTGATGTTTTTTCTATATTAGGACAGTTGCATATGTTTACGTTATTACAACCATGTATCATGAGTGAGTTGTAATGAGGCTGTTCGGTTTTGTAAAGTGAAAATGAAATGAATTTAGTTTTTTTTACATTTAAACTTAAAAGATTGTGGTTAAGCCAAATTTTAAGATTTTTAAGGTCTTTTTCTGAGTCATCCTGTAATTGTTGCCACGAGTTTCCCCTATATATAATTGCTGTGTCATCAGCATATGAGACTATAGTTCCTTTGAAATTATTAATTGATACAATACTGTTAATATATATGAGAAAGAGTACTGGGCCCAGTACTGTTCCCTGAGGAACACCAATTTTGACATCTATGGGTTCACTTTGATAGTCCCCGACTTTGACAACTTGTGATCTTTGTGATAAGTAATTCCGCATTAGATTTAGCACGACACCTCTGACTCCATAATTTTCAAGTTTATTTAGCAACAAATCATGAGAAACTGTGTCGAATGCCTTTGCCAGATCAAGAAAGACTGCTAGGCATCTTTCCGATCTGTCCAAGGCTTCGACAGCTTTTTCGATGAAATCCAATATAGCTTTTTCAGTATTTGTGTTACTTCTGAAACCAAACTGTCTATCTGTTATTACGTTATGCTTAGTGAAGAATGCGGTTAGTCTGGTTTTGATACTCTGTTCAAAAATCTTAGCAAAATTATTTATGACAGAAATCGGTCGGTAATTGTTCATGTCATCATGTTTAGCTGATTTATAAATAGGTGTTACACGGGATTCTTTCCATTGTCTCGGTATTTTACCACTTTTGTAGGAGAGGTTGATAACATGGACTAGAGGACAACTAATATTGAGGTGTATTTTCTTAATAGTTTTACTAGTGATGCCGTCCGGTCCTGGCGCGCAGTTATTTTTCAAATTTGCAATAAGTATAATCACTTCATTTTTTGTGGCAGGTTGGAGAAAAATTGATGAAGGGATCATTGGGTCATGGAGAAAATTCTCTGGGAGTTGCTCACATTTTTCAATTTTTTTAGCCATATCGATTCCCACATTGGTAAAAAACTCGTTGAATGCATCAGCTTTATTTTTATTATTTGTTATTATTTCACCCTTTGAATTTTTTATGGATATGCTGTTTAGTGACTGTTTTTTTGAGTTTTTATTCGTAACTTCATTGATAATCTCCCATGTTTTTTTTCCATTCCCCTTAACGTCATTGAGTTTCTTTTTGTAATATTCATTTTTTGTTTTTTTAATCAATTTATTAAGTTCGTTTCTGTATGCTTTGTATTCGTTTTTGAGTTCTTGTGTACTTGTGTTTTTAAGTTTTTTTTTAAGAAGATCCCGTTTTGTTATAGAAGTTATTAGTCCAGTAGTTATCCATGGTTTAATTTTATATATTTTTTTACAGTTTATATTTTTTGTTATAGTAGAAGAATGTATATAATAATATGTAACATAATAATATGTAACATAAGAAAAAATATGACATCCATACTCGAAAAAATGCGTTCTTTCTGAAGGTATCATCAAAATAGGGTGATGCCATTTAAAAAAAAAATTATAATGACGTCATAACTCGAACAGCGATGATGTCATCAAAAATCTGGGTATACCAAAAAATGCGCAACTGAAAAATAAAATCGACCTGTCTGAGCTTTTTTTTCCCAATGGCCAAATCAAGCTTTTGACGAATTTGTTGCAACCTTTACGTGCTCACTGTATACATTCTATTCGTCGAGTATTCATCTGTTTAGTTAAACAGTCGCGAAATTTATTTTCAACAATGCGAAGAGATAACAATTAAAACAAAAAAAATGCCATTTTCTTGTTATACACGAAAATTTATTATAATTGAAAAAACTTCACGAGTTTTGCTCGAAAATTATTGCGGTCCATATCAACATTTTTTTTCGACGTAATTTTCAACGTCCGAAACCAAAATTCTAACACGTTTCATCTAGCCTTCAGGGGGGCAGAGGGAGTGATTTTTTTGAAAGTATTGTGCATGAAATTATTCATCAAAAAGCACAATGACGCAAAAATTATTTTGATTATAATAATATAGTTTATTCGAATAATTAATATAGATACAATACAATACAGATACTATACAGATACAATACAGATAAAAATTTAATAAACATTAATCAAATGAAGGAATAAACACTGTGAACACTAAAGGCTAGGCCTTGAAAGTGCCATCCTTAGCTTGATATCATCAAATTCATAAAAATTGTAAAATATTGTAGAACAGTCAAGTATAAAATAGTAAAATAAATCACTCAAATAAAAAATACAATAGAATAACATCACTAAATGTACATAAACAGATTAACAAGATTACAGGTAAAAAATATGGTAGAGATAAGTTAAGGTGCTAAGACAATTTAGGAATATTCGAATGATGCTAACATATTTCAAAAATGGTGTAATTAACGTCAACAAACTGGTGCACCATAAGACGAGGTATAGTACTCATCCATTTTTTCAGTTTCGATTTGAATAGGTTCATCGAATTTATGGATTTGGATTCTGGAGTATACAAAACATCTCTGAAGCGCATTTTTTTCAGGTCTTGGAATGACGGAATTGTTTTTGTTTCTTGTGGTTTGAGAAGGAGAGTTCCGATTTGAACTTGTGTTGTCTCGTGACAGTCGTTAAGAAATATAATTGTCGTGCATCAAAAATGTTCGTATCTAAGTATAACTGATTTGTAGGGTGGGTATATGGCTTGTTATAGATTATTTTCAGAATCCACTTCTGAATTTTTTCCAGGCGAAACATGTAATTGTTAGTGGCAGCTCCCCATGCTATCAACCCATATCTAATATCGGACTCTGCCAGTGTATAGTACAGCATCTTCAATTGATCTATGGCAAGGATTCTTACAAGATATTGCCATATTTAATACATTAAAATTTTTAGGTCGTGTGATATACGACAATATTATTTCATGAATAAGGTAGATTTAAACCAACAACCTTGCCTTATGTCAAAATATTTGTCGAAAAATCCTATCGAAAATGGAGTTTTCACTGATGAAAATCAATATTAGGTCATTCAAACGATTAGGAAATCATTGTTTTTTTATAAACTGTTACCAAGAATTGTAAGAATCCCTGAAAAACGAAAACCAATATGGAGAACGAAAATTGAATCGCGATAAAACAGCTCTTGTGAAATAATCACTTATTTAAACAAAACATACTCGAAAAATGGTGGTGTCTGATTGGTCTATTTCATCATGAATGAAATAATCGCTACTAGTCGATCATTGTAGTTTTTTTTAATAATCATCGAACCGCTTATCTCATCACCGTGTTCAGGAATCTCAAACAGTACACTTCGATGATCAGATAACTTATTATCAACGACGTAAACAAAGCTGCATTATAACTAACTGGTCCTGATTATCGGGAAAACAATATTTGATATTCAAATAAGACATGAAAGCAAATTTATTATCGCAATTAAGCATATACAAATATGCTTAATTATGCACAGACAGCAATCGTAACTCATTCAAAAGCGATATCAATAGTTATTTAAGTCAATGGATTCATTCCCCTTACGGAATTAATACTGTTTCTGTCCATATTGAACATGTCTGCCAACGATTAATCATTGTTTTGTTTTCGAAATACACCATGTGAATGGAATATATTGATTTAGCAGTTTCCATGCTTGGAAATATTGGCGAAGAGCTTTCGTCTGCATAAAAAATTAGCAAAATGCGTATTTCACCATGAGCACAATTTGTAAGTAGCTTCTATACATGAACCGACATAATTTGTTGTTATGAAATTGGTATTAGATTGAAATATCGTGAATTATTCTAGAAACGCCGTGGAACATTTAAAAATCTTCTAAGAAGTCGAGAGTTTTGTTCTTGTTCTTACATTGTGGTCTCTAATTTCTAGTTCTAGAAGATATATTTCATTATATAGGCAATCCAATTGTGCGATTTGACACCATACTCCATTCCAAATGAGAATACAGCAGAGGCGCCGTGATTAGCGAGGAAAACTCAAACAGCTAGATTTTTGCTGCGGCCAAGGAAAGCTCCAAATTTGAAAAAGTTTCTGTACTTTCGGACAGCAGCTCATATGGTATTGCTATATGTTATACTGGCTTGGATTTCGACCAATTAGCGTGAAGCTAAAGCTTCCAGCACTGTATTCCTATTTGGAATAGATGATAGTTGTTAATCTCCAAAACATTATATCTATTGTTCATTGTTTGAGGCATCAAGTCAGTGTGTTTTAGAAATTAAAACTGTCAAGTGTATAGAACAGTGTTGTCAAACTGAATTTTTGGCTTGAGCTAATAAAGGCAATCATCCAGCACAATCGTTCTTCTCGTTCAGAACATGAAATCGCAACCTTATGATCCCATTGACTCATAAATCCGCACACCAATGAGTGCATTTGTCAAAATCAGAGACAGAGTGACCCAAAACGTAACGTACATAATATAACTTCAGTAAAATATTGATAGTGTTGGGGATATTGGAACTTTTATAATTTTCGTGAAAATCGAAAGCTTTGATCAGTATTTCAAGTGCCACAGGTCCAAAACTTCATAGTTTAAAATTCTAATTTTCTTTATGCGTTTCTAAATAACCCTCTTATTGATTAAAGCCCAAAACGTAATGAATGCTTCCATACCTTTGGAGAATAAGTATTTGTCCGATATACGAGTTAATTCATTTTATAAGCTCATTTAGACTGGAACCAAGCGAACGTGAAATAATACATAGAGCAATTTGGTTCCAAAATTACCGTTGTCCAGTTCATTACGCACGACCAGTGAGAAATTATTTGGATCGAACTCATCCACAGAGATGGATCGGCCGTCTTGGTTCCATTTTGTGACCTCCCCGGTATCCAGATTTAAACCCGCTAGATGCACGCCCATCAGTAAATGATGAACATGTATTGAGACGTCTCATAAATGAAGCAGCTGTCCAAATAAGTGCTGAAGGAAGTACACGACGAATAGGAAGATCGTTTTTAAAAAAATGACACTCTTGCATTCGACTTGGTGGCAGGCAATTTGAACACATTCTGTAATTATTCTTTAGTTTAGTTGTCAATAAATACCTGTCACTTCAATTCAACAAGTGTTTTCATTCGAATCCCTAATAATTGAAATAATTTCACAATGAATTATTGCAGTAAACTAGGAATATCTTTTTTCCTCAACTGGAAGATAGTGAATTTTGTATCTTGTCAAAAACCACACCAAATGAGCAATCATTGTCAAAAACTAAACCAAATGAGCAATTTTTTTAAAATAACTTGCCAGGTTAGCGTAGAGTGTGAGTAAGCTAATTAAATAAATTGACTCTTGAATCGGGCAAATTGTTTTGTCTTCAGAGGATTTTTCAGTTAATAAAAGTGTCATGTAGATTATTTTTAGTTCACCTATAGAAAATTTAAAAAATTCTGAATGAATATCCTTTGTTTTTTGAAGTTTTTACGTATTCTATTATTGTTTAAACAATGTTTTCGGTAATTGCAAAACCTTTAGCAAATAGTTGAATGTAAATGGCATTATATTAGATATAAATTAATCTATTTCATCCATTTCAACGCTAATTTGCAATAAAAAATTAGAACTTATCGTTATTACTGAAAAATCTATTACGAAAAAGTGTTTTTCTTTTTTGTTTTTTTGCATTTTTAACGATATTTTTCCATACAAATGATAATCATTTTTCATGCCATCAAAGTTGTGGTTTCAAAGAAAATGAGCACTGATGAAGATAGGAAATTGGAAGTGTGTAATCCAACTTTTTCAATTGAAAATTAGCATTTTTTCAATTTAAACAAACGATAATTTTTTATTGGAAAAACTTACAGCTTGTTTAAAGCACAAAAATAACTTTTTTCCAAGTTTCATATTTTTTTGCGGCAGATAAATATGAAGAAAACGGTTTTATGCGTTTTTCTCGTTAATATTGAAAAATTATCGATTCGAAGGTTTACATTTTTTTATTACTTATACTTTACTTATACTTTTACTCCAAACTTTTTCCAATAGGATGCATATTTCATCCATAATCATTTTTTTCTTTGGTGTTTTGGCATCGACTGCTATGGTCATTAGCCACATAAACATTATTACCATTATTATTATTATTCAATTTTATATTGGCAAACGGGATTGTTCAATTTGTTCAAATTTGCATTTGCAATTAAATTACTTATTGAAATTGAATACAAACGAAAGTGAAACAATTGTCGGAGAGATGAATTGTGGAAAATTCACACTCACTCAATTTGTGAATGAAAAAACAAGTGGTTTCAATATGAGTTCGTGGAAAAAGTATATTGTGTAACATGGTGAATAAGTCTTCTGTTGTTATTGAATGAATAGTTATTTTTGTATCTAGTGCGCGAAATGCTACTTTGGTGATCAAGAACTGATTTTTTTTAACGAGGCGCATCCGAGTTAAAAAAAATAGTCGAGATTACCAAAGTATTTCGCGCATGAGATGCAAACAAAATTTTTTCTACAAACGTCAAAAATATTGTTCTAAAATAAGTAATAACTATGAAAAATAGTATTGAACTGGCTAAAATAATTTTTCCAAATCAAGTAATTACTGTAACTATGGAAATAAAATGGCATTTGTTGACAATTATTTCAAAGTGACAGTTCTTGATAATTATTTTGGAGTGACTTTTTATTCGCGTCAATTTCGTGCGTGATATTTATTATTGTAAAATAATGGAAATTTCGAGCGACGATGAACTAAGCAGTACCCCACCTAACTTGATAGATGCGGCCAATTCCGTAATTTCCAACCTTTTACCGGAGAAATCGTGGCGGCAGTATGAAAATGCATATCAGCAATTTAAAGAGTGGTGTGAAGCAAATAAAGCCAGAAAAATATCTCTCACAATTTGAAAGCCTTAATTATTGTTCTACATTAATAAATAAACGATTTCTTGTTTTTAGCTTGATTGAGGAGTTGAGGACTATATAGGTTAGAATATGAAAATCCCATATAGTTTGCATGCAGTGTGCGAAATATATTTCGCTCATTACCTCGCGCACGGTGTCATAGTAACGAATGAAAATGAAAAAAAGTGCCACTTCGCATACTGTTGTCAATGCGCGAACCTTGTCATTTTTTGACGTTTGTAGAAAAAGTTTGTTTTTTCGGAGTATACTCGGTTCTTGACTTACGTTTTTGGAATTCTAACCAGTCTAACCAGTCTGAAAATGAAAAAATGTCAATTCAAGGAATCTGTACCAGTGTAGAAAGACAATGATCAATTTTCTTTGACAAGTTACTGCGTTTAAAAGATTGTTGTTTTGAAAACAGTTATTCAATTTTGTCAGTAACGTATCTAAAAAATCTGAAAACTAACTGAAAAATCAAATAAAGTTTGAATTAACTAAAAATATTTCCTTTTTCAAAAAACGTTGACGTTTCAACTTTATCAAAACTCTATGTTTCTTAGGTTTTGAGATGAAAATATCCGTTTTTGACAAAGTCAAATGAGATATTCTTTCTCGTTACATCTCATTACATATAGGGTGTCTGATATCAATCAATCAGCATTCTATTATTTCTCAACCCTTTCCCTGAGAAGTGGTAACCATGTGCACTTCCTTTCGACATTGTCGGTTGAAAAACAGCTCGCCGATAATAGAATGCCGGCATTTTCCTTCAACTTTCTCCTGTCTTGATTTGCTTCTCTCATTAAAATTTCGCCATCAGATGTGAGAATATTTTCGGATATTTTGCAATTAGTTATTTTTCGATTTCTTGTATAATTTTCATGTTCTTTCTTTTGTTCAGTCAATGGTCTTGATATTTCACATATTCAACTTCCACCACATGAACAGGATATGTTGTAAACTCAATTTTTTGAACACTTATCTGTGTTATTTGATTTTGTGTGTGTAAGTATCGATGTATTTGGTTGTCTTAAATGTTGTTCTTATATCATACCTATGGCCAATCCGTTTTATCCTTTCAGACAATCCAGGTTACACGTTACTAAAAGAAAGTGTTAATAATAATATACCATTTAAGTTCAATTGCCATACTACCCTATATAAAACAGCCCATCATGTACTGACCCCCATTTCTAACGAACTGACCGCTTCTATACAGTATTCATCTCAAGACTCCCCCGATTCTAATAATTCAGAGACTGTCACGAAGAAAAAACTCGACGAAAACACGTAGCGATAGTTGAGTTATTGCCACCTAGCTCCCCGTCCAGCTTACCCTCATCAACCGGCAATATCGCCAGCGGTGCCCCAACATAAAGGCGAAAAAAGGCCCATAAAATAGCGGATCGGCCCGTAAAATACACATTATTTAGCACAATCTTTCCCGGGAGGCCCTAACAAGTCTCACTTCAATAATAAATCTGAGATATCCTTGGTTTGCTTGGCCAAAAGTACGGTAATCGTGCTATTCCAGTTAGAAATAGATAAGGGGAATAAGTAATGGTGCTATTTTCTCTTGAAATAATTTCTAGGTTAGATGTATTGGAAACTGTAACTGCCGATGCCGTGGAGGAATTCCGCAAGGTTCGTGTCGATACGAGAGAGCTTCTCCATCATGATTATGAGTAGTCAGGTAACCTAATTTGTGAAGGAGTTACCAATATAATTAGATGAAATTCATTGATTATTGGAAATAACAAACAATTCCTTCATGGAAGAAATCTTCGGGGGCAGATGGCATGCCAATGTACATACAGAAAAAAGTAATCCCTATAATTATTAAACCATTAACAAATCTTGTTAATATGTCATTTATAGAGGGTACTTTTCCCCAGCAGTTCAAAATGGGAAAACTATCTTCAATTTTTAAAAAGAAATCACCAGCTCTAATAGAAAATTATCGTCCAGTAACTGTCCCATATGGACTTTCAAAAATATTTGAGTATGCATTCCTGGATCGTATCAATTCGTCTCAATTCGTTTTTAAATCAACACAACATTTTTACCCATATGCAGCATGGATTTCGCGAAAAAAAATCTACAAATACTGCCATGTTTTCACTATACAATGAAGTCATTAAATATGTTGAAGCAGGTGAATGTCCGGCAGCAATCTTTTGTGATCTGAGTCGTGCCTTCGACTGCGTCAATCACCAGAAGCTCTTAGCAAAATTGGAAATGTATGGACTAAGAGGTGTCTCGCTCAGCTGGATATCCTCATTTCTCAAAAATCGGAGCCAGTATGTATCCCTTCAGGCATCCATAAATAATGAAATCCGAAGAATTGACTCAGAGCCTTTGAATATAGGGATGGGTGTACCCCAGGGGTCCATTTTGGGCCCTATTCTGTTTATTTTGTATGTCAATAATATTGACTCTGTAATTCCTGGGTGTCATTATACGGCATATGCTGATGTTTTATCATTGATTATTTCTGCTTCAGATACCAGAATTGTGGAAAATAAATGTATCAGTGCAGTAAGTCAGATATCAATTTTTTTTAATAATCATGATTTATTTTTCAATTCAGATAAACAGAGATTATCCGCATACAAAATAGACAGAATGATATAGAAAGGTTTAGTTTCATTGTTGATATCGTGACATATCTGGAGACTAACGAAAGTGTTAAGTTTCTGGGTATTTTTCTTGACAAGTTTCTGAACTGGAATGTCCACTGTCAACACTTAACTTCTAAGCTTAATTCGCTGAAGTTTCTTTTCATGAATTTGCGCTCAGTGTTAAATAGAAATCAGTTGCTGAATATTTATTACTCACAGGTAGAGTCCAGACTTAGGTATGGTGTCTGTTTCTGGGGTAGTTCAAGCAAGGCGCAAGATGTATTCATTTCCCAAAAACTCATATTGCGATGTATTGCAAAGGTCTCGGCTAGAGCGTCTTGTAAGCCACTCTTTAAAGGTTTTGATGTGTTAACGTTAGTACCTATCTATATATATATATATATATATATATATAGAAAGGGTAGTCGTTGCTGACTAGTTAAGAATAAAACCAGTTAATATTGGGGATTGCAGCAAAGTCAAAAGTGTACTCTTTTATAGAGATTATTCCAAGCTTTCGTAAATTTTATTTACATCTTCAGGGAACTACAAAGAATTATTATGTCAATTATACATTTTGATGTTATTAAAATTTTACTTACAACTATAGTGAGGTTAGTTGACATGTTCTTAGTTCTTTGTATAGTGACATTACAGCTTAAAATTGTAAATAATAAGGAAAAAAGACTTTACGAATATAAATAACAGATAATTTTGAAATTTCAGTCGAAAAACAAAAGACTTGTTGATTGTATCCAAGGGACACAAATCAGTTGTCAATAGAAAAGAAATCTGTAATTTTCAAGTCAATGTTACCAACTGTAATCTTGTACCAACTGTAATCTTGTACCAACTGTAATGTAGTACCAACTGTTGAAATATACGACTGTTGTTTTGTAAGTTAGGAAAAAATTACATTTCCAATTGAGTAGTTATGGAGATATTATTATTCATATGGAGAGTGTGGTCTAACGACAATAAGAAGGAATAAATCTCACTCAAATGATTTATATCAGTTCTTTTATGACAATTTTCGATAAACTCGAACTTGGTTTTCTTTCATCTTTTATGTGTACGTGTATTATATATATATATATATATATATATATATATAAAACAGGTCAGTTTTTGAAGTGAACGAGAACGTACATCACTCTAATACCAGAATTAGAAATCAATTTCATGTACCTTTTTCTAGACTAAGAGTAAGTTCCAGTTCACCTGAGCACATTGGGAGAAGAATTTTCAATAAACTTCCAGATCATATAAGGAATGCAGAGCATTTTGCTCTTTTCAAAAACATGCTGAACAGTTATTTGTTGCAAAAATGTTTTTATTCACTGACAGAATTTTTAGACTATATATAAGTCTTGTTCTTTTGAATCTTTTGAATCGTCTTCTACATTCTTCTATTTTCTGACCATTTCTCATACAATTTGTAATATTATCCTAATGGAAATAAAAGTATTATTATTATTATTATTATTATTAACCGATGCAAAATTGGAAGCAATAGAATAACAACAAGTCAATTCAATTCAATTATTTTTTTTTCCATCCATTGAGCTGTAAAGCTATCAGACAAGTCAGGTATAACAAATATGTATAATACACGTACACATAAAAGATGAAAGACAAACCAAGTTCGAGTTTATCGAGAATTGTCATAAAACTCATTTATATTATAGGGACAGAGGTCAAGGAGAAGTAATTTTGTTCTTTTCTCGAATTTATCCCAAGTAGCACACCCATATTGGTAAAATATTGATACAATATTGTGAACATATTGGCGAAATATTTGAAATGCAATATTGGCGAGAAAAAAAATGTGAACATTCGGCGATATTGGTCCAATATTACTTGAATAATATTGGCGAAATATCCTTGAACTGATATTGGCCTCAAAATGTTCGGCGATATTGGTACAATATCGCTGATACAATATTCTGACAATATTGGCACAATATTCAAAAGTTATATTGTCGAGAAGTAAAATGTGAACATATTGCGATATTGGTCGAATATTGTTTGAATATTTTAGAAATAGTTTTGATGAAATATTCTTGAAGCTATAATGACCCCAAAATATTTATCGATATTGGTACAATATCATTTGGATATATTGGTGGATGTCAATATACCTTTGTAAATTATTAAATGTCTTTTAGTTGGTGAAGGTGACACCAGAGTCTGCCTTTTCATCGCCATATCCACTGAGTGAGCTGTCTTGAAACAAGTTGTGAGAAGTATTTAATATACTATCGTAGGTTTTAGAAGACGTTCCATATGTAGAGCCACCTAGCGGGTTTTTATCTAGGTTTTATCATGATACAATTTCAATATGTTTTATTGGATATTCGGCCAATATTCAAATTTCATCTCGATCTAGATGTAGGAAACAATATGAAGACAATATTGTTTTAACGATATCGATAAATATTATTGAACCAATATTGACCCAATATTGACCCAATATTGATTAATAAGATTTGTTGAATATTGGCAAAATGATATTCAACCAATGTGTTATCACACTGGGAGATATAGTTTTTATTCCTAGAATCGATATTAGGGGAATATTGGGATTGCGATATTTATTCTAGATGTTAAAAACGATGTGAAGACAATATTGTTTTATCGATATTGATACATTTCAGTCAACCAATATTGACTCGATATGAGTAACAAACTTGGAAATACAATATAGTTTTTTTCCCCTATAATCGATATGACTGGAATATTTGGATTGCAATATTTATTCTAGATGTGGAAAACAATATATAACCAATATTGTATTATCGATATTGGTAGAAATTATTCAACCAATATTGACCCAATATTTCGTGTAATAATCTACATTCAAAACTAGTTCAACCAATATCCCACCAATATTATTAATATAATATTGTTTTTTGAATTTTCATCCATATTGGACCCATATTGATTTCACATTTACAATATATCTATATTGGCCCAATATGGAACCAAGATTCAGCCGATATGATGTGCTACCTGGGTATGTTGGCTATCCAACAATTTAAAGTCATCGGGAAGGGCATTGAGTCCTAATATGTCGGATGATTTTTGGGACATTGTTAGGCGAACGTTCGGTATGTGAAAGCTATTTTTTAATCTTGTATGGTGATCATGGATTGAATTATTCTTATCAAAAATTTCGCGTCGCTTATGTATATATGACAAAAGTTCCAGTAAGGTATATATAGTCCACATAGAGGAAGAATCCCATAGTGTTTGAATAACACCCCCCTTACTCCTCCCCTACCACAAAAATACGTATTTCACAAGAAATGAAAAAATGTCGAAAAACACTTTTTGTAGATCTATTCGTTTGTCGATCAGTTTTTTTATATATTTACTATCGGAAAAAAAAACCTTTACATTATTTGTAGGTTTCCAAAAGGCGATCAAAGAAGATATCCTGTGAAATTTGAAAATTTGTAGACATCTTTGAGTTCTTGGTGGTTATATGAAGAAACTTCATTATTCCGTTATTTTTTCAAGATATGACAAAATTTAATAGGCACCTATTTTAGATCTGTTTTGGGACAATAAAACTGTTCATAAGATTTTTTTTCCGATATCTCTTTTCGTTTTCGAATTATTGGTGATTTTAGAAAAAATGGTAAAATTTTCAACTAGTGGAAAAATTCATGTAAATTGTTTGAATGTTTCCGAAAGGCGATCAAAAAAAGTATTTTGTAAAATTTTGAAGAATTATCAAAAATATTTGGGGAAGAGATGGAGGAGGGAAAATAATCAAAAACTCCGGGCGCTAGGCTTCCTGAATATTTTGAGAAAGGATTTTTTTTTGAAATATTTCCCTTACTACTGACATTACGGAAAACATGTTCCAACATTTTTTGTAGGTGTTCAGAAGGCGTCCAAAACAGGTCTCTTGTGAAAATTGAAAATGTGTCGCCGTCTTTGAGTTTTCTTTTCTAAGATTTGAAATAACTCCAAAAAAACTTTTGGTGTACATATTTAAGGACAATAAAATTGTTCGTATAATTTTTTCTACATCTTGTTTAGTTTGCAAGTTTTTTGTGTAATTAGGAAAAAATTGTATAATTTTCCCTGTACATAATTTTTCGATTGTGTTAAATATTTTCGGACTATTGATATAATGGAAAAAAATACATTTCTATTGTCGTTTTCCAGAAGACGGTCAAAAAAGGTTTCATGTGAAATTTAGAATATGAAAATAACTTCTTACTCTTACACACTTTTTCAGATCTGTCCAAGGACAATAAAACTGTCCAAGTAGGATAAATTTAATGTAGAGCATATATACTCCTGAAATTAGTTAACAATAAGAGCAATTATCAATATGTTAACGCAGCAATTAGGTTTCTGACGTATAACTAAACTAACTTGATTTCTTAGATTACATTTGAATGTAAGAATAGTAGGTGGTGTCATCTTCGAATGAGGTGAACTCTCCGGAAACATTAATTGAAGTTAGATCAGTTATGTAAATTGAAAAAAGTGTTGAAGAGATGCGCTTTGTCCAGATATATATGTCTCCAATTTCTTCAACAATATTTTGGGGTTGAAACACTCGAAAGCCTTTGTCAGGTCACAAAAAAACTCTGCAGCAACTATCATTCATGTTCTAAAGGTTAAAAACTGCATCACTTATTCCTTTTTCTCTTTGAAATCCAAATTGATTATTGTAAATAGTATTAGGCTTATTCAGAAAAGCCATCATTCTTTTTTCACGAGTGTTTCTATTATTTTCGAGAGTGTGGGTAACATTGAAATGGGTCTGGAGTTTGAAAGATTATTATCACCCCTTTATATGAGGAATGGGTATTGCATTTTTCAAACATGATGGAAAAATTCCTGGGAGAAATGAAAAATGTACTACTTCAACTGGTACCGTAAGAGCAGATCCGGGAAAATATGAAAATGTAAAGATAAGTCATCCCACCCAGGCGCACATTTGTTTTTGATTTCATTGAAAATGTATATCATCTCTACCATGTCCGTAGGCGAGAAAAAGAATGATTCAGAATTCAGATTCATTCTCAGCCAGATGATACAGCATACGTAGGGACATACGAAAGGATCTGCATTTTGACATTCTTGAAAAGTGTCGATTTTGGTCTTTTTACAAATTCATTGACGTCCTCCTGGAATCGGATCATGAGAAATATATATTACTAACTCTCAGAAAGAGGTGTTTCAATGTCCTATTCATTTTTTTCTGTGGAAAACAACTCAAGAAGTTGTTGTTTCTCAGTAACATTACATTTTCATTTCGTTGAGATGTTTTCCATGTTTTCAACAAAGGGAAAGGGATTGAGTCTTTCCAGTCTTCTCAGTGCACATTCCCAAGAATTCTACGAATGAATGAATTTATTGTCTAGGGGCATACTAACTAATGTTGTCTAGTTTCTGAGAATATGATTTTGAAACCTAATTAAATGCTACATTACTGAATTGAGAATAGTTCTTGGAAAATGCATGCATGTCCGTAGTAGGAAAATTGCTTGATATTATACCAAACAAAAATTCTTTTAAAATGTTTTAGAAGAAAAGAGGGTAATTAATTAAAGTATGATATATTTCCATAATTGAAGTAATTGAAGTATCAATTGAAAACATATTGTAACTGTGCACTTTAGGAAGAGAATTTATACAAAAAATCCCAATTTCCAAGTACCAGTTATGATTATTACCATTATTTTCTCCGACCAAACGAAATCAAAAACCCAATCCAATTGGCGCCAGATGCGGAATGCTACGCCAGAGACAAATAAGATTTCAATCAAGCCTCATCTCCAAATCAATGACATTTCGGTAATGGAATTCATGTATTACAATCTGTCTGATTTGACAAAATATGTATGCGGTGGCAAGGCCTCCGAGATTATAAAAGACATAATATATTTCCTACTTCATATCCTTTGTGAAGGCCCGAGACAGCCGAAGCGAATTTATGACGGATTCCGTAAGCATATGAATGAATAGCAATATCAAATCAGTGTATGCTGAATTTTTCATCATTCATTCCAGATCTGCGTCGGCGGAATTCTATTTTCGGGATTGTTCTTTATTCTGCAATTCGTTTTCTGTCGCTTCCACATTCTGTCTGCATTGAAAATGGAGGATTATTTAGTTGATGTGAAATGTCCCAATATTTTGTATTGAATTTTGAAAATCGGATGAGATTTTTCTGCAGTGTTGCAGATTATACCCAAACCAATTTTGTGAAAATAGATGGGATACAATAAAGAAAACTCTCAGATCGACGTTAGTTTTGCTAAGAATTAAACAAAAAAAAATATTGTGAAAGGCTTTCGCGGCCATCGTCACTTACATGGTGGTTCTTCGGGTTGTAAAGCCGACGTATGTTTACAGAAAATCTCGACGTTTCGCCAACACGAGTGGTTAGCATTTTCAAGAGTTTATTTTTTCAAAGTTTCTTGTTTCTTAATTCGCTGTCAATTGCTTGACATTTGTTATACGTTGTCTCAATAAATACCTGTGATTTGACGTTCTTACATCTGATTGGTCCATAGCGTTAGCTGACATCATAGAATCGTTCGTACTGTTATTTTGTAGGTAGGGAGCTAATTGAGAATTTTTGAGAACTGGAAGCCAAACCTTGTTCAATTGTAGTCCTTCTTCGGTTCTGTTGAAGTTGTTGTGGTGTTTCTGAATTTCAATTGCTTCCCGGAAGAGTCTTGGGTAATAGGCAGATGTTGAAGATATGACTTGAGTTTCTTTAAATTTCACTCTATGGTTATCGTTGTTGAGAGTATGTTCTGCGACAGCGGATTTCTGTGTGTTAAAACAAGAATCAAAGAGCACAAGGCTTGCTGTCGGTTAGGGCACACACAGAAATCCGCTGTCGCAGAACATACTCTCAACAACGATAACCATAAAGTGAAATTTGAAGAAACTCAAGTCATCTCTTCAACATCTGCCTATTACCCAAGACTCTTGCGGGAAGCAATTGAAATTCAGAAACACCACAACAACATCAACAGAACCGAAGAAGGACTACAATTGAACAAGGTTTGGCTTCCAGTTTTCAAAAATTCTCAATTAGCTCCCTACCCACAAAATAACGGTACAAACGATTCTATGATGTCAGCTAACGCTATGGACCAATCAGATGTAAGAACGTCAAATCACAGGTATTTATTGAGACAACGTATAACAAATGTCAAGCATTTGACAGCGAATTTAGAAACAAGAAACTTTGAAAAAATTAACTCTTGAAAATGCTAACCACACGTGTTGGCGAAACGTCGAGAAGTTCTGTAAACATACGTCGGCCTTACAACCCGAAGAACCACCATGTAAAAAAAAATATCATTAATGCTTATCACTGTCACTCATTTTCTGACAAAATTATTATTTTTTTTAATGCTAAAAAAAATGCAGTTTTTGACCAAATTTTGAAAAAAGTTCATTTTAAAATGTTGTTTTTCTTCAGTCATAGTTATGCAGTAGATTGAATAAATAATGAAAAATGGAACGCGGAAATGTTCTGAAGAGAAAAACTTTTGGAACTAAATCTATTTCTTATTCAATCTATTTGAATAGTCACCTTGATTTAATCTGTTCCTTGGTTATTTTGAATAAAATTTGTCGTTATTCACATATCAAAATTTATTATTAGACCATAGACCATACGCTACCAACGATGAGCTCTAGAACAGGGTGTTCCTTGAAGAAAAAAATTGTTTTAGCCATTGGAAAATAGCAAAATAAATTCGATCGTGGTTTCAGAATACCCTGTGTATTCTGGGTGCCTCCCAATATTGAGTAAGTTGTGGGACATTGCTTGGGTACTTGTATATTCAGATTTTTAAATTGATCTTTCATAATAAGGTTGTGTTAAATTTTTTTCCTCCTCCACGATTTTTCTAAAATTTTGGAATCGTTGCATCTGATCACTGACAACAAAAATGATTTGTGAATCCCACGTGAAGCAGATTCTGAAAATGAAAGATTATACAGGGTGGTCCATTCAACAAAGATACCAAATGTTGTGCTATGGATTTATGATACACCCTGTATAATCAAAAATGATTTAAAAGAGTTGCACTTCAAGAGGCTAATGACTTTCAATCAGATTTGTTCCTCAATTTTCATTAGCCTAGCAGCAATGGTCCGAGCGAAGGTAAGTATATACGAGAGTTGCTATTTATATATTGAGAATTGGCAACACTGGTGTTGCTAGGCGCGATCCAACTGCGCTATCGCAAAGTTTGACATTTTTGACAGTATACGTAATCAGAACTTTTTGTCATACATACGCAATTTGTATTGTTAATAGACTTTTGAAAGTTTTATCTCGGCCAAAAAAAGTAGCTAAATCGTGAACACTTTCGTGCCATGATTTTTTATGATTTTCGACTTGAATTATCTCATTAGCAGTGTGCCGATCAACTCACTGAAATTTCTGCTGATGAAGCACCATCCAAGGCCACAGTATTTCGATGGTTTAGTGAATTCAGACGTAGCCGTACTTCGCTGGCGGACGAAGTTAAAGCCCTGATTTAGAACCCAATGATTTATATTTGTTCCTTCAAGTAAAGAACAAATTACGTGGTCAACGCTTTTCGACGCCACAAGACGCTGTTTATGCATTCAAAAACCATGTTTTGGAGATACCTACTTCGGAGTGAATAAACTGCTTTGCTAATTGGTTTAATCGAATGCAAAAATGTGTAGATTTGAAAGGAGAGTATTTTGAAAAACAATAAAGAAGTTTCTACACCTCAAATATTATTTTAGTTCTTCATTCAATACATAAATAGCAACCCTCGTACCAAATTATTGTCCCAGAATTTTAGCATTTCTCACCAACATCATCAACTCCTGTCTACTGTCTGGGACTGCTGGAAAGTAGCAAGAGTGACCCCATTGCCAAAAAAAATGAGGTAACTGGTTTCAATGATTTACGCCCTGCCATGCCTTTCAAATGTATTGGTGAAATTAATTAATAAACAAATTCATTACCATTTAGAAAAATATTTACTTTTGTCAAATAATCAGTCAGGTCTCAGACCTGACTATAGTTGTGTTACTGCTTTACTTGCGTTACTGCTTCGTAGGTTTTTCGCGCAACGCAATTTCTTTCATAACAATTTATCTCAGTAACAAGTGTCAATTTGTTGAGACTCCTATTGGTCAGTCTTCTAAAGAGAGTATATGTTGTGGCGTGCCACAAAGTTCTATCTTAAGGCCTTTGTTCTCCAGTATATACACATACAATCTAACATGCTTGCTCTTTCCTTCCTGATGAATGGCCTACAGCTGAAAAATATATCAATGATGATCTTGAAGACATATAAGGTAGTTACAACTCCATAATTCACAGATTCATTCTATAAAATCGCCCATGATTGTGTTTGGTAAAGATGAAAAAAGCGTTGAAGAAAATATACATATCAGAATTAACGATAAGAGATTGATTTGTACAACTTCATTCGAAAATCTTGGTCTCGTTTTGGATACCGAACTAAGTTTGAAAATCTATATAAGTCAGTGCCTACGTAGGGGTTACGCATCATCAAAACTGCTTTACTCTCAACGTCACTTATTATCCTAAAATTTTAAAATGAATCTATGTGAAACCCTTGTACTCTGTCATTTTAATTATTGTGATGTGATTTTATTTTTGAACATTAGAATCATTGAGTTATTTGGAAAATATGTGTGCTTGCTACCAACTGATATTTCTTTTTCGTTTTCAATATTCCTTCGAAAAGTCATCAGTTTGAGAACAAAAAGTCAGTCGACGTATATAAGCTTTCTAACTGAAATGAAAAGTCCTGAATAATATGATACCAAGCAATGATTGATTGATATTTCCCTTGATATATGATTCTGAAAAGATTTTCATAATACGTCATCTTTTTCGTTTTCAATATTCCTTCGAAAAGTCATCAGTTTGAGAACAAAAAGTCAGTCGACGTATATAAGCTTTCTAACTGAAATGAAAAGTCCTGAATAATATGATACCAAGCAATGATTGATTGATATTTCCCTTGATATATGATTCTGAAAAGATTTTCATAATACGTCATCGTTATTACCATTTGAACCCCACGTATATGCAAATTATCCCATAAATCAAATTAATTGTTTTCAGGATAACCAATAAAATAATTCATTCTCTTTGTTGCAGATTCCACTGGATCCAACCCCTGGCGTGAAACCACCCCTCAAGAGGACTTCCATCACAGCCACCAACCCCCAGTGCAATAAATCCACAAACCGCAGAAACATGAACAATGCTCCCCCGCAGATCAATTTGTGTCCAGCCATTTCAAAAACTGATCAATAAACATTCTCTCACCGTATAAAAATAAATATGGGCAACGACACGCTATTGAACTCCTCGTTCTCCCACAACATAACCTCCCCCCACCCCGAATCAGAATGGACGTACGACTTCGTCATCTTCGTGAAAGCGACCATCATGGGCACAATCATAATCGCTTCCATTTTCGGCAACCTGCTGGTCATAGTCTCCGTCATGAGGCATAGAAAGCTCAGGATCATAACCAACTACTATGTGATATCCCTAGCCTTGGCCGACATGTTGGTAGCCATGTTCGCCATGACTTTCAACGCCAGTGTTCAGATCTACGATGAGTGGAAGTTCGGCTACTTCATGTGCGACGTCTGGAACTCCCTGGACGTCTACTTCTCGACCTCTTCCATCATGCACCTCTGCTGCATTAGCGTGGATCGATACTACGCCATAGTGAAGCCTCTGAAGTACACTCTCACCATGACCAAGAAGGTCGTAGCGCTGATGATACTCAACACGTGGTTGAGCCCAGCAGTTCTGAGCTTCCTGCCCATCTTCATCGGATGGTACACCACCACGGAGAACCAGATTTTCCGCAACGAACACCCAGATATCTGCGAGTTCGTAGTCAACAAGCCCTACGCCGTCATCAGCAGCAGCATCTCCTTCTGGATCCCCTGCAACATCATGATCTTCATGTACCTGTCCATCTTCAGAGAGGCCAACAAACAAGAGAAGGAGATGTACAACAGACACGGGGCTGCGAAGCTCCTGCACCAGAACAACACCAATGGAGACATGATGTCTAACTCCGGAGGCTCGTCCAAAACCCTGACGCAGCACGAAATCAACCAAGATCTCCACCACACACCCTCGAAGGAGAGGAACATTTCCAAAATGAAGCGCGAGCATAAAGCGGCAAGGACTTTGGGGATTATAATGGGCACCTTCATACTGTGTTGGTTGCCCTTCTTTCTGTGGTACGACACCGTGTATCTTTGTGACAGCTGCAGGGAGCATTGTCCCAAAGAGGTGGTCGCCGTGGTGTTCTGGATAGGATACTTCAACTCGACGCTGAATCCTTTGATCTACGCCTACTTCAACAGAGACTTCAGGGAAGCCTTCAAGAATACTCTGCAGTGTGCGTTCTGTAGTTTGTGTAAACGGTCTCCGTCGAATCTGGACTTCATAGACAATAGAAGGCCTTCGATAAGGTACGAAGACAGAACGCGGAGTGTCTACTCGGAGACTTTCCTCAAGCACGTCGATAGGAGGTGTTCAGAGTACGGTTCTAGTCTCTGAGTGGACTTGACTAGTAGCAGACTCACCACCACTAGTTTTTGAGATGGTCTTGAGGCTGCTACTAGCGTATAGGGTTAAATACTTAAATGATGGTGCTGTTTTTGTACACTTCCAATCGAGTATCCATGATTTGTTTTGTCTTCGGCAGATGAAGAGTACGCGCTGTAAAAAGATGTAGAATTTTGTATTCAATCTTAGTGTATTGTATATAACGAAATTGCCAAAAACTTATGTTAAGTGAGTGATAAAATAGAACTAACAATATGTTGTTGCAACAACTTTTTGGGTGATATTTGGAAAGGTACGTGTTAGAGGAAACAAATAGAGTCAGAACCAATTTCTTTGACTACCATTCATTGCATCTAAATGATACAGTAATAGTCAAAAAGTCGTCTTGTACCAACTCACGACCAGAAAACCTGGTATTTATTTGAAAATATATAAATGAAAGTGTTGAGAAATTATTTTTATAGTTTCCACATAAATGTTCCCACTAACCCAGCTGTTATTGTAATGATGTGAATAGTAGCGACTTTGACAGTATTTTTTTTCATTGAAATTTCTTACACTCTGAAAATTACTACTTCAAATTAACTTTTTACCAAGAAAATAAAAACTTCGATGCCTTCATAGATACCAATATTTCAATTTTGAAGAAATTAGTAGAAAGAGGGCGTAATCTAACCGTAGGAGGAGGAGTTTGACCTTGATTGAGAGTCACCTGTTCAAACTTCCAGTGGCGTTCATGGGGCTGTCTGATGCTTGCAAACATGACCTTTATGATCTTGAGACTCAGCTGTCTGTGTTTGTAACTTTGGAACAATTTGTTATTATTTTGACTGTGATAAAATTCGTTTTGAACAAAATCAAGTTTATTGAAGAAAACATTGAGAAAATTGATAATTATTTACCAAAATTGATGAAAAGGTATAATCCACATTAAATAGGCTCTTTTATGTTTTCTAGCATATTATTTCAGTAGTAGTAGTTATGAAATATCAAATTCAATAATGATATAATAATAATACCAACCCCTATTTTCTGATAGGATGATGTTGTCGAAACTTCAAATACTCATTGAATAAAGATAGCTTAAATAACCTTGAATGAAAAAGGCAATAAAATTACTGTCATGAAAACCTCCGAGAAAATGTACGAAAGAAGATATTATATTGATTTGAGACAAGAGCGTGGAATCAAAATAAGTCCATTCTCTCTTTTGTCAAATCTTCTCATTAAATGCAAGTTTTCCAAGTCTTGAGTTGGTTTTCTCAAACTTAGAATACAATTAGAATTCATATGACAGGTAATGTTATAATCAACTAACAGGCTCAACAGACACGTGATTCTTGCCTTTCCAAATATCACACATGTTATGGGAGATTTTGTTACCTATTTTCTAAGCCAAAGATATTGAGTTGATATTGTTTACCAATAAAAATGTTATAATTTTGTCAAAAAATTTATTGTTATCAATCATTTAGAACCAAAGTACTGATTCAATGACCGAATTGTTGGGAAATTACTAGGATCTTATGAGTAGAATTTTTTCCATTTCTTATTCATTTTCTAAAAAAGTCTCAAGAAAAAAATACTAAAACAATTTTTTAGGTTGAATCAGTTAGAAACGGGGTTTTAATGAAAGACTGAAAATGATATGAGAAAGGAATTGTGTTGATCTGACAGTATTTCGATAAACTGCAATGGAAACACAAAAATAGTAATTTTGTGTGCTTTTTCGTGGAATTATTGCAATTTATTAATAGTTCATTATGTAGCAACAAAACTGTATTTTTCTAAGTTGGTGTCACTTTATCATGACAGTTTGAAATGACATACCAAAACCATTGTTTATATAGAAGTAAGATAGTTAATCAAAGCCTGTGTCATTGCTGTTGGACGCAAACGCGAGTGTCATCTAGCGTGATTAGTTACAAACTTGAATATTTGACGTCATTTTGATGTAGGTTTCTTCAAAAAACCCTGATTTTAATGCTGTCCCATTGTTTCAATCAAGTTACGACATGACTTGGAGGCCAGATCACTGAAGTTACGACATGACTTGGATGCGAGCTCACTATCGCCATCTACATGTCGCATCCATTTTGATCCAATTACAATCCCATAAGGTTGACTAACTCTCTTCTATATAAACAATGCCAAAACCTACTCAGGCGAACTGTTAACCACTGAAATCAAACAGTATTTTTGGTGATGTATTTGAAGAATACACTTGTCATGGTTGTGTTTTTGAAAATTTGCATCAAATTTAAATTTTAAATAAGAGATTGATCATCAATCCATTATTTACCTGTCGGTACATATAAGCTGAATGCTGTTTGAGTTATATGAGTGGAAAAAATATATCGTTCAACTCCACTCATAAGGTATCGACATAGCTACTTAAGGATTTTTTGTAGTAGGATAAAAATATCTGAAGTAACAATTTTTTTACAACGTTTCTACTCTTACCGAGACTACAAAGCAAATGAGAATTGAGGATACAATGAGAAGTAAATCCAAATGATAAAACTATTCAAAAAACAGAAAGCACTGAAAAATAGTGAACTACAGACATCTCAGCACAAATATCCAGAAAATATTACGGAGTGATAGAGAATTTATTTCAAGCAATCAAATACGGATTTTCATTATTGTTCCCGCCTTCGATTTCATATACAGCGAACACCAAATCAGTATTTTGTAAGAGAAACTCTTGTTGATTCTGTCTCATATTGATTTAATATTAGTAGGTTTTATACGAAGTTATACGAAAACTTGACCTTATGTAGTGCACTCCAATCAAGTCTAAACGTCGACATAAACATGATAGGAACTCTTGAAGAGACTTAAAACTTTTTGCAGCTATCTTCAGCAAGATATTTTGTATCCAGATGAAGAGTTTCAAGAGTAGGTTTCAGGTAATGCTCTCGAACATCTTCTCCAAATAAAAGGGCACAAGATATGTGGAGCTTTATTATATAAAGATGAAAATTGGACAATTTGAAAAAGGATTCGAGTCTTATTTGATTTTTTGTCAGTTTCTCATATATGTGTTAGATGAAAAGTAAATCTAATGCAGGTTAGTATTGAAATTTGAGGTACATACATTCTTACACTATTTTATTTATATCTTTCTATCTCAAGAGTATGAAATAGAGAAAACACATATATTATAGAAGTACTGAAGCCAATTGAATAGGATTTGGTAATCAATAACATCAAATTTATCATTTGATCGAAAGCTGTAGAATTCTGGGTTCACAAATTTTGATAACATAATGAAAACTGAGCTGAATGCTGGGAAGAACTTCAGGCTGCTTTCTGTTGGACTATAACAGGCTGAATGTTAAAGGTGTAGCTCGAGATACCGTGTTCCGACATGCATTTTTTATAATCAATTTCAATTATAAAGATGATATGCGGACCTGCAATTTTTTCGACGCATTTGCGTGATATGAGTACATCCAATGAAAGAGAATATCTGTTGAATAAAGTGTGAGTAAATGGGGTGATCGATGAGTTGAAAATGATACAAAGGAGAGGCTGGATCTCAATTATAAGTATTAACACTGAAATCGGTAGGCTATGAACCCATTCAATTCAACCTGAGGTAAGACGTTTTGTTGAAATTATCCATTCTCATTTTTATCCGAATCTCCTGCTCAATATTCTTATAAGATTTCAAAAACTGTTCTTTTTTGTCTTTCAGAAATACTTTCATCTTTCGTATGGCTGTACTTATAGTATACATTCTGAATAGGAATAATGTATATGAGTAGATTTGAATACAAAATTAGGGTTTGCTATTTATGTTCAGTTTGACACGTATGGACCAAATATATTTATGCTCAATGACCTCGATCATTGGAATGATACATAAATTTTTTTTGTGCCATGAAAACATGAAGAAAATGTTGTTATAGATATATTCCGATTGCTCCATCAGTTATGCAAATGTAATGCAGCAGTAGAGAGTCTTATTGAAATTTATGAGAAATTTCCCAGGTCCATTTTGCCCATTTTTGTAACTTAGGATGCATACCCTGTGGCTCTTGGTGGCTCTCTGGGGGCTCTTGGTGGCTTTGAGCAGCTCAGCTGCACGCAGAGGAAAGAGCGAAAAAATTGCTCGAATCATTAAAAATCTCACAACAAAAACGTAAAGAATATAGACCAACTTTGATAGTGGTAAGATCTACTTTTGAGACCACACCATAAAGGTCCTCAGAAATTATATCTTATATCGGGTAAGTATTTGAGGTGGCGCAGCCCTGTTTTTGGAAGAAATAATCCGATATGAAGCACTAACATTTAGAAGACCGTAGAAAAACTGAAAAGAGATTTTTTGAGATGAAAAAAAAAGCCGTAGTACTATCGGTGTCACCGGATATGAGCAATGTTTTAGTTAGTTGAATGGAAATGTGTATATTTTCACTTTTTCAACCTAAAGCAAATTCTGAACATATTAAAGAGCTACTGCAACCTCTATCATTGGTGAATTTGAACTAGGAAGCCTCACCCATTCAACTGTGATTTGATTTTGGATATATCACCACTACCTCCATGTGTAAAATATTTTATACCATAACGTGCTACTGGACTGAACACCAAACAGTTTAACACATTCTTGCCCATGATATTACGACCTAGTTCAGTACATTCAACTATATCATAATGAACCAAAAAGCGGCGATATCATGTGTTATTTTGATGATAAAAATACCACCACTTTACGTTTTATGTTGCCAGATGTCTTATTTCTCTTTAAGGGCCAGTTTAGAAAGAAATTGTTACATCTTTCTCCAAACATCTTCTGAAAGTCGTATTCAACGTGAAAAAAAGTTTGAGACTTTGCCCAAAAATGGAAATACATACCTACTTACCACACTATAACCCAGCTGATGTTTACATGCTGGAAAGCTTTCAATTATTTGTTGAATGTTTTTTCCTTTGAAGAATTGCTGCCTCTCTATGAATGGGGTTCTGCATTCTGTCAAAATATTATCCCCCGCTTTTTTGGATTAGACAACCACGCATAATTCAACAGTAACAGTATAATTTAGTAGAAATGGTCATGATAAAAAAATAAGAAACTTTTCTAGATGGCGGTTTGAAAAAATAACATCCTCGTTAACCATAAATGCCATAAATAAATATTAATTGAAAAAATCATTAGTCAAATCCAAAACCAATACTATAGTCCAAAATTGAAGTTTTAATATCTTATTTAAATTTTCAAATATTTAAAAATTTTGAATAAATGCTAATTATAATATAGTAAATTGAAATTATACATGTATACGTAGAGCTTGTGGATTTTCTTATGGGCTATGACCTTGAACATATCTGCGCGTCGCTTTCAGGCAACAATTCACAAAATTATTGAAGTGGAAAGCGAAAACATTGACTCAACTACTTCACTATAATAGCCTAGTCAAAGTTCACACTGTTCGGGTTGAAGATTGGTTTGGTGGAAATTATTATTCAATATATAGATTTATTTTTAGTAGGTAAATAAGAAAACTTACAAGTAGGTACTTACACAAAAAGTTAAAATGAAATAATTTTTTTATAATACGGCATTTAAAATATTATGGTAATGGTAAATTATCGTTATCGGTTTCACTGTCAGACAGTTCTGATTCAGTCCCACTAGTATCTTCTCCAAGATGTATTACTATTTCTTGCAGCTCATCCATAATGTGCTCTCTTGCCATATATGCTTCTTCAACCTTCTCTACATGGGAGCAAATGTTTTGCCAGTTTTGAATTGTCACTTGCTGAAATTTTTCTTCTGTGAGCTGTCGCACAACACCTAGTTTAAATGAGACATTACAGGCTGCTACTTCATTCTTTACCAGTGCCCAAATTTTTTCAATAGGGTTCAGCTCCGGATGGTATGGTGGTAAACGTTGTGTTAACATGTCATGTTCCGCTAGAAGCGTATCAACAATATACTTAGTATAAGTTGGTTTATGCGTTTTAAAATTAATGCAAATAATTCAGCTTTAAAGGCATTGTCATCATATGTAATACCTCGTTCCGTTAGCCATAGCTGCATCGCTGCTTTTTTTCACGAAAAATTTGGAATAGGATCCACCTGTACACAAAACCAAAGTGTGTCTTGGAAGTAAGGAAGTTCTCAACAGAAAAAACTTATTCCTCCCAGTTACGGTCGCTACCCGTAATGCGTTTTTGTTTAAATAATTTTGTTTCAAATGTTCTTTTTCACACAATCAATTTTAATATTAATAAGAACATTTAGCACTTTTTTGTAACTGCTAAAAATAATTATTATTCAACTTACCTATATGGTCATTATCAAACTATATTTCAAAATAATACTTGAATAATATACCAATACACTTGCCTTTTATACCAGGTCTTTCTTATTCATTAATACTGATAATTAAACCCCTGATAAAAATAACAATATCTACATCTACGTAAATTACCTATATCATTTTTACCTGAAAGTGTGTTCATGGTCGACAATGTGGACGGGCTACATTAAAAAACGGGTGAATATACTAAGTAACTCACATTTTCAAAAACTAAAACGCAATTTGTCTGTACTATATCTTTAATTGGTATGAACACGTGCATCGTCGATCTTTACCAAACGCTCGTAGGACTCGAATGCGGATGTTTTTAAAACTTTTAGTAGACGACAGCCAAAACGTAAATTTGTACTCTGCGACGGTATGAGTCATAGCCCTTAAGAAAATCCACAAGCTCTACCCAAAGTATGATCTGTTACGGATTTTCGATGAGTTCTAACTGAAATTGTAAAATGTTTATAAGTGCATTGTTTGAGATTATTGACTATTACATGACAATGTCCAGGTAGTTTTTATTTAGCAGGAGAACCCAACATCATCTACACCTGTCAAAACCCAAGCCAATTTCAGCATTTGAATTAGTTTATTCAACAAAATCATTTGAAAAATAAATGCCAGTTGATAAACCGTAACACAAAGTCATAGCTTTGCTTGAAGTGAATGAATACAAACATTTTGCTCCGCCTGTATAGACAGCTATGATAATGATTTATTGAAACCATAAATCTATATAAAATCTGAAATCTACTTAAAATTTTCTTATCGACAGTCTGATGGGAATTTAATTAACTAGAGGTTCAATTATAATTTCATCAAATTTTCAAATTCATTTTCAATTCCATAATTCAAACTTTTGATTGAAGCTGTATCCATAACGCATTATTGATTGGCAATATTTTATCTGGCGGGTAATTGAAAGATTTACTGAAGCGTAGAGTAATTGATAGTGAAATCGAATGCAATTTTATGAGCGTACAGCCCACACATCGAGTTTAATGACCACCTGGTTCAAGCGATGTTAGTTTTCTGTTGAAATTTTTCATGAATGATATCTTATACCAGGTGAGCCTGAGAGATGGCGCACCCCTATTTTTGAGAGAAATATTCAGATACAAATCACCAACATTCGAACGGCAAAACTAAAAATTGATTTATGAGATGAAAAAAAAACGTACTATCGGTTTCACCGGATTTGATCAAATTTGATTTCTTACCGTTTTATTAATCTTTTTCAGAAGAATTAGCTAGCTAGACTCTTTTGTTCAATCAACAAACAAGATCTGGGGCCAGTTTCATAGGTTCTAGTCAAGCGTCAAATTAATCAACTGATGGTTAGAATGTGAACGTTTCAACACCATTCAAAGATTGTCATTCACCATTTAAAAGATGTCGTACACCATCTAATTTATCAGTTAGTTATCTGGAGTTTAACTGGAACCGGTGACACTGGCCCTTAATACCTAAATTGTCATGACAACTTGAAATACGTTGCTAGCTCTTTCTCTTCATCTTTACTTTGGAAATTTTAATTTTGACAATAGAAATATTGTGTCAAATTTTTGTGACATAAAAATTCAAGATGAACATATAAAATCTAATTAGCTTTTTTGTGAACAACTCGCGAGTTTGAACTTCAAAGTAGGTAATTATGACAGAAAAAGATAAAGAACGGGAACGATATTATTGATATTATTCTTCTCCAAGAAGAAGTAAAAAATATGTGGCAGTTCTAAAAAAGGTTCTGTAAAAACTATCTTTCATTTGTTAACTTGGAATTTTATTTTTTTATGTGCTAATTCGACCAATCTGAATCGATTGGCATTCGCAGAATTGTTCTATTTCTAAACGTTCTCGAATTAAAGAGTTCAAATCGATTCGAAAGTGTTTTTTTCGAACTTATTTTCCCTTTCCGGCCAAATCTTTTATCTGATCATACACAAACCATATGTTTCTGAGATCAGCGTAAAATTTCACGTATTTTTCGCAATTTTTAGAGGTCTACCCCTCACAACTTTTTTCGATTGAATTATTTTTTTTATGTATAACTTGAAATTTTTCATAGTGAACTGATTCGATCATTCTGAATCGATTGACGTTCACAGAAATGCTCTATCTCTAACCGTTCCCGAATTGAAAATTCAAATCGACGTAAAACTGTTTTCTTTTTTCTACATTTCATCTCCTTTTCTGACCAAATATTTTAGCTGAGCATAAACAAACCATCAATTTTAGAAATCAGCCTGAAATTTTATAGTGCATATTTCACGTGGAAAGGACTATTTTCAATTTTTCGTGATTTTAAGGGGTCCACCTCTTACAACTTTTTTCGATTGAATTATTTTTTCTTTGATTGAATTGAAATTTTCAGAATATACTGATTCGACCATTCTGAATCGAATGGCGTTTGCAGAATTCTTCTATCCCCAACCGTTCTCAATTTGTAAAATTCAAATCGAGTTGAAAGTGTTTTTTTCGACCAATTATTCCCTTTTCTGGCCAAATTTTATATCTGAGCATATACAATTTATCTATTTCAGAAATCAGCGTGAAATTTCACGTACATAGTGCATATTTCACGTGGATCTGACGATTTGCATTTTTCGTGATTTTTAGGGGTCTACCCCTTACAACTTTTTTCGATTGAATTATTTTTTCTTTGAATAATTTGAAATTCTTCAGATATACTAATTCGATTGACGGTCGCAGAATTGTTCTATCTCTAACCGTTCTCGATTTGAAAAGTTCAAATCGAGTTGAAAGGGGTTTTTTGGACCTTTTGTTGCCTTTCTGGCCAAATTTTATATCTGAGCATATACAATCCATCTATTTCAGAAATAAGCGTGAAATTCCACGTACATAGTGCAAATTTCACGTGGATCTGACGATTTTGTATTATTCGTGATTTTTAGGGGTCTACCCCTCACAACTTTTTTCGATTGAATTATTTTTTCTTTGATAAAGTTGAAATTTTTCAGAATATACTAATTCGACCATTTTGAATCGATTGACGTTCGCAGAATTGCTCTATCTCTAACCGTTCTTGATTTGAAAAGTTCAAATCAAGTTGAAAGGGGTTTTTTCGACCTTTCATTCCCTTTTCCCGCTAAATTTCATATCTGAGCTCATACAATTCATCTATCTCAGAAATCGACGTGAAATTGCACTTACATAGTGCATATTTCACGTGGATCTGACGATTCTATATTTTTCGTGATTTTAAGGGGTCTACCCCTTACAATTTTTTTCGATTGAATTATTTTTTCCTTGAATAACTTGAAATCTTTCAAAACATACTAATTCAACCATTCTGAATCGATTGACGTTCGCAGAATTGCTCTATCCCTAACCGTTCTCGATTTGAAAAGTTCAAATCGAGTTAAAAGGGGTTTTTTCGACCTTTCATTCCCTTTTCCCGCTAAATTTCATATCTGAGCTCATACAATTCATCTATCTCAGAAATCGGCGTGAAATTGCACTTACATAGTGCATATTTCACGTGGATCTGACGATTCTATATTTTTCGTGATTTTAAGGGGTCTACCCCTTACAATTTTTTTCGATTGAATTATTTTTTCCTTGAATAACTTGAAATCTTTCAAAACATACTAATTCAACCATTCTGAATCGATTGACGTTCGCAGAATTGCTCTATCCCTAACCGTTCTCGATTTGAAAAGTTCAAATCGAGTTAAAAGGGGTTTTTTCGACCTTTCATTCCCTTTTCCCGCTAAATTTCATATCTGAGCTCATACAATTCATCTATCTCAGAAATCGGCGTGAAATTGCACTTACATAGTGCATATTTCACGTGGATCTGACGATTCTATATTTTTCGTGATTTTAAGGGGTCTACCCCTTACAATTTTTTTCGATTGAATTATTTTTTCCTTGAATAACTTGAAATCTTTCAAAACATACTAATTCAACCATTCTGAATCGATTGACGTTCGCAGAATTGCTCTATCCCTAACCGTTCTCGATTTGAAAAGTTCAAATCGAGTTAAAAGGGGTTTTTTCGACCTTTCATTCCCTTTTCCCGCTAAATTTCATATCTGAGCTCATACAATTCATCTATCTCAGAAATCGGCGTGAAATTGCACTTACATAGTGCATATTTCACGTGGATCTGACGATTCTATATTTTTCGTGATTTTAAGGGGTCTACCCCTTACAATTTTTTTCGATTGAATTATTTTTTCCTTGAATAACTTGAAATCTTTCAAAACATACTAATTCAACCATTCTGAATCGATTGACGTTCGCAGAATTGCTCTATCCCTAACCGTTCTCGATTTGAAAAGTTCAAATCGAGTTAAAAGGGGTTTTTTCGACCTTTCATTCCCTTTTCCCGCTAAATTTCATATCTGAGCTCATACAATTCATCTATCTCAGAAATCGGCGTGAAATTGCACTTACATAGTGCATATTTCACGTGGATCTGACGATTCTATATTTTTCGTGATTTTAAGGGGTCTACCCCTTACAATTTTTTTCGATTGAATTATTTTTTCCTTGAATAACATGAAATCTTTCAAAACATACTAATTCAACCATTCTGAATCGATTGACGTTAGCAGAATTGCTCTATCCCTAACCGTTCTCGATTTGAAAAGTTCAAATCGAGTTAAAAAGGGGTTTTTTCGACCTTTCATTCCCTTTTCCCGCTAAATTTCATATCTGAGCTCATACAATTCATCTATCTCAGAAATCGGCGTGAAATTGCACTTACATAGTGCATATTTCACGTGGATCTGACGATTCTATATTTTTCGTGATTTTAAAGGGGTCTACCCCTTACAATTTTTTTCGATTGAATTATTTTTTCCTTGAATAACTTGAAATCTTTCAAAACATACTAATTCAACCATTCTGAATCGATTGACGTTCGCAGAATTGCTCTATCCCAAACCGTTCTCGATTTGAAAAGTTCAAATCGAGTTAAAAGGGGTTTTTTCGACCTTTCATTCCCTTTTCCCGCTAAATTTCATATCTGAGCTCATACAATTCATCTATCTCAGAAATCGGCGTGAAATTGCACTTACATAGTGCATATTTCACGTGGATCTGACGATTCTATATTTTTCGTGATTTTAAGGGGTCTACCCCTTACAATTTTTTTCGATTGAATTATTTTTTCCTTGAATAACTTGAAATCTTTCAAAACATACTAATTCAACCATTCTGAATCGATTGACGTTAGCAGAATTGCTCTATCCCTAACCGTTCTCGATTTGAAAAGTTCAAATCGAGTTAAAAAGGGGTTTTTTCGACCTTTCATTCCCTTTTCCCGCTAAATTTCATATCTGAGCTCATACAATTCATCTATCTCAGAAATCGGCGTGAAATTGCACTTACATAGTGCATATTTCACGTGGATCTGACGATTCTATATTTTTCGTGATTTTAAGGGGTCTACCCCTTACAATTTTTTTCGATTGAATTATTTTTTCCTTGAATAACTTGAAATCTTTCAAAACATACTAATTCAACCATTCTGAATCGATTGACGTTCGCAGAATTGCTCTATCCCAAACCGTTCTCGATTTGAAAAGTTCAAATCGAGTTAAAAGGGGTTTTTTCGACCTTTCATTCCCTTTTCCCGCTAAATTTCATATCTGAGCTCATACAATTCATCTATCTCAGAAATCGGCGTGAAATTGCACTTACATAGTGCATATTTCACGTGGATCTGACGATTCTATATTTTTCGTGATTTTAAGGGGTCTACCCCTTACAATTTTTTTCGATTGAATTATTTTTTCCTTGAATAACTTGAAATCTTTCAAAACATACTAATTCAACCATTCTGAATCGATTGACGTTCGCGGAATTGCTCTATCCCTAACCGTTCTCGATTTGAAAAGTTCAAATCGAGTTAAAAGGGGTTTTTTCGACCTTTCATTCCCTTTTCCCGCTAAATTTCATATCTGAGCTCATACAATTCATCTATCTCAGAAATCGGCGTGAAATTGCACTTACATAGTGCATATTTCACGTGGATCTGACGATTCTATATTTTTCGTGATTTTAAGGGGTCTACCCCTTACAATTTTTTTCGATTGAATTATTTTTTCCTTGAATAACTTGAAATCTTTCAAAACATACTAATTCAACCATTCTGAATCGATTGACGTTCGCAGAATTGCTCTATCCCTAACCGTTCTCGATTTGAAAAGTTCAAATCGAGTTAAAAGGGGTTTTTTCGACCTTTCATTCCCTTTTCCCGCTAAATTTCATATCTGAGCTCATACAATTCATCTATCTCAGAAACCAGTGTGGAATTTCACGTACATAGTGCGGATTTCAAGTGGATCTGATGTTTTTGTATTTTTCGTGATTTTGAATAACTTGAAATCTTTCAAAACATACTAATTCAACCATTCTGAATCGATTGACGTTCGCAGAATTGCTCTATCCCTAACCGTTCTCGATTTGAAAAGTTCAAATCGAGTTGAAAGGGGTTTTTTCGACCTTTTTTCCCTTTTCTTGCCAAATTTCATATCTGAACATATACAATTCATCCATTTCAGAAATTAGCGTGAAATTTCACGATTTTGTATTTTTCGTGATTTTTAGAGGTCTACCCCTTACAACTTTTTTCGATCAAATTATTTTTCCTTTGATTAACTTGAAATTCTTCTGGATACACTAATTTGACCATTCTGAATCGGTTGACGTTCGCAGAATTGCTCTATCTCTAACCGTTCTCGATTTGAAAAGTTCAAGTCGAGTTCAAAGAGGTTTTTTCGACCTTTTACTCCCTTTTCTTGCCAAATTTTATATCTGATTTTATACAATTCATCTATTTCAGAAATCAGCGTGAAATTTCATGTTCATAGTATAAATTTCAAGTCAATCTGACGATTTTGTATTTTTTCGTGATTTTTAGTGGTATTCAAATGCTATTAGACCAATGATGTTATTTGATGGTGAGTGGGATGAACATGCTGTGGTTTCTACACAGAAGTTTATGTATGACAAGTCATCATCTACTGATTTAATAATATACCTACATACCATCCACATCATTCCCAGTGTGGGAATAATGTGATGTGGTATTTGCAATGCATCTTTCAGTCGATATATTATAACTTCTCTTCCAAGGAACGTTTCACATTCAAAAATTCATAAGTACAAAAATTATTTGAAAAATCGAAAAATTATAATAATAATGTTCAGAATTGGCACCAGATTAAAACAATAATAGAATTAACAAGGTGTTCCATTTGAAAAACTAATATTAGGAGCATTTCCCATGAACCCGTTTCCATCTAAAAAATTTAAATTTTAGTTTTTCAATACCTTTCAGAATTTTCGTGCTTTGAATCTGTTTCTTCCCTCAAAAATAGGGGCGCGCTACACTCACCCTTATATCTCATCATTAAGTTTCCATTGCAGTGTCAAGAACTGAGTCAACACCATCGGCTGAATTTTGAAGGAGAAATGGATCATCATTGAAGCTTGGTTACTCTTTACCTATCTAGAAAAACAGCATCATTCAAAACCATAGAACAATGCTTTGGAATGATCAATTATACTTGTCTAGCATTTCCAACGATTCGGTCATCTGTATCAATTGTATCTTATATATAACAACTGTTATTTCTTTGAACATTGAATATAACTAAAATCGGACGGTAAATCTAATAGGTAAGTGTATGTATGCTAAATGTTACATATTAAATGTGTATGTGAAAATTTCAGATATTCCAGATATCTTGTAGCGAAAAACAATCATACTTTAGGTGAATTGAGCAATTATACAAATTTATTATACCGTGTGTCCTGTGGGAAAGTACATCTAATGAAAAACACTGTATGGAAAAATCATATCGAATTTGTTGAAAGGGAACCGATTGTCCAAATAAACTTTTGTTAGAAACATTTACAGTACAGATATTCGCAATAGCATTCAGAAAGCTCCTCTTGGAATTAGACATGTTTATTATAAATTTAAATAAAAATTTTAATTATTATACTCAATTAAAAAATCATAAAATTAAATTAAATTTAAAATAATTTAACGTATTAACAACTTTAAATTAAAAAAAGAGATACTTTCGCATGCACGCAATCAAAAATTCATCTATAAATGAAAATTCCAATATAGAATAATTTTTACTCCAAAAATCATGCATGCTCCGCAGTCAAAAACTCATCTTTAAATGAAAATTTCAATATAGAATAATTTTTACCCCTAAAAATCACGCATGCTCCGCAGACAAAAACTCATCTTTAAACGAAAATTCCAATACAGAATAATTTTTACCCCTAATTTTTTGTAATTCTGTGCCTTCTGCAAATAATTGAATATCGATGCCACCAATTGGAATGATTTTTTTTCCTTAGCTAGACATTCGAAAATCTCCATTAGATCACCAAATTTTCATGGATGACTATTCTAATTCTTCAAGATTGAAAATGAAAAAAAAATAATTGCAAAATATGCCGATTAATTATCATCACTGCAATTTCAGAAAATTTATAAAATTTCTGACTGAACCTCTAGATTCAGGAAGTCTCGTAATATCAATGGTTAGAAATTCATCAGAATATATTCATCAACAAAAATATTGAAAGGTAATATATTTGAAGAATATTAAATTTTGTATGTGTTAACATATTTTGATGAAATTCTGATCAGAGGTATTCCGAGACTTACTGAATTCAGTGGTGTAGTCAGAATTTTCATAGAAGTGCTGAAACTGAAGTGGCATGTTTTTCAAATCAAATTCCAATTCAAGGGTTGTACAAAACAAGTTCACCAACAGTCCAACTGAACTGAGTTCGGTTGCCAAAGAACTAGAAAAATTCACTGGCTAATCCCTAGCAAATGAAGCGAGTTTACTTGAACTATTATTGAACTTTTTTTGTACAACCGGCCCTCAACCTTTTCATTGAGGGACTCATTTCAACGTAATTTTGACGTATGTACGCCATTTGATAACATTGTTAATCGAGTTGTAAAGTAATAATATCTCATATATTTTTCTGTTATTCTTGACTTAAAAATAAAAATAGTTGGCGCTAAAAATTAAGACTTATTCATGAAATTTGGTGTCTTCGTGAACTTTTTGAATGTCTACCTAATGAAAAAAATAATATTTCAATAAGTTGAAAAATAAATGTTTTATAAGGCTGCATCCATCTCAAATGAACCACAATGTACATGATTGTTTTCAACATTCTTCAAATTTGGAGACAGAAGCTTCGATGATAGCAAACAGCAGAAAGTGTCCAGCTCAACTCAACTTTGAAAATAAATAATTTCCAGTTAATTAAATTATATTTCCTCATCCTTTCCTCGACCCAACACTGGATACACCCTTAACAACAAATGGAAATGCTTCAAAATTTCTATATTGATTAAATTTTATAAATTTGTCTGTCCGAACCTTGGATATGTCTGAATGTAGTAGTTCATGGTTTTTGTTACTTTTCAATGGGAGACACGGTATGTATCGACCAATAATATAATACGTTATGGAAGCAATAACCACAACTACAAACAACAATATAACAGGATTGTCGACATCGAAATAGACAATTTTTCAAGGAATGTATTTTGTCCAAGTGCCAGTAAGCGCACAAATCATTCAACGAATCTGATGGAAAGACTACAACCATATACATTTTTTGAGGTTAGATTTACGAGCAGCTGTCATAGTAGATTTTAGATTTTAGGAAAAAGTAATTGCTATTTTCGGGTGAAGATGATAGGTTTACCTATTTTGAATTTGAGAAAGAAGATCAGAATATTACATTCATCAAAATTATTGTCATCTTCATTTTTTCGATTGGTTTTTATTCAAGTACCAGTGCAAGTCAACAAATTTTTAGAACTAGGATGAATCATAGAAAAAATCACCATATAACGATGGAGTTTCCATCCTTTATTATTCCAACTGGTTGGTTTGGAAAATCCATATGAAATTAATAATGAAAACACTAAAACTATATTTCCTTCGTACCTCTCAAGATGGCGCCATTTCAAGAAGGTTCTGTATAGCTGATTTGGAAGATGTGAATGAGTATTTTGTATCCCTACAATATTACATTGAAAATATGCACTCAACATAAATAGCAGAATATTACGTTAGAGCTGAATATTCTCATATATTCTGATTGGAGAGACTCCATAAAAAAATAATATTGTCAGATATGGTAATCTGGCGTGCTATAAGGTAAGACCACGACTAACAGTCGATCAACTGCGGTTTTATTAAGATGGTCTCGAACAGCTCTGCTATAATGAAGCGCAGCACTTTCATATTGAAACACTATTTTCATGTTGAATTCTTGGGAATGGCCAGCCATAATACCAGATCTAACTCTTTTAGATATTTTTATCGCGATAAGGCATGCATACCGTAATATTCTCGTTACTACATACACAATAAGATGGAGAAATTTTCGTTTTATCGAAGTGAGAAAGGCTCATTTCGAAGATTTATCACACCAAAAATAGTCTATTTTCCTGAAGTGTTAAGCTCTTCTGTGACATTACGTAATTTTGCGTTGAGTATAACTGTAGAAATAAGAAGTAAACAACTGTAAATCTTCCAAACAAGTAGCACCAGACCTCTTTTTCCATCAAAGAAATGAAAATGGCGTTCAGGGGCTCTATCTTGAGAGCTATAGCGATAATTCTGTAACCAAATTATAGTTTTTGTGTTCCTTTTCTGAAAATGAATAAAATCAAAATTGCAAATTAGTAATTTCTTGATGCAGCTTATCCATTCCAAACATAAAATATATTCTACAGTTTGTTCGTCAAAGTCACTGATGATGCTACTCACGTTTCACCTGGTCTCAGCAAGACTTACCTCATTCATCTTGTAGTTTCTATAGACGTTTCAGTAGAATTGAAGCTTCAGAACTTTTTCTGTTGTAGATAGTAGGATGCGAAAAGAAATTTCTTTGTAGAAACGGACATCTTTTCCTAAACTATCTGTTAACGAAATTGATAAATGTGCAAAGATCTGGATATAATTTAATATAATTCAAAAATTAAATGGATATTCATATTCCATACAAAGTTATTCGTAGTACGATCCTGTTTTTAACTTTATAAAATGGAAAAGGTTATATCCATTTATGTACTTTCTGCCTTACCGGATTCCCAAAATCTTTATTATTCCAAGAATCGCAACCATCGAACGTGCACGAAGAAGTCAAGAGGTGTTAAATTCTCAAATCTCATAGGCTATATCATCGTTCCGTAGTCCATTTGTCCTTATCCTTTCAATCCAAAAATAGGATATCTTTGATATGTTACATGCAGGATGCTACCAAAATAATCGAGCTGAAGTTCACCGCTCCAATTTCATACAGAAGGGCCAAGTAATGAAATGCAGTAATCACTGCTCTCACATTGAGAATATCAGAGTTATTTCAGAATAACAGCTCACGAAAAAGAAGCCAATTTTATATCGATATTGATGTTTTGAAAATTGGGATTTTTGGTTATTTATGGTAGTGATCATCGAAACCCATGAGCAAATCAAGAAATATCAAATTTGCAATTTAAATTTCTTAATTTTTTTATTGTAAATTTCACGAGATTTATTTGATGTGGTTTCAACCAGATCAGTCACTCGCGTTCAGCATGTAAACTGATGATACGTTTTTCAATTTTCTTCTCAACCCTGTAAAAATAAACTGAGCATGTTGGAGATTTTTTTTCATTCTTCAATCCATTCTATCTTCAGAGCTCTATACTCACTGAACGTTACCTCAATTCATTTCAATACAATCAAAACCGATCATAATGTTAACATGCCCTATCATGACTCTTATAAACCTTTTCATCCAGTTGCTCGCAAAAATATGAGATACATCAGATTCGTTGAATTCCATATGTACCTATATAATCGTATATACTAATAATATTTTCATGTAATGTTTTCATTGTCTTCCTTAAACTATTTTCAGCGTTCAACATAGACCCAGTGGATGGAATTTAAATGGATCAAAAAAAGTCATACACGAGGTGCATGTTTTCCTAGGTTGAATTTGTTATCCTGTTCAGACAAACCACAAATGAATATTCATTGTCATTGAATATGTCTTCATTGGGAGACGTAATTTGGAGAACACAGAGTTTCTTTTTAATTGTCAGTTTTTTTTAGTTTATTCTATAGTTGCTGGATTTTGCTTTTGTCAAAAAAGCCGAACGACGTTTCTACCACTCATATCATCTAAATATTTTTTTTCAACATTCACAAATATTAAATTTTATTAAGAAGAAAGTGGACTTCGTGGTATTATTTCTGATTCATGTGAATTCCATTCACTTTACGAAATTCAATTTTAACATTTTTCTCATAGCTCAATTTTTCAAGACTTCTGCTGAATTCATGAAACATTCGAAAGAAGCAGAGAATTTGTTGATGAATTTGCATGTACAGGAAAATTGGCAAAATATTGAAATTTTACGACATTTGAGAACTATTTCGTATAACTAAAAGTTAACTAGGTTACAACACCCTTATTTTTCTTCAATTCATCCAATTATTTCTATCTTCAGGCTATTTTGAGAATCACATCCATTTTACCCCTGTGGCATATGAGGATGATTACACTCCTTTGCCATATGTCCTTTTTTGTCACCTAACTTACATTTCATTTTGTGATTTGGCTCGCTGAATGAACCTGTTATTATTATTTTATGTACATATGTGAGGATGGACACATTGTAGTAAAGCAGCAAACATTATCAACCACTCAAAATATTTCATTGTTCAAAATTATTTCCTCGTAGTTTACTACGTACATTCCAGGAAACTTGCGCCATCTCTACAACTTTCCAAAATTACTTTTTACTGTTTCAACTGATCAGTATATACAGTGCGTTCATAAAGTGTGGAAACGCTCTATTATCTTACGAGTTGATTATTTTCGGAGGAAAAGCTCGGACAGGTCGATTTTGTATTTTAGTTTTCCACCTTTTTTTATAAAAAATGATTTTTTCCTCTACCACCTTTCAAGATATGACGTCATCGATATTTTTTTTTAATTGAAAGGATATATTTTTATGTCGAAAATTGAATGCCCATATTTTTCTGAGGTCAACCATACCACATACGTCATATCTTACACTTCGAATCACAGTATACTGAGTATAAAGAAAACCAGTGTGACATATGCAATAGTAACTAAGAACTTATTGTCTGGTTGCTAAGGGCTTTCATATGTTTGCTTAGCCTACTATTCAAGTGTAGCAATATACTCGTAATAACTACTGAGTAGTTCTTAGGTTTACGTTGCAAAATGAATAATGAAATGAATGTTGAGAAATATGAACACTGGTTTCCTTTATACTCAGAATACTGTAATTCGAAGTGTAAGATATGACGTATGTGGTATAGTTGAACTCAGAAAAATATGGGCATTCAATTTTGGACATGGAAATTTAAGAAAAATATATATGCGTCATATCTTGAAAGGTGGTAGGGGAAAAAATTATTTTTTTTTAAAAAGAGGTGGAAAACTAAAATACAAAATCGACCTGTCCGAGCTTTTCGTCCGAAAATAATCAACTCGTAAGATAATAGAGCGTTTCCACACTTTATGAACTCACTGTATATTTATTATAAAAAAATAATAACATCCTACCAACATATGTGGTCTGTATAAATAACAAGGAATACTATAAAAACGTATAAGAATACAATGAATAATAAATTCAAAATATCTCAAGACTATTTCAAGAAATGTTTTCTATCATTGACAATAAATATGTGCTCTCATTATTCTTATGGAAAATTTCAGAACTTCAAGTGCTATAAATTTAACAATTTTCATAGATGAATTGAATTTTTCAGCAAAATCTACAAAGAATTTAGTGATGGTTCATCGAACACCAATGAATAAACCAATAATTTTCATTTCACCATCTATTTTATATTTTTCCTTGGAGAAAGGGATCGTGGGTTCATAAATATGCCTTTTCTCCATATCAACATCAAATGGATGGGATTCATCTAATACGAATCTTATTGTTGGGTCCAATATGTAAGCAACGTTTTTCTTCCTGTCGATGGCTATGATATCAATCCTTCGAAGACTGTCATTGGTAGCAGTACATTTGATTTCTTCATAAACTTCAAATTTTTTGGAAAGTTCAGTTGCTATTAAATGGCGAATTGTATTGTGTCTTGTATGTCTCAAGAGATTACCATGTTGACAAGATCCGAAGACGTGAGGCAGGGTTTCAATCTCAGTACAGTGTCTGCACTGGTTACCGTCATGAGATCTGCCTGGTACACTTCTCAAGTTGACCACGTATCCTGTAATTTTAATGGCTTTTTTCCACTCAGATGTTGTCAAACCTTCTAGTATTCTGGTCCATGAATTTGCAGGTGTGTATTGATTATAAAGTTATGTCCCTCTTCCCTTTTGTTTCAAATTCTTCCATTTGGAGTATTCCTCTTACGACCAGAGTAAGTCCACTTGTCATCTTCCAAAACAATTTTCAATTTTTGTATGCAAAAATCAGCTTCTTCCCCAAAAGACCTCACTCTCTCCAAGTAAAAATTTTCCTGTATTCTCAGCTTTTTACAAATGTTGAAACTTTGTTAAAAAGCTTCCCACGAGGCACGAAAAAGACCAAGACCTTCAACTTTCGGAGAGGAATATAGCATACTATCTGGAATATCGGATGGTAAATCCAAAATTTCCTTGAGGGACGATTTTATTAATTTATCAATGTCTGTTAGGAGTTTCATTGGTAATTTGTCAAGAGGAGTAGATTGGAAGGAGTACACTAATGAGGGCGATATGGAAAAGTTGAGCACTTGAAATTTTTGTTGGCATTTTAATAAAGGAGATTTGATTAATTTTTCTAAATTTGTTTTCAAATCATCAATAACTTTCCAAGAATCCAAAGTTATCTCATCTCTGAAAGAAACTCCCAAATATTTTATCTTCTCATTTTCCGATATGGATTGAATGGATTCAGAACAAAACAATGCAACAAAATTGAGTTTCCCGTTCTTAACATTTATAATTTTTGTTTTTTCTGTATTTAATTTGAGACTATTTCTAGAGACCAGTTCTAGAAGAGATAGAGCACTTTTTTCATCTTTACCAATTATGACAATATCATCAGCGAATCTTAAAACTGTTGCTAGTGGGATGTCTTCATGCACACAGAAGCCGAAAGAGTTCGCAGTTGAAAGTTCAGACAATTTGTCCATGATGAAATCTGTGGCTAAGTTGTAAGGCAGCCGACCACCTTTACTTCATGCATGTGAGCATACATCCTCCAACAAACCAATTTAAAAAATTGAATTATGTTATTGCCAATTTTTCTGTATGAAGCAAAGAGCAACATATTCAGATAGTAAACCAATTCATGTGATAATGAATATTCTTGATCATTCAATGTATGATTCAGTCAGGCTCTGGAAATTGACCTATATGAAGTATTCAAAAATATTGATGTTCAATATGAATGTTATAAGTATAAATTAGAAACTGTCAGCGTTATTCCGGACTGTACTCTGTGATTTTTGTAAAAATTATGTTTCCATTTCGTGTATTGTACAAAAACTTTCAATATATTCTGAGACTTGTTCGTTTTCTCCTTCAGGGTGTATTCACTATTGAATTTCTAAGAAGAGAAGTTTTAACTCTCATTTGGAGATTTGCAATCAATTTTTCATGCTCATGAGGTAGGTGGAAAATTTTTCAAGTCATACGGTCTCTTTACCATAAATAGTTTTTTTTCACTATTGAAGATTTGATTGATACTGGATAATATTCTCCATTCAAACAGATTAAAACGGACAAAAAACTCAACCTGGTCTGAGTTCTTTATTCCGATTTTGTAATCATGAAACACTCTAAACGATTCAATGAATCTTCTGACCTACAACGATACGATAGACTAAGTTTTGGAGGTCAAAAACACCGAGATGAAAAACAACAAAAAAGTTTTTTTTTTTAACAAATATACAATAGAAAATCGCACTATATCAATGTGCCCTTAAAGCTGAAGGGAAATCTGCTGCTGTTATATTTCCAAAAATGCAGACAGTTATCATTGATTCGAAATGCAACTTTTTCTTCTTTGAATTCGTTGGTGATGCACACTATATATGTAAATGATCCTTTCATTATTTTTTTTTTAATTCCTATTGTATATTTGTAATATATATCTTTGCTTTGTTATTTCAATTTTATGAACTGACAATTGCTTTTGAATAAAAAAGGACAGAATTAAATGAATAACAATCACCTCAATGCATTTTCATTTCGTTTATACGAGGATGTATTGATATCTAGTTAGCCTAGACCAGTTCCCTGCACAAACAGAATATTGCATTATCATAGCAACGAACAATAACTTATTAGAAGTGGCAGTGTAAAGTTTGACGTCAAAAAAGTAAACCAGAGTTACACAATAAATTAAAAGACAAAAAATATGTCCACCGAAATTGTGAAAATCAAAAATTGGAATATCGAGCCATCATCAAGTACCAGTATTTAAAAGGGTTAAGAGGTAAGCAGATTTACGAAGATATGCTTAATACCCTTGGTGATCAATGTCCTTCGTATGCGACCGTGAAAAATTGGACTGCAAGCTTCAAAAGAGGTAAATTTTCCTTTGAAGATGATGACCGATCTGGAAGGCCAGTTTCTGTGTCAGTCCCCGAAAACATCGATGCAGTTCAGACATGATTTTAACAGCCCGTCGAATTGGGCTAAAACGGATATGTGAAGCACTGAATATTTCATACGAACGCGTTCATCATATAGTTCACGTCAATTTGGACATGAGAAAAATTGCTGCAAAATGGATCCCCAAATGTTTGAATGTTGACCAAAAGCGTGCAAGGGTAGTAGCATCGCGTTCGATCTGTGCTCGATTTGAAAACGATGTAGACTTCTTAAACCGAATTGTTACTATGGATGAGACTTGGGTACATTTCTACGATCCAGAAACAAAGCAACAATCGATGGAATTGCGACACTCCGGTTCTCCAAAACCTAAGAAGTTTCGTGTCCAAAAATCTGCTGGAAAAGTTCTTGCTACAGTTTTTTGGATTGCCATGGAGTAATCATTATTGATTTATTGGATAAGGGTGAAACAATAAGTGGAGATTACTATTCGACATTACTGACCACTCTACGTGAAAGAATTAAAGAGAAAAGACGCGGAAAGCTATCCAAAGGTGTTTTGTTTTTGCAGGACAACGCCCCTGCAAAAATTCGTGATTTAGGGTTTGAATTACTAGAACACCCCCCTCATTCACCAGATTTGAAAAAAAGTTTTAAATGTCGTAAATTTTCTTCCAAGGAGAAGGTAATGAAAGCTGTGGAGGCCTGGTTTGCTGAGCAAGAAGAAACTTTTTTTTTAAAGGTCTAGAGACGTTGAAGTTTCGTTTTAATAAATGTATCCAATTAAGAGGAGAATATGTTGAGTAATCAAATATTTTGACATTGAAATTTTGTTTGGTTCTATAGTAGGCTAAGAAATTTTCAATATATCCTCGTATAATAGTGTTTTGTAATATTTTGACGGCACTGAGATGGGGCGATAAGATATTTTATTCCTCATATGATAACCTCGATCAAGGCCATCTTATGCATTTCAATGAATCAGAACCTTCTAGAGCATGGATAATTTTCACCAACTCTGGATCTTGTAACTGTTCAGCACATTGGTCCTCTGTATTCAGTTTTGGCATCTCAACTGAAGTTGAAGATTCCACAACTCAATACATCTTTAGGATGTAACCAGAAAAGCTTTGAAAGGGTACCAACAGTAACATTAATTTGTTCTGGTGTGTATGTGATCTTCATATAAAGTCCTTGAAACGTTGGGCTCATCTTAGTAATCTAGCGAAAGTTGTTTTCAAACAGAATGATCATTGTATTTGTTGAGGTTCAGATGCAATTGTGACTTCAGATTCTTCTAGATAAGTCTGGCATTCCTCCACTGTTAAAAGGCAGCTTTCCTCTCTGTTGTTGAATAATTCCGATGTGCTGAAGATCATGATCTACTAGCATATTCAATAGATCGTTTCATGCCTCTGTCCTGGTAAAAAACAGCTCTGAGCTCATGATTGCTGGCTTCTGTTCGTTAAATATATGGTTGTGTAGAATCAGCTTCAATTAAAATTGGACCCAAAACCAGACATTTCTCCATCATCTTTTTCACTCAAATTTTGAATTTACAATTATTTTCAAGCAAGTTCGAACAAAACTTCGTACTTGACGTCTACAAGTAGGAATTGACATGTTTTTGATGACAGCAGTCTTCTCTAGATCCGTTCTGATACTGTTTGGAATGATCAAAACATTTAACATACTTTTTTCTTTAAAATGCGCACTTTTCTCTCCAACTACGCACTTTGAATAATTTAAGCCGAGCTAAAACAGATTTTAAATCTCATGTTATTCAAATATTTCTGATAATACGAGTATATCCTCAAGATATACGATCACTGCTTTTTCACCAAGCCGAAATCTGTCCATGAGTCTTGCAAAGGTAGACGGAGCGTTTTTGAGCCCTAAAGGCATCCTCATATAGGCAAAAGGCGTGACAAAACGATTTTGTCCCGTTTCTCGGTAGTAACTGGTACTTGTTGATAACCAGTCTGAAGGTCAATCGTGCAAGCTGGGAAAGGCGAGGCCATTACCCTTCAAGGTGTGATGCCATGCACGAGGCCGGTGGCCGTGCTGGGACTTGAACCCTCGTCCTTGTAGTTGAGAAGCGAATGCTCCACAATAACGACCACCACATCTATTTCAACAGAATAAAATCACCTTCATGTGTATTCAATTTTTTTCTCTGCGCTTGAAATTAAATTTCCGCCATTCTCGTGACGTACAGAATAATATAATTCTTCATTTCAACAATGTGGAATGTTTGTTTTCACATTTCCAATATCAATTCACTGATTTGATATTGCTACTTCGTTAGAATGTTTGTTGTACGTATGTTGAATATATTTATTCGAAATTAGGCCAAATATCAATTGAGTTAAAATTATCGTTAGATTCTGCCACGTAACTATATTTGTGGCCACATATTGTAAATAATGTACCTCGTTAGAATACTGCATCAAATTTAATTGAATATTTTGTAATCGTCTGTGTATTCATTGAATTTTCATCAATAACTCTATGTTTTTCCAAAGCAAATTTGTCTCGTTGTTCCTGAACTGCATTGGTTGCTGCAGTAACATCAGTTCACTACAAATATTCAGCTTTTGCACAATGAATATTACGATTTTTTGTTCAATAAAAGTTAACATATAATTTTCCGACTGATGGTCGAAATATACATAATTCAATTATTCATGGAAAATTTTATTATTAGGATCTCATATGTCGACTAGCAGTAAAAACAAATGGATCAATGAAAATGTTTTTCTAAGAAGATAGCTAGGCTCCATATTCAGCATACTTCATACGCTTCATACACTATACTTCATGAGAAATTAAGTTTTTTGATTAAACAGGAATACAAATTATTTTCGATAATAATCAGGAATCTAAAATTCGTTTTTAGTCTAGCACTGTACGTGTGACCAGTCATAACATAACTAAGAATTAACATTATGCCGGGGTTCTTCATTTCTGTACAAAATTCCTGTGACAGGGAAAATTGATAAATTCGTAGCAAAATTTTCCTCATACGTATAACGAGAAGACAAATCACTAAAATTAGGCCTAAGTTAGCCCAATTGCTCAAATTTATTCTGATTTGTTGCGAATATTTATGAAAATGGCCAGTAAACTTCTGTATTGCAAATACACTGTAGAAAAAAACTGGGTTGATACCCTCATACGTAATTGGGGTTTAGCTACATGGTTGCTATTGAAACTCAAGAGTAACAAAAAAAAATCAATTATTATATAAATGAGCGGAAAGTTTAATACATGTTTTAAATAAGGGACACTCAATAATATATTAGTGGATGAATAAAACTCTCACCTATATCAATATTGAACCTAAATAATACTGAGTCCTTTGTCCTTTCATGGACGACTTCAGCTAAGCCCGAAAGGGCCAAGCAGATACGGTCAACTGACTGCTAGAACTCTCTACCACAGGGCTCAGTTACAAACTATCTCCTATCATTCCAATCATCTTGTATTTATGTAATGATAGAAATGTTCATTTTTTCATTCGGTCAACGATTTTAGCACGCCAGACGACTTTGCCAATTTCAATGTCAGCCTTGTGACAATGAATTGCCATATCGTAATATTAAAGTCTTGCAAGGGCTTTCCTAGCATTCACGACAATATGGAAGCCTGTCGTATAGTTTCTGGTATCAAAGATATTCAAATGCCTTGGAGTGTAACGCATTGATCAAAATGATCCGGCAGCTCATTTTTCCATAAAATTTTTTGAAATCTATACAAGGATTCATTTGAGGTAGTACACACGTTGTTGAATGAATATTGACATGCTGTACGTTATTAAAATTGTCAACAACTTTTTAGTGCACACCAAGGCTCACAGTACATCTTTTTCTTTCGATCAATGGATACGGCCATCGTCTTATCTCTTTCATCCCATTAAACCAATCATTCAGAATGAGACTCGGCTGAATCCATTGAAAACGCCCAACAATCGTGTTACCGTCAAAAAAAGTGCTGATCAACCTCCCTGTCACGTGCTGGAATTGTCTCTAGATAACCATCAGCGAGTTGCTAGTCTCGTGAATGGAAATCGAGGCATCCAAGTATTCTGTCGGCGTTTGCGACTTCAAAGCGTGCCTTAATTCGATGGGCGTTGCTGATTAATGCAAATTGAATTGCTCAAACGGGTGACGCTCGTTAATATTGATAACTAGGGTTGATGTCTCCATTGATTTCACTGAATGTATTGGTGTATCTGAACAAATTTTCAATGACAGTTTGGTACTGACTTGCGATTCTCATAATGTAGTCTACGAAAGTTTTTATCAGAGTTCATGAAGAGAATAAAAAACATCAAGAAAGAAAAACTATCCAAACATTGAAGTAAGGTCGATTTACACTCTACTCGAATATTTCGTTACTGAAACCGGTAAAACTTCCGTTACATTGAGCATCTGATTTTCAAAAAAATTTTTTCTGGAACTTACGTATTTCGGGCTGTTTTACAAAAAATCCAAATGAAATTTTTGGCGGTCTCGTCTATTTTCGAAGATATAGGGCAATTTTGTTGAGAAATTTTACCATTTGACAGATCGAAATTCTATTATTGAAAACACATCAAATTTGTCCTTCTTCTGACAAAACATTACACACATTCTTATTTATTGGTTTTTATCACTTTTTAGTGGAAAAAACTATTATTTTCTCAAGAAATTCATTCTTCTTCGGATCGTAACAATTTCTAGCTATTTTTCATTGTTTACACTAAATATCCGGTATTTTAATTTTTATAATGGTGGTAACGTGATTGTCATTCTTCGTGTTTCGTCGGCTTTTGCTTTCTTTAGTAGGAGATTTGAGCCGGTTCTGGGCCTCCTCCCACCACTATGACGTCATCAGTGACCTTGACCTTGACCTTGACCTTGACCTTGACCTTGACCTTGACCTTGACCTTGACCTTGACCTTGACCTTGACCTTGACCTTGACCTTGACCTTGACCTTGACCTTGACCTTGACCTTGACCTTGACCTTGACCTTGACCTTGACCTTGACCTTGACCTTGACCTTGACCTTGACCTTGACCTTGACCTTGACCTTGACCTTGACCTTGACCTTGACCTTGACCTTGACCTTGACCTTGACCTTGACCTTGACCTTGACCTTGACCTTGACCTTGACCTTGACCTTGACCTTGACCTTGACCTTGACCTTGACCTTGACCTTGACCTTGACCTTGACCTTGACCTTGACCTTGACCTTGACCTTGACCTTGACCTTGACCTTGACCTTGACCTTGACCTTGACCTTGACCTTGACCTTGACCTTGACCTTGACCTTGTTCTTGATACATATTGTTGGGAGAGATGTTCAGGGTTTGTATTTGACCTTGAGATTTTTTTTTAATTTTCATACACGGACAACTACTTTTTCCAAGTACGTATATCTCTACCTGCATGTCTCTGCTACTGTGTATGATCCTTATGTGTAGAGTACACATAGAACTATATACCAAAGTATAGAGACGGTACACGTCCGCACACCATGGAGATCCAGCCAGATATGTAACCTGTGGTTCCTCTCTCGTGATGTTTACCAGGCGATGGTAGTGGGGGAAGAGGTCGCGTGACGTCAGTGCTAACCGCACGACGATCCACTGATGTGTGTCAGATACTCGCTCTCGACACGGTGGGTCCGCTGACGTCACACACCCATACAGTGTGGTGATGTAGCGACTACTATTTACTCTCCGTCCTCTATCGATGCGATGCAAACTCGCGCATGGTGGGGTCTTTGCAACACACACGCGGTGCATAAGTCTGTGGTGGGGGTGGTTCACTATCTATTATGAAAGAAGTGGGTATGGTGATATGAAATCAGAAGTTGTATACCTAGCAGTCGAGTAGTTAGCAAGAGAAGAGAAGTTGTTCCGTTCCTGCACTTCATCTTCATGTGTGACTTTCGTGTGTAGTCACTATAAACTGTCTAGTTTGTAAGAGTACATGGGAAAACCATGTGTCTTTTACCGATATTTCCCTTACTTGTGAAACTATTGAAAATTGATTATCAACAAATGTAGGCTTTATTTTACCACTCTTTTAACGTTTCGAGTGGTGGTGGCGATGGGCTCTACTGTGTGGCAATGACCTTGAGATGTCCTTGAGATTACTTTGTAATTTGGTGGTTGTTTGACCTTGATGTAGATTTTTTGTAGTGTTCTGGGTTTGAGTTTGACCTTGGCGTGACATTGGGATTTGTTCATACACGGTTATGATGACGAGGCATGTTTCGAATACCTCCAAGTGTTGCCACTACTTATGACCTGTGTACTGTAATTGTGATGGAGTACTTGAGTACTTATTACCTTCATGTCTTGCAACTGTGTACGATCATATGTACTCCAGACTTGCTACTGCGTATGACTTTCATGTGTACACACAAGTGAACATGAAAATCTGAAGTAGCAAATTCGAGAATGCACACGTCTGCACACCACGGAGCTCCCGTCAGATATGCAAACTCTGAACTGTTCACGCTCAGCCCTCTCTGTATCGATGCGGTGTTGGTGCGAACTGGACATAAAACCGGTTCTGGATCTCCTTCCACCACCATCAGTGACCTTGAAAAATCGTCTTGGTACATAGGTACCTGTGTGCGGGTCTATGACCTTAGCATACCAATGACAGGGTTTTGAAGTTTTGTGTTTGACCTTGATGTATAGTGTTGGTTCAGGCTCAGGGTTAGTGTGTCGACCTTGTGATGTCATTGTGATGACTTGGAATTTTTTTCATACTCGGTCAAGTACTTTTTCCAAGTACATATATTTTTTTCACCAACATGTCTTGCATATCCTTCATGTTTACTTACTCTGCTATTGTGTATTATTCTTATATGTGAAGTACAAATATAAAATATATACTGAAGTTTAGTTCTGGTACCTCACGTCTGCACAGCACGGAGATCCAGTCAGACATGTGAACTCTGATTCCTCTTCCGTGATGTATGGCTTGCGATGGTGGTGGGGGGAGAGGTCGCGTGACGTCAGCGCTATGCGCACTACGATCCACTGGTGTCAGGCCCTCGCTCTCGACATGGTGGGGTGGGTCCGCTGACGTCACACACCCATATGCTGCGATGCAGCGACCACTATTTACTCTCCGTCCCCGATCAATGCAGTGCAAAATCACGCATGGTGGGGGCTTTAGATCGAACACGCGGTGCATAAGTCGGTGGTGGGGGTGGTTCACTATCTATTATAAAAGAAGTGGGTAGGTGAAATGATATCAGATGTTTTATACCTAGCAGTCGAGCGGTTACTATTGTTTTCATTGGGGTAATTTTTTACATTCTAGTTAAAACTGACTGTTTTAACTAGAACTTGAAGCAATATTTGAGTGAAACATAATTTTGTACCAGGATAAATATTAATTTTCCACTGGTTTTGTATAAAGATGTCGTTTATCGTCATTGAATGATAGGGCTACCTTATTCCTTATTTCAGTGAACTTATCATGCGAGTAGCTTCTAAACGAATTCGTCTTCAATCGTTTAGTTGTTATTTGATCAAATTATTTGCGTTTGCAGTTGATTTACTCCATTACGAGCGTACCGTTGATGTAAATTTCCAAAATATGTGTCAAAATTATGCACAAGTTGAAATCTCAAATTTTACAATGAAAAACGTCTGCATTCGAGAAGAATACAATGAAATTCATTACATGTTTGCTTGGACATATGCCTACAATAAATCACGAAGTAAATTTTGGAAGTATTGATCAAAGTCGCTTCAAGCGGTGTTTTGAAGAAGCTGAGAAGATATTGGCACCTAATCTGATTGAAGAGCATAGGAGAAATATTTATAAATCAAGATTATTCAACTGGAATCTTGATGATGAGAAAAACTGACGATTTATTTCTTATTGTTGCATTTCTACCAGTAAAAGTATGCCTTATTCGATTTTTTCTTCCAAAATCCTGCTACGTGTTGATTATATTATTTTTTGTGGAAAACTTTTCATCACATTTCTCATTTTGTAGGTGCATTTTACGGGAAATTTCAGACATTTCTTATGTAATGGTTTCCCCAAACCAACGCGGAACGCGGGACGAGAGCAGGAACTGGATGAACGCGAGACTAAATTCGATAGTAGGATATATAAAAATGCATACCAGTGCGATTATTCGTATTCCTAAATGCAGGCAAACAGCGAAATATATTTGGTTTGCTCCGTGCACTGTTTTTCTAGCAATTCGCACAGGTCCCATTTTCCATTCCCGCTCCCGCGTCACGCTTTGGTTTGAGAAAACCTTTACACTTGTTTCTTTGTCACGTACGTTATTTTATATACTACGTATGTCATTTTATGCCCCACGTACGTCATTTTATGCCTAACATCAAATTTTTATGGAATGCGGTTTGGTAGCGGTCGTACGTTTGAGATGTTCAAGGCCGAATTCATAGTGTCCCAAAGAAGTTTTTAACCCTTCCTTTCATCACAATATAGCGGAAATGAAGACTTGCGTGAAAACTTGTGTAAAGTTGGAAATAGAGTTGCTCCGCGGATGTCTCCATTGCCCAATAAAGGAATGTTTGCTACATATTATGAATATACTCATCGTGGCAATAAACGTAAGAATCACACGAAATCAATTGACAGAAATTGAAGAACGTGATCAAATCATGCAAAAGTACCGCGATAATCTGATGTCAACAAAAACTACAAGACCGTTCTCCAATAAGCGTTATAGTTGGTTGAAGGATGCTAATAATTTTTATAGATGAAATGTCCAAATCCTATCAGTTTGTGGTTGGAAATTCGTGAATTATATTCAAATATTTGCTATAAATTTTGATTCTTCGTCAGTGCAACACCGTTTCAGTGAAATGATCTGTCATATTAATTTGATGACATCATTCAGAAGCATCAACATTATGACCGAAGGTCATAAAACATAACCCCAATGTCGTGTGTCAGAACTGGCTCTGATTCACTACTTTTTCAAACGTCCAGCACCGGTTATTATCTACTACTGATTCAAAATAAACTAAACTCGTAGAGTGCACCCAAAGGCGTTGCCTGTGCGGGTGAACGACGACTATTATTATCATTTGCTGTGGTGCTCCGGAGCGACTTAGTGATTTTTGTTGGCATATTCACGTTTCAGCTATAGGTAAACCTGAAAAACCTACAGCACCACCCCGAGTGGTCATTGCGCACTCCAATTAAGCGCCAGACTTCGGGATTGGCATCTAGGTAACTCACATCATCTAACGATTACTATGAAACTCCAAGGAAAATTTGAAAAATTCTCTCGAACGCAGGCAGAAGTTTACAACGGCATACTCTATCCGTTGCAGGACCGACCACCTTAAATATGAATATGAATTGCCGTAAGACGTGTTTATTTTATAGATATAGAGTATGATAGTCGAATAAAACATAAAATAAATTAGGAAAACACAAGAGCAGTTGAATATAATGTCTTTATTGAAGTTCAACTCATGTTTAAAAAAAAAATTGTTGTTTAAAATTGTTTTTTCCGTTAACCAGCTGTCGTCCCCTTACGAACGGTAGCACTCAGAAGTTGAAACTTGTGCGAGCCAAGGATTAACGAGGTCTTACCTTTTTACGTGCGATTCCTAGCACTTTCTCGGGCCATCAAAAAAAGTTCTGCAGTCGCTAGGGTTTGAACCTTTGACTTGCAGCCAGAGTGCTATTGAAACAATGTCGCTTTAACCACTCGGCTACCTGGCCCCGTGTGTCATTTGTGTGTTGGAAAAATATGTTGTATGGCGACTATTAAACCAAGCTAAAGAGGTTTTTTCCTCCACAAAATAAAGGACGCAAGTGGTCTATACTGATTTTTTGAGATGGCTCGTTAATGAAAACCTTGGTTTTCGCCCCAGCAAAATCGCTTTGTGGAATTTTTTAAAAAAGAAATGGTGAAAAAAATAACAACTTTTTTGTTTTTTTGGATTATTCAAGAAATCGTTTTACAGTCGAGATAACTTTTGTAGAGAATTATAAAACCCATAAAACAGTTATTTATACGACCAGATCGGTGCATTTTCCACTGAGAAATTCCAAGAAAACCTCGAAAAAATGCCATAACTCAATTTTTTTATTTTTATAAATCTGTAGCGGGACAAACAATATTTCGGAAACTGATAGATAATAACATGTGGTTCAACTGTGTGGAAGATGTTTTCTGTCCGATGCGTAGTTTTTACACAATCGCGTTATAAACAATTTAAGGGCAAATCTTTCTAAATGCTCCGATTTAAGGGAAATAGTCGTATTCAAATTCTGTATACGGCATCTGAAAGTAGAGGTCAATATCTACAATTTCTATATTTTCACCTGAGAGGTGGGAAATGTGTTGAAAATGTCCCTGAAAGTTACCCTAAATGCTTCAAAGTGCACCCGAAGTCGGCAGAACTCAACTCGAGTTGAGTTCGGGCGACTTCGGGTGACTTCGGACGGAATTTGAAGCGTTTCGATCAACTTTCAGTGACATTTTCAACACATCAAATATTATTCATGGAATCGTTTTACAGTCAATGGAACTTTTGTAGAGATTTATAAAACCTACAAAATGGATTATCATAGTCCGAATCGGTGCATTTTTCACTGAGAAATCAAGGAAAACCTCGAAAAAAAAGATCATTCTCCAATTTTTCTTCATTTTTATAAATCTGAAGCGGGACAAACAATATTGCGGAAACTGATAGATAATAATATGTGGTTCAACTGTGCGGAAGATGTTTTCTGTCCGATGTGTAGTTTTTGTACAATCGCGTTATAAAAAATTTGAGGGCAAATCTTTATGAATGCGTGGATTTAAGGAAAATCGTCGTATTGAAATTCTGTATAAGGCATCTGGAAGTAGAGGTCAATATCTACAATTTGTATATTTTAAATTTCCACCTGAGAGGTGGGAAATGTGTTGAAAATGTCACTGGAAGTTACTCTTAATGCTTCAAAGTGCACCCGAAGTCGCCAGAACTCAACTCAAGTTGAGTTTGGACGACTTCAGGTGAGTTCGAACGTACTTTGAAGCGTTTTTATCAACTTTAAGTGACATTTTCAACACATTTCCCACTCTGTACAGTTGAACCACATATTATTATTTATCAGTTTCCGTAATATTGTTTGTCCAGCTCCAGATTTATAAAAATTATGAATTTTAGAAAAAAAGTCTTCTTTTCGAGGATTCTCCGAATTTTCTCAGTGAAAAATGCACCGATCTGGTCGTATAAAAAACAATTTGTGGGTTTTATAATCCTCTACAAAAGTTCTATTGGCTGTAAATCGATTCCTCCAGTACTTTTTTTGAGATATTAGCAAAAAAGTTTTCATTCTTTTCACATTTTCTTGTTCAAAAAATTCCACAAAGCGATTTTGCTGGGACGAAATCCGGGGTTTTCATTTACGAACTATCTTATAAAAAGTAGTATAGGCCGTTTGCGTCTTTTATTTTGTGTGGAAAGAGCCTCTTGTTTTTAGCTAGAGCTTGGCCTATATAACTATACGGGAAAAACGTGAAATATAGTTTTTTATTGTCCAAAGATTGCCCAAAGGATTCTCAGAGAATTTCCAAAGTGTGATAAATGGGTTAGGTTCTATTTCAAAGAATTTCCAAAATGTGATAAATGATTTAGACAATTTTCAGTGAACTTTTATTAGGAAAAGCAATTGCATCACTACAACATCATTTTATCCCCATTTTAGTTTATTTTTTTTTTAATATTTTTGCTTTTTTCTATGAGTTTACCTCAAAGTTTTTTTAGAATAATGCATCATCCAAATGTCTACACGAATGAGACGTGAAAAAGCATATGAAAAATTCTTAACTATTCTACTTCAAATCAACTATTTACAATCTACTTATAAGTGCCTATAAAGGTAGAATTCAAATATTGATTGTATTTTCTGAAAAAAGATAAGTTGAAATCTAAATATATGCATACAATATATATGGATTATCCAGTCTGGTATCTGATTTGCAATCGAAAAATCTCACAGGCCATGTCTTTGAATATGATAATTTTTCATGAAATGTTTCAAAAATGTACAGGGAGTGTGTGGAAAAAACACTTCAAAAAATTATTCCAGAAATATATTTTATAATAGATAAATAGAAAAAATACAAAATAAAATATTACTTATATCAACAAATCACTCTTTATCGCTCTCAAAAGCCTTATCAAGGTCTTCCTGCCATTGTTTATGTACAATTCTGATTTCTTCGTATTCATTCACGGATTGTTGAAGCTCCATTTCAGCTTGTTGAAGGCATTCAGTGGTAGGAATATGATTCAATTCAATCTCCTTTTGCAAATTCTCGGACTCCTTTTGCAACTCGGAGATTTTCAACTCTAAACAAACTATTTTGTCATGGATTTTATTTTTTTCAATAATTTTTCCACGGATACAAGTATCCATTTCTTCGTAACGATGAACTGATAGTTTGGCATCAATAATCCTTTGTTTGCTTAATTTCTTCTTCACTATATATTCCTGAACGGGTTGGAATGATAATATTGACGTTTTAGACTTCACTTCATATGTCCCAGAAGTCGAGGGCCTCGAAATAATGATTGGTTCGATGAGTTTTTTTTTCTTCATTGGTACTTGGCGAATTTTATTGGATAGTTTTTTCACAATTTTCTCCTTTTCTTCATTGACCTTGATTTATGTTGCAGGCATAAGATCGTCATCTATCATAGTAAGATCAATGTAGTTATCTTGATTAGGCTCTGCAGCTGTAGGCGAAGTCATCTTTAGGAACTCGTTCATATTTATGGTGTACAATTCATTTGAGTATTCACAATCATAAGTCTGTTGGTCTTGATTCACTATTGCCACGGAATATTCCTTGGTTTGAACAGTTTCACTACGTAACAGAATATTTTCCAAAATAACGATTGGACCCATTTTTTACAATTCAAATAATATTTAAAGTCAAATTAAACTGATCTAAAGTTAAAGAACTGTGAACTATTCAACACAAGTTAATTCATTTTATAACCATCTCAACCATTATGTAGAAACGCCCACGAAAGAAGTAGGAAGAATCCAACCCCAAAACGATAAAAAATAGAGTATCAACCACTAGATGTATTGCATGTATGAGCTTTATCTAAAATTATTTCACCAATCGAGGGGCTTCTTCGACAGCATTATAATTCGTTTTTCTTAAACATTTGAAATTTATTTTGAAATATCGATAGCATCCCTAAGGAACATTGTACTTTTTAGCGTAGAATATTCTACCCAAAGACAATCAAGTGAATTTTAACGAATTATTTCAGTGATCTGAGTTTCATTTTGAAATTTATTTTGAAATATCGATAGCATCCCTAAGGAACATTGTACTTTTTAGCGTAGAATATTCTACCCAAAGACAATCAAGTGAATTTTAACGAATTATTTCAGTGATCTGAGTTTCATTATTCATTATTTTTGGTGTATTACTCTATCGATTTGGCTGTGAAATCTAAGATAAAGAGTATCGAAAATTTGAAAATAATATATTTTTTAAAACTCTTGAGGAAAAAATGAAACTTGGTGCACTAATCTAAGTTCATCAATATGATACCTAATTAACAAAAATCATATGCATGTGAGTATGGTCCGTGGTGGAGGGCGGGTAAAGCGATTACCTTATAATCCATAGGTCGAAGTTTCGAAGCCCAGCGCGATCACCGGACAGCTGAGCATTACTCGTAAGGGTGCAGCCGATTGATGGAAATAACAATTACAACAATCTACAACGTCAAATAATTCGACGACTGAAAAACCAAAGTTTCACAATATTCACTATGTTTTCTATTCTCCAAACAATGAATGTTCAGGAGATTATAATTCCGATTTCAAGACTGCACCTACTATTTTAATTTTGAATATAAAAATAAGGCTGTCTTTCTTCTGGTAAGCTATAAATTAGATGGTCCTACGTATCTAGCATGAAAAAAAGGGTTCTGAGAGGTAGGAATTCAAACCGTAAGTTTGAAGGCAATAAATGTCAACCGTAACATGGACTCAAAAGCTTTTCGATAGGTACCAAAAATGCCGACCCACTGTCCATATAATGAATCGTTAAAACTCGTAAAGGACTTAACGAGCGATGATACCCTTGAAAAGACCGACATTTTCAATCTATGGAAATAATTGCGATACGTGTTTGATTCAAATTTTTAAACAATAACCATACCAATACCATTTGATATCAATGGTTAAAAACTTTTTTTTAAGTTCTGTCTAAGGTTTTTAGAATTTAGTTTCAAAGTTATATGCGAAGTTAAAATTCATAAATTAAGAAAATTGAAAACTGCATTTTTTATAAAATTTTCCGATCTCAACAAAAATATTATTTTATTAACAAGTCTCGAATATAACCTATCAAATTTTATAACAACGAGAACATTGTTTCTCGGAAGAATGTCATTTGTTTTCTTTCCAAAATAGTGGAATGTGATGTAATATCGACAAAAATGCCTCTCAAAACTTGATTTTCTGTTTCACACCAACAGCTGCTTCAATTTGCGTTAGCTGTATTTGATTTATAAGAAGCATAAAACGAGTGAAATCACTTGAAAATTACTACGAGATCAGTCAAAATCCCTTTCTCTCCACACCATCTCACAAAGTGGAAAGTTTTTTGCAAATATCTGTCAGAAAACAACTACTTCCCCCTACGAACATTGAAAAACATCTAATTTCTATTTGTACTATGCCCCTCCAAGAGGATACTAGAATTTTAAGCTTATTCTAGAATTGATAAATCGAGATAACTGATATTAGCATTTTTCAAAAAAATTAAAATACAATGGAAATAGAAAGGAAATATATTGGAAATAGAATGGAAATAGAATGGAACTGGAAAGGAAATGGGTTTGTCCATTTTTAATGCATTTCAAATGGGGCATATGTAATTCTTTGAAATCTCAGTGTTTTCTTCACAGTTCCTGCAAATTGTCAGAATCATGCTACTTTCAATTATATTTAGGCTCCTTTCTCATTTAAAGGCTGCGATATCCACTACGCCAAATACTTCATAAAAAACAGGAAATAGATTTACATGGTGTTAAGTACGTTGACAAACTTCGGGAGGTGATTCTTTGAAAGTTTTCAGGAAGAAAAGTTCATATAAACATGTCCCAAACAGCTTGGTTTTCGAGGTACAGGGTGATAAAAAATTTTTTTTTCTTTCTTTTTTTTGGAGTTAACTTTGACATTTTCGACAATAATCAGTTGAAATTGTGCAAGTATAATACATTCATTAGTACGCAAGATACAAAATGGTTCATTTCTCAAATAACTCACAGGGTCCTCCTTTCACTTCAGAATATTTTTCTGGCGGAAAAAATTTCTGAAGGGTTGAGCAAGGCTTGACATAGGAAAAACGAGGAATGTATTATACTTGCACAATTTCAACTGATTATTGTCGAAAATGTCAAAGTTAACTCCAAAAAAAAGAAAGAAAAAAAAAATTTTTATCACCCTGTACCTCGAAAACCAAGCTGTTTGGGACATGTTTATATGAACTTTTCTTCCTGAAAACTTTCAAAGAATCACCTCCCGAAGTTTGTCAACGTACTTAACACCATGTAAATCTATTTCCTGTTTTTTATGAAGTATTTGGCGTAGTGGATATCGCAGCCTTTAAATGAGAAAGGAGCCTAAATATAATTGAAAGTAGCATGATTCTGACAATTTGCAGGAACTGTGAAGAAAACACTGAGATTTCAAAGAATTACATATGCCCCATTTGAAATGCATTAAAAATGGACAAACCCATTTCCTTTCCAGTTCCATTCTATTTCCATTCTATTTCCAATATATTTCCTTTCTATTTCCATTGTATTTTAATTTTTTTGAAAAATGCTAATATCAGTTATCTCGATTTATCAATTCTAGAATAAGCTTAAAATTCTAGTATCCTCTTGGAGGGGCATAGTACAAATAGAAATTAGATGTTTTTCAATGTTCGAAGGGGGAAGTAGTTGTTTTCTGACAGATATTTGCAAAAAACTTTCCACTTTGTGAGATGGTGTGGAGAGAAAGGGATTTTGACTGATCTCGTAGTAATTTTCAAGTGATTTCACTCGTTTTATGCTTCTTATAAATCAAATACAGCTAACGCAAATTGAAGCAGCTGTTGGTGTGAAACAGAAAATCAAGTTTTGAGAGGCATTTTTGTCGATATTACATCACATTGCACTATTTTGGAAAGAAAACAAATGACATTCTTCCGAGAAACAATGTTCTCGTTGTTATAAAATTTGATAGGTTATATTCGAGACTTGTTAATAAAATAATATTTTTGTTGAGATCGGAAAATTTTATAAAAAATGCAGTTTTCAATTTTCTTAATTTATAAATTTTAACTTCGCATATAACTTTGAAACTAAATTCTAAAAACCTTAGACAGAACTTAAAAAAAAGTTTTTAACCATTGATATCAAATGGTATTGGTATGGTTATTGTTTAAAAATTTGAATCAAACACGTATCGCAATTATTTCCATAGATTGAAAATGTCGGTCTTTTCAAGGGTATCATCGCTCGTTAAGTCCTTTACGAGTTTTAACGATTCATTATATGGACAGTGGGTCGGCATTTTTGGTACCTATCGAAAAGCTTTTGAGTCCATGTTACGGTTGACATTTATTGCCTTCAAACTTACGGTTTGAATTCCTACCTCTCAGAACCCTTTTTTTCATGCTAGATACGTAGGACCATCTAATTTATAGCTTACCAGAAGAAAGACAGCCTTATTTTTATATTCAAAATTAAAATAGTAGGTGCAGTCTTGAAATCGGAATTATAATCTCCTGAACATTCATTGTTTGGAGAATAGAAAACATAGTGAATATTGTGAAACTTTGGTTTTTCAGTCGTCGAATTATTTGACGTTGTAGATTGTTGTAATTGTTATTTCCATCAATCGGCTGCACCCTAACGAGTAATGCTCAGCTGTCCGGTGATCGCGCTGGGCTTCGAAACTTCGACCTATGGATTATAAGGTAATCGCTTTACCCGCCCTCCACCACGGACCATACTCACATGCATATGATTTTTGTTAATTAGGTATCATATTGATGAACTTAGATTAGTGCACCAAGTTTCATTTTTTCCTCAAGAGTTTTAAAAAATATATTATTTTCAAATTTTCGATACTCTTTATCTTAGATTTCACAGCCAAATCGATAGAGTAATACACCAAAAATAATGAATAATGAAACTCAGATCACTGAAATAATTCGTTAAAATTCACTTGATTGTCTTTGGGTAGAATATTCTACGCTAAAAAGTACAATGTTCCTTAGGGATGCTATCGATATTTCAAAATAAATTTCAAAATGAAACTCAGATCACTGAAATAATTCGTTAAAATTCACTTGATTGTCTTTGGGTAGAATATTCTACGCTAAAAAGTACAATGTTCCTTAGGGATGCTATCGATATTTCAAAATAAATTTCAAATGTTTAAGAAAAACGAATTATAATGCTGTCGAAGAAGCCCCTCGATTGGTGAAATAATTTTAGATAAAGCTCATACATGCAATACATCTAGTGGTTGATACTCTATTTTTTATCGTTTTGGGGTTGGATTCTTCCTACTTCTTTCGTGGGCGTTTCTACATAATGGTTGAGATGGTTATAAAATGAATTAACTTGTGTTGAATAGTTCACAGTTCTTTAACTTTAGATCAGTTTAATTTGACTTTAAATATTATTTGAATTGTAAAAAATGGGTCCAATCGTTATTTTGGAAAATATTCTGTTACGTAGTGAAACTGTTCAATCCAAGGAATATTCCGTGGCAATAGTGAATCAAGACCAACAGACTTATGATTGTGAATACTCAAATGAATTGTACACCATAAATATGAACGAGTTCCTAAAGATGACTTCGCCTACAGCTGCAGAGCCTAATCAAGATAACTACATTGATCTTACTATGATAGATGACGATCTTATGCCTGCAACATAAATCAAGGTCAATGAAGAAAAGGAGAAAATTGTGAAAAAACTATCCAATAAAATTCGCCAAGTACCAATGAAGAAAAAAAAACTCATCGAACCAATCATTATTTCGAGGCCCTCGACTTCTGGGACATATGAAGTGAAGTCTAAAACGTCAATATTATCATTCCAACCCGTTCAGGAATATATAGTGAAGAAGAAATTAAGCAAACAAAGGATTATTGATGCCAAACTATCAGTTCATCGTTACGAAGAAATGGATACTTGTATCCGTGGAAAAATTATTGAAAAAAATAAAATCCATGACAAAATAGTTTGTTTAGAGTTGAAAATCTCCGAGTTGCAAAAGGAGTCCGAGAATTTGCAAAAGGAGATTGAATTGAATCATATTCCTACCACTGAATGCCTTCAACAAGCTGAAATGGAGCTTCAACAATCCGTGAATGAATACGAAGAAATCAGAATTGTACATAAACAATGGCAGGAAGACCTTGATAAGGCTTTTGAGAGCGATAAAGAGTGATTTGTTGATATAAGTAATATTTTATTTTGTATTTTTTCTATTTATCTATTATAAAATATATTTCTGGAATAATTTTTTGAAGTGTTTTTTCCACACACTCCCTGTACATTTTTGAAACATTTCATGAAAAATTATCATATTCAAAGACATGGCCTGTGAGATTTTTCGATTGCAAATCAGATACCAGACTGGATAATCCATATATATTGTATGCATATATTTAGATTTCAACTTATCTTTTTTCAGAAAATACAATCAATATTTGAATTCTACCTTTATAGGCACTTATAAGTAGATTGTAAATAGTTGATTTGAAGTAGAATAGTTAAGAATTTTTCATATGCTTTTTCACGTCTCATTCGTGTAGACATTTGGATGATGCATTATTCTAAAAAAACTTTGAGGTAAACTCATAGAAAAAAGCAAAAATATTTAAAAAAAAATAAACTAAAATGGGGATAAAATGATGTTGTAGTGATGCAATTGCTTTTCCTAATAAAAGTTCACTGAAAATTGTCTAAATCATTTATCACATTTTGGAAATTCTTTGAAATAGAACCTAACCCATTTATCACACTTTGGAAATTCTCTGAGAATCCTTTGGGCAATCTTTGGACAATAAAAAACTATATTTCACGTTTTTCCCGTATAGTTATATAGGCCAAGCTCTAGCTAAAAACAAGAGGCTCTTTCCACACAAAATAAAAGACGCAAACGGCCTATACTACTTTTTATAAGATAGTTCGTAAATGAAAACCCCGGATTTCGTCCCAGCAAAATCGCTTTGTGGAATTTTTTGAACAAGAAAATGTGAAAAGAATGAAAACTTTTTTGCTAATATCTCAAAAAAAGTACTGGAGGAATCGATTTACAGCCAATAGAACTTTTGTAGAGGATTATAAAACCCACAAATTGTTTTTTATACGACCAGATCGGTGCATTTTTCACTGAGAAAATTCGGAGAATCCTCGAAAAGAAGACTTTTTTTCTAAAATTCATAATTTTTATAAATCTGGAGCTGGACAAACAATATTACGGAAACTGATAAATAATAATATGTGGTTCAACTGTACAGAGTGGGAAATGTGTTGAAAATGTCACTTAAAGTTGATAAAAACGCTTCAAAGTACGTTCGAACTCACCTGAAGTCGTCCAAACTCAACTTGAGTTGAGTTCTGGCGACTTCGGGTGCACTTTGAAGCATTAAGAGTAACTTCCAGTGACATTTTCAACACATTTCCCACCTCTCAGGTGGAAATTTAAAATATACAAATTGTAGATATTGACCTCTACTTCCAGATGCCTTATACAGAATTTCAATACGACGATTTTCCTTAAATCCACTCATTCATAAAGATTTGCCCTCAAATTTTTTATAACGCGATTGTACAAAAACTACACATCGGACAGAAAACATCTTCCGCACAGTTGAACCACATATTATTATCTATCAGTTTCCGCAATATTGTTTGTCCCGCTTCAGATTTATAAAAATGAAGAAAAATTGGAGAATGATCTTTTTTTTCGAGGTTTTCCTTGATTTCTCAGTGAAAAATGCACCGATTCGGACTATGATAATCCATTTTGTAGGTTTTATAAATCTCTACAAAAGTTCCATTGACTGTAAAACGATTCCATGAATAATATTTGATGTGTTGAAAATGTCACTGAAAGTTGATCGAAACGCTTCAAATTCCGTCCGAAGTCACCCGAAGTCGCCCGAACTCAACTCGAGTTGAGTTCTGCCGACTTCGGGTGCACTTTGAAGCATTTAGGGTAACTTTCAGGGACATTTTCAACACATTTCCCACCTCTCAGGTGAAAATATAGAAATTGTAGATATTGACCTCTACTTTCAGATGCCGTATACAGAATTTGAATACGACTATTTCCCTTAAATCGGAGCATTTAGAAAGATTTGCCCTTAAATTGTTTATAACGCGATTGTGTAAAAACTACGCATCGGACAGAAAACATCTTCCACACAGTTGAACCACATGTTATTATCTATTAGTTTCCGAAATATTGTTTGTCCCGCTACAGATTTATAAAAATAAAAAAATTGAGTTATGGCATTTTTTCGAGGTTTTCTTGGAATTTCTCAGTGGAAAATGCACCGATCTGGTCGTATAAATAACTGTTTTATGGGTTTTATAATTCTCTACAAAAGTTATCTCGACTGTAAAACGATTTCTTGAATAATCCAAAAAAACAAAAAAGTTGTTATTTTTTTCACCATTTCTTTTTTAAAAAATTCCACAAAGCGATTTTGCTGGGGCGAAAACCAAGGTTTTCATTAACGAGCCATCTCAAAAAATCAGTATAGACCACTTGCGTCCTTTATTTTGTGGAGGAAAAAACCTCTTTAGCTTGGTTTAATAGTCGCCATACAACATATTTTTCCAACACACAAATGACACACGGGGCCAGGTAGCCGAGTGGTTAAAGCAACATTGTTTCAATAGCACTCTGGCTGCAAGTCAAAGGTTCAAACCCTAGCGACTGCAGAACTTTTTCTGATGGCCCGAGAAAGTGCTAGGAATCGCACGTAAAAAGGTAAGACCTCGTTAATCCTTGGCTCGCACAAGTTTCAACTTCTGAGTGCTACCGTTCGTAAGGGGACGACAGCTGGTTAACGGAAAAAACAATTTTAAACAACAATTTTTTTTTTAAACATGAGTTGAACTTCAATAAAGACATTATATTCAACTGCTCTTGTGTTTTCCTAATTTATTTTATGTTTTATTCGACTATCATACTCTATATCTATAAAATAAACACGTCTTACGGCAATTCATATTCATATTTAAGGTGGTCGGTCCTGCAACGGATAGAGTATGCCGTTGTAAACTTCTGCCTGCGTTCGAGAGAATTTTTCAAATTTTCCTTGGAGTTTCATAGTAATCGTTAGATGATGTGAGTTACCTAGATGCCAATCCCGAAGTCTGGCGCTTAATTGGAGTGCGCAATGACCACTCGGGGTGGTGCTGTAGGTTTTTCAGGTTTACCTATAGCTGAAACGTGAATATGCCAACAAAAATCACTAAGTCGCTCCGGAGCACCACAGCAAATGATAATAATAGTCGTCGTTCACCCGCACAGGCAACGCCTTTGGGTGCACTCTACGAGTTTAGTTTATTTTGAATCAGTAGTAGATAATAACCGGTGCTGGACGTTTGAAAAAGTAGTGAATCAGAGCCAGTTCTGACACACGACATTGGGGTTATGTTTTATGACCTTCGGTCATAATGTTGATGCTTCTGAATGATGTCATCAAATTAATATGACAGATCATTTCACTGAAACGGTGTTGCACTGACGACGAATCAAAATTTATAGCAAATATTTGAATATAATTCACGAATTTCCAACCACAAACTGATAGGATTTGGACATTTCATCTATAAAAATTATTAGCATCCTTCAACCAACTATAACGCTTATTGGAGAACGGTCTTGTAGTTTTTGTTGACATCAGATTATCGCGGTACTTTTGCATGATTTGATCACGTTCTTCAATTTCTGTCAATTGATTTCGTGTGATTCTTACGTTTATTGCCACGATGAGTATATTCATAATATGTAGCAAACATTCCTTTATTGGGCAATGGAGACATCCGCGGAGCAACTCTATTTCCAACTTTACACAAGTTTTCACGCAAGTCTTCATTTCCGCTATATTGTGATGAAAGGAAGGGTTAAAAACTTCTTTGGGACACTATGAATTCGGCCTTGAACATCTCAAACGTACGACCGCTACCAAACCGCATTCCATAAAAATTTGATGTTAGGCATAAAATGACGTACGTGGGGCATAAAATGACATACGTAGTATATAAAATAACGTACGTGACAAAGAAACAAGTGTAAAGGTTTTCTCAAACCAAAGCGTGACGCGGGAGCGGGAATGGAAAATGGGACCTGTGCGAATTGCTAGAAAAACAGTGCACGGAGCAAACCAAATATATTTCGCTGTTTGCCTGCATTTAGGAATACGAATAATCGCACTGGTATGCATTTTTATATATCCTACTATCGAATTTAGTCTCGCGTTCATCCAGTTCCTGCTCTCGTCCCGCGTTCCGCGTTGGTTTGGGGAAACCATTACATAAGAAATGTCTGAAATTTCCCGTAAAATGCACCTACAAAATGAGAAATGTGATGAAAAGTTTTCCACAAAAAATAATATAATCAACACGTAGCAGGATTTTGGAAGAAAAAATCGAATAAGGCATACTTTTACTGGTAGAAATGCAACAATAAGAAATAAATCGTCAGTTTTTCTCATCATCAAGATTCCAGTTGAATAATCTTGATTTATAAATATTTCTCCTATGCTCTTCAATCAGATTAGGTGCCAATATCTTCTCAGCTTCTTCAAAACACCGCTTGAAGCGACTTTGATCAATACTTCCAAAATTTACTTCGTGATTTATTGTAGGCATATGTCCAAGCAAACATGTAATGAATTTCATTGTATTCTTCTCGAATGCAGACGTTTTTCATTGTAAAATTTGAGATTTCAACTTGTGCATAATTTTGACACATATTTTGGAAATTTACATCAACGGTACGCTCGTAATGGAGTAAATCAACTGCAAACGCAAATAATTTGATCAAATAACAACTAAACGATTGAAGACGAATTCGTTTAGAAGCTACTCGCATGATAAGTTCACTGAAATAAGGAATAAGGTAGCCCTATCATTCAATGACGATAAACGACATCTTTATACAAAACCAGTGGAAAATTAATATTTATCCTGGTACAAAATTATGTTTCACTCAAATATTGCTTCAAGTTCTAGTTAAAACAGTCAGTTTTAACTAGAATGTAAAAAATTACCCCAATGAAAACAATAGTAACCGCTCGACTGCTAGGTATAAAACATCTGATATCATTTCACCTACCCACTTCTTTTATAATAGATAGTGAACCACCCCCACCACCGACTTATGCACCGCGTGTTCGATCTAAAGCCCCCACCATGCGTGATTTTGCACTGCATTGATCGGGGACGGAGAGTAAATAGTGGTCGCTGCATCGCAGCATATGGGTGTGTGACGTCAGCGGACCCACCCCACCATGTCGAGAGCGAGGGCCTGACACCAGTGGATCGTAGTGCGCATAGCGCTGACGTCACGCGACCTCTCCCCCCACCACCATCGCAAGCCATACATCACGGAAGAGGAATCAGAGTTCACATGTCTGACTGGATCTCCGTGCTGTGCAGACGTGAGGTACCAGAACTAAACTTCAGTATATATTTTATATTTGTACTTCACATATAAGAATCATACACAATAGCAGAGTAAGTAAACATGAAGGATATGCAAGACATGTTGGTGAAAAAAATATATGTACTTGGAAAAAGTACTTGACCGAGTATGAAAAAAATTCCAAGTCATCACAATGACATCACAAGGTCGACACACTAACCCTGAGCCTGAACCAACACTATACATCAAGGTCAAACACAAAACTTCAAAACCCTGTCATTGGTATGCTAAGGTCATAGACCCGCACACAGGTACCTATGTACCAAGACGATTTTTCAAGGTCACTGATGGTGGTGGAAGGAGATCCAGAACCGGTTTTATGTCCAGTTCGCACCAACACCGCATCGATACAGAGAGGGCTGAGCGTGAACAGTTCAGAGTTTGCATATCTGACGGGAGCTCCGTGGTGTGCAGACGTGTGCATTCTCGAATTTGCTACTTCAGATTTTCATGTTCACTTGTGTGTACACATGAAAGTCATACGCAGTAGCAAGTCTGGAGTACATATGATCGTAAACAGTTGCAAGACATGAAGGTAATAAGTACTCAAGTACTCCATCACAATTACAGTACACAGGTCATAAGTAGTGGCAACACTTGGAGGTATTCGAAACATGCCTCGTCATCATAACCGTGTATGAACAAATCCCAATGTCACGCCAAGGTCAAACTCAAACCCAGAACACTACAAAAAATCTACATCAAGGTCAAACAACCACCAAATTACAAAGTAATCTCAAGGACATCTCAAGGTCATTGCCACACAGTAGAGCCCATCGCCACCACCACTCGAAACGTTAAAAGAGTGGTAAAATAAAGCCTACATTTGTTGATAATCAATTTTCAATAGTTTCACAAGTAAGGGAAATATCGGTAAAAGACACATGGTTTTCCCATGTACTCTTACAAACTAGACAGTTTATAGTGACTACACACGAAAGTCACACATGAAGATGAAGTGCAGGAACGGAACAACTTCTCTTCTCTTGCTAACTACTCGACTGCTAGGTATACAACTTCTGATTTCATATCACCATACCCACTTCTTTCATAATAGATAGTGAACCACCCCCACCACAGACTTATGCACCGCGTGTGTGTTGCAAAGACCCCACCATGCGCGAGTTTGCATCGCATCGATAGAGGACGGAGAGTAAATAGTAGTCGCTACATCACCACACTGTATGGGTGTGTGACGTCAGCGGACCCACCGTGTCGAGAGCGAGTATCTGACACACATCAGTGGATCGTCGTGCGGTTAGCACTGACGTCACGCGACCTCTTCCCCCACTACCATCGCCTGGTAAACATCACGAGAGAGGAACCACAGGTTACATATCTGGCTGGATCTCCATGGTGTGCGGACGTGTACCGTCTCTATACTTTGGTATATAGTTCTATGTGTACTCTACACATAAGGATCATACACAGTAGCAGAGACATGCAGGTAGAGATATACGTACTTGGAAAAAGTAGTTGTCCGTGTATGAAAATTAAAAAAAAATCTCAAGGTCAAATACAAACCCTGAACATCTCTCCCAACAATATGTATCAAGAACAAGGTCAAGGTCAAGGTCAAGGTCAAGGTCAAGGTCAAGGTCAAGGTCAAGGTCAAGGTCAAGGTCAAGGTCACGGTCAAGGTCAAGGTCAAGGTCAAGGTCAAGGTCAAGGTCAAGGTCAAGGTCAAGGTCAAGGTCAAGGTCAAGGTCAAGGTCAAGGTCAAGGTCAAGGTCAAGGTCAAGGTCAAGGTCAAGGTCAAGGTCAAGGTCAAGGTCAAGGTCAAGGTCAAGGTCAAGGTCAAGGTCAAGGGCAAGGGCAAGGGCAAGGGCAAGGGCAAGGTCAAGGTCAAGGTCAAGGTCAAGGTCAAGGTCAAGGTCAAGGTCAAGGTCAAGGTCAAGGTCACGGTCAAGGTCAAGGTCAAGGTCAAGGTCAAGGTCAAGGTCAAGGTCAAGGTCAAGGTCAAGGTCAAGGTCAAGGTCAAGGTCAAGGTCAAGGTCAAGGTCAAGGTCAAGGTCACGGTCACTGATGACGTCATAGTGGTGGGAGGAGGCCCAGAACCGGCTCAAATCTCCTACTTTCTTTTCTAATTCAAATATCAAATAACTCAAATTTAGCATTTGGTTTACTGGAAAAATTATGGAATATGGGTAAAATCCGGATTTTGACGAAATTTTCACATATGCTTTAAACATGACCGAAATGCAATATTCAATAAAAATTTTCCGTGGAAGACCTTTTTCTATCAAAATACACAAACCCAATCTGTTGGACGTAGTACTCGTTGTGAAACGCACTGTGTTGAGCTGTAAATCCTTTTATGAATACAGCTCACATGAGTAAAGTAATACTAAAGATTTTAAAAAAGGAAAGAATTGGTCATTATTTAATAGAATGAATTGAAAAGATGAGTTTATAAGATATTTCATTTTGTTTGTCAGAAATGTTTAATGAGAAAGCTGTCATAAATAGTAAATAATGGAATAAAGGCTCGTTCATACCCTTGCGAAATTTCGCATTTTTTTGCGATTCGACTCACACGATAAAAAAATTGCGGTAAAGGATGAATCGTAACATATCATTTTCTATTATTTGGGGTTAGATATTACTACATTACCGAAAAATGACTTGATGAATCATCATTAATCGCTATTTTTTCTCCGTACGAGTTGAATCGTAAAAAATGCGAATATTCGCATAGTTATGAACGATCCTCAAAGAACCCACTTAAGATCCATGAGAAATTAAAAACAGTACAATGCGACGTTGTCAGCTTTCCTGAAACTCCTGCATACTATCATAAATATGAAATGTTCGTAGTGAATACTTTTCAAAAAAATCGGCGCTCTTAAGACTCTCGTAAATTTGCGACTTAATAACCGAGTGTGCGTGCGTTTCTACTGCTTCTACTCTGTAGAGTTTTCTAAAATTCATGTAGAAACGCTCATTCCTTATTTGTTGGTGAAGAATAATATAAGAATTACGCGAGCGTGCGCATTCCTATTACCACTCTACTACTTTATCGATTTCTCTCAGCTTTAGCTAGACACGCTTATCCCTCATTTGTTGGTGAAGAACAATACAAGAAATACGCGAGCGAAGCGAGCGCGCATTCCAGTTATCACTTTACTACTTTATTGATTTCTTTCAACTTTATCAAGACACGCTCATCCCTCATTTGTTGGTGAAGATCAATTCAACAAATACGCAAGCGCGCGAATTCCTATTACCACTTTACTTCTTTATCGATTTCTCTCAACATTATATAGACACGCAAATCCCCCATTTATTGGTGTTGAACAATCCAAGAAATAAGCGCGCGCATTCTTATTATCACTTCACTAATTTATCGATTTGTCCTAACTTTATCTAGACACGCTCATTCCTCATTTGATGGTAAAGAACAATACAAGAAATTCGCGAGCGAAGCGAGCGCGCTCTCCCGAAATTTCGCAAATCCGAGTGCGCGGATTTGCGAAATTTCGGGAGAGCGCGCTCGCTTCGCTCTCGTACTTCTTGTATCCCCCATTTGTTGTTGGTGTTGAACAATTCAAGAAATAAGCGCGCTCGCTTCGCTCGCTTATTTCTTGAATTGTTCAACACCTATAAATGGCGGATAACCGTGTCTAGATAATGTTGAGAGAAATAGATGAAGAAGTAAAGTGGTAATAGAAATGCGCACGATTCTTTTGAAAAGTATTCACTACGAACATTTCATATTTATTATAGTATGTAGGAGTTTCAGGAAAGCTGACAACGTCGCATTGTACTGTTTCTGGTCTCATGGTTCTTTAGTGGGTTCCTTGAGAATCGTTCATAACTATGCGAATATTCCCATTTTTCACGATTCAACTCGTACGGAGAAAAAAATTTTGATTAATGATGACTCATCAAATCATTTTTTGGTAAATATCTAACCCCAAATACTATAAAATGATATGTTACGATTCATCCTTCACCGCAATTTTTTTACCGTTTGAGTCGAATCGCAAAAAATGCGAAAATTCGCAAGGGTATGAACGAGCCTTTATTCCATTATTTACTATTTATGACAGCTTTCTCATTAAACATTTCTGACAAACAGAATGAAATATCTTATAAACTTGTCTTTTCAATTCATTCTATTGAATAATGACCAATTCTTTCCTTTTTTTAAATCTTTAGTATTACTTTACTCATATAAGCTGTATTCATAAAAGGAATTTCAGCTCAACACAGTGCGTTTCACAACGAGTACTTCGTCCAAGAGATTGGGTTTGTGTATTTTGATAGTCTTCCACGGAATTTTTTTATTGAATATTGCATTTCAGTCATGTTTAAGGCATCTGTGAAAATTTCGTCAAAATCTGGATTTTACCCATATTCCATACTTTTTCCAGAAAACCAAATGCTAAATTTGAGTTATTTGACATTTGAATTCGAAAAGAAAGCGAAAGCCCAACGATTATAGGCGAAAGCCGACGAAACACGAAGAATGACAATAACGTTACCACCATTATAAAAATTAAAATACCGGATATTTAGTGTAAACAATGAAAAATAGCTAGAAATTGTTACGATCCGAAGAAGAATGAATTTCTTGAAGAAATAATAGTTTTTTCTACTGAAAAGTGATAAAAACCAATAAATAAGAGTGTGTGTAATGTTTTTATCAGAAGAAGGACAAATTTGATGTGTTTTCAATAACAGAAATTCGATCTGTCTAATGGTGAAATTTCTCAACAAAATTGCCCTATATCTTCGAAAATAGATGAGACCGCCAAAAATTTCATTTGGATTTTTTGTAAAACAGCCCGAAATACGTAAGTTTCAAAAAAATTTTTGAAAATCAGATGCTCAATGTAACGGAAGTTTTACCCTGAAACCATTGATCTGCAGTAACTTGCTCAGATATTCCACGGTTTTGGAGAATTCGCAATTTCATTTTTGCACGTCTCCCTAAAGAAACCATTAGAGGCTCTAGCACACTCACTACCCCGTCCAGATCCTTCTTGGGAATAATAATACCAAATGCCAGACCTTTATTCAGAAGCTCTAGGTCTACATCATCAAAGAGTTGAGAGAAAAACTTTTCAACAATATTTTCTAGGAATTCTTTTTCGGTTTTCCATCGATTAACTTTCAAATAAGGGAACATATCCGTACCGGTTTCATGGTCTTTGCCACTCATCAGTGAAGTGCATTTTTCCATTATTAAATGTTTATATTCTATATTGATACCTTCTAGTTTCAATATCTAGCATCAGATGCTCAGAATTGAATGTGAAATAAATAAACGGAAGAAACATTTTCTCTTAGAAAAACATTTGGTTAAATAACTTATTCACTTATGCACTTTTTATTGCATCTTGCATCTTCCGCTACTTTTAGATAAACTGGAAAGGGTGGTCCATTCAGATGCTCCTAGAAGAATTATCGCATACATTTCGGAAACAAAAGAGCATAGATATATCTCTGTGAGGATCACAATGGAAGATCAGTATGGATTATTCATGATTTTTTTTAATGTTGATTCGAAAGAACTATATTTGACATATTTCCAGGAAAGAATGATGAATTGAATCAAAATCTCCATGAAGGTGAACATATTTCCTCATTTTGTTTTTTTTTTGAGGTACAGAGGTACAGAAGTAGAAATCAATTTTGTGATGAATCATTTCCTATCATTTAGTCAACTTCAAACTTCCAAATACACTCTTCTTTCTATCCCCATGCTAGTTGAACAGTGAGGCGAAGACATTTGACATTTTCACATCTAATGAAATCAGATTCCACTTAGCTTAAAATCCAGAAATGCATATCTTCTATTCATCTATTTCAATAAATTTCAGTTTTCGGAGCAATTGACCTACTGACAGCTGCTTTGATGTTTTTTTTGTTCTACAAGTAAATCTCCTCAAGAATTAGGTGTATATCTATATTTATGGAGAAGTAGAAATATAGAAATATTGACTCCCATCTTCCTTATTGTTTTTCAGTTGTTGTGAGACCTTCCAGATTCGAAATTCTATAAAGAATTTGCTTCAATATATTCCTCAACAGGATTTGTAGCATCACCCGAAAAACAACCCCAATAATGCTGCTGGTTGGTCATAGAGGGCACTTGCAATTGCGTCCTCTGATGCTTTGAGGAACGTTGCACAAGTAGCTGTTAGATTTAATTCAATACCCGTCGTGGTCTTAGTCAGGGGAGTAGTTGTTTTCTGACAGGTACTTGCCATAATAAGCCTACGTAGTAGGTGTTTATGGGAGTAAAGGGTTCATCTTCGGTCGGTAACGACTGTTAACCAATAATAAGTTGAGTTGAGTATTGGAAAAAATATCAGAATTACATGAGTTAAACATCCATTTTTGTACACTGGACAACAAAAACAGTACAGTTGATCTGAAATATTTAATACCATGCTGAAAGAAGTGAGTGTTTGAAAAAAAGCTGAACCAGAGAAAGTTTGCGAAAACAAATTCAAGTCGCCACTTAGATGTGGTAGCATTGAATTCCTTCTTTGCTCTTCTGTCATATTTCTTGAACATTTCATCAATCAGTCTTTTTGCACGTTATCCTACTCAAACATTCACCATGGATACAAAAAACAATCAGTTTTGAAACCTTTCAGTCTCCCTCAGTAATTAGCATGGAGAGTTCCGAATTTTTATACTTCAATTCGGATCACTTGCCTTCATCGAGAATCACCCTGTGTTTTCTGTCAAATACGCAGTCACTAGTTATTTTTTGCAACACCATAGATGACATACGGTGCAACCCTAACGCCATATTCGCGACAATACTGCCTTGACCATGCAACATTTTCCACTTTATATATTAGCTCGTATAAATAATTCAATTCATCTGCTACTTTTTCGCATGTCGAAATTCAATGAGTGGGTACTACAACAGTGTTTCATCTCATTACGAAAAATGTATTGTATTACTCGAAAGTATACCCTTTTCGTTTTCAATACTCTCCTTGAACTATTCTATCCTATTATAAACGTCATATTCTCTTACCCCAACCGTGCATGTTCATTCTCAATTCATTCATTCACCTATATTTGAAACCCCATGAGAATGCACTAAAGTAGACTACTCGCCTGAGAAGTTCGCCAAAGCATTTGGTATGAACTGGATTTATCACTTGTTCCACTCAAATTTCAACTGAACATTCCACTCACGTGAGTAGATGAAACAGTAATCTCGATATGTTCTAACTAAGAGCAGCTCCATTACCGTACCGCGAATTTCAATTATTTATAAACTCTGCTGCAGTTAAACTGCAATTTCAAGTATGTTAACATAACGACCAACCACCGTAAATCCTACGTGAATGTCTGGCTTGTGAAACTAGTTTCGGAGCTTTCTCATGAAATCATTCAGAAATGAATTTTGGAAACTGAAAGAAGCGGGTGCAAGGCTCCAAAATTTCAGAGTTCAGAGTTCAAATGATAATAAATATTCTACTATACGAAATTCATAGCTGGTAACCAAACCAAATGACTTCTTGTATTTTAAAACATCACGATAATTATTGTCATGTTGAGGAAGAAAATCTTCTGACAGTGTTGTCATCAAATAAATGTGTCTCAGATAGGGGAATATTTTCTAGCATCTTATCTAATGTTACATCAACACATTTCTTACATTGGATCGTTATTTTACCAATTTTTCAGTCCAAATTCACCACATTCACCAAATTCAGGAGTTTTTTCACTGACAGCAATACACAACTTCTCATTCGGAAAACCAAAGCGCATACTAAAAGGGCATGGCACTAGCTGGCTGGATCAAGAAATGTGACAGGTATATCTTTTTCATGTCACATGCATTGCCTTAGGGGTAGAAAGACTGGATAAAATACACTCTGTTTCACTAGGAAAGCAAAAAGGGTAGATAATCTCAGATAGGCTAGCAGAAGCAAAGACTAGAAATAGCTTTGTTTGTCTCGTCATCATCTGTTTGACAACTGACATTTTACGTCACCGTGACTGCTCTATTCAATTTGACAGTTTTGTTGATTCATTTAATTGACAACATTCCACAGGATTTTGGTGATCGTCTTTTTGCTATCAGGTTTGTAATGAATTTTGTTTTTAAACGAACGAAAAAAAAACGTATTTCATCTCGAGTAGGAAATTCTATTTTTTCTACGATAGAATGTTGTTCATAAAATACTGAATTACAATTTTTAGATCTTTATTTATAACACAGACTTGATAATAATACTGGGTACTGATTCAAGTGCCAAGTAGTGAGATTAAACTGTTATTAGTGTCAAAAATCGATCAATTTGTTTTTAGTATATTCCCATCGGGTCGCTTGATAATATTCATTTGTTTTATTTTCATATCTAGAGTGAAAAACTGTCACTTTCATTTAGAGTATCCGGTTGAAAAATGATCATTTTTATATATGATTGTTTCAAAAGTGAATCTTTAAGGGCCGGTCTTTTCACCTCACAATGAAGTCTCTGATAACTATCTATCGGATAAACTTCACAGGTTTACATATCCTTATCTGATAGATAGAGTTATCTGGGACTTATCTATAGGTGAAAAGACCGGCCCTAAGTAACAATTAACAATAGACATACGTCTGCCAATTGACATTTTAGTAGTTCTGTAAAGTAAATCTGAATAAGGCAAACATTCCGCACGTGTGTAAATTAGTGGGAGACGCGCATGAACACGTGAAAATTGTAAGTTGAGTGTGTACAACTGACTTACGTCTGCCATCGATATTTCTATCAAAATTGTGATAAAAATGAACAAATTCTTTAATGGCAGTTTTCATAAATTACCAGTATAAGTTATCAATTATTAAAATTGCACTAAATTTTCAATTAACAATAGACATGTGTCTGCCAATTGACATTTCAGTAGGAGTTCTGTAAAGTAATAAAAATATTCCACAGACAGAAATTTCGCACGTGAGTTAATGAGTGGCAGATGCGCATGAACACGTAAAAATTGTGGGTTGAGTTTGTACAACTTTCGCCTGTCATCGATATTTTTATCAAAATTGTTATAAAAATAAATTCTCTAATGGCAGAAGTTTTTATAAGTTAAAAGTATAAATTATCACTGATAAAATTGCAGTAAATTTTCAAGTAACAAGTGAAGTATGAATTATTTTTGTTTTATTCTAATTTAGGGTCATTTTCCTGTTTGAAAAGGATCAAACAATACCATAGATCAAACATGCATCAAACGAAACTCAACGCTCTTGCTCTTCTGAACATTGAAAGTGATATTACTAGATCTTTGTACTTTGATGATACGATACAATTATTTGCTTGGTCCAAAGCCAGAAAGAAGAAGTTGAAAGTGTTTTTGTACATATTACATATTTCGATTTTAATATTTATAAATTATAATTTTCACAAGTAGGCAGCAGGCCTTCTCAATTGCTCAACGTCCTTTCTTTATTATCATCTATTAAGAAAGACAGTTATTGGATCTATCCATGTTACATTACAAGTATATGATAGTTGAATAGCCATTCTTTGACAATAGTTGGGAATTACCTTCCAGACTCCTCAGACCTTCTTCCGTAGGGCGTTCCTTCGAAGTTTGGCTCAGGGCGTAAATAGGTGGTAATCCGGCCCTGATATTACCAACCTGACAGCGAAAAACGATCACCAAAATCCTGTGGAATATTGTTAATAGAAATATTCGAAGTGTCAGTGTATTACACGACCTCACTAAGACCAAGATTTCTGGTACATTCACTCTCTTTTCAGATGGTACCACTATACTATGGAAAAGCAAGAAGACCAGGGAGTTGCATGATATAATAACAGAAGACTTGGAAAAGTGGTGCGATTCAAATAAATTATCTTTCAATGCCGAAAAAACCCATTTAATATCATTTAGATGCGCAATTGAGGAACCTTCGTTTGGTCAAGGTGTCATAAGAAATAAAGATTGCACTAAATTTCTGGGTGTGCTGATAGACAAAAATTTAAAATTTGATGACCGTATTAAACAACTCAAAAGTAAGATATCTTCTGGATGTTATGCAGTGAGAGTTATTTCTAATGAATTAGGACCAGGAACTGCCAAAATGGCATATTACGCACTCATTGATTCCCATCTACGTTATGGAATACCTTTTTGGGGAATGTGTAGATCAACACTACTCAATGAATTGCTCATTTTACAGAAAAGGGCCATTAGATATATATATATATATATATATATATATATATATATATATATATATATATATATATATTAAATATATATATATATATATAGATATATATAAAAATATAAATAGAAAAGTTGTTGGGTATAGCCCTCAAATTGTTGTGCAACCTTAGACACGTGTTTCGAGCTTAAGCTCTCATCAGTACGGTAAAATCAAGTGCGAAGATGTACAACACTTGGATGTAAAAATAGAAACAAAGGAAGTCAACAACAGGAAGCCAACCACACATTTGTGGCTTCGGTTAGAAGACCTTACCGTACTGATGAGAGCTTAAGCTCGAAACACGTGTCTACGGTTGCACAACAATTTGAGGGCTATACCCAACAACTTTTCTATTTATATTTTTATATATTGTCCTTCGATAAATCCATCCTGATTTATATTTTCCTGGGTAGGACTGTCACGCTGGTAGCTATAGCTGCCTCCGTGGCGACGTTAGTTGTTGCCTTGAAATCTCAAGGCCTTCTAACCGAAGCCATAAATATGTGGTTGGCTTCCTGTTGTTGACTTCCTTTGTTTCTATTTTTACATCCAAGTGTTGTACATCTTCGCACTTGATTTTACCGTACTGATGAGAGCTTAAGCTCGAAACACGTGTCTGCGGTTGCACAACAATTTGAGGGCTATACCCAACAACTTTTCTATTTATATTTTTATATATTGCCTTTCGATAAATCCATCCTGATTTATATTTTCCTGGGTAGGACTGTCACGCTGGTAGCTATAGCTGCCTCCGTGGCGACGTTAGTTGTTGCCTTGAAATCTCAAGGCCTTTTAACCGAAGCCATAAATGTGTGGTTGGCTTCCTGTTGTTGACTTCCTTTGTTTCTATTTTTACATCCAAGTGTTGTACATCTTCGCACTTGATTTTACCGTCCGACTATCATCTCTTTCCGCAACTGAAAAAAAGTTTAAAAAGTCGTAAATTTTCTTCCAACGAGGAGGTAATAAAAGCTGTGGAGGTCTGCTTTGCAGAGCAAAAGGAAACATTTTTTTGAAAGGTCTAGAGACGTTGCAGGTTCGGTGTAATAAATGTATCCAATTAAGAGGAGAATATGTTGAGTAATAAAATATTTTGACAATGAAATTTTGTTTGGTTCTATAGTAGGTTAAGAATTTTTCAATATATCCTTGTACACACCTGTAGCTTTGTCAACAAGAGATTTCTTCAGACAATAAAGCATATTTATCATTACTATTATTACAGTGTTGTCAAGTTGGGTTGAGCTAATGAGAGCAGTCGTCCAGTACACGTCCACGTATTTAGATCCCAAAATCATAACACTATATACAGTTTAGATTCCAAAGAGGTAATGAATTTAAGTGTGGTGATTCGGTTTATAAACGTTTTATTAGAAGATAATTCAAGGCACGAATTAGCGATACCGCGGTGATTATCACTCTGTGAATCTGGAATTCGGGCACGTCGTTAGTTCGCTAATACCCCGAATAAATTCGGGACAACTGGCTCCAAGAGATTATATCCTAGGAGACGCACATTAACCTTTTAGAGCCCCGAACTTCGCCGATAAGGACGAGCGTGGAACGCTCGTTTACGTTAAATATGAAGCCGTATATCTTCCCCGAGTATTTAACCTACTGGCACGACGATACAATTCTCGTTGTTAGTGCTCAAATTTGTCTGGAATGTTAGCGCAAAGTGAGCGAATTGGAGCCTTCACAATCGTCGTCAGATTGGAGAAATCACTGCCAAATAGTTTAGCCTCTGAATTAGTGTATAACAACATCACGAAGTCTGAAATGTATAATCTGCGGAGGTTTGGGGTACGTCGGAACAAGGGGGTAAGAAGTGGCAATTCGGTATTCGATATATTTTTTGATTATCAAAAGAAAGAATTTGCTCACACAAGAATGACTGAAGATTGTATCCAAAAAGATGTGCACTTAGTGAACATGTGGATAATGAAGGCCACAATATTAATTTTGGGGCTGCTAGAATTTTAGCCAAAGAATCTGACAAATATAAAAGACTCTTTCTGGAGATGGCCTTCATCTCACAGTCATCCTCTTGTTTGAACAAAAGAACGGATATCAAACAGTTTAGTGAAATATATTCATTCTTATTGCACTTGGATCAAAATCCACAAAATTTATGGGAGGTTATTCAAAATCTTCATCCTCACTCATATAACTAATAATAATATATTGTTCCAAAACTTTCAGTAATCTTGGTTCTATTCGAGTTGTTTTTCAAATCTAATTAGTATGATAGAACAATATACACAATATGTTCTGTCCCAGTCTATGATATGATTCTGTGCTTTCCGTACTCAATTTTACAAATTTCTCGTTCCATGAGTGTGTTCAGTCAGTTTATTTTATACTCTAGTACAGATCCATGCAGAAACGTACCTTATTTCACTTGTCATTGTCAAATCAAATTTCAAATTTCTTCTTCCTCCATTTTGTTCGTTAGAGCAGCGGCATGTGATCTCCGCTCTTGAATTATGAATTAAAAATTGTTGGTGTTTTCAACAAAATTTTAATGAATTAAGATGACTGTGTTTATTGACATTCCACAAAATTGTTCTTGTAATATGTTTGTAATTTTTACGTCTATAGTTCAGCACACAACCTTGTGGACACTGTAAGTAGTTTTGACTCCACTGATTGTTTCATTGTTCACTATAATTCAATAACTTTAGCTTTCCCTGATGATGACAATAAACTTTGTCGCAATATTGGAATGAGTGTTATAAGGCTCGATGCACACGGGCGATTTCCATCGGCGAGTTCGCTGCAAGCTCGCCGCGAAGTTTTCTCGCGCGAGATTGGCGGAAGAAAATAAGATCGCAGCGCCTATAGCAAGACTTTGAACTACGAATCACGGACAACGGGACAAAGGTTTTTGACTTTACACGTGTTTATATGGCGTATTGACGATCTGTACTCCTATTTTCAAACAATTTGTGAAAATTTGTAATTTCTCTAACTAAAAAGTGATTGTGTTTCTATTGAAAGACTCTAAAGAACGTTTCAGTCGGGTGATTTAAAGGAATTTCATCATCTCCGATTAGTTTTGAATGCTTCTGCAATTCAAGGATGCATGGCGTTTTGATGATCTGTTCTCCTATTTTCAAACAATTTGTGAAAATTTGTGATTTCTTTAACTGAAAAGTTATTGTGTTTCTATTAAAAGACTTGAACGATAGTTTCAGTGTAGTTTACAAATATTTTACGTGTTTTTTGAAGTCATGATTTGTGAGTTATTGATCTGATTCATTCTGGTGATTAAGGATATTTCCATACTCGTTTTCTGTTTCTGTTCGTATTTTTTTGGTTTATACTGTTGATAGAATGCCAAATATGGGAAAATACAATCCTAGTTGTTCAGCCCCAGGATGCAGGACATATGGCAAGAAGGAAAATGTGGGTTATCACAAATTTCCCCAAAAATAAAAGCAAGGTTAAAAAATCACCAATTGGTTCAACCAGATTGAAGAAATTGACCAAAGGAAAGCATGGATTTTGAAACTGAAAATTGGCAAGCTAAATAATATCGAAGTATATGCTTGTTTGACAAACAGACTGATGAATGAATCAGATCAATAATTGATTGCAAATCATGACCTCCAAAAACAAGTAAAATATTTATAAACTACACTGAAACTATCGCTCAAGTCTTTTAATAGAAACACACAATAACTTTTCAGTTAAAGAAATCACAAATTTTCACAAATTGGTTGAAAATAGGAGAACAGATCATCAAAACGCCATGCAACCTTGAATTGCAGAAGATTTCAAAACTAATCGGAGATGAAATTCCTTTAAATCACCTGACTGAAACGTTCTTCAGAGTCTTTCAATAGAAACACAATCACTTTTTAGTTAGAGAATTCACAAATTTTCACAAATTGTTTGAAAATAGGAGTACAGATCGTCAAAACGCCATATAAACACGTGTAAAGTCAAAAACCTTTGTCCGTGATTCGTAGTTCAAAGTCTTGCTATATGTGGCGCTCCGATCTTATTTTCTTTCGCCAATAGCGGACCAAAGAAACAAATGGTGCGATTCACACGTAGGCGAGCTCGCAGCAAATTCGCAGCGAGCACGCTGCTAGCCGCCGGCGCTTGCCAGGGACTGCTACTTCGCCACGATCTCACGGCGAGACACATCCTTGCTTGGGAAAATAACGTACTGAAGTTTCCTAGTTGCGATTTCTCCGAGAAATGCTGGTCCGTGTGCATTGTGGGAAGACGTGCTCGCCGCGAGAACGCTTCGCACACGCCGCGAATCCACTCGCCCGTGTGCATCGAGCCTAAGAGTATAATTTCTGCATGCTGCGTACCCAACAAGGTCCTAGCTTTTATCTTAATTAGTCCAGCAAAGACTACCTCTCTCCTAACTTCCCCATACCTATCTCCAGTGGTTTTTGAGGAAATCAATAATTTCCTTATTTTTTGTGCGAAACGTAGCTTCAATTAAACGTTTATTACTACAGTATTTGGATAGGTAGAAAGCTGAAATTTTGGATATAGTTTAAAAATATATTAGTTATGACTAGGGGAATTCGTTCTTCATTATACAGGGTCGTTGAAATTTTGTGATTTTTACCGATAGATACAAAAGTGGTGAAAGGTGCATTTTTTCAAATAGAGCACGCTGTATATCATTGAAATTCCTGAAATATAATTGAATTTCCTTTCAAATGATGTATGATGTTGCTATACCTAATGAGTCAGGTTTCTGAAATAAAAGCTTTCTATTAAAATTTTTGCATTATTTCGTATTGGGTAAATAATGAAAATTCGAAAATTAGTACATTAATAATATAACCTTTGCTCGTACATTAACGTAAATTTGATTAGAAAAGAATAAAAATGGAAGACAATAATTATTCAAATGATAATCGTATTAATTTTTGTCGAATTTGTCCCATATTTCTAACCATTCATTAGATATTTATATTTTGTATTTTTTTCACAACAGTCTTTTCCAAAACTAATATTGCATGAATTGAGAAATGCAGTGATTTGAAATTTTAATTCAGATTTGAACACAGCATTTCTGACAGTACTTTCCACAAAAAAAAACTTGGGCATTTTGTACAACCAATTTCGTAACAATTCGTATCCTCATTTTCTCGATAAAATTTTGGATACTCTCTCAAAAAGTAATAACAATACAGTAGTTTTGGATATTCCTGATGTTGATGATCGGGTTCAATTAGTCAATACCTTCTATATATCTCTTCCTAATTTAACCAATATTACTCCGTAATTAATTAGAATTTTTAAACTTTATGACATCAAAATTGCACATAAAACCGTTCTAACGATCAATTTTCTCTTCACTAATAAAGTTACCTATACTTTTGCCCAAAAAAGGCAATGTTGAAGAGGTTGATATATTTGCTAAGGTATTTGAGATATTACTGAAAGTAAGACTTTTGGACTATTTCGCGAACTTTAAACTCTTTCACCAATTCTATTTTGGATTCTGTAGTAACACGTCTACAATGTAAAGCACTAGATATCATGGAAAGCACAGTCAAGAATTTTAAAAGTCATGGACATTTATTATTGACCAAGTACGACCTTCAGTTGTGTTTCCCATGAAACCTTAATACAAAAACTGGCATTTCATAAGAGGCACGCCTTCAAATTTATTCAAATGCCATTCACAAGGCAGACAATAATATGTCCACCTATCCAACAACACCAAATATGACCCGAAAAACATTCAACATGGTTTCCACCAAGGATCTACCCTGAGGTAACTGCGTTTCATTACATACATTAATGACCTACGTTTTCATGTAATGACAAAATGTCAAATTGTACTCCTTGAAGATGATACTTCCCTGATTAGTTCTATTACCAACATTTCACTTTTTCACTGTGATGAGCTGGACCTCAAAATCATTTCCTGAGTAGCAGGTCTGTGTCCTACTGAAACATTTGCATCATCAGTGAATCTGGACCCAGATCAGGTCGTAGCGACAGCCCAATTGGACCCGCGTGCTCTTTTTTCAGAGATCATGGTCTCCACATTCACAGTCAGCCTTCATTGATGAGGGATCCAGAAAACTGGACTCGTAGAAGATAGTGGAGCTCTTATATGGCCTCACAACCAAAAAAGGTATTGAAAAAAAACATTAGCTCCAAGCAACACTAAGAGATCATTATAAAGCGTGGAAATCCTCATCTATTTTCTTCAATTCGTGTTTTCTTTAGACCCTTTCTGTATAGTTTGTTTACAGCCTTCTGCATAATTTATTTAATATACTTCTAGATTGAACCTCAGGATATCCCAAATTTGCACAACCATGAGCATCAAAGCCAACTGTGTAGAAAAGATAACAAAATAGAATTCACAAACAAATGATTCAATAACCAAAAAACTCATTTTCGGTGTACCAGTGACAAATTGAAGTGAACAAACAAATAAACAGTTGCGTTTGATTGGATTTTCATGAAGTGTTTCGACGAAATAACAGTGTCGACACAACATTTTCTTTTTGTTCCAATTTTTCATTTCAGGTCGAGTCAGAATTTCTGATGGACAGCTTTCCAATTTTGTGTTAATTGAATGAAATGGATGAAAATGGAATGGAATGGAAAATGGGTAAAAGCAAGGATGTTTCAGTCAATTTGTTCTTCAACATGACACGACTTTTTCACGAATGTTCTGGAAGTTCGTAAAAGTGATATTTTAACGAATTCGCTGATTTCCTAAATTTCAAAATGTGTGTCATTGAGATCTTCATATCTCAATTGTATCGAAATATATATTTGTTTAATTTTCACATATCGTTTTTGGCCTGTATTTAGTTATGAAAATTAGGATTTCAGAAGTGTTCTCCCACAGACATTCTACGTTACTGACACTATCCGACATCGTTGGAATCGTGGAGGTATTTGTCGATTGACTATTGTCAAGTCACTAATGTCATTTAATGTACGATCTGTCGGAGCTCTTACTGTTGATGAAAAAGGCTGCTGATATTATATTTACTATAGATTCTTGAATAACCGTTCACCGATATGGGACTCCTTTTATCGGTTCGACGGAGCAACCAGTATGAAAAAGTGGCAGCAAAAATTACCAAAATCTAAGTATGTTGTATGATCAAAAACGGAAATAATCCGAAACTTACCTTGGGATGCTACACAACATTCAAGTCACAATTTTTTATTTCATCATTACTGTCGTCAATAGTAGCTACAGCACAGTACGGTTTACTCAATAATAATAATAATGAGGCTCTTTATTGGGTATGAAAAATACAACGAAAACTACAGGGGACACCATAGTTTTTGTGCTTCGTACTTTGTGCTCAGGAACTATTCGGCACTCGATACAAATAGAACCCTACCTTTTCAGCTGCATATAATATAATATAAATCATCATCATAGCCTGATCAAGCAGCCCTATAAAGGATATTCATGCCATCAGAATGAATTCCGAATAAACAGAACATTCTTCAACGTTTTCATACCTTTCATCTCCACAGAATAGTTTGGATTGCGAGATAAAAATGCGTGAATCATTATATAATTTACGGATGGCAAATTTCCACTGCTAGTTTTAAAAAAGTTTTTCTCCATTTTCACAATTTTTAAAAGTGATCTTCCAATAACAATTTCACGACAAGAACAACATAAACAATGTCAGCCAATGTCAGTGGTTCCATTGTTGTCAGATTCATATCAGTACCATCAACTTAGGTCAACAAAAAATACTAGAATCTAGTGAAGACATTCTACGTCACAAGAGTATACACATTCTAATTTTTCCTATGTTTCAAAGGCTCTAATTTTTTTATAACTGAATGTTGAGTTGAATCTTTCACAAGGTGGAGAGCTAATGCAAAATGATTTCAAAAAATAACATTCATTTCGATTTTGTAGTTTTAGGAAAATAGCGAATTCATTAGTTCATGGAGTTCAATATTCTTATTGTATCCAAGATCTTCTAGATGTTTGAGAAATTCATATTTCAATATATAAAATGGGGGAAATCATCAGAAAGTCTTGAGATTCAGAAAATTATGACATTTGATTGGAACCTTCCAGTGGTGGCGTGTTGCACCAGTGGTTGCGCTGGTGTCACAGACCGAATGGAGAGGGGGTGGAATTTTCTTCAAAAAAATTAAATGACTGTTAACAAAAGGGTCATTCAAGAAAGTGTACTACAATTAGAAATTAATTTTTTTTGAATGACCCTTTTGTTGACAGTCATTTAATTTTTTTGAAGAAAATTCCACCCCCTCCTATTCGGTCTGTGACACCAGCGCAACCACTGGTGCAACAAGCTTTGGCGCCACCACTGGAAGGTTAATTTTATCATATGATGGAAATAGTCTATACGATTCACTTATTTATTTATTGATCCGTTTTTGTACTCATTCTGTCGCATAAAGAAATTCTAATTTCTGGGTATTAAATTTTGTTTGTTCTACTTGAAATTATTAAATCAAACTGATCAAACGCAACCTGTGTTCCATCCAACTGAGTCGAAAGCAGAGAGCTAAACATCCTGTAGGGAACCATTCCGCACGTCTCTTATTTTCAAGGGATAGTCGAAACTTTTTTCATCAAGCAAAATCGGAAGATAATTGAAAATCCAAACTGAGGGAGGATTAATTTTCGGGGCTTATCGAATCTTCGAGCCGTCGATTTCGGATTAATATTCAATCTCGAGAAGAGTTTTCTTTCATAATTCGTGTTATTTGTGGATGACAGTTAAGACGAAGCGATAGGGGACAGTGTCAGGGGTTCATTGGCCGTTATTTCGGCGATAGGGGTAGTTTCCAGGGTTAATTGGCAGTTATTACATCCTAGAAGGGACGGGTCGGTTTGTAGCCATGCACTTTTCGAAACTTCAGTGTGAATACAAATCAAAAGCATGGAAAACTATACTCTTACACAAAAATCACGTAATCTTCTCTTGACGCGTGTGGAGTGATTTTGAAGTAATTTTCATTTGTTGTTATTGAAAGTTTGAGTGAATTGTTTCCTTGAGATTAACCAAAGATTAATCAAAAATTGACAGTACGTTAGGAACCGCAGAGTGGAAGTACTATCTTCAATATCTCCAAATAATTTTCATGTTTCTATATTTTTATAACCCAGGAAGCATCGAATTAGAATTTACTATGGTCTCAAAATCCATTTTTTGCCTTATTAGTAACATGGCTAATATATTTTAATCACAATTGAACAAAGAATAACCAGTTTTCTCTAACAAAATGACGTAATACCTCATAATCAGTTTGACTTCAAACATGGCAAATCAATGGAAGATGCAATGACATGTATCATTCAATTGATAGCAGTACACCAACGCTTCACTTCTTTGATGACTCAACCACAACCTTCGACACTGTATGTCTTGAGAAAATCGGATTCAGAGGAACATACGACGATTACTTGACGGTAAGCTATCTGACCAATAGAAGATACCAGGCGAGTATGCTATACAGAGAGTTTTGCTGATGTTGAAGAACAGTAGGTTAACATCACACAATTATTTCAAATTGTAAATAATCAATCAGTTATGCTGGCCAAGTCATAGAAGCACAAAACAAAACAAGATTGGACCAGGAACTCATCCTCGAGGAACGACACAATGAATTGCCCCACTAGTTAGGTGAGACTGTACCCACTTGTGGCTCTTATTCCAGAATCAGTAACTTCGTAGACTGCGCAGCAAAATTCCATGATCTACGCAGTCGAAGGCTTTCGACAAATCACAGAATATTGCGGCACTCACTTCCACCTGATTCAGTTCAGTGTAAAGTCTGCTGAGAAATGTGAAAACGGCGTCCCCCGTTCATTTCTGTTGCTGAAATCCAAATTGTGGGGAATTCAAAATATTGTGCTTTTTATAAAATTCGTTAATCTCGTTTTAAATAGTATCTCAATTATTTTGCCCAGAACTGGTATGAGTGAAATGGGCCTATAGTTGGACGGATCGAGTTTTTCAACTCCTTTTTGGATGGGAATTGCAACGGAAGTTTTTAAAAAAATTAGAGAGGTGCCTTCAGCAAATGAGTTAGGGATTAGCTGGATTAGTAATTTCAGCGAAAGAATTGGCATATTTTCGAACACTTTTATTGATATGTTATCAATTCCACAAGAATAATATTTCATATATTTTATAGTTTCTTTCACTTCACCAAAGTTAGTCTCAGATAGTATGAAAATGTTTGCAATATTTATATTGTTCATGAATATGAGTAGATGAGCTGCATTCCGAATATTGTCTGAGAGTTTTTTCGCAATACCTATTTTTTAAATCTAATATTTTAAGATGATGAAGATGCATGTTGTATAGTTTATAATCAGGGCCAAGAAGCCGAGTGGTTTGGCTACCAGTCGATGGTTCAAACCCTAGCGACTGCAGACATTTTTCTGATGGCCCAAGATAGTGCAAAGAATCGCACGTAAAAAGAAAACACCTCGTTAATCCTTGGCTCGCACAAGTTTCGACTTCTGAGGGCTGACGTTTGTAAGGGAACGACAGCTGGTTAACGGCAAAACACAACACAGTACACAAATGCATTGAACAAATATGGGTCTAGTTCTACTCCGCCTGCGTTGGCGTTTTTCTTTCTACGAAGATTATTTACAATACGCCAGTATGGGGAGGTGTTATGTATATACAAAGGGATAAATATAAGCTTATCGCTCTGCTGAGCAAAAGCTCTCTTTGTGTTAACAGGGGTTGTACCAATCGACCTTCTCATACAAGAGAGGTCTGCTATGTATACTGGAGGGGCCCAGAGAGGCAACGCCAGATAGCCAGGTGGCCAAGGAGATGGGAAGCTACTTCCTTCTTTTTGTCGACACCTTTTTCATTCCCTAATCAACTCTTATTTCACAATTACAAGCACCAAAACCAAACATTTTACGGAAAAACATAAACCTTCTTATATTTCACTATTCTTAATCTCACTCTTCAGTGGCGTTCGTTCTAGAGGTGTGGGAAGGGTTATGTATACTTTATAAGAAGGTTGATTTTTTGTATAGAACGTTTGGTTTCAGTGCTTGAAATTGTGAAATATGAGCTGATTACGGTCTCAAAAAAGTGTCAACAAAAGGAAGGAGGCATTTTCTTCGATTTTTTACCGAAAAAACCGTGTTTGAAAATGATCGATTTTCAAGATTCAAAAGGTCGTAACTCGAAAAGTATAAGAGACCCCCACGAAATTCTTTCGGATTAGTGTTCAGGAGATTAAACTACGTAAGTAACACCAATTTTCTGTTTGTTTCGAGAATGAGCCCGATAATCTTACCTTTATCAAATTTTATCATATTGCTGCCTATGAATTGGCTTGGAGAGGTGGAGAAGCAGCAAATTGTAAGGTATTCTATTTCAAAATTGAGACAGACAACTGTGGAAGAGAGACCGGAAGAGTTGAATTTAACCCAGTGATTTCGAAGACAGCACAAGGTGGAAATCAGAAGTTGGCCGACAGTAAATGGTTGGTAACAAACACTGAAGGAGATTGTGTATGTCCAGTAAAATTGTTTGAACAAATTATGGGAAGACGTGGAAACCATATCACATGTCAATTTTTTTTAAACTCCAAATCCTTTCTGGCCAAAAACAAATGCGAAAGGATGGTATAAGAATCCTCCCATTGGGATAAATGAAATATCTAAATGGACCAAATCCTCGGCGAAAAATATTGGACTTGATGTCAAGCGGGTGAAATTTACGAACCATTTTAATCGAGCTGCCGCCGTAATTGAATTATCCAGGAGTGGTACAGGTGATCAAAAACTTGTGAAAATTACGCTACATAGCAATACTAGCATGCAGCAAACTATTAACAAAAGACAAGAAAGTTCTGAAAATCAAGCTTTTTTTCAATAATTATTGTATCTTTAACAATTATATTTTTCCGTTAAATTAAATTATCTAATTTACATCATATTTTTTAATTTATTGATTCACATATTCATTAAATTGTCTTACGTCTCTAGCTGTTTTTTTTGTCGAAGTAAACTTGACATTTATAATTCGAATTTTTGTTGCCATTAGGCAGTTCAACTCAAAAAACTGTCTCGGCTAGGATGGTCTACTTTTCCCTAGTCGAGTCACACTTGAGGTATGGCATTGCCTTCTGGGGATTATGCAGTGATCAGTTATTTCGATCTGTTTTTGTACTACAAAAAAGAGCCATTCGATACCTGTGTAAAGCTGAGTATGGCTGTCACTGTAAACCACTTTTTATTAGCCAGCAAATCCTATCACTCTCTTGTTTATTTATTTTGGAGACTGTATGCCTTGTCCACACAAAATATGGGTCAACACCTACTGAATTAAAAAAATATAAAACAAGGAATGAAGACTGTGTTCCCTTACCCTTACCTAAATTTAGCCTGACAATGAACTCCATCATGTATGAAAGTAAAAAAATCTATAACCATCTGCCAGGTAGTTATAGAAACATCACTTCTCTGAAGTTTTTCGGAAGAAGGTGAAAAATGCTCTATTACAGAAAGCTTATTATAACCTGCAGGAATATTATGATGATATGGTTCCTATGTAAATTAATTTGACAATGTAACTTGACAATGTGATTTGACACTGTGACATTTTACTTACTCGTTTTTAACGTACTCTACTTGACACCGTTTTTATTTAAACATACAATCTTGTTTACTATTAGTTCTATACGAATATAGCTGTTATTGCTAGTATTTAACTAAATTTTAATGTGCTTGTGTATTTATTTACAAAAATTTTCAGTTAATTATAATCACCTTCTCATTTCTAATTAGGATATCAGTTTTTAAATATTTTTAATTATTCTTCTGTGTCTTTTATTCTTATTTATATACCTTGAGACATTACCCTCTCATTATGTTCATATTGTACTTTGTAACGCTTTGTCAATAAGAATCATTTTCTTCAGACAATAAAGTATACTTTGATTGATTGATTGCCAGAAAATTTTTTTTCAGGGGCAGTTCTTTTCGTTAAATTGCCAGGCAACAAAATTCTCATTAATATGTCAAGTTTACTTCGACAAAAGAATTCTTGTGTAATTATAAGTGAAAATATGCTAAGATCGGAAGCAATGTGGAACGAAATATTTTCATTCATTTGCGATAACTCACAACGTCCTATTGGAGTATCTATATGACCTATATATAATTTGTTTGTTGACTGTACGCTCCTGTTTCATTTTCCATGTAGCAAAATACAAATTCCCCAATGGACATCCATTTCGAAATGTTTCCACGGTAGCAGACAAGAAAGCCGACCACGTTCACTTTGTAATCCGGATAAAGAATAAGATGTTGGACGTGAAAAGTCTCGAACGGGGGGAATGCCAAACTATATCTGCCTTCGGCGGACTACGGCAGGCAATTACGAGCAGGAAACCTTCGAAATTCCATGTGTTTGGAAACGCCTCGGGTTAGTTTTCTTCGAAAAGGAAAACCGATGGAGAACGTGTGTTATAAATTATGAGCGCAACTGAGCGGCGAGCTCTGGGGAACCTAGCGGTGTGGGTCTTTGATCGCACAGGTCAGGACTCAGGCCTGAGGCAACGAATATCGATTAGCACGCAGAGAAAAGAAAGGTAGGAATTACTAGAATCGTCAAGAATCTAACCACGAAAAACGTTAAGAATATGGACAAACTTTGATCGTAGTGAGATGTACTCTTTAAAAACGTTGAGACAACCCTGAGAAAGAATTGCTAGGTAATGCAGTAATATTGATCGCGAAAAACAAAAATCGATCAACGTAGCATCGTGGTTAAATTTACCACGACTACATAATATCGAATAACCACACTCAGATTATTTTATACTATAATTCATTAGTGAATTTGGAGTAGGAACCCCCACCTATTCAGCTGTTAGATTTGAACAGAGAATGTTTCACTGAAGTTCGCGGTATATGGTTCTTCCATCTGTTATATCACCTGTAGAGTATTTTTTTACCACGACTAGCTAGTTAACTGATTATCGAACAGTTTACTACACTCTCGCTCATGATATTATAACCCAGTTCAGTATACAATACCATATCAAAATGTACCAATTGCTATTTTTCATAGTAGCTTTAGTCTTGTTTCAAACCACGAGTATGGCAAAATTCACTGATCACTCACGATAATAATATACTCAAGGTACCCATTCACATACAGTTTGTCTTCAGTCCAGAACTGCCGATTTGCATATCGTCAGTTAAAATTTGTACATACACATACAGGCCGTCGACAGGTCTGAGCCTGCAGTTCACTTGAATCTAACGACGGACTGAAGTGTATGGAGAAAAATCGTCAGTTGAAATCGTACGATCCCATCTTTAAACTAGTTGGAAGTTTTCGTGATTTCGTTATTTCTGAAATGGCCGAGTCAAGGAATAATACAGCGTTTGTAACCGAATTTATTGATATTTATAGAGCAAGTCATACTCAAATAGGCACGAAAAGAATAAAGCGTACGAAAAATTATTATTGTTTTATAAACAAACAGATCCAAATGCAACAATTGATTCTATTAAAAAGAAAATTAATAATTTACGGTGAACTGAAAAAAGTGAGGAAATCAAAGCTAGATATCGAAGTGTCACTATTAATCGTTCTTCGGCTGTAATTGCTTTTCTCATTTTAGTATTTTTCTTTGATATTAACGGCTTAACCATGCTTAAGAGTTCTTTAAAACATGTGTAATCCATTCTGAGGTAATTTTTAAGGTCGTCTGTTGCACTAGTTCTTAATTTTTGCACCAGTCTCATATGAGATAAAGTATCACGTTGTAACAGCCAATCTTTTACCCAAAAACGTTTTTTTGCCTTTATTGTAGACAATATAATAGCACAAGAAGTGCAGCTAGTTTTTTTTTTATTACAACAAAACATTTTTCACTACAGCAAGACTGTTCAGTTGATGTTTGTGTGTATGGCGAGAGCTCAGTTTTCCTTCAGTCCTGAAACTGACAGTCTTAAAACTGAGGTCGCATCGTTTCAGAAAACTGAATAGTGTGTGGCCTGAGAAAGTTCATATCTTCAGTTCAGATCGTACAGTCTTAGAACTGCAGGCAAACTTTATGTGAATGGGTACCTTCAGACGTGAGCTCCTAGAAAAATTAAACTTTAATGAATCTTCACAGGTGTACGAACCCTCTCTCAACCGTCGTCACCCGGCAACTCAACTGAACGTTGAACGATAATTTTAACAAATATAACTTCATGTTTTCCATTCTGTTTGTTCTGTGCGTATTATTACAAAACGCAATGAATACAGGTGAATAATATCCACCTTGAATGAAATATGTTATCCCTTATAAACACAAAATCGTTAGTAATTCTTTCATTCTATGGGCGGTAACTACCGTTATCAACTTTAGTTGATAATACTGTTGATTGAATAATAAACACTACTACGTTTTTGCCAGGAGAGTATGATGAACTATGACGCATATTAGAGCGATTTTTACCGGAAAAAGATAGTTTCATTTCTTCATTTCTTGATTTTTACGCATGGAAACTTGGATACTTATTCATTTGCCTGATCAAACGGCAACCTTAAACTGTTATATGTATGTTCTATACCTGTGCTGACTCGTCCAATCTATTGTATTTTAGGAAAGGGGATTCAATTTTGGACCCACATACACAACTGAGTCCAACTAAACGGGTCTAATGGCTATTCAGCAAAATCAGGACTACCGGGGAAAATCCCCTACAAAAACTACCCCAAAATCCTCGAAGACATGTGGCAAGTCACTAACTCTCAGTCATAAAGTTCGCGAAACCATTTGTCTGGATGAAAGAGTAAATCATGTAGATAATACCGAGGGCGGATAATTAATCATATCTCGAGCATGGTCAGGCAGGGTTGGCGGCATTTCTAAGGGTCTCAGCGACAAACTTGAGCAATTTGTTAGGCGTTCAAGGGTTGTTTTCAGGTCATGCCTCATTAGAATGAGGGATGACGGTGCGGATGAGCTCATTATTTTCGTGTTTGTTCTTTTAGACGGGGACATTGCTGCTAACTCTCACGGAACCTAAGCACATAGTCGATTTGCAGAGAGAGAGAGAGAGAGACAGGGCCGAACAAACTACATCAATGTTTGTCGCACTCCACAATTAGCTACCTCTTGCTCGAATAATATCAGTAATTTTACCCCAAACAAAAGCCATCTCGTATCGTCGGGGAGTACACAGAAAAATATCGGTACATAAATACAATGAAAAAGTACAGTGATTCAATGAACAGTTTCATCAATATTGGTCCAATGAATGGAATCGTTATGTCAATGTAGCAATGTTTATTGATACTATTAATAGGGATGTTCATAATATTGATGAATACATTCATTAATTGCATGATCAAGTACATTGAATGGGTTCGTTATTTTAACGAATCCCATACATCAAACGAATGAAAAGTATTCATTCGATTGATTCCTTTTCATAAAATTGATTATTATTGTTCTTTCTTGGAATAAATGCTGTATTATTGATATAATGAATTCGTTCATTGCAACGAGAGATATTTTACATCAATTCAATGAATCGTGATCATTGAACTAATGAATGTTATTCGTTACTATAATAGAGTTTTCTTGAAAGGAATGAATTACATTCGTCGATTCAGTCATTGGTGTACATTGAATTAATGAATTGCTTTTTTGTTTCTAAATGTATTTGACATATGTTCATTTTCCTGGAGAATAATTGATGCATATTCCAGTTTTTCTCTAGTAAGTACATGTTTGCTCTGATGAAAAATTGTTCAATGCATTTAATACTTTAGCTGATAACAATACACTAGATGGAAGAGTAAATAATAAGCTTGTTATGATCAATATTGTTATTTATTTCTGAAAACAACAAATCCACATATGGTGAATACTAAATTAAATGCATGAGAACATTAATTTAAATCTAAACTACAAAGTAAAACACAGTAGAAGAAAGTACATTGAATACGAATCCTATTATCACTATTTCTATAAAAACTACCTACTGAATTATTTTGCAAAACTTTGCACAAAAACAGTTATATATTATGAATTTATGTAAGCTCATTTACATTCGATAAATTCCAAGAATCAATAGGAATATACGTATTCAAACATTTTTCATTGCGTCAAAGAATACTGTACATTGAGCCAACGCATATGAGTGTCAGTGAACAAAGAAGAAATAAACGGTATTTATCAATATACTGAACCATTTTCATCAAAATGGTCATTGTAGTGCTTTAGGACAATGAATTCTGTTTGTTGATGTAATGAAAAGTGTGCCATTTTCTTTACCACAATCAACGTTTCAATTGTCGCAATGGAACCATTTCATAAGTCTGAGCAACGATCATCATTGAAACCAATAAACTTGTATTCATTGTATCAATGAGTACCTATGTTTTTCAGTGAATCTGAATTCATTGTCTCGATAAAAAATTTATTGTATCAATGAACGGAGAGGTAATAAACGGCCTTCATTGATATAAAGTACCATATTTTTTTCAATGTATACGATTCCATGTAGGTATATCTAAATGTACGTAAACGCCACAGGATCTACCCAAATTTGAATTTCACCCTATTAAATCATGCGATATAATGAAGAACATTTAGGTGTTAAAAATTCACAAGTCATCATCAGAGAGTGGGGCAATTCATTGTGGCGTTCCGCAAGGACCAGTGCTTCGTCCAATGTTGTTTTTGTTGTAGTTCAATGACTTCGCCGTCATAACAACTGATGGATTATTTAAAATTTAGATTCAGCAGATTATACTGGTGGGATTACTAGTGAACTGTAACACTTCTTACGTTTGAAATGAATTTCCAATAAATGTACGCTGTTTATTTCATGCTATTTGGCAAAACAGTAACTGGGGACGAAGCTCCGCTTTTTGATGATTCCAGATGACAGCTAGAACTCCACTATTTTTCAGTCGTGTCAGAGTTAGACAGCGAAGAGAACAAAACTCAAGGGTATTCACGGCATTGCCGGTTGGAATAGAAAGTCACATGAAACAGGAAACAACAGATACAAAGATCCTCAAAAATTGAGATTGTTGTTAACAGAATAAGCTGAAAAAAGAAGTTATTTAGTTTTTTATTAATAACTCAAAAACTATGAATATTTAGATGTTTTTTAAAAAACTTTTGTAAACTTTCGATGTTTACAATAAAATTGTCCCAACTCCCAGAACTCTATCTCCCTCATTTATAATTTAAATTTAACGCTAATAGTGCTACGCGAGGCTGTAACAGCACGGGCATACCGCTGCAAAAGACAAAGTATCACAAAAAATAATTTTTCTATAGCATTAAATGTTAATTTATATTTTTTAATAAATTGTCATCATTTGGACACTTGGTAGGTATGGATGGTGACTGATGCGCTGCGACCTAGTTAGATCTATTGTGCCCCATCTTCTTCTGCTATCTCAAGGTGTTCTCGTTTACAGCAGCCCCTCAAGCCTCAATTCCTTCAGGAATTTTAGGATTTTGAGGGGGTCCATTTGTGGTATTTCTTCCACAGTCAGCTGGTGTGATCCCAGTTTATTTAATCTTTTGTGGTGAAGAGCATAGCACTCCATCAATATGTGGTGAGGTGTTTCTGGATGTTCCCCACAGAATCTGCAGGTGTTGTCCTCCTCTAAGCCTAGCTTCCTTAGGTGTTCTTTGAGTCTGCAATGCCCCGTTAGAAATCTTGTGATTGTCTTTAGACTAATTTTGCTGAGGTTAATCAGTGTTTTCGATCTTGCTCGGTTGAAATTGCCGAGGAGATCTTTGGCCTGCCTTAGCCCTGGAAGTCTTTGCCAGTATGTTGCTCTCATTGCTTCTTTAGTTTTATTGAGTTCTTCTTGGAAGTAAGATTTTCCAAGTCCGCAGAATGGTTCTGGCCCGATCAGTGGCGTTGATCCCCCTTTTCGTGCCAGGGTCTGTCTGCTTGTTCATTGCCCTCTATTCCGACGTGCCCAGGCACCCAGAGGAGGATTACCTTGTTGTTCCTGCCTAGATCATTGAGTTTTTCTAGGCATTCCCAGACCATCTTCGAGTTGATGTTATATGAGCTCAACGCTTTGATGGCTGCTTGACTATCGGAGAGGATTGCAGTTTCCTTGTTCCGGTAGTTCCTGTTGAGGTTGAAATGAATGCATCTTGCTATGGCGTGAATTTCCGCTTGAAAAATGCTGGGGAAGTGTCCCATGGGTTCGGAGTACTTGGTACGAGGTCCAAATACTCCTGCTCCAGTTCCGTCGGGAGTTTTAGACCCGTCCGTGTACCATGTAATGGTATTCTTACCCAATGCTCGAATGGATTCTGTGCTCCATTGTTTCTTGGTATTTAGTTCCGTTCGAAAAAATTCCTCGAAACTAAATTTCCTGGTAATTTCGTCAGTTGGGAGATCGGCAAGGTGTGCACTTCCGGTGGGGGTTGAGCCCCTAACACTGTGTGCTGTCCCTTTGAGTCCCACTTTGGCCAACATCAGGTTTGCTCCCCAAGCAGTTCTCCTCACCTTGAGATGGAGAGGAGTGAGGTCCAGAATGACCTCTATTGCTGCTGTTGGAGTTGACCTCATTGCTCCTGTTATGCAAAGACATGCTAGTCTTCGTACTTTCTCCAGGATTTTCTTTGTTGTGGCGAGTTCGGTTCTACCGTGCCACACTACTGCTCCGTAGGTGATCATAGGTCTCACTATCATGGTGTACATCCATCGCAGTATTGATGGGTTACAGCCCCATTTTTTTCTTGCAATGTTCCTGCACACCATCAGTTGGACAACTGAAGACTGGAAAAAAATGTATAACTCTATTATTCATAAAATTATACTATTGTTTATTAACACATTTTTTTCCAGTCTCCGATTTCATAATTAACGACGTGAAAGTTTAAATAATTGACCTATAAATTATTGGCTTCCTGGAGCCCTTTTTATATACCTACAGAACAAGATCACACAATAAAACTTTATAAAAGTTTATTATTTTGTTTATTATAAGTTTTGATGTATAAAGAAAAATTAAATATCGCAAAAATATATTTTTTTTGACAAATGTTTCATTATTGGTGTTTTTACATCTAAAAATGGCAGTAATCAATACTGGTTTCAAACTAATAAACAAATATAATATCTGAGAATTTTTTTCTCCAAAGTGCTATCCTGCAAAAACAATGATTTTATTTTTTTTTTCCCTGAATACATTTTTTGAATATTTCGTTTGTTTAAATAATTAGTTAGGAAATTATTTCTTTCTCAAAAATCATAATTTGTACTTCTCAATAGGTGAACAAATTTTTTTTTGTGAAACCCCATGTTTAATGAAATCTTTCAACCAGATTTCTTCATTTGATTCATTTCATTTTATTTTTACTCACCTTCTATCTGTCATGTTTTATTTCCATAACTTTTTTCATTTATACAAAGTGTTTTCTTGAAAAATTTTAAAAACAAAATGTGATTAAATTTCAAATATTTGTACTCTTAAAATGTTTTTATTATGTTGTTTTGGTAATAACCAATAAGTCTTATTTATCTCTTTTATTTGTCCTATTTATTTCGTAATGTCTTACGACATTAGGTACTTCGAAACAGGTGTTTGCTCACATATCAAGTATGTATCATTTATACATGTTTCCATTATTATTCAAATAATTTTTTTAATTAATAAATGAAATTATTATTAGTACTATTGTTCATAATTTCTGACCCACTCACTCGAATCTCCATAGACATCCATTTTGTGGGTTTGTTCCAAAAGGGACAATGCTAAAACTCGAACATTTTAACTACATACGGTTTTCGAAAGAACATAAAAATGTTGATTTTTCCTCGTCTATAACGATGGGTTTATTATTTTCGTGTTTGTTTTCCATCCATTAATTATTTGATTATGGGGAATTTATTAGAGGCTTTGATGGAATTATTTTTATTACCACGCTAATAAATCATCCAAAGTTTATGTGCCCAAACTTCGAAGTAGATTCTTCACAGACAAATTTATCCAGAAAAGATAAGTAAATTGGTCAAATTAATGAGTTCTTATTTAATGTTTAATAAAAACGAATGAAACGCCCAAACAATGTAGCTTAGCTCTCACGATATTGATATGATACGATCAGTGATTATTTTTTGGATTGGTTTTTGGATTATTCTTGGGATTTTTGTATTGTTGAATTGATAATTCAGAAATATCACATTGCATGGAATGGGCCAAATCGAATAATCTCAAATACAAACCAAACTCCCATCTGAACTTTTAACAACTTGAAATTACGGAATTTCCTAGTTGCTGCAAGAAAATCCGATTATAATAAAAAGTAGTAACTGTCTTTCGGAGAATATCAAACGTAGCAAGGGCATATTTGAAAAGTTCTGTTACTCCTAACTTTTCCTCCCGTAATCATTTCCGCGGAAACTTTTTTATTTCTTCAACTCTGCCCGTTACATGTTTCTTCATTCAATGCAGGTAACGACATTATCCAAATTGCTGCAGTAAAGAGTGAGTGCAAGCAGTGGCATGTCTAGCAGTTTGGTAAGGGGTTCAATTGATGAACCAGTCCATCACGTTTTGTTGAAGGCAAGCAAGATAACAATACTGTGCAGTCCTTCTTGTTAAGATTTAATCCGCTTGCTATATTGTGATGAATTGAATAGGGCTTAGAAGGGTATTGACATAAATACGGTGTGGCAAAGTTGCAGATGGCGACTGGGATTTTCATCCTCCAAACCTGTGTACCATTCTCTTATTGAATCATATTTGCGGTATGGACTGGCATTTTGGGGAGTTTGCTGTGATTTTCGAATTCAGAATATTCTCATTTAGCAGAAACGTGCTCTGCAGTATTTATGCAAAACAAAGTATCAGGATTCGTGTAGACAAAATTTCAATAGTTGTTGCAATTTTCATACTTGAAACTGTGTGATACAAAAGCATAAAACAAAATTCACTTTTGGTAGTTCTTCTGATCATATCACAAGACAAAATAATGTACTAAAATTGCCAATCCCTAAAAGTACTCTGATCAAAACTTCAATAATTTATAAAGGATTTTCAATCACCTTCCATCAAACATTAGAATTATCAAATCACTTTTTCGGTTTAGAAAGGAGGTAAAGTGTTGTCTAAGAGAGTGTAGCATGAGTCATACAGGGTGTATCTAAATAACACCGAAAAAATTAAAGGGGTGATTCTGTGATGAAAATTAATGTGAGTGTTTGGTATAAAATTTTTTGAAAAAACCCTCCCCGGAAAAGTTACACCCCTTCAAAAATTAAAAAAAAAATGGGTTTTCTTTTTTATTTTCCCTCTATATCAAGCTAAAGACACGAAACTTGGTAAACATTATCTGTCAATAAGAGTACACTTTTTGAAATTTTTTCAACCCTGAAGTATGCTTAGAAGGGGTTGATTATTTCAACCCCTAAGATATTTTTTCTTACAACTTTTTTTTAGATGAAATTTTTTTCTTTAAAGAAGTATGACTGAAAAGCCCAATTCATTGACTAACTTTTTTAACTCTACAAGTTTTTTCTAAAACTTGGGCATTTACGAGAAAAAAAATCTAATGCAATGCATTTTCAAAAAGATGAGCTAACGCGAGTGTATTTTGCGTCAAGTCTAGTGGCCTGTGCTTTGCATAAAAACATTAATACTGACACTAGGATTGTGTAGTGTCATTTTCTGTCACCCATCTTATTGTTTCACAAGTTTTATGATTCTGTATTGTAGGAAATATTAGTTGATTGAAAATATGAATGCATATTCGAATTTGGAAATGGCAGATATGCATTTTACATACGGTCGTGCTAACGGTAATTCATTGGAAGCGCAAAGACTTTATGCTGAACAGTACCCACAGCGTAGACTACCCCATCATACTACGTTCACAACTATTCACCGAAGCTTGCGGGAACGTGGTAATTTTGAAAAAAGAAGTTATGATTCTGGTCGTACTAGAGAAGTTAGAACTGCAGCTGTAGAAGAACCCGTACTTAATTCAATTGAAGAATTCCCAGAAACTATTACCAGGAGAATAGCTCGTGTCCTACATGTAAGCTATTCCGTTGTTTTTAGAATTTTAAAAGAACAAATGTTGTATCCCTATCATCTTCAACGGGTGCAGGCGTTAATGATTCGAGATTTTTTACCCCGTGTTATTTTTTGTCAGTGGCTTATTAATATGATTGGCCAAGCACCACAGTTCTTAGGTAATATTTTATTTACTGACGAGGCGAGTTTCTCAAGAGACTGTATTAGAAATTTTCACAACAATCACCTTTGGGCTGAAAATCCTCATGGCTTTTTTGAAGGAAATCATCAGTATCAATTTTCATTAAACGTGTGGCTCGGAATTATTGATAATCATTTAATTGGTCCCCATTTTCTTCCGCTACGATTAAATGGTGAAGAATATTGTCATCTCCTTGAAGAATTACCTGTTCTTCTTGAAGAGGTTCCCATTCAAATTGGCAACATTAATGGTTTATGCACGATGGTGCACCAGCTCATTTTAGTATACGTGCAAGAACTCACCTGGATGAGGTGTATGCCAATCAATGGATAGGTCGAGGAGGACCTGTAAACTGGCCAGCCCGCTCCCCTGACCTTAATCCTTTGGATTTTTGCATATGGGGATATCTGAAATCTTTGATATACACAAACCCAGTTGAAAATATCGATGATCTGCGAAACCGCATTGTAGCAGGGTGTGAAAATATAAGAAATTCTCCAGGAATATTTCATCGTATACGCAATTCTATGAGGAAAAGGGTAGATGCTTGTATTGAAGCTGAAGGCCGGTCATTTTCAACATTTATTATAATTATATTGTCGATATTCGACAGGTTTTTGTTCATTGTTTGTTCACTTTTGTTTTTAGTTGTAGAAGTCTCATAATCATAATTTGGTTGGCTGTTGTTTAATAAAATGCTATTTTACATGAGCTTATTTACTTTTTTCTCATAAATGCTTAAGTTTTCGAAAAAAACTTGTGGAGTTAAAAAAGTTAGTCAATGAATTGGGCTTTTCAGTCATACTTTTTTAAAGAAAAAATTTTCATCAAAAAAAAAGTTGTAAAAAAAATATCTTAGGCGTTGAAATAATCAACCCCTTCTAAGCGTACGGGGTTGAAAAAATTTCAAAAAGTGTACTCTTATTGACAGATAATGTTTACCAAGTTTCGTGTCTTTAGCTTGATATACAGGGAAAATAAAAAAGAAAAACCATTTTTTTTTTAATTTTCGAAGGGGTGTAACTTTTCCGGGGAGGGTTTTTTCAAAAAATTTTATACCAAACACTCACATTAATTTTCATCACAGAATCACCCCTTTAATTTTTTCGGTGTTATTTAGATACACCCTGTATAATGATGAGTTTTGCAAGTTATTCAATTCTGAGATACTAAGTGTCAGAGTTCAATTCTTATTTTTGTTTTTTGTGAATCAATTCCAAAATTATTGTGATATTCGAGTGAAGTTTGATATTTGGGGGTATTCATCAATGGAAATATCAAATTTCATGTTAGTTCGTCTTTTTAGTCATTCGGAATGTCTTAATTATTTGTACGTAGCTCTAGCAGGTTTTCTTTCATTCAATGGTCTTCTACAATCAACACTTGAATGTAGTAAAAAAATATATTCTAGCTGTTTTATTATTAAATTGGTCTCAATTACTGTTATTATTATTTGTATTTTAAAATGAAATTGAAGAATAATAATTTCTTTCAGTACTCAAATTAATTTGGAATTCAAACATCTTGTCATTCAAAATCACTTGCATCGAATATTTCAAACCCCAATAACTCGAAAACAGTTGCTCGCAGCGACCTCTACCAAGAATATCTTTTTTACACTAAAATGTTCGAAAAATCGATTTTTCCACCAGAGAACGTAAAAAAGGTACGCCCAAAAAATGACATTGAAAATGACTGAAAAGACATGTAGGTGACTTTGACAAATGGTTATTTCAAACAGTGCTTTGAAGAACCAATAGAGACACACTTTCGTGAAGTTTGGTGAAGCTGTCAATGTTGAAATCAAACTGTCTGGCACCATCATCTCCAGGTTTTCAGTCCTTGCAACTTCTGAACAGATAAGATATACAGTGTTTACATTAATGAATTAACGCGATAGATATAAAGAGAACTGGAATCAGTATGATTCTGAAAATTCGCAAAGGAGGTGAAGAAAACAATGAGAATCTTATGAAAATATTTTCGGTATTTTGACAATTTCTCTAGCAGTGACGTATTGGTATTTTCGATGAGACACCCTACAGTTCACAAGAAATTCAGATTCCTCTCCTGATTCCCATTACAATTGATGTGCAATGGCGTGTTTCCAAAATGAAAATTAGTTATGACATGAATTATTAGACTTTCCTTTTGAGGATGGAACCCCTTCGTTTGGCCGCCACTGTCCTAACTGAAGTAGAGCCATATTCATTTTTCAATTTGAGTCGTTCCCCATACGTTTCAAACTGCGGTTGAATATAAAAAAGGTAGGTATATTACTGAAATATCAGGAAGGTGTTTGATGACTTGATCTTTTTCATTTTCGTAGTCAATATATACAGGGTGATCCAGGGTTAAACCGTCAAACGCTCAGGATCGGTTTTTCAGGTGAAAAAAAAACTTTTTTCCTACAATATTTTAGAAAAACTGAGTGTTCAACATTTTTAGAAAAAATCAGTTTTTATCAATTATTTAAAAACTTTTTTCCTGATGTTGATTGAAACTGCCACGCTTATTTGTGGTAATAAGGGCCTTCTTTCAAAGTACTTATAATTGAAATTTCAATCACAGTGGCGTCGCAAAGGGTAAGATTTATTGATAATAGGACAAATTATTGTACTCCACTGTGATTTTGTATGTTTAATTTTTTTAGGATTGAGCAATTAGAAATACAATTTTTTTTGTATGTTTAATTTTTTCGTATCTCACTTAATTTTTGAAAAACAATTTAAAAACCTTATCATTCCATGTTACTCGAAAAAAATATCTAAGTGATTGATAATAATAATAATGTTTATTCAGGAAATCAATAATAGTATAAATGTATAAATGGAGAACAGTTATGAGGTATAAAATTACACGTTTTAATCCATGAAATAAGAATAAAATAAAATTTACATCACAGTTACATCAGAATCAGCATAATAATATATACATAATAAAAACATAATAACAATTAATAATAATAATAAAAAATGTTCAGTCACTAATAATTATAATATAGCTGAATAAAGTAAAGCAAACCGTGCTTGTTTCGTGATTTCATATAATTAATAAACCAATATAATAAAGTACTAACATTTGCTAAGCAAAAACATGTTAATAGATCATTTCATTGTATGGCAAAAAATAGATAATTTTTGGGAAAATTTACTGTGTATTGGAATAAATAATAATCCCCATTCACGCAAAGGGTAAGTTCTAGTATCTAAATCGAATGAGTTGCATTCATACTGTGTATACCTATATATATATATATATACAGTGACCGGCAGAAAGTACGCATCATATGGGAATTTTTTTTATTAATAAATTTTGACAAATATTGATATTTGCAATCGCTTCTGCATCAAAAGAAACCCCAAAAGACGTTGTACAGTGCCGTTCGTCTTTTCGAGGTTGGCGGGAAATTTAAAAAATTTGAAAATTATTTCTCAAAACACGCTTGTTTGTGAAAATATCGAGAAATGTTAATGAGAAAAGTTGTTCAGATTGACATTTTATAGCTATGTACAAGTTTTGAAAAAGATCTGAGATAAAAAAATAAAAATCAATTTTTTGCCACAAAAAAAAATCTTTTTGGAAACATACATTTCTGACGAAGAAACTCATTAGTAAAGCCAACACTAATATTTCAAATAATGTTTTGTGAAGATTCGCAAGCTATTCCTATTTTATTCGGAGAAAATTTGAAATCTGTGATTTTGCAGTGTGATCAGCTGCTTCATAAGAAGTCACTGAAATATCTACAGGACATATTAAGAATTTCAAATTGAAATTGTGTAGATACTTGGTTCTTAATTAATAATAAAAAGTATCGGAATTATAATGTCCTGTAGATATTTCAGTGACTTCTTATGAAGCAGCTGATCACACTGCAAAATCACAGATTTCAAATTTTCTCCGAATAAAATAGGAATAGCTTGCGAATCTTCACAAAACATTATTTGAAATATTAGTGTTTGCTTTACTAATGAGTTTCTTCGTCAAAAATGTATGTTTCCAAAAAGATTTTTTTTTGTGGCAAAAAATTGATTTTTATTTTTTTATCTCAGATCTTTTTCAAAACTTGTACATAGCTATAAAATGTCAATCTGAACAACTTTTCTCATTAACATTTCTCGATATTTTCACAAACAAGTGTGTTTTGAGAAATAATTTTCAATTTTTTTAAATTTCCCGCCAACCTCGAAAAGACGAACGGCACTGTACAACGTCTTTTGGGGTTTCTTTTGATGCAGAAGCGATTGCAAGTATCAATATTTGTCAAAATTTATTAATAAAAAAAATTCCCATATGATGCGTACTTTCTGCCGGTCACTATATATATATATATATATATATATATATATATATATATATATATAGTGAAAATATTTCGTTTTAATTCCGAGAGTTCCAACCTTTGACAGCTGTTTCGTGCTAACGCACTCATCAGAAAGGATTTATGGAGCTCTCGAAATCAAAACGAATCCACTCAAGAATTAGTACCGTGACTTGACCTGATGATACCTGAGGAGTAGGCAGATTGAGATCTCAGTGTAGAATCTACCCTCACCCCCCCTTTTCGATCAATTCATCCTAATTTCTTTTTCTTGAAAATGGCTCCAAAATCGGAGCCGAAACGTCGAATTTCAATAAATTCTAGACTCGGTTCAACCCGAACTTCCAGTTTTCAAATATCTGACCGCGGAAACCTATCCGAACATCCGAACACACATATATATATATATATATATATATATATATATATATACATATATATAAACTTGACAATATTTGGGACAGCAGCAAAACGCAAGTGTACTCTTATAACATTATATTTCCAATATTTCGACAGTGGTTACTGTCATCATCAGGGAGCTACAAAAATGGATGAAACTATTGTAAAATGGTGAGGATGAGAGTCCTATACTTACAATGTTAGTGAGATTGGTCGCTTAACAACGATTTTATATAATTAAAAAAGACAAAATCCATGTGCAACAAGGGGTACTTAATAAAATTTATGTAAAACATTAAACAATTTAAAAATGTGTCGGATGCACAACACCTGTAGGAATACCACGAGGAGCGTGGTTGAAGAGAAATTTGTTGGGTTAGAATTTATTAAAATTAATCAATTGTCATATGTCAAAAGTCAAAGTCAACCTCTAATTTTTTCATAGAAGTTATAGAACAAGAGAACAATTGGCCTGAGCTGCTGGAGTTTTCAGTACAGTTGCAATTACTGCTAAAGAGGATATATAATTTTGGTTTCATGTAATTGTTGAGAAAATTATTAATAAATGTTTTAACAAGTATTTGAATTAATGTGGAAATTATGGGAAGTAAAAAAAAATGTAAGGAATACCGAATGAAATTAAGTAATGCCAAAGGAGCTGATATTGAGAGCACTTGGGTTCTTGTCCATCAATAACAAATAAGAATAGATCTCACTCAAGTGGTTAAGATCTGTTCTTTTGTTTAAACAATGATCAGATTGAGAAATAAATGTCATTTCCAAGAATATTCGTTTTGAAGAATTACCTTCTTTAGTTAAAATTTTTGTGGAATTGTAGTCCATTGAGTGACCTTCTTTGAAAACATGTTCACTGAGAGCACATCTCTCAGAGTGCAATCTACTATCACTTTTGTGTGAAGTTATACGGTCTTTTAGCAACCTTGCTGTTTGACCAATGTATTCGTGACTACAGTTGGCACAAGGTATGCAATATACTAATTTAGATTGAGAAAATAAAGGAGTTTTGTCTTTTACGACAGAAAATAAGGAATTTATAGTAAGGACCGTTTTATTTGCAATTTTTACATTACCTATTTTATCGAAAAATGTAAAAATTGCAGGTTGAGACCTTGATATCTCTCAAGACCACGACTCGAGGAGTAGGAAGATAGAGGCCTCGCAGTCACACTCTTGAAAATGGCTCCAAAGCAGGAGCCGAAACGTCGAGTTATAAACTCTCAACGCGGTTCAACCCATGAACTCAGGATATTTTAATTCGTTTTTTCTATTAATTTAGTGAGGTATTCTCGTCCCAATTCAAAAGTATGAGATTCTAATAATTTTTTGAATGTATAAGGATTACTTGTGTCTTTGATGTTGTGTGGAATGGTGTTGTAACATTTTGGAGCTAGGAATGAGTAAGCGCGTTATCCAATTGCTTTCTGTGCTAGAGGTATGAGTTGTGACTGCTTTTGTCGAGTGTTATAAATATGTATAATAGGACAAAGGACCCCGCAAATTCCTTATGGAATTTGTATCCCGATGGGTATTTTTGAGTTTTTGGTATGATGTAGTTCGTGTAATTCTCAACCAATGTTACCACTACGCCAACCCAAAAAAATTAACAGTTTTGCTGCTAGGGGGCGTTGAAATCACTCCTTGCGCAGATTAGACTATTTCTGAATCCGGTAACATTTTCACTTGTTTCATGGTTGCTAATGTTGCACAATATTGTGCTGTTTTATAAAAAAAATTCTTACCCCCCTTCTTCCCCCAACTCCTGTTACGAAACGCAAAAAAATATTTCTCGACTGCTTTTGAAAGTATGAATGAGGGAAATAGCAGTTTTTTATGATATTTTAATCGTTAAATATTTTGGATTTTTGAACAATTAACTGATTGCCAAGTACTTCAATTCATTTTTTGATTAAAAAATATATCGAATACAAAATGGCAGACATTTCTAGTTGATACTAAGTGTTAAAATCCACGTGTCAAAATTTAATGAAAATTGTGATTCTTGAACAATCAATAAACGTCTGCCAAAGAGGTATTAAATGAATTCGATCATACGATTTCTAGTCCATTAAATTATAGTTTTTAACGTATCCAGGCCAATTAGAATTAGGAGTTGAACACCTTAATTCTTTACACTGGAAACTATTTTCAAGTCGTCCGAAAAAAGCAGAAATTTACAAGATGCAAAGAATGAACGAATATCATTTGAATAAATTTTAAAATCATAGGCCCTAGATGTTAACCTTGTAGATTACCATATACTAGTTTGATTTATATCCATTAGATGATAGAAAAATAAAATCTCCAGTAGAACAGCAAATAGTACAAACACCCGTCATTCTGAATGTTGCTGATATCGAATATTGCAAGTAATTTTTGTCCACCCAGATTACAGCACGATAACATAATCAATCAGTCACAGAATGACCAAATCGGTATTTTTATGGATTTTAGGGACTGGGGTATGATAATAGGCGAAATTTAGATGAACATATCACAAGGTCACATTCCGTAATGGATGGTTCATGCGAAGGCCGTCGATTGCGTGTCTGTGGAATCCTTGTCGAGATTTTCCGTAACATGAGGCGGTTATTAGTTGGTGAGGTGGTTTTTCGTGTTTGGTTCCGATCATGTACACGTGAAAAGACTATTATTTGAGTACAGTAGCGTACACTATAAAAAATCTAAATTCAAGTTTATTCATATCATTTTTGTACATATGCATCTATGAATAATGAAATTGAATAAAATTTGATACAGAAAGCCAGAAACATTACCTAAGCTTCAACAGCTCGTATTGTGATTTGATATCCTCCGATTTTCCTCAATACATTGTGAATTCATACCTACTTGTTTACAGTATATTTATTTCTGTAACAAATTCTGATTTTATAATAAAATAGAGCTTCATCACAACTGATTCGACCGAGCGGAGTTGTTAAAATATAATGATAATTGAAAACGTTGGGCTCCAATTTTCTAGGAACTATGAATCATACCTCAAAGCATTCAAGTTTTTTTTAAGACTTTTTCATCAGATGTTCTCGACTTTCTATACTCGATGCTCCATTTGTTCCTTCTTTCTGATGCTGGATTGAGAACTCGTTGCGGAACTCACTTTAGTACTCAAATTTACTCACTCTGTTCAACTCTACTAATTAAAATGATTTTCTCTCAAATCAAAAGGATTTTTGTAAACTGGAATGTGAACTTTTGAGAATAAAAAGCCATAATTCAAAACACTTATATCTATTAAAAAAAACAATAAGGAATAACAATAAAAGAGGTTTGGGACATTTCTCAAATTATTTGATAAAGCATCTTCTGATTTTTACTAATAATCCAACTTAAGCCGGGAAAAGGTGAATGAGGCGAAATCATTTACTAATAATTGAACCAGATAAAACACAATAGTTTCGAAATTATTCTATATCAAACTATTAATTAACTATTAATTAATTATTAATAGTTTGATCCAAAAAATCAAAAACAAAAAAGAACTTAATGATGCCTACCCCAAAGTAGATTCAATATCACAATTTGTTTCACTTCCTTTCTTAAATGACAATATTTCTAATAAAATATCTGGTTGCATCAAAAGCAACATAGACAACATCAAAATTTCTTTCAAAACTAACCATAGCCTCAACAGATACCTGGTCAACACAAAAGATAAAATTGATAAACTTTCAAAAAGTGGCATATACAGGTTAAACTGTGATGATTGTGATGCAGCCTACATTGGAAGAACTTGCAGACCTTTGAAAGCCCGTATAACCGAACATTTAAATCCCAACAAAATTTCAGCTTTTGGTCAACATTTGAGGTTTAACAACCACAACTTTAGTCCAAATAGGAATTCAAAAATTTTACAGGAGGTGAGTTCCAAAAATTACAATAGATTAGATTTTCTTGAAGATTTACATATTAACAAGGAATTACTGAATAATGACCTTTGTCTCAACACTCAAGTTAATTTAAACAGAGCTTACATTCCTCTTCATAGACGTTTAAAGTAAGAAACTTTTTATAAATTTAAACTTTACCTATTTAATTGCTCTTGAACTCTTTCTCAATGATGATATGGCTTGAACCTGTTTTGCAGTTTGCCTAGTTCCCTCCCTCTCGACTTTCCTTTCAATTCTCAGAACATAATCTATTGCTTTCATTTGAAACTTATAATTTCAACTTCAGGTTCTATTTTTCTATAACTTGGGTTTTTGCATGTGCCGTGTCAAGTTCTCATTAGACTTTCTCTTGGCTCAGTAATTTCCTTGTTTTTGATTAATAGAATTACTGAATTGATTAAATATGAAATAATTTGAAAATTTCTTGAATCTTTTCTGTTTGTAGTACCTCAATATTCAGTACAATAATATTGAAGTCACCAACACAAATAATGTAGTCATAATTATATGATAATGGTGAATCACTAAAAAAATGTCGATAAATAATAGATGTGCAAGTGATGAATATGAATATAAATCGTTGGCATTCACCTCCAACTCAGAACTCCAGAATGATATTCAGACGTCTGACATAACGGGAGGATCGTGGAAGCAAACCCAGGAAAGAAATTAAATCGATTTCCAGGGAAATGATGAAACCGCCACGCTTAATTTCACGCCAGAACGCACTGCTGGATGGGGCGCTGATTTACTTTTTTCGATATTGAACCGGATTGTTGGTCTTTTTTTAACGGAAAAATCTCTTCAGCGTATGGGTAAATAGAGGAGAATATTCCGGTCGACAACTAAAGTAAATGGTAATAAAACTGTTGAAAAACAAGCAGATGGTTACTTTAGAGAGAAGTTGGCCAAATTTTTCGTGGTCTGAATACATGTGGAAAAAAATGGTTGGAATCTAAAATTATTCAACACCGATAATGTTCACTGATCTGGATCAATACTGTAGATATTTTGTCAGATATTGCTGATAATAATATAATAATAAATGGTCTTCATTCAGAAAAAGAAATCCGATGACGTGGTGAAGTTTCAACACAATGGTATTTTCAAATTAGCTGAAAAAACTATTGAAAAACAAAAAATCAATGATGGACAATCTGGAAACTACTGATTACTAGTTGTTTCAACTAAAGCGAGACGTCAAGAGTTATACAGGGTATTCCAAATTCGATGGTCTATTAGACGTTTCTGGAGAACCAACAGAGATTTGCTGAGATGTGCTGAGATAGGAGGCTGCTCGTGAAAATAATTTCACGATGGTATTGTTGCCACATCTCAGTAATAAAGTTTTATTGATTATGTCCTATACACACCCCATTTTCTCCTAGAGCTGATCCATACTTGAACAAGTAATTTTTATCTTTGTAGATACCAATTCTATTTTCTAAGCAATTAAAAACTTGTTCTGTAGTATAGAAAATGGGTAGTATAATTAAAAAGAGTATATGATTGTATTTGAAGTCAATGCTCCATGTTGTAGATTTCACTTCGAAAAATTAAAGCATCCACTACACATAATTCTTGGGTTTGGTGTAATTAAATCGACAACATTTTTTCGACGGAAATTTGTTCGACAACATTTGTTCGAATGGAAATTTGCACCCTGGTAATTTGATCGAGAGGAAATCTATTCGACTCGCATTTATTCGAACATAAATTTGTTCGACAAATTTTCAAATATAAGTGAAAATAGTTTTGATATAAATGTACGACTAAATATACCGCCCAAAAATATCCTGCCAATAATCCCCGTTCAATAATATCCTCAGACAATAACTACCTTATACATAATTATCCCGTTCAATTATTAGGCTGATCTAACCTGAAGTTGGAAGGTTATTATTGGTAAGAATATTATTGTCTTAGATATTATTCAACTTTTCTTTAGTTTGGGTAACTGCTATTTTATAATATTGCTTACTTTGTAGCATTGCAGCTGTTTCGAAATAAAATTCTCGAATTTTCGACGAAATGTAGGTCGAACAAGCGCTGGTCGAACAAATTTCCGTTCGAACAAACTTACGCTCGTACAAATATTTTACGAACAAATGCTGTCGAACAAATTTCTGTCGGACAAATGTTGCCGAAAAAATTTCCGCACACTTAATTCTTGAAGTAACACTTGAGTAAGCACTCCAAGCAATTAGTTCATACTTTGCTTGATTTACTTCGAAATATAGAAGAATACTGAGGTAATTACTAATGTCTAGTATTTCCTCCATTTGGGAGTGTTTGGTGTAGTTTTGAGAAGATACTCATAGAGTACCTTCACATCTTCGATTGAGAAGGTTTTTTGAATTATGGTAGGAAAATTATTAATTAATTTCTTTATTTAGCACATAAAGCTAATGTTTACAGTCATAGGTAAAATACATATATATACAGTGAGGACCAAAAGTCCGTCAAACCCCCTGTAACATCTTTATTCTACATATTACAAAAAAATGTTAAATACATAAGTTGTAGGGTTTCATTCGATCTCTTTAATGGTTTAAGTTTCATTCATACAGAGTGTCTCAAAAAAGCACGGTGACTTAGAAGTTAATTTTTTTAAATGGGACATCCTGTATTTCATTGAATTATTACATTCTACGTTGAATTCTGAACAAGTTTGATAAATGGTTTTCTATCAAAAAAGTTAATAGTTTTGGACTTATGAACACTTGTAAATAATTATTTCGACTCCTTTTGCGCCAGTTCACGAATAAATTAATGAGGTAGGCTATGCACGCTAGGCGCGTTCATTTTATCCATGACAACGAAAACAAAATCTTATCTGTTTTTGCCAAATGTCATTGACATTTTGTAGGTTTTCAAAACTTTGTTTCAAACGGTTTTCAATTTCTCTTGTTGATTAATATGGCTCGTTCAGTAGCAGACAAAATTGAAGCCGTTATCATATTTGGTGAAGCTAACCGAAATTACCACGCTGCTATTCGCATTTTCAATGAACGGTTTCCAGAACATCCGATGTGTCGAAAATATCTGCAGAAATTGGTGGCAAAATTTAACCAAACTGGCACCGTGAAAGATGCTCCGAGATCTGGGAGGCCGAAAATAATTACGGAAGATGTTGAAATTCAAATACTAGCCGAAATGGTAAATAACCCACAACAATCAACTAAGCAAGTAGCTGAGACATGTGATGTTTCTAAAACATCAGTAAAGAGGGTTTTAAAACAAAATAAATTCCATCCTTACAAAATAAAAATTTTGCAGCAATTGGTTGAAGATTATCCAGACCGGCGACTTGAATTTTGCGAGACCATGGCAGAAAGAATTGTTGCAAATCGACTTTATTTGCAACACATCTGCTTTAGTGATGAAAGCACTTTTTACCTAAATGGAAATGTGAATACCCAGAATTGTAGATATTGGAGTGATGAGAATCTCCATGAATTCCGCGAGGGGCATACTCAATTTCCCCAGAAAATTAATGTTTGGGCTGGTATTTTAGGTAACCACATTGTAGGTCCCATATTCTTGGAAGAAAATTTAAATGGTCCCAGATACCTAAAAATGCTGCAAGACACAATAAGTCCCAGTATCGATGAGATCGTTGCGCAAAACCCACATGAATTTTACTTGGATGTAACATTTCAGCAAGATGGAGCGCCACCACACTATTTTCGGGAGGTGAGAAATTACTTAGATGAAAGGTATCCAGGTAGGTGGATTGGACGTCGAGGTACAACAGAGTGGCCAGCTCGCTCACCGGACCTCTCTCCGCTTGATTTCTTTCTCTGGGGCTATGTGAAATCCGTAGTTTTTAAGACAGTTTGTGGGTCGTTAGATGAACTGCGCCGTCGAATTATTGAAGTGTGTTCAGAAATAACACCTCAAACCTTGATTAATGTTAGGGAAGAGTTTACAACCCGACTATTTATGTGTCAAGAAATGCATGGTGGACATGTCGAACATCTTTTGAAATAGATAAAAACTCACCGTTTTTAGTTATAAATTAAAATATCTATTCAGTTTTTAATGCTTCTTGATCTGTATTTATGGACTACCTTATTTGTTAATAAAATGTTTCAACTTCATTTGTACTAGTTTTTCGTGAGATTCAACAACTCTAACAATTGTAAAATGGTACGACGAGGTAAGTTACACATGGTGCCATCAGCAGTTTGCAACATTGGATAGCTTTCAAAAAGTTAGGATAGGAAAGTGGAATACATTGTGATCCATTTGTTACGATTTTCTCATTGAACTGGCGCAAAAGTAGTCGAAATAATTATTTACAAGTGTTCATAAGTCCAAAACTATTAACTTTTTTGATAGAAAACCATTCATCAAACTTGTTCAGAATTCAACGTAGAATGTAATAATGCAATGAAATACAGGGTGTCCCATTTAAAAAAATTAACTTCTAAGTCACCTTTTTTGCTTTTTTGAGACGCTCTGTATATATGAAACTTAAACCATTAAAGAGATCGAATGAAACCCTACAACTTATGTATTTAACATTTTTTTGTAATATGTAGAATAAAGAATTTACAAGGGGGGGCGACGGACTTTTGGTCCTCACTGTATATATATATATATATATATATATATGTACATTACTAAGTTCATGGGTTGAACCGCGTTGAGAGTTTATAACTCGACGTTTCGGCTCCTGCTTTGGAGCCATTTTCAAGAGTGTGACTGCGAGGCCTCTATCTGCCTACTCCTCGAGTCGTGGTCTTGAGAGATATCAAGGTCTCAACCTGCCTACTCCTTGATCTCAAAAGACGATCCGATGTTGGTTGCACTGTAGTATTTATAGGTGGTTGGCTACCTGGAGGTGGGCGGGTCTTACGGGTTTTCTCGTTTGTCTTGTCTGCTGGTGCCTGCTGTGTAGTTGGAGTTAATGGGATAATAATTGATTGCGGATAAGTTTCACGTGGCCTGGTAATTACGGTTGGAAGAAGGGGCTTCCAAATGGGGTTCAATTTACGGCTATCATCTTTAATGTTCAGGCAATCAGGCCGTTTTTCGATTTCGATGGCTTCTCTGATAAAACGAGAAGTTCTTGAACGTACTGGGGCGATGGTTTTCGTTTTCCGAACATATATATATATATATATATATATATATAATAGAATTTGTTCAATAAATATAACACTATATACAATTATGAAAAATAAAATATACAATAATACAACATATTAAAACATATGAACTTTTATATGAGTCGGTAGGCAAGAGTAATAGTGACAATCGTGTATGACACTTGCGTAATAGACATATTTTCAATTCTTTTTTGAAAGTTGTAATAGCGTCGCGGGTTTTCAAAGAATCTTACAACTCATTGTAAAATGAGGGAAATGTGTGAACGTAGAACGTATGGGAAGGAACAATATAGAAAATTATTGCGGCAAGTCGACAAATAATGTTGAATGGATAGCTAGATGGTATATTGTGATGAGGGGAGTACCTTTATCAAAAGTACCGAAAATTGAGATATTTTTAAGAACTCCCAACAATCGAACCAAATTGAGGTTGAACACGTCCTGGTATTTACTACAAGTTTATACTTCTAACCTGAGACAACACTATCAAAGAATTTACTTCATGTGAAATATTAAACTCTACAAAATACTAGAAAGTAAAAGCTATTACTTGAAGTACAAGTAAATACTCTTTTTAATCATACCGCTCAATAGCAAAAGAAGAAATTCTTCTATTTAATTTCAGATTGTGGTGTAACAATGATTGACTACTTTAATTCAAAATCTCATTTCTGATAACGTCAAAATTCTCATAATTCAAAGCGAAAATTCTACTCATCGCCTTAAAAATCACAGTTTTAAAAATGCACGATATTAATTCCATAGATTATTTCACATATGCTAAAATAGCGTGTTATGATTGGTTGAAATTTTTGTGTCGATAAATAAAAACATCATGTTTTCGATTTTGTAGTTCGGCTCTTGATTGGCTACTGGATATGTATATGATGTGTTTTCGATTTTGTAGTTCGATTCCTGATTGGTTATTATCAAAACAGAAACTTACCACTAGCAAGCTGCTATAATGACACAACACCAAACTTTGACCAAAACTAAATATTAATTCATATCAACAAACAGTAGACTAGACATGCAATGACGAAACTACGAATGACGCGCTCTGTCATTGGTAACTGAAATAGAGGGATGTTTGAAATATCAAGTAAATGTTTTGTTAGTTGCATAATTTCAGAACTAAATGCGAGATTAATGTTCCTAGTTGAATTGAATAGTAAATAAATAAAAATGGTTTCGATTTTATTCATGAAATAATCTTAACAAATACAACTCGTGTTATCGGCGATTATCGTTAATTCCTTCTCGGTTTCGAATCAAATTATGTTGCTTTAGGCAACCACACTTGCGCAAGCACTCGTTTGGTTGCGAAGCAACACAATTTGATTCTCAAATTCAAAGGAATTGCTATTTCGATAATCACCGATAGATACACTTGTGGTATTACCTACAAAAATTCATAGTGACTATGCCAAGTGGTCCACGAGCGTTCTACGACACGAATTGCACAAGTGACTGAACTGATCAGTTTATCAAAAGCAGCTAACTATGATTTGAAGGCCGTATACCGATGGCGTTCAAGGTGTTAGAAAAAATGCCTCACCTTATCTTACGAATAAAACTTTTATAAATCTCAGAGGGACAGAAAACTCAATATAGAAAAGTGCTCCATTGTGGCGAAAGCGGTCGAAACTGATGTGAAGATGAAATTCTATAAAATGGCGAATGCGCCAATAATTGGACACTGGAAATAACAGCAAACCCTATGGACAGAAGCCAAGGGAAGAAACTAAACTGGAGTCTCATGGAAGCAATTCTTCGAACAAGAAAGAGTAAGTATAGAAGGGAACGTGAAAGACTGTTAAACAAACGAACCAAGGAGACCCTCAAATTGCAGGAAAAGGAAACTTCGGATTCCGGAACAGACGGGACAAGAAAAAAATGCTGAGGAGGTGCAAATGAAAGTATGATTTTCCTCAAATACGACAAACAGGTTCGAGGAAGGGAACAACCGAATCGGATTGCTTACCAAAAAGATCGAGGCTAATAATAGTACTCAGGTCCAAAACCGAAAAAGAAATAATTGTCTGATCGTTGGAACTTTGAGGATCTGTTCTTCGTGTCAAGTTGAATAATATGCTATTTGCGAAGAATTATCGGTAGTGAGGCCTTTTTTATTTTAGGGCCACGCAAACTGTCCGATAACTAGAATGACCTACAAATTTTGCCGGACAACAGTTTCACTAAATTTTCCATATCTTTATTAATAGCTTCTGAGCTGAGAGGGTATACATTTCATACTGTCATAAATTTGCCGTATCACTAGTAACCCAGGTATCACGTATATGTATGTAAAAATTAGTTATATTGAAAAATATGGCAAAACTTCTGAGGCATCAGATATCTCAAAAGCGTTTAATCTTGTTAGGCAAAAGGAACTTCTCGCCAAGCTTCCATCCTATGCTATGCTATCTAGATTTCTCTCTGACATATATATTCACGTGGTGGTTGATGGAGTTTCATTCGACATTACCTATAAATATTGATGTTCCGCAGGGATCCATTCCAACACTTACACTGATTTCTCTCCACATGAAGTAGAACTCTCTCCAGTTCTTGTTTTCCCTTTCATCTTGAACCATCAAATCACTTCAAAATTTGTTTTTCAACGAGGTTCATAATCGTTTTGTCTTTTGAGAAATGAAATGAATGCAAAGGGAAATATAAAAATATAAAAAAAATAAAATGCAAATTACTAAATTTATTACGAAGTGAAAAACAAACTAGCCAAATTCGAACAGGCTTGTTGTGTATAAGTCAATGAAAATCCTCGGTTAGCTGCGTCATTCAGTTCATTTGCATCAGTGACAACGTTCAGGACGAAAGGTTTGGAGAATGCTGAAATGGAAAATTGAAGTCAAAAAAAAATAAAGAGACGAAAGTTGATTTGGAAAATAATAACAAAATCTTGTTGTACGATTACCATCCAGGAAAAGATTAATATGGTATGTGTAGGATACCTGCTGAAAGACCTCCTGACTGGTACATTTTCCTCAATAATTTTGTTCAATTATCTGTAGAAAACAACAACCACATCATCAATCCTTAAGTTTTGAAAAATTCTCTCCCTATCGATAATGCTCAATTGTTCATGTATTTTATCAAAATTAACCTATCGTATATCTTAATAATTTGAAAGCAATTTGAAAGAGTTTGATAGTTACCCTGGTAACACTCAGGAGATGCACTCTTCTGGCGATATTTAAATGATATTTATTTTTTTATTTGTATGTACTCTGTAAATGTTTGAATATGTTATGTCAATAACTATTTGTCCAATTTATGTATATTTATAGTTTCGAGAATGCTTTATCCCTATATTTTTCATCATTATGTTTTCATTATAATTACGTGTGGATGAGTTATGTTAGTGACAGTTTTGGGGCCAATATTGTTTGCTGTTCCTATAAATGATATTGGTTATGTGAATAACTTGAATGGTCATCTCATTCCATATGCCGATGACACTGCCATTTTATTCAAGGAAGACAATTGGAATGAAGTCTACAATAAAGATGAAATAGGGCTCTCTAATATTCAAGATTGGTTAAACCATAATAAACTGTGAGCACCAAAACTGTGTATGTCCTAAAATAGAAAACACATTTTCTTTGAAATATCTGGGAGTCATATTGGACCAACATATGAGATGGGATGAACATGATTCAATAGTAATCGAGGGAATGGGGTTAAATTAGTAGTATTGTTATTATCATATTTCTATTAAACATTTTGTTCTACATTTTACTTCCCCATTCCACTAACGAATGTACTTCTTTTTTCGCCTCTGCGTACAATTTGTCGTGATCACTAGTCAATTCATATTTATGTGGAAATTTTTCAAGCCAACCCACACGCGACGTAAGGCGGGCTATTCTTACATGATTAAAAAAAAAAGTACTTTCAAGCACTGCTGTAGTGCCGTGTGTGAACTTTTTTCTCAATGAGCCTTTTTCAGTTCATTCACAAAATTTCTGCATGACAATTGTGTTTTATTTCTTCCTACATGATTTTTTACTCTTCTTCTTATTGTATTACATGGCGAAAGGCATTTAACATTTTTTATCTCATTTTGTAACAGGACCCTGGCTGCAGAATGATGTACTCAATATTAAAATAGAATAAATAAATAAAAAGCATACTCACTCACAACAGTAGCAAAAGCATTACCACAAAACCTATCGCCTGCTGCAGCTATGCCAGTGATGAAAAACGGATTGGGAATGACGACATAATCAGTAAGACAAACTTCGCCAACCATACCATCTCCCGGCAGTCCAGTAGTGACTGCTGTTGCAGCGGTATCGCCATTTAAGGTAAATGAAACGCTGTCTGCTCCCTGACTCCATTGGATAGAACAGTATCCTGAAAATTGGTTAAAACAAATAAATACGGAAAAAAAGAGAAAACATATGGGAAAAGTATTTCAGAACAGGAGGTGTGATCTGTGCCTCATGAGCAGCTGACGCAAAGTTGAAATAACTTTTAGCACAAAATTTTAAAGCACGTTCTTGAACCGTTATTTTGGTAGTGGGTCCCATATGGTTTTTCAAAGAAGGGCATTTTCAATAGTAGGTAGTATTGAGCATCGAAATGGATAAATCCATTGGTATGGTTACTTCTGATGTAACTACGCTGGGCTTTATGAAGAAAAACAGTTCATTCGATACAAGGATTAGGCGGTATCCCAAAAATCATTTAATCGAATGAGAAATATTACTGTGTCACTGATTTTTCAGACGTCTTATATAATTGAAGAGGATAGCCACCGTTGAATATGATTTCGGTTGTTGAGTTGATGGGAATCGGGTCAGTATGTTGAAGAAAACCAATTGTTCAGTGGTCGACCTTATTGTTTCATCTTCAGGAAGATTCAAAGTGGTTCTCCGAATGGTACAAACAAGTAAACTCGACATAAAGTTCAATAAAGTTTCGGAACGTCACAATTTAACAATAAAGTTTCTGCGATATTTCAACTGAATTTCCGAAATCTCAATAATCGAAATATTTTACAATATTTTCTAAACATATCCCATAAGCGCTGTAATGTTTACTAGATCAATTTTTGATTTATATTCATCAATACCCAGAGAATTACTCGTGATTGTTCTGCATGTCATTTTATTAGAGAACTGAGAAACACCACAAAACATGAATTCTTACCTGGGGTCATTCCAACACAAATTCCGTATCTCTGATTGGCTATCTGACGTGAACCTGCCACCCTTGTAATTCCATCTATTTCGGTGAGCAGGTTTCCATTCAACCCTGTTCCATAATTGAAACTACTGACGGTGTTGCTTAATTCGGTGTAGTACTGAAGACAACCAGTAGGAGCTGAAAAGGGAAATTCATTGAATTTGAGTCATTTTTTTCCTACACTGCTTCAGAACTGACTCAGGTATCACGAAGATCTCTAAATTTATGTCAGCACCTACATCCATAAACTAAAATCAGTATCATAAAGTGATTAATCACAACGAATACAGTCAAAGAAACAAAATTAATCTTTTTTGAAAAAAAAAATTTTACTCACCTAACGTTGGACAATCACAAGCAATTTGCGTGACTTTGATGTTCCAGGTTCTACCTAGAACTGCTGTACTACTGGTTGATATGACGATTTGGATCGGATTGATACCATCAACTGCCATGTACATGTGTTGTCCAGAATTCTCTCCACAAATCACTGGAACGACAGAAGCAGCTCCAGTTATAATCATCGAATCGTCTATACAGTTACCGTTTCCATCTGGTTGGGCTAAGACGAAACTAAGAAAGTCCAGTCTTATCTAAGAAGAACATAATTAAAATTTGTCACGGATATCACTTCAGAAGAAAAGTATAAAACTTGTTTGATTGATGATCTATTTATTTTGTGGAAGTTCATGATGAAATAAGAAAAGGAAGAAAAAATATAACTTTTGTCCAGTTTCCACTAACACTTTACTACTTTATTACGACCGGTTTCGGCTTTTACACCATTTTCAAGTAACTACAGATTTCATCAAGTTCGTGAATATTTATACATAAGAAAGTAATTAAAGAGAGGTTGGGTTTAAATTACCTAACTGATGTTTCAAAACAAGTTGGGAAATACCTAGAATCTACCTGATGAGTCAATTTAATTTATCTAATAGGGGTTCATACAATCGGTGGGTCCAACTTTGTTATCAAAAGTCACAAATTCAGAAGTGGAGAGCTACATAATTCTAACTGGTCATTAAGGGTATCAAAATTGGGGTTTTTATTCAATTTGTTTATTTCCAAGGCTTCCAACAAGTTCATTTCTCTTCCTTTATTGCACGCATGAAGGATGTTCATGTTATTTTTATTTATTGTATGATTCGTTTCTTGTAAATGTCTATATATAGCTGATTTTTTATCTGATAACACATGTTCACGGTACCTTATTTCAAAATTTCTTCCCGTTTGTCCTGAATAAGCTGCTGTACAATCACCACATTCCAGTCTATATATACCTGATTTTTTTCCATTTATCCTTTTTAGGTTTTGCATTGAATAGTATATTCCCTAAATTACTCCTACTAGTGAATGAAGTTATTATATTAAATTTTGAAAAATAGTTCTTAATATTTTCTGAGAGTTTTCCCGAGTAGCTTATACTAGCATATTTTTTATCTCCTTTGGGTCCTATTTGATTTGGATATAATTCATTCCTGATCATTGTCTGCTGTTTATTGGAGATGATCTTATCAATTAAGTAGACTGGAATTTGGTTATTTATTGCAATCTGTTTTATGATTTTTATTTCTTCCTGCAAAGCCTTATCCGATGAAGGAATCATAAATGCCCTATGTATCATTGATCTGAATGCTGATAATTTGTGTGATAATGGACTGAAGGAATCTAAAGGTATTGTACAATCCGTAAAAGTATCTTTTCTGTATATGTTGAAGTGAAAATTATTATTAATGTTTGTAATAGTAAGATCTAGAAAATTAATTTTATTGTTTTGTTCTATTTCGGCCGTGAATTTTATCTTATCATGAAGGGTGTTAAGGAAATTCAAAAATTGATTTATCTGTCTCGTTGAGCCATTAAAACCTACGAGAATATCATCAACATATCTGAACCAGAATGCAATATGTTTATGAGATAAGGCGTTATTTAGGATGCGGGTGTTTTCTAAGTTATTCATAAAAATATCGGCTAGTATCGGCTAGTAAGGGTTTCCTATATTGATGCTCCAACCGGTAAGTTGTCAAAATTCTTAAATTCTAAGTTCAGAGAGCTCACAAATTTCACTCCAACAAACACAGTCATAAATTCTATAGACTTAGCAAATAAGCTGTCTAATATTAACAACAAAAGTAACATTAAATTAGTTTCCTTCGATGTGAAGAACATGTTTCCAAACGTTCCAACAAACGAATGCCTTCCTCTTTTGAAAGACATACTTGATAAACATAATATTAATCCTTACATCACGGAGGAGTTATACAACCTCTTTGATGTATGCCTCAAACTAAATTATTTTAAATTCAAAAATAATGTTTACCTGCAGAATTCGGGTCTCCCAATGGGCTCTCCGTTAAGTCCCTTACTAGCCGATATTTTTATGAATAACTTAGAAAACACCCGCATCCTAAATAACGCCTTATCTCATAAACATATTGCATTCTGGTTCAGATATGTTGATGATATTCTCGTAGGTTTTAATGGCTCAACGAGACAGATAAATCAATTTTTGAATTTCCTTAACACCCTTCATGATAAGATAAAATTCACGGCCGAAATAGAACAAAACAATAAAATTAATTTTCTAGATCTTACTATTACAAACATTAATAATAATTTTCACTTCAACATATACAGAAAAGATACTTTTACGGATTGTACAATACCTTTAGATTCCTTCAGTCCATTATCACACAAATTATCAGCATTCAGATCAATGATACATAGGGCATTTATGATTCCTTCATCGGATAAGGCTTTGCAGGAAGAAATAAAAATCATAAAACAGATTGCAATAAATAACCAAATTCCAGTCTACTTAATTGATAAGATCATCTCCAATAAACAGCAGACAATGATCAGGAATGAATTATATCCAAATCAAATAGGACCCAAAGGAGATAAAAAATATGCTAGTATAAGCTACTCGGGAAAACTCTCAGAAAATATTAAGAACTATTTTTCAAAATTTAATATAATAACTTCATTCACTAGTAGGAGTAATTTAGGGAATATACTATTCAATGCAAAACCTAAAAAGGATAAATGGAAAAAAATCAGGTATATATAGACTGGAATGTGGTGATTGTACAGCAGCTTATTCAGGACAAACGGGAAGAAATTTTGAAATAAGGTACCGTGAACATGTGTTATCAGATAAAAAATCAGCTATATATAGACATTTACAAGAAACGAATCATACAATAAATAAAAATAACATGAACATCCTTCATGCGTGCAATAAAGGAAGAGAAATGAACTTGTTGGAAGCCTTGGAAATAAACAAATTGAATAAAAACCCCAATTTTGATACCCTTAATGACCAGTTAGAATTATGTAGCTCTCCACTTCTGAATTTGTGACTTTTGATAACAAAGTTGGACCCACCGATTGTATGAACCCCTATTAGATAAATTAAATTGACTCATCAGGTAGATTCTAGGTATTTCCCAACTTGTTTTGAAACATCAGTTAGGTAATTTAAACCCAACCTCTCTTTAATTACTTTCTTATGTATAAATATTCACGAACTTGATGAAATCTGTAGTTACTTGAAAATGGTGTAAAAGCCGAAACCGGTCGTAATAAAGTAGTAAAGTGTTAGTGGAAACTGGAAAAAAGTATAAAACAGAACCGCTATAATTTACCTGACAGATATTAAGAGATTCGGGAACTATTGTAAAAATACACTGTGAAGCCGATGTATCGGTATTAGGGTATCCCCTATTATAAAAATAGGTATTGTTCTGCGACGAGCTTTCTCCACACGTTCCCTGAACTGAAAACAAATCATTTTCCTATAATATCGATACTACTATCATGCAATACTCACAGAGGCAGCATCTGCCAATTCCATTAGCACAGGGACCAGACATCAAACCTCCCGCATAGTTGCATTGATCCCTCCTGACACATATGCCATCATATCCTTGCAGTGTTGTGCATAGTGAGTTCGAGAATCGAACTATACCAGTTCCGAAGACTGAAATCAAAAATGTCAACATATATTTGAACATACCTGGACGAATGATTTGGCAAATTTCGAACTAATTCAAGAACGCATCGTATTCAGTACAGTCATTTTTCTAGTAAACCCATCAGTTCATTCATTCATTATTTAATAATTTTGTCATTCCTGCGTTTACTTTTTTTTTCTCTTTTTTTTGTTAATTTTTACCTTCAATCGTTCATTCGTTCATTCATACATTTGTATAGTCGTTCATTCAATGAATCATGCATTCGTTCACCCCCTAATTCGTTTATCAGTTCAATCGTTCATTCGTCCAATCGCCCATTTGTACATTCATATAATTGTCCATCCCTTCATAACTCCATTCGTCCATGCGTATAATCACATATTCGTTTATTAATTTGTTTGTTGATTCGTTTATGATTTTTTCACTCTCTCAACCGGCTGCACCCTTACGAGCAACTGTCAAAATCATTCGTGAGACTTGTGCGAGCAAGGGAACACAAAGGCTTTCTTACCTTTGAAACTGCGATCCTAGAGAATTTCAAGAACGCGTCATCCCATCGTTCATTATTTGATCGTTCATTCAATTATTTGAATTTCTTTCTTCAAACCTTCAACCGTTCATTCGCTGATTTTCTTTAGCTTCAACTGTTTTTTCATTCATTCATCCATTCATCAACTGTTCAAAACATTCATTATATTATTCGTTCATTCAATAATTATATTTTCACTCTTCATTCGTTTCATCGTTCATTCGTTAATTTTTTTACTCGTTCATTCAATTTTGTGTCCATTGTTTTATCATTTGTTCATACATTCATTCGTTAATTTGTTCATTCAGTCATTCGATTATTTTTTCATCCGTTCATTCGCAAATTTGTTCTCATTCGATCATTCGTTCATTGGTTACTTTGTTCATTTGTTCAGTCCTTCATTCCCCGCTGAGGTACTACACCCTCTGTTAACATATGTCGCTTCTACCCAATAAACACACACACGTATCATATACGTTTAAATATGGTAGCTGACGTTGAGAAAACGTTACTCGTTGAATTTTGCAACGTGACTTTCGTTACCTAAATTCAACTAAACGTTGATTCTACCTATGAAGAACGAATATGATTCAACGCGTCACTTTTGCCACCATTATCAAACATGTCCTAATCGTGCTTTCACAACGTATATTCAATTAGAACATAAACGTTGAATATGACACTATCGAACAACCTTTGGGAAACCTGTATTCCACGTTTCAGTTACTCTTTTCATCTACGTTATTTGAACGTTGTGAAATTACGTATTTGATGCGTTGAATGAAGCACTCAATAACAACTTCATCATTCACGTAACTTCGAGGCAACTATTTTTATTGGTTATTATTCAACGTTCTTTCAACTGATAGAATACATCCGTCAGATACGTTGAAAATCAATTGCTACGTTTACTTGATTTCTGCAGAACTACTGTTCTTTGGACAACTTCAACGTTTATTCAACTAGACATATACATTGTAACAAGTACGTCTCTGTTGCAACTATTATGAAACTTGTTTTTTCGTGGTTTCTGAACGTATATTCAACAGAACTAAGCAACGTTTCATAAACGTTGATCATGACATTATTCAACAACCCGAAGCTTTGAGCAACACATTTTTTACGTTTCAGTAACTCTCTTTTTCTACGTTTATTGAACGTTATAACTTTACGTGTTGATCTGTTGAAAGAAGTATTTAATAACTTTGGGAGAACCATTTTGATTGCTTATTTTTCAACGTTGTTTCAACTGATAGAAAATACCCATAAAATACGTTGAAAATTAATTGCTTCATTCACTTCATTTCTGCAGAATTAGTCTTCTTTGGACAACTTCAACGTTTATTCAACTGGACGTTATAACAAATACGTCACTGTAGCCACTAATATGAAACACTCATTTTACCAAAATTGTGACTCAATTGTCTTAAAACCAACGACAATAATACAAAGTACTACAAAACACGATAACTGCCAGTTAAAAAGCGCATGCTGTCAAAAAAATTCCTCGAACTACAACAGCACCGCAATGCGTGAGAAATTTCGGACATCCCTGCGAATGGCAGGGAAAGAAACATTCTATAAATATTATGTCATAATAACTCTTTTCTCCGAGAGTCTAAAACCCTGGTGCACTGAATGACTAGATTTTGTGCTGTTTTAGTTTTAAAGATAAAACAAATGTTGTGCTTCTGTAATCGGTTTGGCGTCCTCATTGACAAGTACTAAAGGTGACTTTTCCTGTACCTGAATTTGAAGACTCCTATTACTTATTAGGAATTCTAGTCAGCAAAAATTTAATATAGGGCGAGGTTTACCCGAAATGTGGCCTGCAAGGTAACCGGATTTGAATACAATCGATATTTCCTGTGGGGTTACATGAAGTACCTTGCGTACGATACCATAGTATACACAGAGGAGGAACTGATGGCAAGAATCTATGCACCTACAGAAATTATTTCTCGCAATCGCGAGTCTTTCCAAGGTATGCGATCTTCAATGTATTAATGTTAATGGACAAACTGTTGAAGTTCTTTTGTAATTTGTTGGCTATTTAGTATAATATTTAGTTTGCATCGGAGATTATTTAATTTTATAAATTGCATATTATTTTCATTGTCATTAATTGTTTTGTTATAGAAACAATGATTCGAAAATTCGAAAAAATGTTTTTGAAAATCTTTTATGAATATTTTCAAAATTGGGTCCTGTTGTATTTTCCAATAATTAAAAGTCCAATAGATATAAAAAATTAAGAAAAAATTATTGAAGAAATCTAAGAAAAATATTGATGGTTATTTCATTATTAAAAAGCGATCTTGCGGACTTCATAGAAATATCAAATATCCTAAAAACCACAAGATTGCCGGTATTTGAAGGTTATTCGTTTTTCCGTGAGGGAAAACTGCACACCACTGGATCTAGATATGGAACATGGTGTTTACTAAAACGTGTCTTTTTACATTTAAAAGCGACCTGCTGGATTTCAAATAAGTATATTAATCCGTTTTGAAGTTATCAAAATATAAACATTTATTTTTTCAACTTCAACCTCTTGTATTTCGAAAATTAATCAGTTTGGACCCCTCATTCCATGTATAATATTGTCCAATTTTAGGATTTGTATCTACAGGCAGACGATGATAGTGTCTTTTGGAAACACGCTCTATCAAAAGAATTGATTTAATAACCTCAAAATGATAAATACGTTCTATTTTTGTTCCACCGCTAATAACCCTGTGGGGTCGATGTGGATTAATAAATTTTTAAAAAATTGCTAGACCCAGGGTGTTCAGGCAACTTAAAGAGTCGGAAATACCATACAATCCAAAAATATCAAAATATACCTGCTAAAGTTGACTGGAGATGTAGGAAAAATATAACCAGTAGCACCAAGCCAAGTATTCTCAAATCCATCGTTCACTTCTGTATAATGACTAGGTAGTTAATAGATTCTTCAATTTACTGAGTTTGGTGCTAAGTGGAACCCAGAATCCGTTATGTTAAAAGAGGATTGAGTCAACCGGTGATATTTATTTGACTTAAAATTAAGACTCATAATCGGTTTCTGATTGCAGTTGTACAGGGCGTTCAGAAAGTTGGCTGTCTTCTACGATTCTAGAAAATAATAAATAATTAATATAAAAGTGTATTAATTATTTATTATTTTCACACAAGTCGATAAATGCACAATAATTCTTTTTATCACATTTGTGGAACGAAGCAAAGTTTGATAAATGTGAAACAGAACGTCTCAAGGGATATTTATTTTAGGTTCGGAAATTAGAGACTGGAGGAGACTGGATGAATTTATTAATATGATCAGTGCTGGAATAAGAAAAACTTTCACTATATCTTTACATACAAAACAGCTCATTGGTATACTAGGTATGAAACTAACTATAATTTAGCTTACCTGGAAAAAGAAAAACACCCGGTACAAAAATCACGCTTATTTGTAACAACAAATATTTGGACCCTTCTGAAACCAACGGCTGTTTGTCAAATTCGACACGGAATATTGACAGATAAACAAATCCAAACAATTTGTATCCAACTCGGTTTTATCAAATGAACAAAATCTACTCGCTAGATTCAAGGTGATGTTATAGACAGATTATAGATTATACAGGGCGTAAATTCCGCTTCAAATGTACACACAATTCGTTGATTTCCTAAATTTCAAAATGTACGTCATTGAAATCTTCATATCTCAAATATATCGGAATATATATTTGTTTAATTTTCACATATCGTTTTTCGCCTGTATTTAGTTATGATAATTCGGATTTCAGAAGTGTTCTCCCACAGACATTCTACGTCACTGACACAATCCGACAACGTTGGAATCGTGGAGGCATTTGTCGATTGACTATTGTCATTTAATGTACGATCTGTCAAAGCTCACTGCTGATGAAAAAAGCATTGCTAATTTATATTTACTATCGATTCTTGAATAACACTTCACCGATGTGGGACTCATTTCAATGGTTCGACGGAGAAACCAGTACAAAAAAGTGACAGCAAAAAATACCAAAATCTATGTTGCATGCTCGAAATCTTACCTTGGGATGCTACACAAAATTCAAGTAACGATTTTTTATTTCATCATTACTGTCGTCAATAGTAGCTACAGCAAAGTATGGTTTGCTTCGTACTTTGTGCTCAGGAACTATTCGACACTTAATACAAATAGAGTAGAGGGTAAAGGTAAAGTTATCAGGCTCATTCTCCAAAAAAAAAAAGTGAAACTTACGTAGTTTTGTCTCCTGAACACGAATCTGAAAGAATTTTGTGGGGGTCTTATAGCCATTTTAAAATCGAAAATTGTAGATTTTCAGACACGAATTTTGCAGTCAAAATTTGCACAAAATGCCTCCTTCTTTTTGTTGACACTGTCATTAAACACTAATCTATCCATATTTCACGTTTTTAAACACAAAAACTAAATTTTTCACACAAAAAATTGAACTTCTTTTACTAGTGATTCTAACCTATTTGTTAGTTATTTACATGCTCATAAGAAGTTGGTATCACTGAATCTGCGCCGTCATGGCGCAAATTAAACAATTGAACATAACAACAAAGGGGAAGTTATTGCTCATATTTGAATTTGAATAGTTGGCGGTGCAAATCTCAGGTAACCAACCTACTGTAACCATGAAAATTACTAAAAACCAAACAAAAGTTGGGTTAGAATCTCTAGTAAAAGAAGGTCAAGTTTTTGAGTATAATTTTAATTTTTGGTGTTTGTATTTGTGAAATATGGATAGATTAGTGTTTAATGACAGTGTCAACAAAAAGAAGGAGGCATTTTGTGCAAATTTTGACTGCAAAATTCGTGTCTGAAAATCTACAATTTTCGACTTTAAAATGGCTATAACTCCTAAAGTAATTGAGACCCCTACAAAATTCTTTCAGATTCGTGTCATAACATTAATTTCGATATAGGAGATTTAGGAAAATAGCGAATTGTTTCGAATCGAGAAATATGAATTAAAAAATATTTCAATAATAAGATAATAAATGATAATAAACGTACGAATTATAATATGAAACAGTATATGTTTGAAAGGCAAAATTATTGTAGTAAAATAACAGAAGGATGTAGCTTTTAAAAAATGGCGATGTAAAACTTTTCCATTTTTCAATCACCGGAATAATGATGCACAGATCTACCACTTTCAAATACAGTGTGTCTCACTTCTCATGGAAACACCCCCGTATCTTCCGTAACAATAAAGGTAACATTATGAAACTCTCAGGACTGATAGAAATGCTCAAAATGCACCTACCACCTGAATGGGGTTGGCCTAAGTGATATACACTGCCCGTCACTCGCGATGGAACAACCCATTTTTTCGGTAAAACATACTAGGGGGCAGAATAGGCTCAAAATTCCTACAGATTCGTGATCAGGACCACCAACTTACTACAGAGACACATTTTCCCTGAAAAAATTTCAGTCCTGAAAAATCCGAATTTGTCTCACTTCTCATGGAAACACCCCCGTATCTTCCGTAATTTTTTACGTAGAACCATGAAATTCACAGGATCGATAGATACACTGAAAATGAACTCACTGCACGGAAATGGTCAATCTACGTAATATACACTGCACGCCAGCAGCGAAGGAACCACCCATTTTTCCATCGCTGCTGGCGTGCAGTGCACATCATGTAGGATGACCCGTTTTGTGCAGTGAGTTCATTTCTAGTGTATCTATCGATCCTGCGAATTTCAGGGTTATACGTATAAAATTACGGAAAATACGGGGGTGTTTCCATGAGAAGTGAGACAAATTCGGATTTTTCAGGACTGAAATTTTTTCAGAGAAAAAGTGTATCTGTAGTAAGTTGGTGGTCCTGATCACAAATCTGAAGGAATTTTTAGCCTATTTTGCCCCCTAGTATGTTTTACCGTAAAAATGTGTTGTTCCATCGCGATTGGCGGGCAGTGTATATCACGTAGGCCAACCCCATTTAGGTGGTAGGTGCATTTTGAGCATTTTCATCAGTCCTGAGAGTTTCATCATTCAACCTCAATTATTACAGAAGATACGGGGGTGTTTCCATGAGAAGTGAGACACACTGTATATGATTCATCAGCCTTTGAATTGATTTATATTGATCATGGCTACGATATCCTGAAGACATTCTCAGACCACCTCAATAACACCTATCCCAACATGAAGTTCACAAACCATACATCAAAAGTTTGGCAGACAAAATCTGCAAAATCTTGAAAAAAACACCACATAAATACAATATTCACGCCCAACAACCAAATATCCAAATTCCTCAGATCTCCCAAGGACACAATACAAAATGAATCTCAAGGCATATATGAAATACAGTGTCCATCGCATATGAGATCAAATCTGGAAACCTTGCAGGCCATTCAATAACTCGATTTTTGTAGGTCTAAAATTGTTTCGCAATATTGCATCTTACCGACCTTTCAATTTTCGAACCAAGGTCTGTCTAGAAGGATGCCATTTTTGACAGTAACTCCTCCTTATCGTGTTTTCCTTGACATTTGTTCTGTTTTGTTTTTTCATGATATTCCACTAGTGTTCGTATCTACGTTTTACATTCGAACATGGTGCGATTGAATCGACAACAAAAAACTCTAGTATATGATCAAAAAATATAGGTACAGGGTGGTCCATTTGGAAATAAAAAGTTAACTGGTACATCTCAGAAAATGTTATCTTGGTAACATCGCCAAAATAACATATTAGATCGTAGTTTTACATAATATACGTATACAAAAATTCGTTGGTCTAATTTGTCCCATTCCAGAAAAATGTGTTTCTTAAAATATAAATATTTGAAATTTACTTACTAACAGTATATAAATCCTACTGATGAAGATAACCTGGTAATCAAAATAAGCATCACCTTCATGTAGATTTTTTGCATATTTCAGTTGGGTGAATTAATTTCTTGATTCGAATAATTTTTCACAATTCACGTTCTTGCGCATCCCGTATATTTCCGGAATCTAGGCCACCAAACTTTTTGACACATTCCAAATGAATCGATTTTTACCGCTAAGCCTTGTTCCAACGAAAGTGTAACAGCCATGTTATCCAAATAAGAAAAAAATGTGTTAATCAACTGCCTCATGCTCATCCCAAAATAACTAGCATTTTCTTTACATCAAAGCAATGGGTGCCATAAATATTTCATCTAGAACAGTGTTTATGGTAATTTGCTTCGTTTTAAAGGTTGCCAGAGCAGATGGCAATAACGATTTTTCCCAAAATGTGACTGCTGTGGGTAGGACTGCAAAGCGTGAGTAGATACTATATTTTATATCCAATATTTTTATACGCAAATCATGCTTTGTCGCCAAGAATAAATTTTCATCACAGTAAAGTATATACTTACTACTATTATTATACGAAACAAACTGTTGAATAATGTTTCATCATCTTATAATAAAAATAATGCGGCTGTTATTCTATTTTACTTTGACCATTGTCAAACCAGAACTATTTTCAGCCCACGATTAATCAATTTGTGTTCATTTTCAGAGTTCTTCACGTTATTTCCCGTAGGAGTGGTACGGATCGAAAACGGCTTATGTACTGGATCTGGTGGCCTAGATGGAACCTGTTACACAAGAAGACAATGTGCTGATCTAGATGGCATTGGGTCAACAAGCTGTGCAAGTAGCATAGGAGTATGCTGTGTTGGTAAGTAACAGAGAAATTTGATCGTACCGTTCCTGTTCTTGTTGAAAATTGATGAATTTCTTCAACACCAGACCTCTATCTCATCAGATGTCTCATTCCAAGTACTGTCAATTTTCAGATATCACGATTACTACTCAAGCTGTTAACAGCTTTAAAGATTAAAACAGAGCAAATAGCCGACTCTATAGACTTTTTCCATTTCACATTTTTCTGCAAAATCGTTCATCATATTTCGTATTTCGAATTCTTTGGAAATGTTTCTATCCGTACTTTATGCAGTAGGAGAGGCGATGTTTTTACTAGCATAACCCAAAGAAGAGTCTAAATAATGTATTCTAATTTTCAGTCCAGAGATCTTGTGGAGAAACATCTCAATTGAATAATACCTACTTCGTTAGTCCAGGGTATCCAAGTGTCTACACGAGTAGCTCAGTTTGTTCGTATACCATAGCAAAAATTGATGCAGATATATGTCAGGTGAGTAGACAACCACACGTTTTCAATGATAATCATTTTACTTTCGACTATAATTGAATAAAAATACAGTTAGCTTTTTAAGCTATTTTTACTAGTAAACTATTTATTTCAAATGCACAAACTATCGCTATTGTGTGTGCAACTCCAAATGCCGCTAACTCAACTGTATATTGTCTACTCTAACTATTTCACTGCTCGCGTGGTTTTTAAAGTGGACTTCTTATAGAGTGTAGAATAAGGACGAGATATATTTAAATGCTTGAGCCCTTTTTGTCTTGTACTGCGGCTGTGGTAAATTTCTTGATTTTGCAATATATTTTCGTACATGAATTTCGCAATATTGGAAATGTATAAATGTGTTGAGTCAAGCATTTTACTTTCTATGAAGAGCTATTCGGTGGAGAATCTGTGCCTTTTCCTTAGTATTACTTTCAAAATCCATTTCTGTGTGACTTTCAAAGAATTTATTCGATTATTACATGCAGGTCCCCATACTATTATTCCATAGGATATGACAGATTCTACTGAGGACTTATATGCCAATTTCAACAATTTTTCTGAAAGAATATCTCTGAGTTTATAAAATGCAAATACCAGTTTTCTCAGTTTGTGATTCAAATATTTTGAATGGTTATCCCCTCTGAGCATTTCATTGGTAATAACTTCTAGATTTTTGATTTCTTCAATGTTTTGCATTGTGTTTTTACAACCACAGTTGGTCAGATCAAACCTTTCATGAAAGTTAATTGATTCCAGATTGGATTCTGTTTTTGTGCTGTTGGTGAATGTTATGAATTCAGTTGTACTCTCATTCAAGCTCAGGAGATTATAATCCATCCTGTCCATCCAATATTTGTCTTCCGCTTCTTTTGCTATATCTTGCCAATAGAAAAACTGAATCGTTAGCATATGAGATGATATATCCACCCATCCCCATATTCATATGATATAGAAGAGGAATAATTTAGGACCGAGAACTGTTCCTTGGGGAACACTATATCTGATGGTTCACCAAAATAATTTTTTGTTTCAACAACAGATTTTCTCTTCAAATAACTTTTAAATAATGATCAAGTTTTTCCAAAATTTTGTCGTGTGTAATGCTGTCAAAAGCTTTAGCTAAATCCAAAAGGATAAAAGGAACAGTTTCTCGTTTTTATTGAGGTGTTGGTGAATTTCATTCATGAAATGATGCAGTGCATTCTCAGTGGAACATCCTGCCTGGAAACCGAATTGTTCAGGAGAGATGAGTTGGTGGTGATCGAAGTGATTGTGTAATGTGCTGGCTAAACTTTTTTCAAATAATTGTGCAAATTATCAAAGACAAAATAGATATTGGTCTGTGATTATTAACGAAATATCGGTCACCACCTATGACTGTAGGAGTTATGACAGCATCCTTCAACATATTTGGAAACACGCCACTTTGGAACATCGAATTCATCAGATGATCTAAAACGTCAACAATATTGTTTTTTATCATTTCGATAGTTTTCGCTGATATTTTGTCTATTCCTGAAGCGGCGTTAGTTTTAAGGTTGTCAAATATACTCATTATTTTTGGAGTCCTGACAGGTGTTGAGAATGAGGAGTTTTTATTGGTTTTTCCTTTACGACAGGTAACAATGCATTATCTGAGAGTGGATTCAATCTAGTCGTTCTTGCAATATTTTCTCCAATTTTTGAGAAATGATTCGTGGATGAATTAGATATTTTATATGCAGCAGAATCATATTCTTCATTTCTCCTTTTCGATATTTATCATAATGTAACAATTTTTTTCTGGCAAATGAATTATTATAATTATTTTCATTATATATAGAAAAGGATTCGGTTGATTCGTTGTTTGATACTGAATATTTCATAACCAGCCATTTTTTTTGAGTTTTTATTTGCATCTGAAATTTTTCTAAAGTAATAATAAAAAGAGAAAATTCCCATATTCCCTATACCTTTGCCAATGTGTTTCGTTATCTTTATTAGCCACCTATTTTTTTTTCAATGTATCTCTATTTTCAATTGATTTTATCAATCCATTAGTGATCCATGGTTAGAGTTTCTTTGCGGACCTAATGTTATTATAGTGAGTGAATTTTTCTAGATGATACATCAACTGATTCTGAAAATGACGATATTCAATGATAATGATTTTGAAAATCAACAACGCAAGGATGATAATACAGTCTTTGAAAAAATTTTCAGGTAAGAATTGATTTTCTCACAATGAGACTTGCTCAGCCTGATGTCAATGGTATCTGTTCCACCGATGCCATGATAATCACAGGGGGAGCCTCAAATGTTCCCGTTCTGTGCGGAGATAATACTGGACAGCATATCTATGTTGACTTCAACGGGAACAACACCATGACTATATCTATAAGTAACAGTGGATCCTTCTCGGCTGCTGCTTGGAACATTAAGGTTTCCCAAATAAACTGCAATTGTCCCTACAAAGGTTAGTCAAATCAAATCAAATAGAAACAAATTTATTTCCACATCTATACTTATCACCGTCAGTTACAGAATTTTCTTAAAATTTGTTATGATGTCATAATCGATCGTGTCCTTTCTTTCTAAAATATGTTAGTCCTTCTTTTATACAGGATATGCGAAAAGTTCGTACCAACTTTTTTATTTTAAGTGGAAACCTAATTTTTTCACATGGTTCGATTAGCCTTCTGATTACGAGTTTATATAACCCAAGTTATGAATATACTGGAGTTTTTCCCAACACCAAACTGCTATTTTTGACACCTCCACACGTGTTTCAATCACAGGTGGAAGAAAATAAACATTCAATAAGGATGGATACTTGAATTCACTATGTTTGTGCAGATTGAACTCAAATCGTCAGTATCTGTTCTTTTATTGATGGTGTTAAATTTTTTGTTGTTGATATGATCAGGATAGTTTCCACATCTCAAATTTAATTTTATATTACTATGATCAAAATGATGATCCTCATCAATAAAATTACTGACCATAGCACACGATCTTATATTCCTTCCACAATAACTTTTGTGACCTGTAATTGGCTCTTTTAAGAGTTGTTTTGTTTGACCAATGTACACTTTGTCACAATCGAAAATTGTCATGCAATGCCAGGTAATTCAACTTCTTCTAGCTCCTTCTGGGTGTCTTCAGTTTTACAACACAACAAGCGGAACAGTGACAAGCTTCAATTACGGTCCATCAGCACCACAAAATGCAACCAGGCAACTGGTTAACCTGAATTATGGAGTGTGTGTAGCTACAATCAGAGGTATGGTTCATCTTACTTCCACGAAACATTACTATCATTTTATTATTATCATGATTATTACAAACAAGCAATGGCTACGGACAGAGCCCCACGGGTGCCTAAAAAATGGAGAGGGATCAATAAGTTAATGCAATGCATGCAAAAGAGAAAGAGAAAAATAATAATGTGGAATATGCATAAACACAATAGGGAAATGAGCAAATGTCTAGTTTGCTTCAATAGGATTCATTGATATAGGATAAGTTATTCCATGTTTTGAAATTCGAATAATGTTAATAAAATACAATATAAATCTAACAACTGAGTTCAATTACAGTAACCCTCTTAGAATCTTTACTTTAACAACACTTTCAGATTAGTTGTCCCTTCAGAAGGACACTATCTTTTACCCTGAAGTATACATCTGTTAGTTTTTGTAGGAGAAAAAATATTATTCATTTACACTTTATTCGCCATACTTTTAAGAATTACTATTTTACAAATTTTATTTTCAAAGCTATTCTTATTTTTTGTAATGTCTCTGATCAGAAACATCATGTCCTGGAGCAGTACAAAAATTAAAATACCATGGAAATATTCATTAAAATAAAACCAAAATAAGTAAATATACAAATTTCAAACTACTAAACAAAATTTAAGATACAACAAACAAACAGAAAAGAATAATTATTTTTAATTAAAACTTTCAAAACAATCAAATATCCAAGCACAGATGAACTTCGGCACCGAACACCACATATGGGTCTTATGTTCACATATTTCTAATCTGAATCGATAATTTTCTTTTTTTTTCATCTCTGTACATATCCTGGAATAAATAGAAAAATGGAGATGAAGCACTAACGTAGTATAAAAATGGCCTAGGTACAAAAATATATTCGTAAGAACCAAAGCATGAAAACGGCTCAATATTCCTGAGAATTAGATAAAAAAGCAAATGCCGTATTCTCCTAAAAAAGTGACCATAATTTATTTTAACAGTAATGTTCTATTGTCCTTGCTGAGGGGCACCAAAAGTAATGCCTCATTTTGATAATATTGATAACAACAGTTTAACTAACTTTTATACTCACCAACTTGCAAAACCAAAATTAATTTATTGATATAAACCACTAATCTTTGAACGATAGAATTCTCAACCTCTATCAAAACAGCTGATGAATATCAACGGTAGTTTGATTGAACTGAATCCATGGGCGTTAGCAGATTTTTAAAATTGATAAAAAATTATGCGCTAAAAATACGAAATCCATTTGTTTAATACAGTGAAAAACTGTGTCCCTGAGAAGAAACACATCTACAACATTGTTTTTTTTAATGAAAGTGAAACTGAAATGATTAAATGTTCAAAATACCATTTTAATTCATATACACCCATTCATTTTCTGCAAGTTTCTAGAATCATATTTCTTAGGTCTTGAATATCCAGGGTCGGATATCTTTGAATAATTTCAGAGACAGACCTGGACATTCTAGAGTACCTACATGATCTCATTCTCATCAACACAAATGAAAATAATTTACATTCTTCAAAATTTCAGGTTATTGCGGAATCCAATGGGCCCAGTCCGGACTATTAACGTTTTCTGTATCGGGTAACACCTACACAAATATAGGGGATGGAACAATTGGCACGGAGGCTGCAGAGTTGTTTGGCGCCAACTGTTTGACAGATTTCGTGGTCATCCCGAGCCCAACTGATGTCGACGGCACTGCACGGACTTCTGACAGATTTTGTAATAACGGATTTGTAACTGTACAAAGTAAGTGTATTGATAAGCATATTTCAAACGACTGTGTAAACGAAACATGTGGTATACAAAGAACAAACACAGTTGATTAAGAAGACAACATTTATCTACATACTTTCCCCTCGAATTACGAATTCCCCCTCAAACATTTCAGTTCTGGTTCATAGGCCAGTCGAACAAAGCCTACTTGTTCAAAAAGTGCGCGTCGAAGTCTATAAATCTTTGAAACTCTACGTTTCCAAAATGACTTCAGCAAAACAACAATTGTGCTATAAAACGGAAAAGAAAACTGTAGGTCACAATGAGCTTATGACAAGAGACATAAGATGTCCGGAGGACTGCTCATTGCTAATATCCTATAGAATAGGAAAAGTTGTACTTCAGATGTAATTCAATGTTCGTCGTGGCATTAGCCAGGAAAGTAGTTGTTTTCTGATGGATTTTCGACCCAACTTTTCCTATTGTATAGGATATTAGCAATGAGCAGTCCTCCGGACATCTTAGGCCTCTTGTCATAAGCTCATTGTGACCTACAGTTTTCTTTTCTGTTTTATATACGGTCTTGACGATCGTGGTCATGGGTATTCTTGGTTGGGCTTCCGGCGCTGGGATGGCGCTCGCAGTTTGGAGTTAATCCACTGTGCGGGCGCGATCTCAGTTTCGGTTTTTAAATGGGTTTGGTCGTCGATTCATTCGTTGCAGTCATTAGTTATTGACTGCTAGACCTACCCTATACTGATGAGGAGCAACACTCCGAAATCGATATATAGGTGGTCCGAATGTTTCGATGAACATTCCCATGCAACCAAGCAATTGCTGAGATAACCTTGTAGGAACTCTGCACGGAAATTTCATCAGATGTAATTCAATGTTGGTCGTGGCATTAGCCAGGAAAGTAGTTGTTTTCTGATGGATTTTCTACCCAACTTTTCCTATTGTATAGGATATTAGCAATGAGCAGTCCTCCGGACATCTTATGCCTCTCGCCAATTTTGCTACATTTTTCGATTGTTTATTTCAAGCTCTACTGGAAAATGCAAATATATACAGGGTGTCCTATTCGAAACAAAATTCTTCAGTCAATAACATTTTCCAGTATTGTTTGTGGTGTCATGGCAACGGAATGTTTTCGCAGTGCAATTATCGCTACGCAATGCAATTACCACTGTAATTTTTCGATAATTGCATCTAGAAATTGCACTAGGGTATTTTCATATTTTGGTATCCGAAAGAGGAAGGCTCTTTTACAAAATATGAAAAGGCACTGTAGGCAGGGTGAAAGTCCAATTTGAAATTTTAGTTAAAGCCAAATCATTATTTTTTCACCACTTTAACCCTTGACCTTTGGTATGGATTTTCAATTGGTTTGTTTTTCAGGTAACTCTCAACCTTTCGTACTGACAGTTGTAACAAATGGGGACGAAACAAATGATATGGGAAATGTTGGATTTTCCTTAGGTTTTACCCAGCTGACATGCGGATTGAATATTTTTGTAGGGTAGAAAATAAATAATAAAAATTGGCAGTTGTGTTGTTTTTTTTTTAATTTTTATTTTTTCACCAGGCAATATCTGGAATAGATTCGCAATCTTCAGAATGAAAGCAACTGTGTGTATTGTTCAAAATATTCAAATTGTCAATTTTTGAGAACAAAGACAGTTTACAAGACCGTCACCAGGTTCCAAATGGTTACTGAAACATTGGTTAACATTTTTATTTGTAAAGGTGCAAATAAACGAAAATCAATCATTTCAGTATTTCTTCAGCTGCCAGATTTCTATCAATATGAATAAGTAGGAACAATCAGAGTGTGTTTTTTGCAGAAATTATTTCGAATGAAAACAAAATTCAGTATGCATATCACCAGGAATCTATAATAATTCATCCGATGAACATGTTGTTTGTACACGGGATCTGTGTGAAACTAAGTGAGAATCCAGTGTTAGCAACATCATTGACCTCATCGCCATTGGTAACCACAGTAACAACAAATGGTTTTGAAGAAGCTGAAAAAAAAAGAATCAATTTCTTAATGTGCTTTGGACGGTATGCACAATACGTTATCCATCAAACATTGCAAATCCTATTCATTTTTGTATCAGATGAGTATACTGCTGTAGCAATATTATGTTTTAATACCTTTTCTTATACTCCGATGCCATAACGGGTGTTCCATATTGATTGTGACATACAATATCTGGTTTTATGGAAAACATTAGCAAACATAGTTTGCTCAAAAGTTCCAGAAGTATTCTATGTAGGTGTTAAAGAGCCATGAATTCGAAATGAAATTTTCAAGGCCAATGCAATACTTTCAAATTATAATTTGAATTACGTTATCGCCCTGTTCATCAAATGTGTCTGATATTTTGATTCACAATGCTCTATCAGAACCCTATCAGTTGTGAAAAATTTTAACCAACAGTTAATTCAGATATAGTAAATTTTTATCTAAACACGCCTCACACTTGCAGATTTATATAGTGTGTCATTCTGTTTCATCAACAGAAATAATTGACTTGCTGAAGAATATGAAATTGAATATAAAACAATTGCAATTAAAATACACAAGACAATGGATAAAAATCATGAACAGAAACGCGTTTATTAGATATTATAAAATCCTCAAAACGACGATTCAGTTCTCTTGAACAAGTTGCTCTCATAATTCAGTATGTGCCGTTATAATTTCAAATCACAATATCAGGATCACTATATTCTAAATTATTCGAGTTCAAAATGCATTTTATTACGCTTTTTCGTCGTGTTCTTGATACTTTCCAGAAATAAAATTCTCCTTCAAACTCCTGGATTACCGCATCTAATAAACTGCACAAACTGTATACTCACTAACTACCGTATCCAAAGTAGTTCCACAAAACCTGTCAGAATTGACAGCTGTACCATTCGTATAAGACGGATTCGGAATCACTATGAAATCGGTAGTACAATCCCCATTGGTCAATGCATCAAAACCTGTTCCCGGTATACCAGACACTATGAATCCGTTCGAACTCCACTGGATGGAGCAATAACCTACAATAAAAATGAAATGAATGAGTGAGTCAAATCGAATAAATAAATATTCAGAACCTTTATTGTGCACGAAATGTACGTAAATTTCACTAGACGCGTATTTCGCCAACAAAGTTAGCATCTTCAGGAATTGAAGCTTCGTTGTCTGAGAAATGAGATAAGAAGGTTATTTAAATGAGATCAGTTTTCATTTCCTTATAGCTTGATAAGCACGCTGGGATCGATAAAATGGCCTCCACGGTCACCTGATCCAGCACACCATGAGTTTTTTGTAATGGTGTTTGAAAAACATTTGATCAATTCTGATGTTCCTACGAAAACAAAAGATGTACATCTGCTATCAGCTCAGTACAGATATCTTGCTTGCGATTTGACACGCTCTGGCCAGTAACGATTCTAGGCATCTCCATTAACGGATGTGCTGAAAGTTTGTCTGGGTCCACGTCCCTGTCTGGCCAAAGTGATTCTGTACTTCTTTCTACAACTATACAATAACTATACCTCACGACTATTAAATTACGTAAATCCGTAGCAAAGGTTCGAAAATTCTCTATTACGAACATATATTTGTTCAATTTGAAACGGAAAAACATCTGTATACCGGTAGTAGAAATGTAAAATACCAATTCGAAGAACGAAAGACCACACCTGGAATAATTAAAATGAGCCTTTTCGACCTTTGTTTTATAATATAGTGTTAAATGGAAAAGAACAGAATATTGTTGAATGGTGAATTCACCTACCTGGTAACATGCCAACACATATTCCATAATTTTCATTCACTAGTTGTCTGGTACCAGGGAGGCCTGTGGTGGGGTCTATAATGTTGCTGCCCACTCCGTAGTTGAAACTCGAAACCGTACCTGTAGTGGTGTTGTAGAACTGAAGGCAGCCTGAAGGGGCTGAAACCAAAAATGTTCTCAATAAATTCTGGTATCAAAACCAGGAAAAATAACATAGCCACTAGAAGAACTCAAGAACCTGAAACTCTCGAAACTTTCGCTGGACATAATACCAGAATTTTCAGGAAGATGAAATTACCCCATTGTGTTATAACAAATTGGCATTTTGAGATTATGGCAAACGGAAAATCATGTATTTATTTACTCGATGCTTCCTCAGGACAAACTTTCAGTTTTTCTTGAATATCTTAGAAACATCTACATTGAATGCCATGACGTTTAAGTTGAGTATAAATAAACATTACCGATGTCAAACACTTCTTTGTCCATTCACTTGAATGAAAAGAAAATAATAATAATAATAATTTATTCACCAAAGCAAAGATACAGAGTTGACATCAACGCATACATTATGGTTATGAATGAAGAATTTACCACGAAGCACTTAATACTGCTTGTTTGTGGACGTAATCAACAGGGGTTCATATGTAAACTATGTGTAAAATATGTGATGAACCAATATAAGGATATAAAAATTTTAATATATAATAAATACAGGATGTGATAATATCACAATCAAGTAGACCAAAGAAAAAAAATCTAAATACTGTACTATACCTACTTATGTACAATTTTAGGGTCTACTGATATTGGATATGAAATAAAATATACCTATGTAAAGATTTTAAAATGCTAAAATGTTAAAATATTGAAATTTTCAGATGTTTATATTTAAAAATGTAGATGTAGATATGATTCATAAAATAAGAGTTATAATTTTGAAATAAACACAATACAGATAAAATATGAAAAAAAAGAGTCTACGTAAAATATAGTCATATAAAGTTGAAAGATTTAAAAAGAATAGAAGTTTGGAGATATGATATTTATGTTATTTTATGTTCCTATTATTTCATGAATTTTTTGTCTAGGGTTTTCGAGGATGTATTTTTTATTTGAGTTTTGATTTTTTTCAGTTGCTTCTCGTCTCTCAGATTTTCTGGTAACCATTAAAAACCTTTGGTCCTAGATAACTGTAAGTCCTCTGGCTTATTGATTTGTGAACGGAATTTGATAAAGGTTGTGACCTCTGGTATTTTGTTGATGATTTTTTCAAATCAATTCTTGTTTATTCACGAACTGATGTGTTGCCAGGCTCAAAAAGTATAGTTGTTTAATGTCCATCAATTTTGTTTCTTGATATAGAAGTTCTGTAGAATAACGTGGCGGTTTTTTATATATTATTTTTATTATTCGTTTCTGTATGATTTCTATTTTTTGAGGTATACATTCATTCCAGCTCCCCATCCGATGATTCCATATTTCAAATGGGGTTCGAAAAGTGTATAGTATAACGTTTTCAATTGATGTTCTTCGAGTATTCTTGAGACTTGTTTTATCTTATACACCACGCATATTAGTTTATTGAGGAGAAAGTTAATTTTCTGTTTTCAGGTGACTATTTTTATTCCTAAATATGAAGTAAAATCTGGGCACATTCCACCGTAACTCCACGCCAATGGATTATGGAATTTGAAAATTACTACTTCAAATTATCACACTGATAAACGTACATTAGTTCACCAAGTTTTTTTTTCCTTGAGGAGTCTTGAAGAAAAAAATACCTTAATTTTTTTCCTCCTCTCTACACCCTGTATCTCAGAGGGGATGCATTTCAGGATGAATATTGATAGGAACTTGTCATCTTGATATGAGGTTAGGAATCTATATACGAAGTTTTTTGGTATCATTCTGACTCAGTCTGTTTTTCCAGAAATGACTACTTGTACTAATTGTTAGTAATCATTTCCACTTCTTAACCCTTTTAACACGTCAATAAGCCTAACCTAGCCGTTAATTATTACCTCGGGTTGGACAAGCGCATGCGATTTGCGTCACTTGAAAGTTCCAAATACGCCCCAATGCGGAGGCGGTGGCGGAGGTTGTGATCACCAGGTTGATCGTGTCGTCACCGTTGAAATCCACGTAGATGTGTTGACCGGTGTTATCTCCACATATGACTGGGACAGAGCCTGCTCCTCCAGTCACGAACAAGGCATCGGTTTCACACACTCCCATCGGATTTGGTTGAGCCAGGTTGAGGTTGAGGAAGTCGATCCGAACCTGAACAAATGATAATATTAATGAAACATCGTTAGTAATCAAATAAACATCAAATATACATGAATCTTCCACAGAAGGCTCAATGCGGATGAAAAGGCAAAGATCAGCTGATGCTGCTTTACAACTCAATCTTGAGAGAGTAGTACTAGTTCTTGGGGAGGCTGCTGCTGCAGCCAGGCAAGTACGCCCTCATGGCTCCTTTTTGCCATCCCCTGTTCTCAAATTATCTACACTCCTCCAGGTAGATGCCTGCACCCAAAGTCTGTTTGTCAGTCAGACGCGAACCGTCTGCACAACATATTAGGCTTCCTGTGCGAATCTCCACCATATTTCCTTTCGATTATTCTCTTCCTGAAATAGTGAGAGGACACTCTCCATTCCATCGCAGTCCATAGTGTGCGGTTTTCACTCTGAGGGCGGAAATCGGGATCTCTTGCTCCGCCCACTTCGCGGTTTTTGTACATCATATCATCGCTACTTCGTTTACCCAGACTCCCTAGTCCCTCATTTTCAAATGGGTTGCCATTGCCTCCTTCCTGATCCAGTCTATAAGCGGTGACAGCATCAGCAGTACCTCCAATATTGCACCTGTTATTACCAAACAGGACAACCTCTGGACCTTGCTGTTTTTGTCGGATTTACTGAGAGCCCTGCTCCACCGCCCCATCTTTCAATTATTCTGCAGGCTGCCTGCATACGCTTGCAGACGACTTCGATGAAGCGTCGGCTGGTTAGGACAACTCCATCGTCCGCATATGCCAGTACTTCGAAACCTTCATCTGTAAGTTTACGCAGGAGTTCGTCCATGACCAAGCACCATAGATGGGGAGAGAGGCAGCTTCCTTGAGGGCAGCCCCCCACCAGTCTGATGTCCTCCCAGGATACCTTGACCTTTCTCCCCGTAAGCAACGATACAACCCAGCTGACCATGGAGGACCGATTCAATCGACCTTCATCCAGTATGCGGGTTGATTTATGTGGAACGGTCCCACCTTAGGGGCCTCTCCAATAGAAATCTGTCCACCACCTAGCTTTTCCAGCGTTTTGAGAGGGAACGGTGTTAGGCTTATTAGTCTGAAGGACTTTGCTATTGGGTAGTCTCTTTTCCCCGCCTTGGAGATAAATATTACCTTTGAAACGTACCCCAGCGCTATACTGGACCGGAATATCCTTCCCAAGATTGGGGTAAGAAGTTCCAGACCCGTCTGTAGCATGGCCGGGAAAATTCCGTAAGGTATGTACTGCGGCCTTATATGGGTTGAACCTAGGCTATGGCATCGGACGTAACGACCCTCTCTGCCAGTTGCCAGTCTCCTTGGGAAACCTGCTGTTTGGCGTCCCATTGGACACCGCTCAGGAAGTGTACCTCCATCAAATATTTGGGCGAATCTTCGAAGGAAGTTTGTCCATGTCCCATCTGGTTACTTGAAGGTTGTTATGGAACCTTCTTTCTCATTGCTAAGGATTCTCATAGCTTTGTTATGGGCCTTTCTGGTCACTTTTCTCAGGTCCTTCAATTGAAAAATAAATAGACGAACAACTTAAGAAAAGAATATTGTGTAACCAAACGAATTTTATGACCGGAAATAATAATTTAAATCAGACCCAAACCCTAATTCAAATATCTGAAATGTTTTCTCAAACCCTCGAAAACTCATGTTATTGTAGTAAATATTCTCAGAAATACATGGTTACCAAGGGTCCTCTTAAAATAGACGATGTTATTGATTATTTTTAAGTGTTTCCGTGTGTGTATTTATCTCAAAATTGGGCATTTCAGAATAATAGAGAAACAAACAGTCAAATAGTTCGCATATGTTTATGTTCTTGTGAGAGGCCAGTTGTTATATTTTCAGGGACCACCCATAGTTCTCAAGGGGGGCGGACCATGCCAACTTTGAAATTAGGGTCGAAAAATAGGTTAGTCTTTCGTTTCATTCGTTCAGGTCAACATGTGGTTGCGCATTTTTATTAGTTTACTCAAGTTATTGTAATTGTCAAATTTCAACTCTGTTCAACACAATATTCAATCTGGGTACTATCGTTAATTTTCATTCTTTGAATATATACAAAGTCGATCTTTTCCACTTGTCTCTAAAAAGTTGATTCTTCTAATCAACTCTTAGTATTTGTTGTATTTGAATTATTTCGAGTCTTAATAGAGATAAGTGTTATGAATTCTGGCTTTTAATTCTCAAAAGTTCACATTCCAGTTTACGAAAATCCTTTTGATTTGAGAGAAAAATAATTTAATTAATAGAGTTGAACAGAGTAAGTAAATTTTAGTGCTAAAGTGAGTTCCGCAACGAGTTCTCAATCCAGCATCGATTATAGAAAGTCGAGATCATCTGATGAAAAAGTAAGGTGAGTTAAAATCTTAAATGCTGTGAGGTATGATTCCTGGTTCCTAGAAAATTAGAGCCCCACGTTCCAAATTATTATTATGTTTTTAACGACTCCGCTCGGTCGAATCAGTTGTGATAATGCTCTATTTAATTATAAAGACAGCATTTGTTACAATTGACAGAAATATTGTACTCAGAATGATAATATTTCAAGTAATTGAAGATTGGCAGACTCTCAATTTTGAGATAAGTTATATATCCCTGCTTGAATAAAATTGCCTGAGGACATTGAAAAAGCTCTAACATACATAATTAACATATCTCATATATGAACTCTTGATGGAGCCAGATACCAGTTTTTACATTCGCTGACAAAATAGAGTCGGTTCATCTGAAATGAAGAGTGATGAGTTGCTCTCAGCCAAAACATGTTTAGTTTTTTCTTTAACTATCATAGCATAAAATTTGCTTTGACTGATCTTCAGATTATGAGCAGTTGACATGTTGCACATGCAAATAGTTCACAGTCAGTCGTTGATGCTATTTGGATGTTGCTAATGTCAAAGCTGGAATATAATTACGTATCGTTGGCATATACGGAGATCATAGATGAATAAAATGAAGAGAAGCAGTCCGAAAATGGATCCTTGAGGGACTCCACAGTCTATGGGAAATTTTTCGGATGATTCGCTGTAGAGATTTATAGTCTGGGACGACAGTGTAAAATCAGCTCTTACCTGGCATATATCAGGATTGCATCTTTGAATGGTCATGGTGCATCTAGTGCTATCAGTTATCGGTGTTGGATACGCAGCATTGGTGAAATAGGTACTATTATAAGAAGACGATTCGCCACAAGTTCTCAAAACTGAAACAAATTGTAAAAGTACAAGGTTTCTCAGTGACTAGTATATAATTTTTTCAAGAGGAAGATCAAAAAAATTTCGACATTTCCCTTAAATTTTCCAATGATTCTACATTCTCCAACTGTTTTCCACACCAAAAAAAGACACTCAGCTCTGAAGAACAAGATTCTGTTTCATGTATGTATATCGCTGAAATACATTCAAAATAAGGGTGGTCCAAGTTGAGACCTTTGAGGAACACATGACGTAACAGGAAAAGATGAAGTTTTCGAGTAGTTTATTGTTTACGATGATGAACCGAGCCAAAATCTTTCGAGAAATCAATGTATATATATACATCACATCTAGAGAGAGTTTTTATAAGCTGATCGTACGAGTATTTCAATAGCGAATGCAGTTTATGATTTGTAACATTATTCTTGGCTTAAATTTCAAACAGATTCCCTCCAACTGTATATTCAGAAGACAGTGGTAGTTTGCACGAAAAATCAAAACAAAAATATTTACAAAACTTACTGACACAGCAAACTCCAATTCCATTAGCACAAGGGCCAGAAGCAGAGCCATCTATATCTGAGCATTGTCTTCTTCTATAACACGTCCCTAATAAGTTGCTGTTCCCGGTACAGGCACTATTTGCAAATCTCACCAAACCCACTCCAAAAACTGAAAAATTGAGAGAATACTTTCTACTAGTAATGCTTGAAACAAAAACAAATATTTTTTTTACTATTTCTTCGAGTTCCAGATTTCTTTGAAACCTGCCAGTTTCTTTCCTATGTATGTTTGTTAATCTATTTTTATGTTTCAACAAAATATTCAAATGAATTTTTTATACATTATTATTTTATAAGAAATATTTTCCTACTGTTTTGATGCTCTGTCGACAAGCAACTTTTTTTACAATAAAATTAAACAACTCAACCATTTTATAAATCGATTGATATTAGACTACTATTATTATTGAAGCCTAATTGAAATGGAACTACTTCTATACCATGAGCCTTGAGTACTCACATTTTGCATCTCTTTGATTGAGAATTTCCGTCTTGTTTCTCTTCTTAAGAGAAGAAACAAACACAAAAAATGTCAAAAATATGTAACACCAAACCGTTCTGTGAAGATGTCTCATCTTGTAATAATATCGCAAAAATGAATGTTCTCAATATCTGCACTAGAAATGTTTGTTTCTAGCAGTTGTCAATTATTAAGTACATACCTAGTTTGAATGTGTTGTGTTTAGCATGCAGTTTTTTATTTCACGCTGAATATTGGAAGCTGCAAATGTTTGCTCTAACTGTACAAATGAACAAAATAATGCAGTTTTGAGTCCCGTATGTATATTTTTATTTAACTCATTGAAAATAGGAACGAAGAATAGGAGTCATTTCACATTTCAGTGTAAGTATTTTTTACTTTATTTTCATATCAATATTAGAACATTTTCGTAAGTTCAATACAAGTGATTGTTAATTGATATTAACTTTTTCTAAAATGGGGAATTCCAGCAAAACTAGTCAAGAACAAAGAGTATTCAAAAACCATGAACTCCTTATTCCACGGGGGGCTCTTGGACAATAATAAATTATTCCATGATATAAAACAATTCCATTTTCTACAGAATTTAAAAGAGCATTAGCTACTTGAAAACTGATGAGTATGGCCCAATACATGTTTTTCATTGTTATTATTTTTTCACTGTATTGATTTTTGCCATCTTCTTGTTAGAACTTACATAATTTTTATTATCATTAAAATGATGTTTCATTGCTCCTTACTTTACTTTATGTAATAATAAGCATTACCTTAAGATAGTACACATGTTTGTATATTAGAATTTATATCAATACATACATTTTCATAAAAAAAATAATTCCACACGACATAGTGGTCAAGATATTAAATGCCCATTGATATCGAGATTCATGACGACCTCTCTTTCTCAAACTGAAAATTTTAACATTAACTGCTGTTTTTATGCTTGAATTTTTGACTATGAAACAAATTCGAAGTGGTCCTCGAAATTTTGAATTTCATGTCGAATTTATGGCAGTGAACTAATGCTACTCGTGCTTTAAAAAAGAACTTTTCAATCTGATTATTAATAAAAAATTTAGGGTGATGCACCGCTTTCCAATGGGTCACTCTGTATATATCTCTCAATGAAGTTGAAGAGCATACTATGTAGAATTGACATAAAAAAAACTTGTACCCCTGGTGGGACTCGAACCCACAGTCCCCGGCTTAGGAGGCCGATGCCTTATCCATTAGGCCACAGGGGCTATGAAAACTAGTGCCGTAAGCGTTTACTTGAATCAGATCATGAAATGAAACAAAATATCATAGTTGAGACGAAGGGAGGCATATAATATCTATCATTTTTTCGAAATCAGCTGAAACTCAGAGTTCTATCATTGTTTAAATAGAAGTAAGATAGTAAGTAGTCAATGCCTGTGGAATTGGTATTGGACTCAAACGCGAGTGTCATCTAGCGTGATTAGTTACAAGCATGAAGATTTGACGTGATTTTGATGCAGGGTTCTAAAGTTACATTTGCGACAAATGATCATGGTTGAACGTGAAGACATGGTGCATAATAATTATTACATGGTATTACCATTGTTTATATAGAAGTAAGATAGTTAGTCAATGCCTGTGTAATTGGTGTTGGACGCAAAAGCGAGTGTCATCTAGCGTGATTAGTTACAAACATGAATATTTGACGTCATTTTAATGCAGGTTTCTTCTGATTTTAATGCTATCCCATTGTTTCAATCAAGTTACGACTTGACTTGGAGGTCGGATCACTGAAGTTACGACATGACTTGGATGCGAGCTCACTATCGCCATCTACATGTCGCATCCATTTTGATCCAATTATAATCCCATAAGGTTGACTATCTTCTATATAAACAATGGTATTACCAATGCTGATACTATCAAGAATCATATTCTTTCATAAGAAGATTCTTCCGTTATAGGAAAAATGCAGCATTATTTAAGTTTCCTCTAATTTGATTTTGCTGTCGTCACCTTTTGCGGAAAAGTTCAAACTGCGCATCGGCATTTCGAAAGCTTCGGAACTTTCCCAATAGATGTCTCAGAAGGACCTAGTTCTCAAACTTCTCTTAATAATAACGTTGTATGAGGATTACCAACATCATTGTTTATATAGAAGCATTGTTTAAAGAGAAAGAAGATAGTCAACCTTACGGGTACAATGGTTTGATCTAAATGGGCACCACCCCTAGATGTCACTAGCTCGATTGTGCCCAAATCAAGGCGCGACGATATTAGTACTAACAAAATTGTCTAGATGGCATTTTTGAGAGTTTTGAGTTCGTAGGAATCTGCGTTTGCTTGGTTCATTAGTAAGTTCAGTACCGTATTGACTTTTTTAGGTTTTAGCTTGATGTGTATTTTCGAAATCTTTGAAATTAATTTTCACCCACTTCCAGACTTCCGAATGACTTGAAATTTGGCAAGTGTACATAATTCCGGTGAAATTATTGAGGAACAGTATTGCGGACGAGTTTTGTGGTTTTACTACTTTTTCCGATAATATAATAAACAAAAATTATTATCAGTCATTATCAGATCATCTCACAGCACTGCGAACATAGGAGAGGATATGACTAATTAACTATTATAGTCCAACACCTTCAGTTTTCGCCGTTTTCGGTTTCGCTGTTCACGATGACAATAACTGTCATCGTGACATCCTAATAATTATCTAGCAAAGATACTTATAGGTAATTCATTTAAAGACGTAATAACATTTGGTATATTCAAGGATCAAGGACGTACATTGCGTCAGATATTAAAATATTATTTGTTGAAAAGTTTGCAAATAGGCCAGACAATTATCAATTGCTCTAACTCTACTATATTGATTGCCCTGGGAGAAGTACTATGTATAGTCATCAATAAATCTACGAAGTATTCTGCATCGAGTTTTGTTCCGCCGCAAGGAAGGAATGCAGGACTCAAAGCTACAAAGAATTCTTCCGAGACCACGCCTACTACACGTGGAGGGGACGTCTGATGACAGGATTGAAATCAGGTGTCCAGCCCACAAAAATTATTTTGACCATGTGGTTTTTTCTTCAGTCCATTTTTATTGACATACTGAGATTTACTGAGAATTATGAATAGAATCTGATCATAATCACAAAACTCGTCCGCCATGTTGCAATATTGATTTTATGATTTTGATAAACAAAATCATAATCTCCGACCCTGAAAACCCCCACACACCAATGTTTAGTCGAATCAAACAATGATCACAAAACCGCCAAATTGGAGACTCAATTTTTTTTCTCTAACATGAATTTCATAATGCGTTGGCATTGGAATTATGAACACCTGATAAAATTTCAAGTAAATCGGAGTAACTAGAAGTGGCTCAAAATTCAGTTGCAATATTTGACCTAACCTAACCAAACATTACATGCAAACAAACATGCAAGTTGAATACAATCTTGTAAAAATGGTATGCATCTTTTTTATAAACTTTTCTAGGTACCTAATTACTAAAATAAAGTTCGTAAAACTTGTTACATAATATTTCAAACATATAAGTCCGACCCTGTCCAAGCAAATCATGGATGTTTCCTTATAAGTTGTGCATTCCATCTAGGTGGCGTACTAGTACAGTGCCTTAAATTATGCCATTCTTGCAAGGTTCTATTGAAAGAGCCTAGATGTCACGCGCGATTGCATCAATCACTTTTTCCACAGTGACTATCTTCTTTCTCTTTAAACAATGATAGAAGATAGTCAACCTTATGGGATTATAATTGGATCAAAATGGATGCGACATGTAGATGGCGATAGTGAGCTCGCATCCAAGTCATGTCGTAACTTCACTGATCTGGCCTCCAAGTCATGTCGTAACCATAGAAAGAGTAATAGACTGTCAGATAGTGACAGATTTAGGTGCCCCATTTTCACATACAAGCCTCGAATAGGGTTGAAAAGTAAGTCGATGTTGAGTAAAATTAAGGGAAATTTACGAGTGGCTCGTGGGGAAAACATATGGAAAAATCAAAAAGAATTTCCATTAAATTTTCCGACGACTTTTCCATTCACGCCACTCAAGCCATTATGTTTTTCGGTGTAGTGACGATGTAAGTTTTCATAGTTTTGATGGGCTTGCGTGGGAAAACCTGTTAAAATCTCGATTTTTCTTTACAAGATTACAGCCTCATTTTAACCCTTTAGCCACCTTCAACTCTCAAGCTTTTGATCTTCTGAAGCCAGGTTCTATTAATTAATGATTAGGTGAACACGGCTCGCGTTAAAATATGGAAAATCGAATTTTCCATGGAAAATCGAATTTTCCATATGTTATCCCCAGAAGCCACTCGTAAATTTCCCTCCATTTTACTCAACATCGATGTACTTCTCAACCCTATTCGAGGCTTGTATGTGAAAATGGGGCACCTAAATCTGATTCTGGTTCGGGGTCGGGCCCATCCTCACCTGGGTACCGAGAAAGGTGGACAAGTGTCACTTTCAAACCCGCAGTTTTTTGAGGTTAGGATAAATTTCATTTGGATGGTCAAAGTCAGTTTGTATTTGTTTGGTTTTATTGTTTGGTCATATAAAGATTCTCCATATTTCAATAGATAACCTAATAGTTCAGTATTTCACCCTAGGATTAAACAATGATGAAATTTTATTATTTTTGGAAATAAAGCACAAAATAAGCATAAGCATAAGAACGTTGAAACGACGATTTAAACACCTGAATATATACTGAAGAAAACATTTTATACGCCCATTGAACATCTATTTGTATTTATCAACGAGGAGTTAGCAAAGTCTGGGAAGATGCATGGTTATAAGTGATACCATTTATCTGTCCTTCACTATTCAGTAGCAAAAGAGTGCATGAGATGTACTCATACTGATGCACCAGAAGAGATGCCATTTTTCACAAAACAATTCTAGGTTTGAAAGTGACAATTGTCATGTTTGAAAGTGACAATTGTTAGTTTTAAAGTGACAATTGTCAGTTTGAAAGTGACAATTGTTAGTTTGAAAGTGACAATTGTCAGTTTGAAAGTGACAATTGTTAGTTTCAAAGTGACAATTGTCAGTTCTAAAGTGACAATTGGCCCTAGCACGCCGTCGTAGATTTCCACTAATACGAGTTCAAATCAAATCAAGATGAATGGTAATTGAAAATTACGCTTTCGAGTTATGCCCCCTCTTCTGTCGAGTAGTTGCTAAAATTGTCAAGTCGTATAGTTCACGTAAAGATTTCTTTAAAGTTCAATGGCGAAAGTTCCGGCATTTTATTATATTTTTCAATTATTCAACAATGGCATGATTGTTTATAGAAAAAGAAGATTCTCTAGCTGTTTTTACGAAGAGAGCAAACAACCTTTGCCTCATTATTATTTCCAAATGACTAATGTGGTTTAGAGTCACAGCATTGCCTAAAGAAGAAAGATAAAAGATATGTGTATTTGGTACTATGGTTTAAAAAAACGAAAAGAAAATATCTCACCTCGTCCTCCTTGAAATGATTATTTATATTCTATACCTAGTTATACATTTATATTTCTCACTCTGTATCTTTCTCTTGAAATACCGAAAATATAATCGAGTAACCATAATTTTATTGTCAACTTGTCCTCTCAAATTGTGACACCCATGTTTGTTTTTGTCTCTAATTTATTTTGAATTGCATGTTCGTAAGTATCCCAAATTATGTAATGCCACCACATATTTATCAATCATCTACTTTTAGTTACGTCTTGAAGAAGAAAATAAATTTTTTCGAATGCTTGACATAAAACCGAAGAAATCTTCTTAATTGATGGCTCAGATCAATTATTGATCTGAGATTGATGGCCATTGACTGCTTCCCACTAATTTGTAAATAAATTATTGAACAGTCATGAAAACATCCCCTTATTTGTTACCTCAATTTTTATACATATATTTCTCCGATGGCTTGTTTCAATGAAGTCACATCATGCATTGTACATAATTCCATCATGCGTTGTTACTTGATAAAATACAAGTCATTAATTCCATTTGAAATAAATTATTTTCATTGTTTTCAAAACCCCTCCTTATTGATAAGAGACTTTTGACCACACTGTATAACGTTTGATAAAATGGACAATATCACTTCTTAGGTCATACTGTGTACCTACTTACTGTGGTGGAAATGAAAGAGTGAAAGATTTATTATTGAAACTTTTGCAGACATGACTTTTTAATTAAAAAATATTAGTACGAACTCAAAATTTATCACAAACATCGTAGATAATTACTATAGGGACATAACATACAAATTCTTTCAAAATAATAGATAGATTTCACAAATGTAATAAAATACATGGTGTTTTTATCAAAATAAGGAAGTTTCCTAACGAACAGTCGTTACCGACCGATGATGAACCCTTTACTCCCATAAACACCTAACTATGTAGGCTTATTATGGCAAGAACCTGACAGAAAACAACTACTCCCCTGGCTAAGACCACGACGGGTATTGAATTAAATCTAACAGCTACTTGTGCAACGTTCCTCAAAACATCAGAGGACGCAATTGCAGGTTCTTGCCATAATAAGCCTACATAGTTAGGTATTTATGGGAGTAAAGGGTTCATCATCGGTCGGTAACGACTGTTCGTTAGCAAACGATCTCCCAAAGATTTCTGTCTTCTTCGAAGGAAGTTTCCGTCCATTTTCAGTACAAAGTATGGGTTATGTGGTATTCCTAGTATTTCATATGTACCTACTCATGTTTATGAAATATCTATACACCTATGGGAAGATATTTCAAAAATATCCTTTTAAAAAATACTTGTATTTTCTCAGCACTGTTCTATTCTTGAAGAATTTATTTTGGAATTATTTGGATATCAAATTTAAACACATTCATATGACACTAAGGTAAACACGATTAAATTTCCACAGATTTATTGTCTTCGAAGACAATAAATCTGTGGAAATTTAATCGTGTTTACCTTAGTGTCATATACTATGAATTTCCATCAAGTAAAGGCCACGTCAATCCAAAAAATAAACACATTCAATTAATAAGTATATAATTCAACATGGACAAATAATACAACAAATAATTTAAATAAAGCACAGCTAGATGAATTTGGCTCCTTGATGCTGCGAAACTGACTCCTTCATTCTGTAATACCATTTGGATATCTTTGTATTCTCCAACATATCTTTGAACGCAGTACAACCTTCTATACTGCTCAAGACTCCATAAACAGCCAAGTCAGCTAGGTTCGGATGATCGCCTCCCATAAAAGCCCCACCTGAAACAATCGGAAATTAAAATGAATAAATGTATACAGGGTGGAGAAATAATGTGTCAGGAAGATGATTCAAAGATGAAAGTAAACTAGACAGGAGAATCGATAACAAGGCATTCTTATCTGGACAGAGAAACTGTTTTTTTTTTATTACAACCACAGAAAGGTTTTTTCATAATATGAGAGAGAGAAGAAAGAGAATATAATGTTTATCATACATTATAGAAACTCTTGTTGACAAACATGTATAAAAATTTACAATATATGAATGAAAATATATTTTATTACTTTCAAAATTGATGAACAAATCAGATGATAACAATAATAATAAAAACAAAAATATTGAGCATTAACTGAATACTTTTGCAATAAATAAATTTAAAAACATGAAAAAATTTAACAATGAGAACAAATTCAGCAATAAGAACAAATTTAACAATAAGAGTAAATGTAAGCATTAACCACAAGTGTATCCTCATAAAATTCCTTCAAACTGTCGTAGGCCTCATCACTTTTTTGTTTAGTTTCTAAAAACTTAGAGATTTCTCTTTAAAATCACTTGGTATTTTATTAAAAATTTTCACTCCATTGTAAATTAGAGAATCTTTTACTAGGTTGGATGTGGATTGTGGGAAAAGGGAGCTTCAAGTGAATTTTGTTCTGGTGAGTATTATACGGGGTGTTGTTGATTTCGTACTCCAATCTTTTCTTATGAATTATAGAAACAGTCTTCAATATAAAAATTGAAACAAGACTTTACAGGATTTTATGATCTTTAAATAAAGGTATGTATAATTCTTTCAATTTTGCTTTGCTCATTGCCCGTTTCTGAAGTTCATATACTGACTGGACCCCCAAAAAGATATGCCATAGTGAAATGGAAGTCTATAAGTGCATAATAAACCAATTTGGCAGCCGTAAATCCTAATTTGTTTGACACTGTTCTCAAGACAACTATCAGAAGCCAGTTTTTCATTTAATTGAGTTATGTGCTCTTCGAATTTTAAATTGATGTTCAAAAGTAATCCCAAAATTTTTGCTGAATTCTTGTTTTTTATTAGTTGATTTCCTAAATGAACACTTGATATAAGTACAACACTTGTTTTAGAGAGAGTAAATTAGAATAGAACCAATTCTGGATTTTAATGTGCCTCTTAAGTATTGATTATGATTAATTTCTTTACCTTTGGCACTGATAGCCCGAGTCCAAGTGGTACATTCATCATACAAAGACTGTCTAACATCATCTTTGAGGTTATGCCTCTTCTTCAGTCTTTTTCCAATCAACCACATGGCAGAAGCGCCTACATATATTATAAGGTATCTCTCCCAAGAGGGAAAGTTACGATCCCATTCCCCTACATCTGAAAACCAGTTGAAGGCTTGCAGGGCTTCTTCTTTGGTTCGATATACGTTCGGAGACAATGTGTGAACCAGGACACTGTCTGCCCATTTCCTCCATTTTCTTTCTTCACTGAAATATAATGTAATTATTATCAAGTACCTCCTCAGGATAATTAGTTCAATTTCAATTCAATTAAATTTATTCAAGTAACATCAGTAATAACAATTCATTACATAAAGTGAGTTATGGTTATGAAAGAAAGAAAGAAAAATCTTTATTAACTCCATAAGGACCTAAAAGAAAGGTACAGAGTATGTCATACATGTTAAAAGGTTTATGATTAGTTCATATTATATATACATTATGGGTCATTTAAATTTCCAAAATAAAATAGACATAATATATTATATTGTGACACATAAACGTTTCAGAGTAGTTTAAAAACTGCTAATATTTTCAAACTTTGCATTTAACAAAACATTTTGAATATCTGAAAACTGCATTAATTTTACAAGAATTTTCAACAATTTACAGGATACAATGTGAAATCTATTTTAATCAAGGGAGTAATAGAAGAAATCATCCAAGTTGTAATGTGCATTGTAAATTGAAGGTGGAGATGCTATTTAGAAATCGAAATACTGAGGTTCTCTCAGAAAAGTTCAATATTCAATAAATTAAGGGTAAACAAATTATTTCTTAGGAGGCTATTGAAATACTTGTGGAATGTATTCTTCACATTTGCCTGTAATAAGCGAATGATTCATAATTTTGTATAAGATTGTTGTTGAATGCTTTTTGAGCACATTCCATCATTGTACTAGTTCTTTTTTGAAAGATTTCTTCCACTTCAAGCTACAAGTGAATAATATTGTTGTTTTGTTATGATAACAAGCAACATTTCAATGATCAATAAATTATAAATCTATAAACCAATTGCTTGAGAAATTAATTATTTTCAACCATTTTCAGATATACTTTTTGTACTTACTTGCTTTCTTTTTCATTAATTCCCTGAAAAGATTGGTTACTCAACATCAAAAAATATCTGTTCATTATTTCAGTTTTTTTAGAACCATCCTCATCTACAAAGTTGATCATTGGAAAACATTTTGCTATTTCTGGAATATCTTTGTCAGAGTCTTTCAGGTAAGATGCAAGAGCAGATATTATCATTGTACTGTCATTTAGGGGCTGGAAAATCGATATAGTTGAGCGAAATGTTGCGTTTGTTGATTTAAACAAGTGAATTATTTTTGAGACACAATAAAAAATTCCTTCTTACCAACCTGGTATCCTTCTTCAGTTTTAGCAACTAAAATAGGTACTTTTTTGTACGGCGACCATTTTATGGATTGTCGGAGAACTGGATCAACTTCAACAATGTCATATGATATGCCGTAGTAGTCAAGAAATGCCCTAACTTTACAACAAAATGGACAGGTTTGGTACTGAAATAGTGTAAGATGTAAACCACTTCGATCTCCCAATATTTTGATCTGCAACAAGAAAGTTTTCACTACAATACATGCTTTGTCAATAAGGTTGACATCTTCGACAATAAAGTATATTTTTGATTGATTGATGAATCAAAGTGTCGAACATTGCGAAAAACTTACCGATTTGCTGGGTTTTATGACCGGTAACTCTTTGAGTAATGGAAGTGTGTTTTCTTCATTAAGTATATGGGCTCTGGGCTTATTCATATAATGTATGGAATAGCCTGTACCTACAATGGCTCCAACTGTGAGACCGGCTAACCCGATTCGGAACATTCCTTTAGATATTTTTTCGGTTTTGATTTTTGTTACATAATTTCTGTGCCTTGGGAGTTTGATAAGAATGCAGTCATCCAGAGATTGTAAAGCATTCTTGAAACTTAAGAGAATATTTTTTTGTAAAGTTATCCTTTTACAAAGGAATGACATTCTTGAAATATTTGGATAAACGTCAAATAAATAAGAACGTAACGTCAACTAAAAATTAACTTTAATCTCCTAGGCTCCTAACCTAAAATCTAAATAACTCTTCTACTTCTTTATTACTCCTGACGACGGTTGCGACATCTATAATTATTAGGTATTAGGATATAAAGTATGTAGGTTTTTTCTTTTGCATTTATAAGCATTAGTCATGACTGTCAACGTTCATCAAAAATTCTACTTCATAAAATCTAAAATCTGTTAAGGTTTCCCCTAACCAACGTAGGAACGCGGGACGGGAGCGGGAACGGGATGAACGCGAGACTAAATTTAATAGCAGGATATGTAAAAATGCATACCGGTGAGATTATTCGTATTCCCAAATGCAGGCAAACAGAGAAATATGTTTGGTTTGCTACGTGCACTGTATTTCACTGTGGGTTTAACAGTGTTCCCGCTCCCGCGTTCCCGCTTTGGTTTGGGGAAACCTTTATACTTCTTTATTGCGCTTGACAGAGGCTGCCACATCTGTAATTATTTGGTTGAACTGATATAAAGTGTATCTATCAGGTTTTTTTGCATTTATTAGCAGTAGTTTATCTATACTGACTGTTTTTACTAGTCGATTTTCTAACAGCAAATTGAATTCAGTGATATTTTTAGCGTTCATAGTTTCAGAAAAAGTAAATTCTTAATGGCGATGACAGAAGAAATTTATTATTATCTGGCTTATCTACTCATTGCATCAATACACGCCGAAATAGTCTCCATTTGTATTTGTATATTGCAGATATTCTTTGTCATTATCATTGTTTATATAGAAGTAAAATAGTTAGTCCATTGTCATATAGAAGTGTGGAAAAGGTATTGGACGCAAACGCGAGTGTCATCTAGCGTGATTAGTTACAAACATGAATATTTGACGTCATTTCAATGCAGGTTCCTTCAAAACACCCTGATTTTAATCATTGTTTATATAGAAGTAAGATAGTTAGTCAATGCCTGTGTAATTGGTGTTGGACGCAAACGTGAGTGTCATCTAGCGTGATTAGATACAAACATGAATATTTGACGTCATTTTAATGCAGGTTCCTTCAAAAAACCCTGATTTTATTGCTGTCCCATTGTTTTAATCAAGTTACGACATGACTTGGAGGCCAGATCACTGAAGTTACGACATGACTTGGATGCGAGCTCACTATCGCCATCTACATGTCGCATCCATTTTGATCCAATTATAATCCCATAAGGTTGACTAACTATATTCTATATAAACAATGTTTTAATGCTGTCCCATTGTTTCAATCAAGTTACGACATGACTTGGAGGCCAGATCACTGAAGTTACGACATGAATTGGATGCGAGCTCACTATCGCCATGCTTCTATATAAACAATGTCATTATTGTCCTATCAAAAACAATGTCTCATGCAAGAAGTGACATTGCTTGCGCAGGAGAAAATGCCTGATAAACTCATTTGAACTATCGACATCTTTACCAATTCATTCAAATTTGAATGAGAATTAAATTAAATATTATTTAATAGCTATGGAAAATTAGATCTCATCGCCATCTATTAGGAGACATCGAACTGAGGATATATTCAACCATTGTGTTTCGATTTAAAAGTTTGCAGACTTATTGAAACGAACGTTTTAGTGAAGTAATTTGAGCCTAAATTTATGTTTTTAAATTTTACAATATATTTTTGAAAAATCACATTCGTTTTTAATTTTTGAAGGTCTCATATATACGTTGTAAATTGAATATAAATATCTACTATAACATTGTCTTTCGTGTTTTATTGTTCAAGATACACAGTTTCTGAAGACAAAATATGAAATGAATTTGAAAATCAGCCGAATGAAAAATATTGAAGTTGAAACACATATAATACATAGCAATGACTTTTAAAGCCTATTTCAGAAACAGGAAAAACAAACAATAATGTTTAACCCTAAATACCGAAAAACTACTCAATCGTCTACCGCAATTTTTGCCGTATCGGTATAAACGTTGATGCTTCGGTTTCTTTTCAATTTCCGAATTGTCAAAAACTTGCGGATATTCGCAAGGGATAATGGCTAGTTTGCTACTGCAACAACAGCCTACAGCCATATTTATTGAAACTCAGAAGAAGATAATGAGAATTTCGGTTTTTCTAACCTCTGTAAAGCACAGAAAAAGGCATTCGCATCTGATTGAATTCATTCAAGTATGAAACATGTACAAATTATATAAAAAGTGTAGTTTCTGTGGGAGTGATGTACGTGCACTGAGAACGCTTTTGATAACAAATTATTCTACTAATCACACAACCGGTAGGTAGTCTCATTGCGCATCGTTTGTTTACATGACTGTTTCTTCTTCTGACCGAAAGATGGCGGTGAATCTTTGAAAACGCAATGAACTACGAACTTTTTTGAAATATCCTTTGAAAACGAAACACAAAACGGTGATTGCAATTTTCACCAAGACTATTTTTTCAGATTTGGATCAGGGCTACGTTCCGCATAAGGTTGAGGACCAAGGCTTGGGCTATAACTATTTCAAACCTTCTTTGAGAGGCGAAAAACACTTTTCTTTAGTTCTTCCCCCGCCAAATATTACCGGCTCATTACATTTAGGTCATGCGCTTACAGCCACTATCGAGGACGTCTTGGTAAGATGGTGAGTACCAGAGTAACTGAGCAAATATACTTATAAACTCAAATTGGTCAGATGTTGGTAAGTTATTCTTTTGCATCCGAAAAAGCCTAGGGAGGAGAAATAAATTGACTCAACCGGGATTTGAACCCGGCGGGACTTCTCGCATCCAACTCGAAAATCACACCAAACAAAGAATTGGTTTATTTCATCTTTAAAAAGCAATAAATAACAAATTGTATGATAAATAAATTAATTCTATTGTTATCCTAACTTTAGTCTCCCAGGTTTTTCCAGGGCCATCAGGGGCCAGGGCCAAGGAATTAGGAAAATAACTTGGAATATGGAGCAGTCGCGCCATCTGCTGCTAGGAGGCCAAGGTGCTATTAATTACGACCCCTTAGGTCCCTAGAGGGAGATCAGGCGAGTCGTCTGTGTTATCCTGTCTCCTCTCTCTGATCTGCTTATACAGGGGTTAGTTGATAAGACGATCGATGTCCCTGAAAAAGTTGCCATCAAAAAAACAGGCAAGCCGCCATAAATAATCAATCAATCAACTTCATTACCCCAACAAACATTACATGTAAAAGGGATAAAACAAAAGTTAATACTAAACGAACATGAATAAATATACTGAGAATGTGATAATAAATATTAAAAAAAATATTCTGACAATATTTGCGCACAATATATCAAATACTTGAAAATACGTTGTGGTGAATATGAAGTTAATAGTAATGTCAGAAATATAGATATAATCATCAGTTTTCATCCTATCTATTTCGAAAATATTTGAAAATGCAAGTTGTAAAATTCACTATAAATAAATCACTTCCAAATTTCTTTTTTCAATTTGTTTTTGAATTTACGCTCACATGTCAGATTAAGTTTCAGTCGCGATATGAACATTCGAAGTGTTCTTTCCAAAATTCCAAATTCCAGGTTGATAACAATATTCATGCGTCGGTATGGCATATATTCCCGTCTCATCTGCGTTTCCATAAAATGGGCGTGGCCTAGCCAAACTCATGCATTTAACCCGCATATCGCCAGAATCGGGACAGATATGTCGGGCGAGCCATCCAAGTTTTTTTTTTGATTTTGTAATAATTGAATGTTAATCTTTCAATGTCATTATTGTATATTAGGAACTGAAAGTTAGAAGTCCCACCAAACCCTTCATAATGGGTTAAGAAAAAAATATACATATGCACAAAAAAGTAAATACAAGATGATACATATAAAATTTATCCGATGTTGTCATATCTTGATAAATGTAACAGATGCGACAAATCTTTGAGCGTCATCAATGTCACTGTATGAAATGTACAAAATCGGAGTTAATTTTAGGTACAACCCTCAACTACAAATCGGGTATTCCCGATTTGTGGCTTAGTTAGGACTTGTCCATTTTGCGTTGTTTTCAAATTATTGTTTTTCAGATAATTTGACTTCACTGATTATTTCCTCGATCAATACTTAGTGTTAATAGATTTTGACATCCAAGTGAATTTTTCAGGAAACAAATGCTAGGCGTGGATACCGTGTGGGTGCCGGGCATCGACCACGCCGGCATCGCGACGCAAGTGGTCGTCGAAAAGCGCATCTGGAAGGAGAGTCGAAAATTGAGACATGATATCGGCAGAGAAGAATTTCAGAAAAAAGTATGGGAATGGAAAGAAGAGAAAGCTTGTGTGATAGGTACAGAAAAATTTCGTTTACTTAATTTATCTATTAATCGCGGAAGAGTCAATTATATTTCATGGATATATAGGGTGTCCTAAACAATAAAAAGTAACTGCAAATTCAAAAACTTCTACTGCAGGCCATAAATCACTCTGTATATTGATGAATCATTGAGATCCGGTTTTCAGGTGAGCAACTACGCCGTTTGAGAATGTCACTCGATTGGGAGAGGGAAGTTTTTACGATGGATGAAAAACGGTCCAGGGCTGTACAAGAAGCCTTTATAAATCTTTTTGAAGCTGGATTAATATATAGGTGAGTTCTAAATATGGATCTAAATATACACATTTTTCGGGGAATAATATTTGATATAGCACAATCAAGATCCACAAAGTCCCCATTCGTAGCAGAGGAGCAAATTTCTCGTTTTCACAGAAAAACATTGGCATCTCGTATTTCTCTCCGACTTTGACAATTTTCTCTGAAATCGTTATTTCTACAGAAAAAAATCCTTAAATCCTTAAAATTCAATAATTTTATCAATTTATTGATTGTAGGGCAGATCAACTGGTGAACTGGTCATGTGTACTGCAATCAGCAATCTCAGATATCGAAGTTGACCATCTCTCAATCAATGGACCGACGAATATCTCTGTACCGGGATATGAAAAACCCATTAGATTCGGAATCCTCACGAAGTTCGCGTATAAAGTCGAAGGAAGTGGTAAGTGCTCATAAAAATCTTCCAGTATCCTAAAATAAACACGCTCCATAAAAACTTTCTACTTATGGTGGTGAAGCACCGTCTTGACTTGAGAACATAAAACAGTTTATGTGCTATTGTTGGGTGGCCTCGATGAAAAATAGTTTTCCTACATGAAATACGTATCATTTTGTACTGTAAACTAACACTGAAAACTACGTATTTCGCTCTAGTGCGAAATATTTCATGTCACACTAGAGTGATGATCCGATCGAAAGAATTGTTTGAAAACTACACCATTTATTTTTTTTCAGATGATGAAATCGTAGTAGCCACAACGCGTCCTGAAACGATGTTCGGTGACGTTGCTGTGGCCGTCCATCCTGAGGATGAACGTTATTCGAAACTAGTGGGCGGTTATTTATGGCATCCCTTCAGAAAGGAGACGATACCAGTAATCAGTGACCCGTTTGTCGATCGAGACTTTGGTACAGGTTAGTAGATGGACATATTCTTTATTATACACTGCTTCATGGGTGGACGCAGTTCCAACAATCCATGTTCAGAAAATTCGTTTATTGCGGTACCTGTTTAAATCCGAAACATAACACTACCTGGACATACTGTAGAAAGGGACCTTAAAAGAAAGGTCCTTCAGATTTCAGAATATTCATAGCAAGTAATTCCTTGTCAGCGTTCTGAGTAGTTCGTTCACCACAATGCTCCACATCAAAGTCAATGGGATAACTTGCCAAGAGCATCCTTTGGTTGCGCTAACCTGGGTGCCTTCATGGCCTGTTTTCATTTCACGGTGATTCACGTGGTCAACATTTGGCACATCAATCTGGAGATTGCGTGAAATGAGTTGTCGAATGCCTTCTCGGTACCAAATAAGGCGCAGATGGCAGTTTCTTTCTGTTTGAATAGTTATTGGATGTTTTCGGTAAGAACGAAGAAGGTGTGGTTGTCGATTTGTCCTCCCTGTAGGCATGTTGTCTTTTGAGTACAGCAGAACCCTTATTACCTCGCTTGTTATATAATGGGGGAAGAAATTTTTTGTATTTTTTCCAATTATATTGGAACGTGCACACAGCTAGACAGTTTTTACTGTTATATAATTATTCTCACTGTTTCCTGGAACAGAAACGTATAAAATATAATGAACAAAGCAGCTAGCTTACTGCTAATATGCAGGCACGTCTCAGAGAAATCCGCACTGCGAAGGATGCCATAGCAGGTTTACACCACCTACAGTAAGGTAAGCCCTAGAGGAGGTGCAAAGACTGACAAGCCTTCGCATAACAGGAGCTATGCGATCGACTCAGACAGCAGCACAATAGGAGTTTTTGGCCCCTCACTACGAGCCCATGGGTATATTCTAAAACATCTTACAAGCGGCAATTCACGCTATCGAAAGGTGCATCCAGTTTATCCCCAACAGGGGATAAAGGAAGAAATATATAGCAATAACGGTTCATGCCACTGATGAGGCCAGAACCATAGCTTCTACTTTCGGAAGCAACTAAAACAGATGAGGAAGCAATAAGAAGACTGCAATGGCAGATTCTCCAAGGTCTATGGCAAGACAGGGACCTCCTCAACAACTTCAACCATGTTTGGTTCTGAAACACTGATTGACCTCATCGGGAAAAGTCTCAGTGCCTTGATAGAATTCTTATGGGTTACTGTAAAAATATTATATTACAAACAAAAAAATGATCTATGAGTCTACACTCCTCGATCTAGCATCTATCACTAGTGAGCAGCTACTTGAGACTATATGATAGGCTTGAGTTCTGAAAACAGCGTCTGGCTGATTGGTCGTCGCTAGAAAGGTGGTCACGCACACATGTCTCATTTGAGCCCTTCATATCTGAGACCAGATCTGATGATGAAACGAAATTGTTATTAGTCATTTGTCCTCGGATTTGGATAGTCAGACTTAGTCTGATACTCTGGATCAATACTGGAGCTTATACGTCCTCCAATAGCGTCAGATGCTTTTCTGTGGTGACCACACATTCTTGAATAGGCTCATCCAGATTTAGAGGCTGGCACGGTTGGCTGTGAGATAGATCCTGACCAAAGCAGTGAAAGTTCTGTGAAAATTCCCACCTCTCAGTGTATTTTTGAGAGACGAAGCGAGAATGGGATTATACAGGCTGGAACTGACCTTTCTATTATTCGAAATCCCCTGCCTGGTGATCGGATTTTTGCAAATTTTCTTTGGAAACACTAATGCGAGTAGTTCCTCAATCACTTTTAATACTAACAGACAAAATTTACAACTAATAATCACAAAATAATACATATATCCCTCTAGTCTCATTCCCCGTTCTCCTTGCTCTCAACAATACTGACATCAAACAACAAATTCTCCGTCTGCAAAATGGCCTTCGTCGGTGGAACCGCTACATTAGAATAGAACTGGTACATGTCCTTTCTGTTCTCCGGATGACGTTTGGAGTACCTGTGACCTTGAAGAACGCACAAATTCTGCAGGCAGTACAAACAGTGGTGGTCCTCATCGTACAAGAGTGTGCTCTCCTTGAAAAACGCATGCCTTCTCGCATGTTCATCCGGGTGGATTTTCAAGTGGTACTCGTACGCTTTGCTGTCAAAGCCGAACACGCCGATCAGGACCTCTTCTCCGAATTTGAGGCAGTGCACTAGCATCAAGAACGGGATATCGTTCACCACCAGAAGCTTCATGAAGGACTGGTGGTGCGTGATGATTTTGAGATTCAAGGTAATGGCGTTGCCGTAGTGAATGGATCCTGGATGGCTCGTTTCAAAATGGCTGATGTCGCTGTTGATGGTGAATCTGATGTCTTTTTCTCTGCAGTTCCAGAAGGGGCAGTCGATTTGTCTGTGCTTGCAGGTCCTCTCGTGCTTTTGGACCTCGTTCCAGGACATCCTGTCGTTGCATTCCTTGTTCATACAGGGGAATTTCAACTTGAGACCGATGGATTCGTACAGGGAGTTGCGGTTTTTCAAGTCTGGTCCTTTGAGTTGGCATCTGCCGCACTTGATGATTTTTCCGTCTTCGGAAGTCAGGACTGGGGCGACATTTAGGTAGTTTTTACAAATACTGCATTTCAGGTTGTGATTGGAGGTTTTTTCGATGTCCATTTGGGGGAACTGAAACACAATAATTGAGATTATCTGTACAATTCGTTTTGAGTTGAGAGTTCGGTTTGACAACTTTTTGTTTGCAAATGTAATTTTTCAGAAGTACTACGGAAATCTCTCAGTAGATCAACCTTCTTTCAAATATGCATGAAGACTAGGATTATTTGTAGATGGTACTAACTCTAAAAAGTATATGAAGAATGGCAATATCGCAGCTAGAGGGGAGGAAAGCTACATCTCTCAGAAATAACTATAAATAGCGACGCACGATTATTTTTTTTTTTTGGTTTGGTTTTATTCCGTTTCTTATAACAAATTCTACTATCAGGTCATATATATCACTTTGTCTAGAAAGTTTTGAATACTGATTCAATCGTAGGAGCTTCTTGATGAAATTATTAATTCCAGGAATGTTTTTACAGTTAAAAAATAGGTGATTCAAATCAGCAGTTTCATTATCATATTGGCCTAGAGGTGAATCAAGGATCCCAATTTTATGTAGATGGGCTGGAAAGCAACCATGATTGGATTTGAGTCTTGTTATAATAGCGGAATATTTTTTGAGACACCAAATAGGAATATGTGGGGTACTTTTTTGGAAAGTTCCTTGTGTATGAGGAAGTAAGGGTTGGTGGACTTTCCTACTATTTCTGACCACTTTTCCATCCATTCTTTGTCTACATTCTATCTATATATGCTCAAGTGATCATTGTTACAAGGAATTTTATCTAAGCTAGCACAAGTTAGTGCTTCTTTGGCTGCCCGGTCTACAATTTCATTTCCAAGAATACCACTGTGTCCCTTTGCCCAGATAAATATAACTTTGCAAGTAATGAGGGAGATTTTATATAGTAAATACCCTATCTGATTTTGGGTCAGAGAGGCACGATTATATTTTCAAAAATTTTCAAATATCTGAGAGAAAGCTTGATAGCCAGCAACACAACCGGGGTCAAGCCATAAAATGGAACCTTGGCGAGAAATCCCTGGTGCCAAACGCGATCATACCCCTTTGGTGATATCTAATAGAACGGCTAGAGTTTCACCATTTTTCTCAGTAGATTGCTGCCATATATGTAAGACATAAGCAAGCAAATTTCTGATGACGGAAACCATATTGTCGATCATTCACAATTATTCCTGAGCGTTTCGAATATAACATGAGCTCAGACTACAAAATACTGTTCAAAAATCTACTTAATTTGAAGAAAACCAATGCCAAGTTGGTTGGTCCTGGCAGTGGACAAAGCAATGTTATAGAAATTTGAGATCAAATTGATATTTCTCTTCGATGGAAAGAAAATATTAATACATTAAATTTGTTACGTAATTAACATAAATAATAATAATCTTTATTCAAATAGGCAAACCTAATATATGTAGGATTTTTGTTTAAGAACAGGAAAACACAGTTTATTGATAATCATCTACAATACTGGTGAATTAGGGAAAACATCAAACTTCGTATACATCTTTGAAGTAGCTAATAATGATCAGAAAACAGCCACTGAACGTCTTTACGTGTTTTTGGGATGATGATCGTCGTTCCAATGAAATAAAACGGATCGCGGCTCGATCCGTCTTATTTGACTCTTCTCTGTGAGGTCGTCTTTTCTCACCATTTACTTCTTTGGTTGAAACGTCTTTTTCGTTACAAAGGACACGTCTTGACCCGTAACTAACTGTAACGACTTTAATTGAACTCTCTGGGCCCGTCTTTTTGGCTGAGAGATCCTTTTCGTCTCAAACGTCTACCGTCTTACTAAACGTCAGTGCCCACCCACATCTGTCACACCTGACATCGACATCTCAGAAAGTATGCATGATGTACAGTAAGTTTAATTATAAAATCAACGAAATGAAATAATTGAACAAAAAGTAAAAAGTAAAAGTAACTATTGGGTGTTCCAAAAATGCGGAGCCCACATATACAAACATTCTGTTTCAATTACAGAAAATAATTGCTTGTGTAACATGAATAATTACGATCAATCAACATTTTTTTCTCTATTAAATTAAACTCATTTTTAATAACATTTCCGAAACTTGTATTTTTCACGATTTATCATAGTTCATCTAACTGTCAATTTATCAAAATAAACAAATATAAACATTACAATAACTAACTATAACTTAAATAAAATGGCTCTTAACTTAACCTGAGGTTGGATTTCTTCTTTTTCCTATATAATATTTGTCTTAATATTTTTTTCCCGCTGCCGACACTGTAAATAGTCCATACCTACATGCTTAGCAACAAAACAGGTAAATGGCCTATATCATTCGTTTACTAATTCATCTTGACAACGGAACTTAATAGTGTCATTTACATGCCTAGGGTAATAATGACTTTTACTTTGACAAGTAATACCTTCAGCTTCATTCATATCAATTTTTAGGTTATGAGACCTTTTGAATATTATTGTTGTCTGCTTATTCGGTAACTTAGTTACACGCACAAGCAACTTAGAATGAAATAGCGAACGAATAATCATGAAGGAAGGGTAAGAAAACAAACTTCAATTCATGCAAATTTTGAGAAATGTCAACAAGCAGCGGGAAAAACGTAATAAGTAACACGGAATGTATCGACTGTTATCATCCTCGGCAAGCGACAAGCCTCGGCTTTGCCTCGGCTCGTACTCGCTCACCTCGAATGTTAACACGTCTTTACATTCCTTGTTACTTAAATAACTATAACGTTAGTTGGTGCTTGAACTCATTGAGTGAGTGGGATTGTTTGATTTCAACTGGAAGATCATTGTACTGTAACAAGCCTCTATGATACAATGAATTTGTAGTGCGATAGTTGTGTATTTGGTTTTGAAACACAATGAATTGGTCGAAATAAGGAATAATAAAACAACCTGTCTTCAACAGAAATCCAACCCAAGATCTGAAGCATCGATATTATAGGGGTATACCTACTGCATCTTAGAATAACACGCATTCCTCTATTTCGCAGTTTTTGCAGGGCTGCAATTCTATTTCCATCAAGCAGTGCCAGTACACTAGCAAAGTAATCAAAGTGGGGTTGTATTAAAGTTTTATAAACGGTTAGTATAGTTTGGACAGTCAGGTAAACTAAAAATGTTTTTTAATGCTGAGCGTATTTTCAACAATGAAGCCCAAATATTTTAAATCCCGGACAAGTTCAATAGTTTCAACGTTATTATTTACTTTTATTACGTTTTTGTCAATCTGAATATATTTATATTGTGTTATGATCATAGCTTTGATTTTTCTAACATTGGGTTTGAGTTTATTAAGGTTAAGAAAGTGTGATATGTGATTTAAAGTACCATTGATTTTTTCAATTGCACTATCCAGACTATCCTTTTTTGTAATTTGTAACTACATTCTCCAGTCAGACCCTGTTTCCGAAGTTCCGACACATGCGGATGAAAATAATAACTATTATTGTTATTATTATTTTTATTTTAGAATTCCATACTTTGGCAACCTTCAAAAAAATAAGCACAAATCCATATAGTCAGATAAGGAAAGAAGGGTATACCAACATTTTGTAAATTATTCGTTTCACACATCTACTAATTTCTTAGAAAACATTGATTTAAAACAAAAACAATGGATTATACCTGTTTTCCTGGATTTTCCTGCGGAAACTCTTCTAGGAATTATATGTCTTCTATATAATATAATCAGTCAATTTCAGTAGAACACTTTACAACGCCTATTTGATTTTGCATCTAAAAATATCAGTATCTCACGTGTTTGATAATGGAATGAAGTCGTAAAACGAATCGATGAAAAGATTTCGTCAATAGCAGAATAATACCTAATTATCTTATCCAGTCATTGTAAATAAAAGTACCTATTCGCGTGAAAAACTGACGTCCATCTAAGCCAACTCGAACGTCACTGCTTTTGGAGTGTTTAATCCATAAATCGATAAAATCAGTGGTGATTATGATTATTTTGAAACGAGTCAATATTTTTATTAACATCTGAAAATCAATATTATATCATTAGGTATATGAATTATTGGCAAAAACATCATTGGCCAAGTTTTTTATATAAATAGTACATTTTTTTTCAGGCGATTTTTTTACTTGAAATTAGTGCTGTCTTTTTTGAGTGTCTCGCATGGTTTCGTCTCAAAACGATACTCGGACAAGTCTCGTGCATGAGGTATCGCGTCTCGTACGATAGTATTTCTACGTGCGGTCTTGGAAACCTAATAGAAATATAAATGAAAAAAGGCGGGGATTAGCCCTCCTGGAGACCGAGAGTTCCCAGGTTCGGTTCCCAGCCAGTGGGGGCCTTTTTTATATTCAGATGCGAAAGTCTGCATGAGTGAAGCTCGTGTCGGCTGGGAATAATCCTCCACGATTCACTGTTACGTTAAAAATTAACAGTGCTGCTCCTAAGGTAGCGTATGGGATTAGTAACAAGGCCCTATCCAGAGCACATGACTAATACGACTATAGCAGTCGATGCCAAAACAGCAAATAAATAAATGAATGGAAAAACACGTTTTTATAATATTTTTAAAATGATCTGAAAAGTATAAAACAAATTTTTTATTGAAGAAATTCCACATGGCTGTTTTTTTAATTTAATTTTTTTACGAATTTCATTTCTAAAATAATTCTTCATTTTGTTTAGATATATTACTTCCAAATACATGATGTTATCTTTCAACAGTTGTAATTTTCTCTTCCGCCTCTTACATTATACGAGGATATATTGAAAAATTCTTACAGCCGTATGCATAGTCAATTCCAGCGACTGGCCAGAGTTTCGCCGCTCACTACACAAGAACTATAATGCACAGTCGAGCTCCCAAAAAGTGGTACATTACGAAAGCGTATAAGGGCCACTGAGTTTTTTTCTATTTTTCCGACTTCAAACTCGGAAATTCTTGTATCGCGGGTATAATTGCAAATCTTGCGTGTATTCTGGACTTGTACCTGCCAGGAATGGCTTTGTGCTGATCACTAGAGATTGTTGTCTATTATTTTTGAAAGGACATGTTTTTTGTTATCAAGGTGTTGGACAAAGCTTCTTGAATATAAATTTTTTTTAATGAAAACAATATCATTTTTAAGAATCTTTGAAGTAAATAAAATCAATTCAGCTAAGTATGTCATTCATAATTTTGGGAACACCTATTTTTATGGATCAGAAAGAAGTATCACACAATCATCTCCACAACTTTAATTATAAACAAATTTCAAAGTAGGGGTTACAAGTTTCGGATTCAACAAGAATCCATCTTCAGCCTTCTAGAAGTTAAGTAGAAAAAACGTCTTTTTTCATATACATGTGAAAAATTGTGGAAAACTTGAAATCAAATATTGATACTATGTCCAATGCCCAAGCATGGTTAAACTTAGTTGATTCAAAAAGAAAATATTTGGATTTGGTAACTAGTACATGGTCCGATGATCCGTGTCACCACTACACTTGCTGAAATGGACTTCTACAGAGAGTACCTTTTGTATACTCATTTGGTGATTTGAATTGAGATGAAAGTACATATTATATGTGTAATTGTGGGTTTCTTTACTGAAACCACTAATTTTGGAATGATCTGGATCTTTTTAATTAATACACCTAGTAAAAAAGGCGACTTTCTTTTATTTCATTGGTGCATCTGATCGTCGGTTCCATTCCAAAAATATAACTGAATGTAGTTGATAAATCTTGTCTGTGGCCGAATATATCTCCACTACCTTTAAGACATTTCTGTTATTAACACTTGTCGCCGCATTTTTAATATCGGATGGTAGATCATCTTCACTTGAAGACATTTTCACTCAAGAAACTTAATGATGGTTCTGGATATCGATCGGACAATTCAATTTAACATCTATAAACGGCTTTATTTATACCTACCGTTGCTACGGTTACAAAAATGATCACAGGCAACTTGTGTTTTCAATTATCTGAAAACTGTCATGAGTAGGTACGTCGAAGTGGAATATCCATGAGGTACATTTAAAGATAGTTAGGAAAACGTTGACAGTTGTAGATATAATTTTGTACGCAACGCGTGGGATACTACATTATTAACGCACTCATGTGATTACACGACTCAGCCTACGGCTTCGTCGTGCAATCCTCACATGCGTGCGTTAATAATGACTATATCCCACTTGTCACGTAAATAACTATTGTCTTATTTTTCAAGTATTTTTTGACAGTTACAGTCGGAAGTAAAATCACCTCATCAAAATTGACTAATAAGTATAATATCATAACTAAAATTTGTTTCACGAAATTTTTAAAGGAGGTATTGCTTGGGTATTTGGTATGAGTCACAACAATTCAAATGATATATATTCGAAAAATATTTTGTTGAATTAGAGTAGAGTAATGAAAGAATTTAATTTTTATTCGACTTGTAATAAAGCCCAAAAAGTATGAAACGGCTAGCTGTCACTCCTCTCGGCGTTACACTTCCTTTGGTCTTATTGAACGTTTGATATAATTCAAATTTTGATGTCATATGGATCCAGGTAACATACAGGACAATGTTATTGTTCAGGACGGCAACAAACTAATTTTTTCATCAGTTTATTTGTTATCAATTCTTTTAAAATGATGAGGAAATTATAGACCGTCAGATAGTGACAGATTTAGATGCCCCATTTTCGCATACAAGTCTCGAATAGGGTTGAAAAGTACATCGATAATGAGTAAAATGGAGGGAAATTTACGAGTGGCTCCTGGGGAGAACATATGGAAAATTCCATTTTCCAGAACAGAAATAAAAGGAGTATGATGCCCATATTTTTACGCGAGCCGTGTTCACCTAATTATTAATTAATAGAACCTGGCTTCGGAATACCAAAGGCCTAAAAGGTCAAAATGAGGGTGTGATCTAGTAAGAAAAAAATCGAGATTTTGACAGATTTTCCCACACAAGCTCACCGAAACTATGAAAACTTACATCGTCGCTAGTCCGAAAAATATGATGGCTGGCGTGAAAATATAGGCAACATCCTCCATTTATTTCTGTTCTAGAAAATCGAATTTTCCATATGTTCTCCCCAGGAGCCACTCGTAAATTTCCCTCCATTTTACTCAACATCGATGTACTAATCAACCCGATTCGAGGCTTGTATGCAAAAATGAGGAACCTAAATCTGTCTGAATTGATTTCATCAACTAGTAAGATTCTTAGAGATGACATTATGTCTCTAGTGATCAACACAAAGCCATTCCTGGTAGGTGGGTACATGTCCAGGTTGCACGAATAATTTGCAATTATACCTGCGATATAATTTCCGAGTTTGAAGACAGAATTTCCGAGTTTGAAGTCGGAAAAACAAAATTCCGACTTTGAAGTCGGAATTTCCGACTTTAAAGTCGGAATTTCCGAGTTTAAAGTCGGAATTTCCGACTTTAAAGTCGGAATTTCCGAGTTTAAAGTCGGAAAAACAAAATTCTGACTTTAAAGTCGGAATTTCCGACTTTGAAGTCGGAATTTCCGAGTTTAAAGTCGGAAAAACAAAATTCCGACTTTAAAGTCGGAATTTCCGACTTTGAAGTCAGAATTTCCGACTTCAAAGTCGGAAAAACGAAATTCCGACTTTAAAGTCGGAATTTCCGACTTTGAAGTCGGAATTTCCGAGTTTAAAGTCGGAAAAACAAAATTCCGACTTCGAAGTCGGAAATTCCGAGTTTGAAGTCGGAAAAATTAAAAAAAAAACTCAGTGGCCCTTATACGCTTTCGTAGTACATCGCCAGCGTTTCGCCAAAATGTGACTTATCGCGTTGTTGTCACTTTTTTGTAGCTCGACTGTGAATTATAATCCTTCTGTAACGAACGGCGAAACTCTGGCGATTGACTATACATACGGCTGTTAGCCTACTATAGAACCAAACAAAATTTCAATGTCAAAATATTTTATTACTCAACATATTCTCCTCTTAATTGGATACATTTATTACAGCGAACGTGCAACGTCTCTAGACTTTACTTTAACTTTAACTTTTTTCAGTTGAGGAAAGAGATGATAGTCGGACGGAGCCAAATCTGGTGAATAAGGGAGGTGTTCTAGTAATTCAAACCCTAAATCACGAATTTTTTGCATGGTAACATGAGATGTGTGCAGGGGCGTTGTCCTGCAAAAACAAAACACCTTTGGATAGCTTTCCGCGTCTTTTCTCTTTCATTTTTTCCCGTAGAGTAGTCAGTAATGCCGAATAATAATCTGGAGTTATTGTTCTACCCTTATCCAAAAAATCAATCATGATTACTCCATGGCAATCCCAAAAAACTGAAGCAAGTACTTTTCCAGCAGATTTTTGGACACGAAACTTCTTAGGTCTTGGAGAACCGGAGTATCGCCATTCCATCGATTGTTGGATTGTTGGATCGTATAAATGTACACAAGTCTCATCCACAGTAACAATTCGGTTCAAGAAGGTTACATCGTTTTCAAATCGAGCACAGATCGAACGCGATGCTACTACCCTTGCACGCTTTTGGTCAACATTCAAACATTTGGGGATCCATTTTGCAGCAATTTTTCTCATGTCCAAATTGGCGTGAACTATATGATGAACGCGTTTGTATGAAATATTCAGTGCTTCAGATATCCGATTTAGCCCAATTCGACGGTCTGTTAAAATCATGTCATGAACTGCATCGATATTTTCGGGGACTGACACAGAAACTGGCCTTCCCGATCGGTCATCATCTTCAATGGAAAATTTACCTCTTTTGCAGTCCAATTTTTCACGGTCGCATACGACGGACATTGATCACCAAGGGATTAAACATATCTTCGTAAATCTGCTCACCTCTTAACCCTTTTAAATACAGGTACTTGATGATGGCTCGATACTCCAATTTTTCGATTTTCACAATTTCGGTGGACATATTTTTTCTTTTAATATATTTCGTAACTCTGGTTTACTTTTTTGACGTCAAACTTTACACTGACACTTCTAATAAGTTATTGTTCGTTGCTATGGTAACGCAATATTTTGTTTATGCAGGGAACTGGTCTAGGCTAACTAGATATCAATACATCCTCGTAGCAAGTATTCCTTATCGCAGATACTGTTACAAGAGCCTCGTACGAGAAGCGAGATGACACGAGAGCGGAGGCTGCGAGACGAGACTTGATGCGATACCTATTATTTCATCGGCGAGACGAGAGAAGACTTTATGGAAATCTCGTCTCGTTGGTCTCGTGTGAACCACTACCTACTTGAAAATACACTTTCCAAATATCGATTATCTCCTCCAACAGACAATAAGGAAGCTATAATTTAATGTGAAATTATTTCAAATATGCACATCACACACATGACATATAAACAAATCAGTTTCTTTCTTCACTACAGTTTCTCCTCTACATTACCACAATTAATTTGCATAAATGTAGCTGTTTTTGTCAAAACAAATTCTCATCTATTTTTCGATAGGTGTCAAATCTGGTGACCTTGTTGGCCAAATACTCATCAAAAATCCATGTTTTACTCTTAATCAAAGACATTATCAACATATTGCATTTTATCTCTTTTGCTGTGACAAGCTGCCTCATCCTGCTGTAATCCTATTTGTTACCGTTCAGATATGGGAATTTCCATCAGAAAATCAAACAAATAATTTTCAAAAAGTGGATGTCATATTGCTACAGAGAAACCGTAATGCTTATACGTGTATTTCCGTAATTGATTTTTTTTAGAAAGTGAAACTTTTCACAAACGCCTAGTTTTTTATCAACCCGTTGTTGATAAAAATATTTGCAAAGTCGAACTTTGGTAGCTGTCACTTGTCGCAATGTCGTTATGAAATTCAATTTTGAACAACGTTTACGGGTACTCATTTTTCGAAAAAGGTATCAAGCACCCTTGCTATTTGAAATTTTTGAGGGTTAGATAGTTTTTATTTAAATATTCAGATATCCAATAGTCAAGCTGCACTCTAGCCTTTGGCTCTATTTTGATAGTTGCTATATGAATCAAACAAATAGCAGATAGCACCTCTAACCCTGCTAGGGCAATCACCACTGCACATTCTGAACCAAGGTAAGGCTAGGCCAGTGACCTAGGGCCAATACAAGGGCAAAAAAACTCAAAACAGATCCACTAGGGGTCATTAGAAATGCCCATGGATAAATTGATCATAACATTATAATAACAAAAATGAATTTAAAATAACTTGAAACAAGAACGGAAAAATGGGAAAGGGGCCAACCCACAGAAAGTGTCTATGAAAGCACGCAGTGATTTATCTGAAGTACTGAGTAACTTGCCATGATTTTACGCAATATACCTAATCATATTTCACTTTAATAATTTCCCCCTCCAATCTCTAAATATATGCTGATTTCCGTTTCACACAAAAAAAACAAAAAGTTGCCATCCAAGCATGAAGGAAATGAAAACTTCGACACAAAATGTTCGAGTATTCATACGCCCTTGAAAATTATTTCTACTAAACAGAAGCATGTAATCTGCCAAACAAATGGTTATTTATAAATAGACACAAAAATGAAAAAGGCATGTGTACTCACTTGTCAGACAGTTGATAATACAATACAACAGGTATATTTCGAATGTGGTTTATTGGAATGGTGAAGATAAATATTATCTAATCCTGACTTTTTATGATCTCACGTCAAGAAACAATAGGGACGCACTTCAACGAAATCATTATATAAGCGAGTGCGGCTATTGATACTTAGACCGAACAATATTTATTATTGCCTTGGGGACCATCGTGGAAGACTAAGTTCACGAGTTTTAAAATAACCCAGTCCTACCTATGATGTATACGACATAAACAAAGGCCTGAAGATGCTCGCGCTGTATTCCATTTATATATTCTAATCAGCTAAAAATAATGTGGAGCAGCTTAGCAAACCTGATTGGGTTTATAAATAAAAAATCGAACACCTTTAGATTTTAAAACATTACAGAACAAGCAGTCTTAGAGTACAGGTGGAGTAGTATTCGCTGTTATAGTTGTCGGTGATATGGACCTAATGAATAAAACAGTGAAGATAAAAATGCTTGATGTTGAAGATTGGTTTTAGAAAATCTCGAAATGTTTTGACGAGATTTTGATATGTTCAAAGTGACAGTAGGCTCAAAATTCACAATGCAACCCGGAAAGTCCTACTTTGAAGTCGAAATTTTGTTTTTCCGACTTCAGATCAAGAAATTTCGACTTTTAGGTCAGTCTTTTGTTATTCCGACTACACATTCGGAAATTCTGACTTCAATCTCGGAAATTCCGGCTTTGAACTCAAAAATCCTGACGTTATAATATAAAATTCCTACTGTAAACTCAGAAATTCCGAGTTAAAACTCAAAAATTACGACTTTGAACTCGGAAATTTCAACTTCGAAGTCAAAATTTTCGAGTTTTAAGTCGGAATTTTTTAGTTCAATGTAGGAATTTTCGAGTTTGAAAATTCCGACTTCAAACTCGAAAATTTCGACTATGAAGTTGGAGTTTTGTTCTTCTGAAGACGGAATTTCCTAGTTTGAAGTAGGAATTTCCGAGTCCACATTTGAAATTTCTAAATTTAAAGTCGGAATTACCCAGTTTGACTTCGATAAACAAAATTTAGAATTTATAGTTGGAATTTTCAAATTAAAAGTCGGAAATTCCGACGTTGCGAATCGGGAATTCCTTATTTGAAGTTCGACCAATGAAAAGCATGTATTTTGTATTGTTTCCATAGCAACTAAAAAAAATTCCGGAGATTTTTGTCCTCCTTGGGGTAAGGTGTATGAAATAACACTGAAATTTCACACCTCGCTTTTTTACCCAATCAAAAAATTGGTTCTCTAGAAATTTTGTTGGTGTTGGGATCAGTAGAATCGAAGAAAAACTATTGTTTTTTGCCAACGTTTCGAATTTCATTAAATTCATCATCAGGGCTCTGTAACAATGAGTTACACAGAAAATTGTAACTATATACTAAAGTACATTATTAGAATTGAAGTTATTATTACTTGCCACGCTTCTCTATAAACTTTCGAAAAACAAAATTTGTAATTACTTAAAAGACTTACCCAAATTATTTGTTTTTCTGAGTTAAAATCCTTAAAATGTGTTTAAAATGAACAGACATAGTAGATAACAACACACGAAGGACAATAACACATGTATCCATTAAATAAATAAATAAATTTAAAATAAAGATGAAATAATACAAAAATTGTTACTCATTGATATTATAGGATAAGAACAAGTTCTACATGGTTGAGTGGAAGAATAAAATCTGTTTACCCACATTCTGAACTCTGCCTTTAGACACACCACTTGCATGCTAACAGTATCTAAATTTCAACTATTAAACTATATATTATGGTTATTGTCAATAAAATCGGTATTATCATTATTGGAAACTACTCCTGAGAGAAGGTTTATATAAATGAGAAATTCGAATAAGGATTGCCTGGTCAGCAAATTTCTCTTTTATGGCCAGCAAATTCTAATTTCTCGTTATTTCTTGCTCAATACCGGCTTTCTTTTTCAATACCGCACACGCCATTACGTTCAAAAATTCCATTTGAATCAGAGATCAAATATTCTACCACTGAAAACTTCTTGAATCAACGTGTATCTAAAAGTGCCTTCCGTGCAAGCAATATAACGTACCGCCAGTGCATCAAATCGAAAATCAATACCCGAAACTACCTCATTTGATTCTCTTCTCCTCACATGTTATAAGACTCAATGGCTCTGTTCTTTGAATAAATTGAAATTGGATGCGATTTTTGTGGGGTGTCGGTTGGGGCGGTTTTTCCCTGAATTTTTGTAACAGAACATACTATTAAAAATCACGTAATTGACATGACGAGAGAAATAGGAAAGGTTGATTCGGTGGAGGATATTAGTTTGTTGATTTTTTTTGGGGAGGATCCTAACCATTCATAGTCTGAAAATGGAAATAGTAAAGTACAATAAGAGGAAGGAATTCATGTTGAAAAGGAAAATATTCCACATTAGTAAAAGTTATTTCAGAAGAATAATGGTGAGTTTGCTGCAGCAGTATTTTGTGATTTGTCGAAGGCATTCGACTGCGTCAACCATGATATATTGTTGCAGAAACTGGAATATTATGGTTTCAAAGTGAACATCTCATTGTGGTTTAAATCGTATTTATCAGGCCGAGTGCAAATGGCAAATTTCTATTATATCACATCTAATGAAACGGAAATCATGCGGAGCACCACAAGGGTCTGTTCTTGGACCATTGCTCTTTTTACTGTATGTCAACGACCTGGCCAATATATCTATTGGTGGAAAGTTCACAATCTTTGCTGATGACATATGGCTATCCTTTGGCACAATAGGAACCTAAAAACACTGCAAAAAAATATCAAGAATGATCTGGAAGAATTTAAAAAATGGCGTGATGCAAACCTATTAAGCTTCCAATAATTTTATAAGACAATAAAGCATTTTTGATTCTGATTCTTAGATGAAAATTAAAAAACATGTCGCCTCAGTCGCAGATGATTCCACATGATTTTATGAACTTACTCTTCAAACCTATTTTTAAAATAATCAAGACAAAGGAATTTGTTTCATTAATTTGAAAAGGTAATTACTTGGTACGAAAAACTGTGAAATTATAATGTCATATTAGTGTGGTTGGAAAATAGTTATTTATGCAACAAGTGCAAATAGTGAAAGTTTATTGCACTCGACGTGAAATTGTCCGACGAGGCCGTTAGGCCGAGTTGGACAACACGTCGAGTGCAATAAACAATTTTTGCACAAGTTGCATACAACATTTTTTCTACGTTCATGCAAAAAGCAAAAAATGATTTATTGAGGTGCGGCACTAGGTGTAGGAAAATGAAAAGCGCAACTTAAATACTTTATTATTAATATCAATTTGCATTGAAACAGGAACTAACACGTTACGAACAATTTAACTCAAACTTTATTTTTACCCTCAATGTTGAAAGTGAATGAACAATTGGTGCAATTTTCAATATGAATATTTCGTAGTGAAGTACCTATTGCCAATCTTACAGAATATCTGCTAAATATGTAAGTAGTAGGTTTAAACGTTTATGTTTGTCATGATGACAGCACGTTGAAGTAGAATGACAGATGAGTGCAATAAAACCTTCATTGCACTAGTGCAATAAAGAACTTCTTTTTCCACTGAATATAGTTCAATAAAGTTTTGCTTTTTGCATGAATGTAGAAAAAGAAATAAAATTGCGACACCATACATGTATCTCTTTAGGTATTGGAAAAGTGTATTTTTGCATCAATAGTATAGTTAGGTACTTTCTCTTTACAAATTTAATTATAACCAATACTTATTAGAAGTGAATACGACTGTCGATATTTTTTTTAGGACATTATAACCTTTCAAAAACACCTTCTGTCGAAAAAAATCTACGGCAAAAAAAACAAGTTTTAAAATGTATTCACAAATTTTATTTACAAACTCGTACTACTAATACCTACGATTCATTTCACTAGTATTAACATGGCGGCTCAATGGTCTAGGGGTATGATTCTCGCTTTGGGTGCGAGAGGTCCCGGGTTCAAATCCCGGTTGAGCCCAATTTTTTTTGTTTTTTTTTTCAATTATTTGGTACATGATCAGGTTGTACGCAGTTTGAACGAACTTATTAACGTGAGAAATTGTTAATATTGCAATCGCAATACAGGGTTCGATTCGAACTATCTTCAAATAAATGGTCAACAGCTGCTGCTGAACATTAGTTTTCATAACTATACCTATACGATGTAAATTCCCATGAAACAAAAACTGGGTAAGTGATATAGCGTCAAACAAAGAATAATTATATTAATCTCCACCCTTATACAGAACTCACCCCATGCATGTACGTAACATATGGGAAAAAAGTTTATTATCAGAGTATTGGAAAAATATAGATCGAAGATTGGAATTAAAAAAAAGATCCGACCTCATTAATGAATCCATTCACGTTTCTTCGTCGGTGTTGCAATTACTATTTATGAACCTGTTGGTACAAGTCCCATCGGGTGTGGAGTTCATCAATTTTATTTCGAAGGTACTGTTAATTCAACAAAACGAGAGTGAGAGATTTATACTTGAAACAAGATATTCTGTTGTGGTATCCTATATGGCTTCATGAGCTGTAGTTCTATCAGAGTTACCTCTGTTGTACATAATAGTTATTTGTATGCTAAGGCCGCGAAATACCTTTTTAACGTACCGAAAGAACAGTTATCGCCGAGGCCGCTTGCGGCCGAGGCAAGATAATCTTGAGGTCGTTAAAAAGTTTCGCGGCCATGGCATACACACTATTTTTCGTGCAATCGTTAAAATTATTAAAATAGATAGTTGTAAATAAATATATTATTGCTCTAAAATCAACAGCAGTTCAATTTATTTAACAATATCACCGTGTGCTATGGAAATGATATGTTTCAATATATACAAAATATTTTGACAGTTCTTGTCAAAACGCAAAATGTCTGATACTGATAGCGATATTTCAGTACCTTCCCCTCCTCCTGAACTCAAAAGCGGCGCTTTCCGTTTTAATACCCGAAAAATCTAAACGGCAGTACGAAAAATGTTACGGCGAGTTTAAAGATTGGTGTGACAAACAGAAAGTTAAGACGATGTCTGAAAACATTTTTGAAAGTGACGTTTGGTTTCGCGGCCGTTGCTATGGGTAACGGCCGCGAAATTAAATTTCGCGGACTGTGCTGAGAACGCGAAATACTGACTTCGCGTGCGATTGCACGAAAAAAAAAATATTTATAGGAATAAACTCAAGATAAGACTCCTGTATTTTTCTCAGTACATCGGTTTTAGAAAATTTTCGAATTGCTGCATAACTCATTAGCTTACCTTCAGAGTTACTCATATCCAAAAAAGAAATATTACCTTGTGCATAATGGTTCAGTTTTATTGAGTATTGATTCAGCTTGATGTTGAATCTATAATCATTTTATTGACTCTATTATACCTACAGTAGGGAACTGATGATATTGTAATAAATATAGTCTAAACGGTTTTAACTAATTTATTTGTACACATCATAAAATCTAACTTCTAATCACAATAATTTATATCACAATTACTTATATCACACTATACAAATTTAATCCAGACTGTCTATGCTGAACTCTAGCTGGCTTCAACTATCTATCTGTCCTCTTCACTCGCAGCCTGATATTTACATTCAAGTAGATTTCTTATCTCGAATATTCGCGGTCCTCTGGAAAACACGAGAGGTACCAAGAGTGTTCCACTAACCGCTTCTAGATGGTTTGGCATTCCGCATCCGTGGTGGTGGTGGTGACATCATCGCTGTTTACAAAACGGCGTTGAGGAGACAGGTCCGGCTTCAGTTTGTAACAATAGGATTATGTTTTTTGTAAGATGTATGTTTATTCGATTTGAAATCATTTGATTCAGCAACAATAATTAAGTAGGTAGTCACCAAGGCAAAAAATTTTTGATAAGTTTATATCATCTTCAATTACATTTTCGAAAAATGCCCTTGGTTTGATTTGACTTCATCATCATTACTGATATTAGAATAAGAGCTGAAAATGAATGGTTCACTATTTTGTACACATATGTTTCATATTTGAATTTGTATATCCGTAATGAAAAGACTGCTATTTTGATTTCAGGAGCCGTCAAGATCACCCCCGGCCATGACCACGCCGACTTCGATGCCGGCAAGAGGCACTGCCTTCGCGTCCTGCAGGTCATTGACGAGTCCGGGCGTCTCACTTCGGCGTGTCTGCAATTCCACGGCCTCCGCAGATTCGACGCCAGAGCCGTCGTAGTTGACGAACTGGACAGATTGGGGCTGCTCAGAGGCTGCCAGGACCATCAGATGATTCTTCCGATTTGCAGGTTGGTAACTCTGCTTCGGAGGCAGTTGGAAGTGGAATGAGAATTATTATTTCCATTTCTTTATGAAGAAGAAACTCTGATCTGTCTGTTGTCTCTTACTAAGAACAATTTAAAAAAATAGAACATCGAAACAACTGGGTTGGCAATTCTTCATGGTCACAAAAGCTTGGTTTCTTTTTCTAATTTTTTAGTGTGAAGACCCTTCAGGAGGAGAATTGGGAAAATTTGTTTAGTGTTTTTGATATGAATTTGGCTTATCAGTGTGTTTGGAAGAGATTCTTTTATTACTTTGAAATTAATTTTCCAAAGCGTAAAATATTCAAAAAGACTGTTAAATATAATAATTGGGTTAACAATGAAGTTAAAATTTCAAGTAGAAAGTTGAAAGACCTCTACAAACTAAAAAAAGTTCAAAAGGACCTTGAGAATTGTTATAAAACGGAAAAACAAAAACACTTCAGTTAGTAAAATTAACAAAGAAATAATATTTCCAAAAACGAACTGATGAGTCCAAAATAGCTTGGAGAATTGTCTCTGATTTATCTAAAAAACCAAAATGCATCACTAAGAATATTTCTATTTCTATAACCGAAAGAAATCGCTAACAGATTTAATAATTATTTTATAGTCAACTAAAGTATTATCTAGTCAAATTGATAAGACAAATCTGGATTATCAATCTTTCGCGAGAAACATTCCTCTCCGAGTAATTCGTTTTTTTACACCCTTATACTGAATCCGAACTGTATGAATTACTGAATAGCAAACTTAAAAATAAAAGTTCTACAGGTCATGACGAAATTCCCAAGTTTCTTTTGAAAAAGAGTCTTCATGTTTTAATTGAACCTCTATTTCATTTGGTGGATCTGTCATTCAGCGAAGGTTCATTCCCAAATATGATAAAAATAGATAAAATCGTACCAGTGTATAAAAAGAATAGTCCAAACTTACTGGAAAATTATAGGCCAGTAACAATTTTATCAGGTATGTCGAAAATATTCGAATGTGCTTTTTTAAATAGACTTTTATCATTTTCTGATGATCACAATATCTTTACAAAAAACCAACATGAATTTCTGACCACCTCAACTAGTACAGCTATACAATCATATCATAGAGAGATTGTGAACTATATTGTAGCAGGCGAGTGCCCTGTTGGGATATTCTGCGATATCAGCAGGGCATTCGACTTTTTTATCATAACATTCTCTTAGATAAACTATTCCGTTATGACATAAGGGGCATACCGTTAGCATGGATAACAGACTATCTCTCTTATAGAAAATAATATGACGCTATTAACAATGCAACTTACAGCATGGCCTTCTCTGAATAAGGAGTTCCTCAATAGTCGATATTGGGACCCATATTGTTTGTATTATATATTAATGATTTGGAATATTCGACACCAGGAACAATCATTACAATGTACGCAGATACCACGTCAATTATAATCTCTGACAGATCAGAGTTAGTTTTGAAAGAAAAATTTAACACAGTTTTTGAAAATATTAATAAATGGTTTTCTTCGAACAATTTGTTTTCGAATGCAAAAAAAACAGATTCAATGAGACATCAATTTAAAATTCCCGATTAGGATGGGGGGTCAAATTACATAACGTTGAAAAGAGAATTCAATTCTCTTTCCAGCCATTTATTTTTTTTTGTATTTCTTCAAGAAAAAATCACTATTTGCTCCATACCAAGGAGAAGTGCGTATATCTGAATGGTACTCTTATCCTGATAAATTTAACCGGTTTGATTTGGAGCAACGGGACAAAACTATTTTAAATGATATTACCGATACTACTGCTTGAGGGAAGATACATTGAAATTACTCGGATTGTTTTTGTTTATTTGCTATACCTCACTATTTTTTTGTATTGCACAAATTGACATTTTTATTATTATTATACTATAATGTTTGTTCCATTTTCAGCCGATCAAAAGACGTCATCGAATTGTTGGCAAGGCCCCAGTGGTTCATCAACTGCTCCGATATGGCAGCAAGGGCGCTGGATGACGTTGAGAAGGGTAGATTGACAATAGTGCCTAAAGGGTTCGAAAAGACGTGGTATAGTTGGCTGGAAAATATACGGTAAGCAAAATCTTATCAGCTGCTGTTTCAGAAGATATAATTAATTTGGAATTCAAGACACGGTGGTGTGAAAAACAAATTTGAAACTTATACAGGACGAAGTTTTGAAAATTCACAAAGCAGAAATACGCAAAAAAAATTACTGGTTTAGAGATATGTGAATGATAATATCCCAACTTTTTTGGAGAATACTCCGTTTTCTTGCAGAAATGCAACACATTGCTTTAGCTGATTTTTTTGTTTCCACCACTGATTGAAAACCCATGAATTTAAATGAGATTTTCTGAATTGTATTCACAACAATGATTTTACTTTACATATTGGTGCACTTCTAGTATGTTCACAGGGCTTTATTGAATTATTTCACTAGACCACGTGTTCTTATTTGAGAATTAATTTAAACAATCATTTAAAACCATGAAAAATCTCTCTGAAAGTTATATTACAAACCATCTTGATGATATTGTTCAGCCCTACAACTCCTACCCTGCACCTTTTGCATTAAGCGTTCTGCCTTCATCATCAGACATCTTTCACATTTCCTGTTACTATCTCTTTCATGTGCTTTTTTATACAGGAAGTGTTTAAATGTGGCTATGTCTACGTTAGGGAATATAGAACAGCTGCATATTATTAGCAAGTTGGTTTGTCTTGTTTGTCTCCACACGAAACCGGGCCTGCTTCATTTCTGCATTATTTGTAGTGTTGTGCTTGGCACCTTTATTACCATGTCCAAATTACTGTAAATATACTACCGACTGTATAATACATGTTTCCTGTAAGGCTCTGCTATGATAATCAAGCCCACTACTTTTTTCTACAACTCTATTCTTTTACATTTTTCTATATATTGGGCACTGCGTATGCTCTGCTTTATGTCCGGCTTCTGTGCATAGATAGCACTGCTGTTCGCTCTCGCATTCTTGTCTTTTGTGGCCTGGTTCTCTACATTTAAAGCATCTACTCTCTTCCTTCTTTTTCTCGTAGCTGCGTGCCATATGCCCCACTTGTTGACATAAGTAACATCTCAATTTTTACTTTTTTTGTTGCTTTTTGTTCAGCCAGGTCCCGGACATTTTTACAAAAGCATATTTGCATCCCTCGCTGCTAGCTTTCTCTCCCATTTCAATTTCAACATCTTCCAGGCACTCTTCGTCAGCACAGTTCTTTCTTAACTTATCTTCCACTCACCGTCTAGTAACATACTCATTCCAGTCCTTTCTTTCTCTTCCGTTGACTGTTGTTATTCTTTCCAGTTTCCCAGTCAGTATTTTTTACCGTCTCTCGGTTCATTTGATCTTTCCCTTTTATCTTCAATTGCACACTTCCATGATTGGTTTTGTTGATTCGGTCTACTACGATTCCTTCCTTGTCCACATTTTCCTCCATGTTTTTAATCATATACAGGGTTTCCCAAAAGAACCGGAACGGCCGAATATTCCAGCAACGGCTTGACATAAAATTACGAAATTTCGTATACGAGGGTTATTAGTAGTGTCGAATCTAAAAATAATAATTGCAACGTTGCCAGATCTGCATCTTTTCCTATGGAGCCCTCAACTTAATTTTTTTAAATGTAATGCTATGTTTATTTTTAGCGCATTCAATTTGTCGTGCCCAAACTATTATGACCCTATAATATCATTTTTATCAATTTTTCCCCAAATTTTTGTTAATATGGCAACTCAACATTACATTGAAAAAAATCACAAAATTTTAATATCAAGAGAAATCGTGGCGATATGACAATGAAAATTTATTGATTTGAAATTTTTTTGCAAGTCTGATCTAAAAATACCATTCACTACGTTGTCAAATCCACATGTTGTTTCCACTGAATCTTCCTAAGTATTTATTTAAATTTCCTTTTTAAATTTTGCGCATTTTATTTGATACCACAAAGTTATATTTTTTCAACTGAAACAAATCAAACTCTATCAAATATAGTCATAACTAATGAAAAAGCACTAAGAAACAGGAAATAATACAAAACTACTACTATTTCGTATTATTATGGTAATTAATAAACTAAATTGTGTTTAAATAATCCAAAGACAAACATTAACAGTTCTTGGTTAGCTAAACGAGAAAATGAATGAATGACTCAATATATTAAGTGCTCCAAATGTTGGCCATTATTTGCCAAACAATAACCAAGCCTGTCATAAAATTCACCTATAGTATCATTTAACTCTTCTGGAGTAATGAGAGTCGATTCGTATAGAATTGTTCCTCTCAGATAATCTAAACTTAGAGGTTTATTTTTGTACACCTTTCCTTTTAGATGTCCCCTATAAAAAAATCCGTAGGGGAACTGAAATTTGATATTATAGGGTCATAGTAATTCAAACACGACAAATCGAATGCGCTAAAAATAAACATAGTATTACATTTGAAAAAATAAAGTTGTGGGCTTCATTGGAAAAACTGTAAATCTGGCAACGTTGCAAATATTATATTTAGAACCGGCATTACTGATTACCCCCGTATATTAAATTTCATAACTTTATGTCAAGCCGTAACTGAAATATTCGGCTGTTCCGGTTCTTTTAGAAGATGTGTACATCTCCATGTTGTCTTTTTAATACCCCCAGTAATTTTTTTTTGCTTCTAGATTTTCATTTTCTAGTACTACTTGTATTAGTACTAGTACTAGTAGTGCCTATCAGTAAGCTTCAGTTCCTGAAGATGTTAACTTTTTGATGTCAAGTATAGATTGACTTAGTTTTGGTTTTTGGGCGGATTCTCTTTCTTGAAGCCGTCCAACCCTGTAACAAACAATGTAGTTTTCAGAAATTGCTTTCTGGTGGATGGTGGATACGTACGAGGTTACGTATGCAATTGTCGCCTCCATAATAATTGGATACAAAAGACCGCGTTAACATGTTATAACACGCCTCTACAAGGAGCCTCAGGGCGATTTTAAGCGGTCTCTTTGTGTTCTCGATTCTCGGCTAACAAATTCGGTGTAGCATAAAGATACACCAAACTTTGCAAAGTTATGGTGTTATTCGAGGAGAATTAGGAATTCGAAGGAAAATCTGGTTTGAAGTTAACGTAGGAATATCCATTAGCAAAGGTGTGGCAACAATGGAACATTATTATTATTATGCAAGATTCAATATTTCAAGTTTTCAATGAATTATAAAATGCAAAAGACATACAAAAGTTCTCATAAAAATTAATCGAATGAATGATTACCAACCGTCATGACCAGATAGTCCAAAAGTAATCAAGCGCCACAAGTTTTATTTAAACATCTGTGCTAGCAAAGTAATGTCAAAAGGGAAATACAAAATTGAACTAATACGAAAAATGGAAATTCACTGACAATATTTAATTTCATTAACACTTCAACATATACCGCAAAAATTATAGAACTAATGAAACTGAAACTGAAAAAAAGAAACATCAATAATAAAATGAAGGAATCATAGTACATAATAAATAACGTAAGAGATAAAAAAGAACAAAATTTCTACCATTCTATGGCTAAAAGGCCTGATGAAAATACTATATGACTTTTTAACATCTTGGAGAGATTGGAAATGACGATCTGGTAATATTATATAACACAAATATTGACCAATTGTTGAAATAGTGAAAGAAATAAGAAGCAGTTGGCTTACATTAAAAAAATTGATTTTGTTGATAAAGAACCTCGCACTAATTCAAATGGAAAATTGGCTTTCGATAAGTTTGCTCGAATTTATCATATATTGTAGAACTCATGATACTGAAGTTAACTTGGTGCTGAAGTTAACTTTTCCAAAATTTCAAATGGACATTGTAAAGAATTTTTTTCGAATCTATAAATCAAATGCATCGATTATTCATATCACTATAAAGTATAATAATTCCTGCACATACCCACGATATACAGGGTGAGTCCAAAGCTAGAAAGATCTTAGTAAAAAATTTAGAGGTAGAATTTAATTCATTTGAGGCTTCATGCGAAATAGAACATCTTGTATATATATATATATATATGTTAGTCTGATTCAGGAGATGCTAACATCATCAATTGGATTTGATCTTTGTATCCTTCGAAGTAGTCGGAAATGAATGAGATACCACCTATCAATTTATTAGAAATCACTAAAAAACTTGTTAGCTTTGGACTCACCCTGTATATCGAGAGGATGTGCAGGAATTGTTTTACTCTATAGTGGAATTGTATTGGCCATATGAATAATCGATGCATGGTTGGTTTGGTTTATATATTCGAAAAAATGTCTTCACAATGGCCATTCGAAATTTTGAAAAAGTTAACTTCAACACCGTTAAATCTAGAGCTTTGGCGATATGAAGACATCTGATCCTCATCACGAGTTCTACAATATATAAAAAAAATATTCGAGCAAAGTTACCGCAATCCAGTTCTTTTCTATGAATGAAGCTGACGTTTCATCGGTATGGTTGTACAGGATTAACTCTGAATTTGATCAACTTGTGCCGTACAGGGAGCAGTCAAGTAGTGAAGAAAATTTCAAAGACCTCTGAGATAATTTCTGGAGTGCCGCAAGGATCAGTTCTAGGTCCACTTCTGTTCTTGTTTCATGTCAATGATCTATCTAATCTTGAAATTTTTAGTAAACTTAAGTTGTTTGCAGACGATACTACAAACTTGTGAAGCAAATCCGTAACGGAAAATTATCTCGAGATGGAAAAATTGTCAAGAGTTGGTGTGATTCAAACCTCTTATCAATCAATATCACAAAATGAGTACAGTGTCTTTCAAATGTACTCTTCACAATATCTGCTCAGAAAAAAACATTTTATGATAATTATCCAATTGTGTTGTTGTTTTATGTTATTTAATTGTTATTTTCCCTACCCCAGATTATTTTTAAATGCTCGATTTCAGTTTCTTTCATAATATTATCACAAAAGTAATTTAGATTCTCAGAAAAATAATTCCGGAGTTTGTAATCTTTGGTTTGTTCTTGATAATTTTTTTTATTTTTAGATTTATTAATTCATGATGTGAAATATGAGAATTACATAGTCAATTCGAATTGTGGAATGATCTGTTAAAATATTTGTTAGATTGGTACAAAATTTATTTTTTATTATTATAATTTTTTCTAGTTAAATGATGTTCATCGACTATGTTGAGTAATTCTTATATATATATATATATATACATATATATATATATATATATATTATAAGTAGAAAAGTTATTGGGCATAACCCTCAAAATGTTGTGCAACCGTAGACACGTGTTTCGAGCTTAAGCTCTCATCAGTACGGTAAAATCAAGTGCGAAGGTGTACAACACTTGGATGTAAAAATAGAAACAAAGGAAGACAACAACAGGAAGCCAACCACACATTTGTGGCTTCGGTTAGAAGACCTTGTGCTTACAAGGCAACAACTAACGTCGCCACGAAGGCAGCTATAGCTACCAGCGTGACAATCCTACCCAGGAAAATACAAATAAGGATGGATTTAGCGAGGGGCAATATATGAAAATATAAGTAGAAAAGTTATTGGGCATAACCCTCAAAATGTTGTGCAACCGTAGACACGTGTTTCGAGCTTAAGCTCTCATCAGTACGGTAAAATCAAGTGCGAAGGTGTACAACACTTGTATGTAAAAATAGAAACAAAAGAAGTCAACAACAGGAAGCCAACCACACATTTGTGGCTTCGGTTAGAAGACCTTGTGCTTACAAGGCAACAACTAACGTCGCCACGGAGGCAGCTATAGCTACTGATGAGAGCTTAAGCTCGAAACACGTGTCTACGGTTGCAGAACATTTTGAGGGTTATACCCAATAACTTACAAGGCAACAACTAATGTCGCCACGAAGGCAGCTATAGCTACCAGCGTGACAATCCTACCCAGGAAAATACAAATAAGGATGGATTTAGCGAGGGGCAATATATGAAAATATAAGTAGAAAAGTAATTGGGCATAAGCTCGAAACACGTGTCTACGGTTGCACAACATTTTGAGGGTTATGCCCAATAACTTTTCTACTTATATTTTCATATATTGCCCCTCGCTAAATCCATAGATATATATATATATATATATATATATATATATATATATATATATATATATATATAAGTATGGATTTAGCGAGGGGCAATATATGAAAATATAAGTAGAAAAGTTATTGGGTATAACCCTCAAAATGTTCTGCAACCGTAGACACGTGTTTCGAGCTTAAGCTCTCATCAGTACGGTAAAATCAAGTACGAAGATGTACAACACTTGGATGTAAAAGTAGAAACAAAGGATGTCAACAACAGGAAGCCAACCACACATTTGTGGCTTCGGTTAGAAGACCTTGTGCTTACAAGGCAACAACTAACGTCGCCACGGAGGCAGCTATAGCTACCAGCGTGACAATCCTACCCAGGAAAATACAAATAAGGATGGATTTAGCGAGGGGCAATATATGAAAATATAAGTAGAAAAGTTATTGGGTATAACCCTCAAAATGTTCTGCAACCGTAGACACGTGTTTCGAGCTTAAGCTCTCATCAGTAGCTATAGCTGCCTCCGTGGCGACGTTAGTTGTTGCCTTGTAAGCACAAGGTCTTCTAACCGAAGCCACAAATGTGTGGTTGGCTTCCTGTTGTTGACATCCTTTGTTTCTACTTTTACATCCAAGTGTTGTACATCTTCGCACTTGATTTTACCGTACTGATGAGAGCTTAAGCTCGAAACACGTGTCTACGGTTGCAGAACATTTTGAGGGTTATACCCAATAACTTTTCTACTTATATATATATATATATATATATATATATATATATATATATATATATATATATATATATACATATATATATATATATATACAGGGCTATTCAAATTCGAGTCTATGCATGGGGATTTCGATAACGGTAAGAGATAGAGGGTTGGTTAAATGGGGGCAAAGTAGCGTATTTCAGAGGTTAATTATATGGATGAAAAAAATCTGACCTAGCTTCTTCATTTCTGGAGTTATAAAGGAAAAATCGAAAATTTCGAAATTCTTCTATTGCCTATATCTTTTTATTTTACGAAGATATTTTTTAAATTTTGCCACTTTGCCATAGCAACTTTTTGTAGCCTTTCCAAATATCTGAATAAAAATTATATACAGGGTATCGTATAAATTGGGCCACCCTCAACTTTTAATTTTCAAATACGGACCTGTATTTTTTATTGCATTTTTTTGAATGCCAAGAGTCATGTTTCATATTGACGTAGTATTTTCATCTGAATTACAGAGTGTTTTGGAAATATTGAACTATTACCAGTAAAATTTCAATTTTTTTTTTAATTCCAGCTGTAATTAAAAAAAATATATCATAGAATAAGGTATAGAATGCATAGGATTTGGAAGAAAATCAACATTATTCGACGAAGATTGTCTTCTTCAAGAATTCATCCACATTTCAGTTCACGCAACCCATGATCAATGTGCGAAAATGTGAAAACTTATTCTTCCTAGTACGTGTATGTGCATATAATCATTGGAAAAAAATCTTCGAATGGCAATCTTCATACTTCAGACACCAATTTGGAAATATTTTATTGTTACTCACTTTTCGAACTACCTATATTTTTCAGCAAATTCATGGGCATTCTCTTGCTATATACAACAATCATGATTAAACCATTTGAGTTCTCATAGTATGCTTTGGAAAATAAATATTTTGACAGTTTCTTGGAAATTATCGTTGGTATTTGATGAAAAATCTGTTAGTACTGAAAATGGGTTTCCCCACAGAGCAGAAAAGAGATATGGTTAACGTTTTCTACAGAAATAATAGAAACATTCATCTTTCCGCTGAAAATTATTTAGATCTGTACCCTGAAAGACATCAGCCGCATCCCACATATTTCAGACTTTTGGACAGAAACCTTCGCGAATATGGATCTTTCACAAAACCAAGGAGAAATTATGGAAACAAAACTCCTATTGAGTTACAGGAAAACATACTTCAAGCGGTAAGTAGGTAATACTGAAAAAATGTTAATTAGGCTCATCTCCATATTTCAGATCAATACAAATCAATCAAAATCAACAGTACAAATTGCTGAGGAATTGAATATGTCGCAAACTGCAGTATGGCGTACTTTAAGAAAAAACAGATTCAAATGCTATAAAGTTAAAATTGTTCATAAATTGTATCCAGGAGACGCCGAAAGACGGCAAAATTTTTGTAATTGGATGTTGCAAAAATTGGGCGATGACAGAAACTTTTTGAATAGTATTATTTGGTCGGATGAAACTCGTTTCACAAATTGTGGTGTTTTCAACAGGAACAACGAGCATGTTTGGTCACAAACCAATGAACATAATTTTAGAGAAGTGAGACCTCAAGTGCGGTTTGGTCTAAATGTATGGGCTGGAATTTTGAAGGATCGAGTTCTAGGTCCGTACATCTATGCCGGGACGCTCAATGGCGAACGTTATCTAGACTTCCTCAGACAAACTTTCAGTGAATATCTCGATGATATTCCCATTGCTAATTTAAATCGGTTGTGGTTTCAACACGATGGAGCTCGTCCACACTGCACAAGAGACATTAATCAATTTTTACAAGAAACATTTCAAGGCAGATGGATAGCAAATAATGGGCCTATAAGATGGCCTGCAAGATCCCCTGATCTCAGTGTACTTGACTTTTTTTTATGGGGTACACTAAAAAATAGAATAGGTATATCAAAACGAAATTGAAAATATAGAAGATTTAAGAATTAAAATCATGAACGCTTTCGCATCACTACGGCGAAGAGATATTTTCAGAGCAAATAATAACTTAAAAAAACGACTCCGTAAATGTCTGGAACGAGAAGGTCGTCAATTTGAACATTTATTTTGATTATGATTACTTATAATGGCTGTTATTTCAATTCTTGATAATAATTAAACAAGTTCTTGTGTGATTAGTTATAAAATATGAAAAGCTATGTATATGATCAAATACAATGTTATGTTTGTGACAGATTATGTTTGTGAGTTCTCAGCAGAAACAGTTACATACAACAGATCTTCTTCGTACCTACTGAGGTCAATTGACAAGGGGATGAATAATTATTCTACTAGTGCTACATTATGGTAAAGAAAAATGTCTCTTGGAATTGTTGATTTTATTTTATTGTTATTCCGAACAAGTAGTGAGACTAGATAATCTGAAAATTCTGAAATTGATTATTCTTAAAGAACAAATTTGTCTGACTCACCTCTCATTCTCTGATATTATTCAACTAGAGTTGTTATGGAATAAAAAAATGTTGAAATTTTACTGGTAATAGTTCAATATTTCCAAAACACTCTGTAATTCAGATGAAAATACTACGTCAATATGAAACATGACTCTTGGCATTCAAAAAAATGCAATAAAAAATACAGGTCCGTATTTGAAAATTAAAAGTTGAGGGTGGCCCAATTTATACGATACCCTGTATATAATTTTTATTCAGATATTTGGAAAGGCTACAAAAAGTTGCTATGGCAAAGTGGCAAAATTTAAAAAAAATCTTCGTAAAATAAAAAGATATAGGCAAAAGAAGAATTTCGAAATTTTCGATTTTTTCTGTATAACTCCAGAACTGAAGAAGCTAGGTCAGATTTTTTTCATCCATATAATTAACCTCTGAAATACGCTACTTTGCCCCCATTTAACCAACCCTCTATCTCTTACCGTTATCGAAATCCCCATGCATAGACTCGAATTTGAATAGCCCTGTATATATAAATCCATAGATATATATATATATATATATATATATATATATATATATATATATATATATATATATATATATATATATATATATAGATTGATGTATTTTTATGAAGTTTCTTTTTCTTCGAGGAAAAATATTAAATAGCTGGTGAAATCAAAATAATTGGTTCATTCATTGGTACCCTAAATTTTTTGTTGACTTTGTAAAATTTTTTTCTATGGAAATTTTTAAAGGACCCCGCACCGTTTTAATGGGAAATTGGCTTTCGGTAAATTTTCTCGAATTTTTTATATATTGTAGAACTCGTTATGCTGATCAATTGTCTCCATTGCGCAAATGCTCTAAATTCATCGGTTCAGATCATACAGGGTGCTGAAGTTGACTTTTCCAAAATTTCAAATGACCATTGTGAATCCATTTCTTCGAATATGTGAACCAACTCAACCGTGCATGGATTATTTATATGGCCGATCCAAATCCACTATAGAGTATAATAATTCCTGCACATACCCACCATATACAGGATGAGTGCAAGGCTAGCAATTGTTTTTGTGATTTGGTGAAAATTGAGCGGTGGAATTTAATTCATTTCCAGATATTTAGAAGGGTACGGAGAACAAATTCTATTGATGGTATTAGCATCTCCTGAATCGGACTGCAATATTTTACACAAGGTGTTTTATTTCTCTTGAAGCCGCACCCGTCCTGCTTTTTGATATATCCATACGCCTGGAATTCCAAATAACTTGATAATAAACTCGATCGTTTATGATGAGAGTTTAATCTGCAGATGCACAAAATATACAGGGTCTTTCAAATATAATGGCTTTTGCTGATGAATTCTTTGAAGAAGTTAGGGTTCTGAAATTCATTTTATTCGTACATTTCGATAAACACGTTCTATTCGACATGTGTTATCGACATATTTCAAACAATTAACTGAGGAATATTGCAAATGATACGTATAAATCTACATTTACTACAAGTAGTAGAATAACTTGAGTGATAAAGGTAGAATTTAAAAAGAATAAAAATAAAAATATTGAGACACAATTGTGTAACAACCAATTTCATTATTTCTCACAGAATTTCATCAGATGCTATATTTTCATTTGCTATATAAATGTATGTGGAATTTTAGAATGAACCATAATCGTCTCCCAACAATGATATGCAAAACTTCCTATTTGCAAAACATTAAACAAAACATAAAATGAATTTCAGAACCCTATAACTTCTTCAAAGAATTCATCAGCAAAAGCCATTATATTTGAAAGACCCTGTATATTTTGTGCAACTGCAGATTAAACGCTCATCATAAACGATCGAGTTTATTACCAAGTTATTTGGAATTCCAGACATATGGATATATCAACAAGCAGGACGGGTGCGGCTTCAAGAGAAATAAAACACCTTGTGTAAAATATTGCAGTCCGATTCAGGAGATGCTAATACCATCAATAGAATTTGTTCTCAGTACCCTTCTAAATATCTGGACATGAATTAAATTCCACCGCTCAATTTTCACCAAATCACAAAAACAATTGCTAGTCTTGCACTCATCCTGTATATCGTGGGTATGTGCAGGAATTATTATACTCTATAGTGGATTTGTATCGACCATATAAATAATCCATGCATGGTTGAGTTGGTTCACATATTCGAAGAAATGAATTCACAATGGTCATTTGAAATTTTGGAAAAGTCAACTTCAGCACCCTGTATGATCTAAACCGATGAATTTAAAGCATTCGCGCAATGGAGACATTTGATCAGCATAACGATTTCTACAATATATAAAAAATTCGAGAAAATTTACCGAAAGCCAATTTCCCATTAAAACGGTGCGGGGTCCTTTAAAGCACTTGAAGTACTGAAATTCTCTATCAGAATTATGAGAGCTCATATGTATTGTAAATGACAGGAATAATTATTTTTTAATATTCTTGAAATCTTTTCAATTCATTTTTCAAAAGCTTTTATTTAACTTGCTCTGAGTGTGTGGCTGTGTGTTTGATAGATGGGTACAAATCTTGCAAGCTGAATTAGAACCCTTCCTCTTATCTTATGGAATTGAAATTTTACATGTTGGTTCAGTTCCGATGATAATACATTAATGTCGAAGAAATTGTCCCCCCTGCCCAACGAAAGCTAGATAAAGAACGCGTAGGGTTTCGGAAGTTTTCTTCACGGATTTGGACGTCATAGCTTACAGCAAAAAAAATTAGGTAGGAGGAGATCGCCGCCCCTTTTCTCGAAAAAAGTTGGAAAACTCGCGAAATTTAAATCGTAAAAATAGTGAAAAATATCTGACCGTCAAATAATATGGTTTAAAAAAATTTCACCCTCATTGTTCCCCCTCAAAAGCTAGATAGAGACCGCGAAGGAATTTGGAAAATGTTTCAACAGGTTCGGGCATAGAAAATAATGTTGAAAAAAAATCGATTGGGGGGCTCGTTCCCCTTTTCTGTCACGAAAAAATTTAGGAAAACTCTCGAGATAGAAATCGTAAAAATCTGTTAAGATATTGAAAATTATCTGACCATTGAATAGTACGGTTTCAAAAAAATGTACCCCTCTTCCCCCCTCGAAAGCTAGATAGAGACCGCGTAGAAATTCGGAAAAAAATTTGAATAAATTTAAAAGTGAATCAAACCCATTATTTTGTTACATTAATTTTTTTCAAATAAATGAATAAATTTTAAGATAATTTTAAATTTAATTTATCTACATTAATACATACATAGATACTTCTCGCGACAAGTTTAATCCACTTTAAAATGCGTTTTCTTCTTTTTATTGCATTTGAATAAAAGCTTTTCTCTATTTTTTTTTAAAGTTCATTTTATTGCTTTTATTGTATTCTTATACATTGTTTTATAGTATTCCTTGTTTCTATAGAGGCCACATATGTTGGTGGGATATTATTTTTGAAATTTTTCAAAAAATATATATATTATCAGATGGTGATAGAGAAAAAATGTAAAACTTGAAACCGGACACGAAAGGTCAAATGAATGTCAAACTATGGTTACTAGCGAAGAAGCTCATTTTGCGATAAGCCGTGAATTTCATTAGCGAAAAATTCGAGTTACAGTTCAATCGAGATGAATTTAAACGAACTTGTCGGATTTCTAATATTTTCACGAGTTCAATGCAGCTCGAAGTAGTTTTGACGGAACTATTCGCAACGAAATACTCGGAATTTGCATCAAACCCAGAAGCGCGACGAGGCCCTAATTGAAATCCCTTGAATGCAGAACTGGGACCCGGGGTTATTTTGTTATTGAAATGCTTCGGGAAGTTTTCCTTATTTGATTATAGCAAGGCTGAATTACTCCTATCGGATTATCAGAAACAGTAAATGTGACTCAGTTTTGGGGACGATTAGAAAAAGTTGAATCGGATGAAAACTTTGGCATAGAAGAAATAAATCTACGGAGACTGAAAATGTATCTTCCGTAAAATTTATTTTGGTGACCTTCCAATATTTTCTCACTTTTCAATATTTATATATGATACTACACTTCCTCAATGAAATTATTCACCTGTCCTTTCCACCCCTATTAAAATTTTGAATGAGAAGGGGTAGCGTTCAAAAAAGGTTCAAATTCTTCATTCAGCAATACAGCACTATAGAAAATCAGATCTTTTTGTTACATTCAAATGCCACAAAAATATCAGAAAATTTATTTTAGTACGCTAGACGTCGCTAATAATCGAACAATTGAAAATTGATATTTCCTTGATATTTCCAAAAAGTGCTAATTTTGTTCAGGGGTAGGGGGTAGGGGGGTTGAATTTTATTGAGAATGTGTACTTTCATATAAAAAAATGTGTCTGTCTCAGAAGTTTTCATTTGCATTCAAAATTACGTAGAATAGTACATTATATACCGCGGGACTGAAGTAGTACATTTAATCCTGAAGGTAAAGTTTATGGCCCGACCGCAGGGAGGGCCATAATTTACCTGAAGGATTAAATGTACTTCAGTCGCAAGGTATATACGATACTTTTCGTACTTCCGGTATGATTTTATTAATTATTTCAATAATTTCAATCAGTTTTTTCTCTCTTCAACTCATTTAATAAACTGTCTTTAAAATAAGTTACCATAGTAACATTGCGTTGTGACAGTTATAATTTAGAAACATTGTCATTACTAGTGTCATTGTAAAGAAACATTGTTATTGATAATTATTGGTATCATGAGTGAAGAAGGTGTATCTGATATTGATAAAAGAGCAGCCGAAGTAGGTGAAGAATTGTTACCACCGAAATCTAGAAAACTATACGAGCAGCAGTACGATGCTTTTAAAAAGTGGTGCCGCTTAAAAAATGTGAGACAACCTACTGAAAATGCGCTGTTAGTCTACTTCGATGATAAATCAAAAGCGGTTTGTGCCTCAACTCTCTGGGCACATTACTCAATGCTGAAATCGGTTATTAACATTAGAGAAGATATTGATATAAGTAAATTTCCAAAATTATTAGCTTTTTTGAAGAGAAGAAATATCCCTTAAATTCGTTTGTTTGTGATTTAATCGTTCCGGGAGTTTCGTCAATATTTAATCCCGGAGGGATTAAATGTGACACTTTAGTACCTGTCACAAGGGAGTGAAGTTGTCACTTTAGGCCCGGAAGTACGAAAAATGCATTTATCCGTTACTTTAGGACCTCGTTGGATAATTAGGGTACTAAACTAGAATTACATTATTACACTCATTAAGAAGCAAATTAAAAACTATCTGAAGCACACTCCAAGAAAGTATATTCATAATCTAATTGATTGATATTTATGTTATGAAAAAACACCAAGTTTCGCTATTAATTTCAGTTATAAATTGTCATTCAGCACTGATTGTTTATAAATTGATTGTTTATTGTTCACTTCTCCGAATTTTTAGCACTCTACTTTCACGAGTAATTCACTAATTATTAATATTATATTGATGTAGAATTGATGAAGAATTGTAATAATATTAGATAGTTGTATGACAAGTTATTTAGGTTATAAACCTACCTATCCTTATAATACCAATTTACTATTACAACTAAACTCACTTATGCCCATGTGCAACCCTCGGGGGTCCTAAATGGGCTTTTCTTTGTTTTGTTCAACGTAAACAGGTATATATGATTGTTATACAAAATTAATTTTTCTACTGATATGCTTGTTATATTTCTTGTTTTTCTTTCTACTTGAATATTATTATTATTATTATTATTATTTTTTTTTTTTTTTTTCCCCGTTGGGAATGTACCAGTCAGGCCCTGTCTCCGGTGCTCCGATACATCCGGAGGGCGCGCTGGTGTCGTTAACCCCAATAACCACTCCCTACGTCCGTAGGGTGAGTGACTATTGGGTCCGAGAATCATGTGCCCTGAGCAGACGGAGCGAACCAAGGTGACGGCCTTCTGCATTCTTGCTGCTAAGATTTCTGCCATATTACGGCAAGCAGGTATTATCTTCAAGTTGGAGAGCAGTGTGTCCATCATTCCACCAAGGACTCCTATGATCAGAACCACCATTTTGACAGAATGGTCCGGATATAACCTGCGGAGTTCAAAGAGAAGATCTCGATATTTAGTCCGTTTTTCCTCCTCTTTTCGAACGATATTCATTTCGCCTGGAGCGGAAAACTCCATGACGAATATCGTTCTACTTTGGTGGTCGAGGAGGACAACATCAGGCTTATTGGCTTGTATTTGCCTGAGGGTGGGGAATGAGTAGTTCCAATAGATCCGGCACCTCTCATTCTCCACCACGGACTCAATATCCCCCGGAATATAAGGCAACACCGGTGTCTCGTCTATACCGTACGAGTGTCGTAGATGGTAGTATAACACTCGTAGCGCCGCGTTATGCCTGTGGATATAGGCTGAGACCGCATAAGATGGGCATGCTGATAGCAAATGCATTACGGTCTCAGGTGCCCCACGACATGCCCTGCATCGGGTGTCAGGGACGTCTATACCCATCACGCGACTACGGTAGACGAGGGTGTTGAAGACACCATCCTGGCAGGCCATTATGAATCCCTCGGTCTCCGACTTTAGCTCACTCGCCCTGAGGAAGGCAAAGGTCAAGCTTTTGGATAAGCCAAGGTCTTCGATGTTGTGAAAGAAGACACCATGCATTGGCTTATCCATATGTAGCTGTAGCAGGACCTCTGTCTCCGCAGCTTTGATGTGAGCTTTTTGCTGAACGGGTCCCAACTCGGTGACAGAGTTTGGGTTAGCCCGTTCAGTGTCGAATACGAGACCGAGTTCATCGGCTGCACGGGTTGCTGCCTTAAAAAGAAATGCTCCAATCCCTGCTTTTTCATGGTCGCGGACCATGCAGAGAAGGGGATCTGAACTCCTGATGACTTTACAGGCCCCATCCAGAACCATTCTGTTATGCATACACTCCAAACTCAAAAGTCCACGGCCTCCCCGTTGTCTGGGAAAGTATAACCGTGGAACGGACGATTTAGGATGCAAGCACCTATTGAGATGCATCACTTTGCGAGTTTTAACGTCGAGTTGTCGCAGCTCTTCCTTAGTCCACTTCATTACTCCGAAAGAGTAGAGAAGGATCGGAACGGCAAGCATATTGGTTGCAGCAACTTTGTTCTTCCCCGACAGTTCTGATGACCAGATCTGTCGGAGTTTATGCTGATACTTGCCGCGGAGAGAGTTCTTAACTGTGAATACCTCTTGGGAGTGGCGTTGCTCCACCCCTAGGTAAGTATACGTCTCTCCGGCATCCAGATGATGTAGGATGCTTCCGTCTACGAGCTGGACATCCTCTCCGTATTCCTCGCATCGTCCTCTTTTGAGATGAACCGTGGCACATTTGTCGATCCCAAATTCCATTCCGATAGCATGCGTGTACTCTTCCACCACCCTAAGGGACTGATGTAGGTCCCTTTCTCCAGAGGCATATAATTTGAGGTCATCCATGTAAAACAGATGGGTGACTTTATGCCTCCGGTTGCTGGGGGTGCCGCAGTTGTACCCACGGGTATTCCTGAGTACAACGGACAATGGCAATAGTGAGATGCAGAAGAGAAGAGGGCTGAGGGAGTCTCCCTGAAACACGCCTCTTCTAATGATGACCTGCTCTGTTTGGACTATGTCTCTACCAGATCTTATGGTGAAGCGAGTCCTCCAGAGTGGCATCAGTTGTCCAATGCATCCCACTATTTGATTGGGTACCTCAAGACATCTGAGCAAATGCATGATTAACTCATGCGATGTTGTATCAAATGCCTTGCGGTAATCAATCCAGGCCATCGAAAGGTTACGCTTATACTGCACGGAGTCCTGCGTGATACATCTATCGATGAGCAGGTTCTCCTTGCAGCCAGCGACCCCTTTCTTTGACCCTCTTTGCTCATATATCCGTTCATACACCGGATCAACTGCGGAGAGAATACGCGTGTATAAGATGCGCGTAAACAACTTATAGCACGCATTCAAGCATGTTATCGGCCTGTAATTCTTTGGATCAGACAAATCTCCGTTCTTGGGGATGAGCACGGTTCGCCCCTCGACAAACCACTCCGGAATCTGCTGCTCCCCATCTAGCCATGAGTTAAAAACTCTTGCCAGATGGCGGTGGGTTGTTGGAAACTTTTTCCACCAATAATTATTCAACCCATCAGGGCCTGGAGCAGCAAAGTTCTTCGAGCCTTTGAGGGCCCCTCGAACTTCTTCCGTGGTTATCGGATTGCGCAGATCATTGTGCTCAGGCTGCCGAAGCGTCCTGCAGTAAGCTTCGAACTGCGCTAGGGCTGGAGTGTCTACATTGAGTGGTTGCGGAAACTCATAGATGTTCTTCCAGAAGGTTTCTACCCGATCAGCAGCCGGCGGGTTATCGACAACACGTGGAGGCTCTTGGAATAAGCGGGAAGGTTTATCGCGGAACTTTATGTTTTCCGCGATACTTCTCGCTCGCCTCACTAGTGACTTCTTTGCAGCCACTAGCATTCGTATCCTATCAAGACAGTGCTGTTTTATGGTAAACAGCACGCCTTGATTCAATGTGTGGTGAGCTCGTCTTAGCCTTGCAGCAATTCGCCGCACTGCCTGCGTGAAAGGCCTATTGGCCGACATGTAGTCCACCACACACTGGATACGAGACGCGTGTTGTCTCGCCGACTTGATCTTAGCTTCCATCTTGTGAACGCGTCGCTCATGCCTCCCAACAAGAGCAGTGGTGTCCCTCCTCTCCGTCTGGGATATTGCACGAGCGGCGTCGTACACGACAGAATTGATCTGCCAGATGTTGGCCTCTTCTGGAAGAACATCGCCAATCTCCGCATCCACCCGTGCCAGTTCTTGCGGCTTCAAGGGCTTCATATTGTGAAGCGCCCTGCGGGTTCTGATGTCCTCCATTGGTGGTATGATGCGAGCCTCCTCTGCAGCCAGACCGACACGTGGCATATCTGCCACTTCGTTAACCGGCTGAGGAGGAGCTCTAACATAGCCTCGAGCCCGGAGATAGGATACATAATCCCTGAGATTTTGGGCGGAAACGGCGGCATGCTCTGGGTGTCTCTCACACCAAAGAACATGCATCCTTGCCATGTATCTTCTCCGGGCGGGCTCACTGCTCTCATAGCAATACAGAAGTCCATCCCTTAATCTATCCGTCCACTCAAAGCGTCCGTTGTCATTGCGGTTGTCGTCATTTGGCAAATCATCGTTGTTGGCCCCACCACCTTGCCTTTGACCCCTAATCCGAGGGGGTCGGTTGTGGGGGCCTCTTCCCCGATTATTTGGAACCGAGTAAAAGGGTTTACTGGGGGGTTAACCCAGCAAACCCACGGCCGACACCGGAGGGAAATATGCCTTTTCCCTCCCGGATGCGCATGAGCTGCCGGTCCGATTTTGCATCCTTTGCTCGGGTAGGTGGTGTCGCAACTCACCAGGGCCTCAGGTGTTGGTTGACCTCCCTGCCTATTATTATTATTATTATTATTATTATTATTATTATTATTATTATTATTATTATTATTATTATTATTATTATTATTATTATTATTATTATTATTATTATTATTATTATTATTATTATTATTATTATTATTATTATTATTATTATTATTATTATTATTATTATTATTATTATTATCTCTTTTGAATTAAAATTCTCCAGTCGGACCCTGTCTCCGATGCTCCGATACATTCGGAGGGCGCGCTGGCAACATCATTACCCCAATAACCACTCCCCAAACTATGGGGTAAGCAGCTATTGGGTCCGGGAATCGTGTGCCCTGAGCAGACGTAATGAACCGAGGATGACAGCCTTCTGCATTCTTCCGGCTATGATTTCTGACATCTTTCTACATGCCGGTATGATTTTTAAGTTCGAGAGTAATGAATCCATCACACCGCCAAGGGACCCTATTATCAGAACAACCACTTTTACAGAATGGTCTGGATAGAGCCTGCGGAGTTCGAAGAGTAAATCTCGATATTTCGTCCGTTTCTCCTCCTCCTTTCGGACGATATTCGTTTCGCCAGGAGCCGAAAACTCAATGACGAATATCGTCTTACTTCCATGGTCGAGGAGTACTACATCAGGCTTATTGGCCTGTATTTGCCTGAGGGTGGGAAATGAGTAGTTCCAGTAGATTCGGCACTTCTCATTCTCCACCACGGACTCAATATCCCCCGGAGCGTAAGGCAACACTGGTGTCTCGTTTATACCGTACGAGTGTCGTAGGTGGTAATATAACACTCGTAGAGCCGCGTTATGTCTGTGAATATAAGCTGAGACCGCATATGCTGGACATACTGACAGCAAATGCATAATGGTCTCAGGCGCCTGACGGCAGGCCCTGCATCTAATATCAGGGACCTCTATACCCATCACGTGGCTTCGGTAGACCGAGGTGTTGAAGACACCATCTTGGCAGGCCATTATGAATCCCTCGGTCTCCGACTTCAGCCCACTTGACCTAAGGAAGGCGTAGGTCAAGTTCTTGGATAAGCCTTATTATTATTATTATTATTATTATTATTATTATTATTATTATTATTATTATTATTATTATTATTATTATTATTATTATTATTATTATTATTATTATTATTATTATTATTATTATTTTCCTTCAAGAGTGTACCAGTCAGGTCCTGTCTCCGGTGCTCCGACCCATCCGGAGGACGCGCTGGTGTCGTTTACCTCAATAACCACTCCCTACGTCCGTAGGGTGAGTGATTATTGGGTCCGAGAGTCATGTGTTCTGAGCAGACGAAGTGAACCAAGGATGACGGCCTTCTGCATTCGAGCGGCTAGGATTTGTGCCATATTACGGCAGGCCGGTATCAACTTCAAATTAGAGAGCAGTGTGTCCATCATTCCACCAAGGACTCCTATTATTATTATTATTATTATTATTATTATTTTTTTTTTTTCTCCTTAGGAGTGTACCAGTCAGGCCCTGTCTCCGGTGCTCCGACCCATCCGGAGGGCGCGCTGGTGTCGTTAACCCCAATAACCACTCCCTACATCCGTAGGGTGAGTGATTATTGGGTCCGAGAATCGTGTGCCCTGAGTAGACGAAGCGAACCAAGTATAACGGCCTTCTGCATTCTTGATGCTAAGATTTCTGCCATATTACGGCAAGCAGGTATTATTTTCAAATTGGAGAGCAGTGTGTCCATCATTCCACCAAGGACTCCTATGATCAGAACCACCATTTTGACAGAATGGTCCGGATATAACCTGCGGAGTTCAAAGAGAAGATCTCGATATTTAGTCCGTTTTTCCTCCTCTTTTCGAACGATATTAATTTCGCCTGGAGCGGAAAACTCCATGACGAATATCGTTCTACTTTGGTGGTCGAGGAGGACAACATCAGGCTTATTGGCTTGTATTTGCCTGAGGGTGGGGAATGAGTAGTTCCAATAGATTCGGCATCTCTCATTCTCCACCACGGACTCAATATCCCCCGGAGCATAAGGCAACACCGGTGTCTCGTCTATACCGTACGAGTGTCGTAGGTGGTAGTACAACACTCGTAGCGCCGCGTTATGCCTGTGGATATAGGCTGAGACCGCATAAGATGGGCATGCTGATAGCAAATGCATTACGGTCTCAGGTGCCCCACGACATGCCCTGCATCGGGTGTCAGGGACGTCTATACCCATCACGCGACTACGGTAGACAAGGGTGTTGAAGACACCATCCTGGCAGGCCATTATGAATCCCTCGGTCTCCGACTTTAGCTCACTCGACCTGAGGAAGGCAAAGGTCAAGCTTTTGGATAAGCCAAGGTCTTCGATGTTATGAAAGAAGACACCATGCATTGGCTTATCCATATGTAGCTGTAGCAGGACCTCTGTCTCCGCAGCTTTTATCTGAGCTTTTTGCTGAACGGGTCCCAACTCGGTGACAGAGTTTGGGTTAGCCCGTTCAGTGTCGAAAACGAGACCGAGTTCATCGGCCGCACGGGTAGCTGCCTTAAAAAGGAATGCTCCAATCCCTGCTTTCTCATGGTCGCGGACCATGCAGAGAAGGGGATCTGAACTCCTGATGACTTTACAGGCCCCATCCAGAACCATTCTGTTATGCAGACACTCCAAACTCAAAAGTCCACGGCCTCCCCGTTGTCTGGAAAAGTATAACCGTGGAACGGACGATTTAGGATGCAAGCTCCTATTGAGATGCATCATTTTGCGAGTCTTAACGTCAAGTTGTCGCAGCTCTTCCTTAGTCCACTTCATCACTCCGAAAGAGTAAAGAAGGATCGGAACGGCAAGCATATTAGTTGCAGCAACTTTGTTCTTCCCCGACAGTTCTGATGACCAGATCTGTCGGAGTTTATGCTGATACTTGCCGCGGAGAGAGTTTTTAACTGCAAATACCTCTTGGGAGCGGCGTTGTTCCACCCCAAGGTAGGTATAAGTCTCTCCGGCATCCAGATGATGTAGGATGCTTCCGTCTACGAGCTGGACATCCTCTCCGTATTCCTCGCATCGTCCTCTTTTGAGATGAACCGTGGCACATTTGTCGAACCCAAATTCCATACCGATAGCATGCGTATATTCTTCCACCACCCTAAGGGACTGATGTAGGTCCCTTTCTCCAGAGGCATACAATTTGAGGTCATCCATGTAAAATAGATGGGTGACATTATGCCTCCGGTTGCTGGGGGTGCCGCAGTTGTACCCACGGGTATTCCTGAGCGCAACGGACAATGGCAATAGTGAGATGCAGAAGAGAAGAGGGCTAAGGGAGTCTCCCTGAAACACACCTCTTCTAATGATGACCTGCTCTGTTTGGACTATGTCTCTACCAGATCTTATGGTGAAGCGAGTCCTCCAGAGCGGCATCAGTTGTCCAATGCATCCCACTATTTGACCGGGTACCTCAAGGCATCTGAGCAAATGCATGATTAACTCATGTGATGTTGTATCAAATGCCTTGCGGTAATCGATCCAGGCCATCGAAAGGTTACGCTTATACTGCACGGAGTCCTGCGTGATACATCTATCGATGAGCAGGTTCTCCTTGCACCCGGCGACCCCTTTCTTTGACCCTCTTTGCTCATTTATCCGTTCATACACCGGATCAACTGCGGAGAGAATGCGCGTGTATAAGATGCGCGTAAACACCTTATAACACGCATTCAAGCATGTTATCGGCCTGTAATTCTTTGGATCAGACAAATCTCCGTTTTTGGGGATGAGCACGGTTCGCCCCTCGACAAACCACTCTGGAATCTGCTGCTCCCCATCTAGCCATGAGTTGAAAACTCTGGCCAGATGGCGGTGGGTTGTTGGAAACTTTTTCCACCAATAGTTATTCAACCCATCAGGGCCTGGAGCAGCGAAATTCTTAGAGCCTTTTAGGGCCCCTCGTACTTCTTCCGTGGTTATCGGAATGCGCAGATCATTGAGCTCAGGCTGCCGAAGCCTCCTGCAAAATGCTTCGAACTGCGCTAGGGCTGGAGTATCTACATTGAGTGGTTGCGGATACTCATAGATATTCTTCCAGAATGTTTCCACCCGATCTGCAGCCGGCGGGTTATCGACAACACGTGGAGGCTCTTGGAATAAGCGAGAAGGTTTATCGCGGAACTTTATGTTTTCCGCGATACCTCTCGCCCGCCTCACTAGTGACTTCTTTGCAGCCACTAGCATTCGTATCCTATCAAGGCAGTGCTGTTTGATGGTGAACAGCACACCTTGATTTAATGTGTGGTGAGCTCGTCTCAGTTTTGCGGCAATTCGCCGCACTGCGGGCGTGAAAGGCCTATTGGCCGCCACGAAGTCCACCACACACTGGATACGAGACGCGTGTTGTCTCGCCGACTTGATCTTGGCTTCCATCTTGTGTACACGTCGTTCATGCCTCCCTAACAGAGCGGTGGTGTCCCTCCTCTCCGTTTGGGATAGAGCACGAGCGGCGTCGTACACGACAGAATTGATCTGCCAGATGTCAGCCTCTTCTGGAAGAACATCGCCAATTTCCGCATCCACCCGTGCCAGTTCTTGCGGCTTCAGGGGCTTCATATTGTGTAGCGCCCTGCGGGTTCTGATATCCTCCATCAGTGGAACAATGCGATTCTCCTCCACAGCCAAACCGACACGTGGCATATCTGCCACTTCGATAACTGGCTGAGGAGGAGCTCTAACGTAGCCTCGAGCCCGAAGATGGGATACATAATCCCTGAGATTTTGTGCGGAAAACGCTGCATGCTCTGGGTGTCTCTCACACCACAGAGCATGCATTCTCGCCATGTATCCTCTCCGGGCGGGCTCACTGCTCTCGTAGCAATGCAGAAGTCCGTCCCTTAATTCGTCCGTCCACTCAAAGCGTCCGTTGTTATCGCGGTCGTCATCGTTTGGCAAATCGTCGTTGGCCCCACCACCTTGCCTATGACCCCTAATCCGAGGGGGTCGGTTGTGGGGGCCTCTTCCTCGATCGTTTGGAACCGAGTAGTAGAGTTTACTGGGGGGTTAACCCAGTAAACCCACGGCCGACACCGGAGGGAAAGATGCTTTTTCCCTCCCGGATGCGCCAAGAAAAATCGTCTAAGTAAAATGTGTTGTTGACTTTTCATCACTTCGGGTAAGTGAAATTTTCATTTCGAAAAATATTTTTCGGTATTACTTAAAAACAAGTGAAGTAACAACCTGATGATATTATCAATTTATGTTAAAAAAACTTCGCGCCCAGATTTTTTTATTATTTTCTCTCCTCTCCCTCCCTACCCAAAATTTATTTTTGTCATTACATTATTATTTCTCTCCTCTTCCATACCCCCTAAAATTTTTCTGCGCTTCGCGCCCAGGTTTTTGATTTTAATCCCCCTTTCCCAAAATTTTCCGGACACTTCGCGAGAAAATTGAATTTTATTTTATAATAACGCCAAAAACTTAAAAATTAAAAGAGATATCGAAAAAATGTACAGGAACAGTTTCATTGATCCCAAAAAGGTCTACATAAAGGTATCACAATTTTTTTTCAAATCTTAAAAAAAAACGGAATTTTGAATTTTCTCTATAAAACCATTAAAAACTCTAATAAGACGACAGATTTTCAAATTTCACAAGATACTTTTTTTTTACAACTTTTGAAAACCTACAATGATTTTTTACCGTAATATTAATTAATAGTCTGTTTCGAAGGATTAATTCTTCATCTTCAGCAAAAAAGGGTTACAAAGTTAAGATCATATGTGGTAGAAAAATTAAACAATTCGAAGTGGAAGACAAAGTTTTGGAAAAAGAATACAAAGACGACTTTTTGTTCTTTTTCCAAAAAATCAAAAAATTAAACAATTGTTGTCAACATGGCGGTATCCGCAACATGATAATTTTTCTACATTTTTCATAAAAGCCTTTTTTCCACCACATATGCTAAAAACGAAACGAGATAAATGAATGGTTTTATCCGTTTTTTTCAAACAAATAAAAAAAAATCAAACAATTTTTTCATATCTTGAAAAAATATTGTAATGTGAACTTTTAACATACGAAAAGAAATATCGAAAAAAAATTATCAACAATATTAGGTATTGTCCTTGAACAGGTCTACAAAAAGTTCTTAAGAAATGTTTTCATCTTGAAAAACAAAATAAAATTTTTACCGGAATAATTTTTGTTTTTAATGGGCGTAAAAGTGGTGGAGAAAAGGGGACATACTTTTCTAACTTCCCACAACTGCATCTAGATACGAAACATGATTTTTCACTTGAATGAGTCTTTTTACATTTAAAAATTACCAGCTTAATTTCAAATTAATATATTTATCCTTTTAGAAGTTATCAAACATTTTTTTCAACTTTAACCCACTGTATTACGGAAAGTATATCAGGTTGGAACCCTCATTCCTTTTAGAATTTTGTCCCATTTTACGAGAGGTATCTACAGGCAGACGTTGTAAGTGTCATTCGGAAACGCCTTGTACATATATTAGTTCACTCAGTTCTAAACCTCAACATGTCTCAATGTTGAAAAGTTGTGAGGTGTTTTTTTGTGACTTGTCAATCCAAAGTGATTTGGTGTCTGATCAATAAATTAATAAAACTCTGTATATCTATCTATTATTTATGTTTCTGGATTTTTTTTTCAATGACGGTATTGAATTTGATATCTATACATTTCTTCAGGATCTTGTAATCTGCATATTTTGTTCTTCGGTAATTTCAGTTCTGTAATAATTAACGAATATATAATTCCAGAAGAACGGAATCTAGGATGAAATCTTTTCAACAGAAATCTCCCCGGAAAAAAATCTCTCGGAAAATACCCTCTGGAAAAAATCTGTGGAAAAAATCCCCTTTGGAAAAATTCCCCTCGGAAAAATTCACTTTGGAGAAAAATCATGCAGAGAAAAAACGTTCTGTATGACAACTTCAATATCATAATTTCAAAATTCAAACCTAACGTAATCTAACCTAACCTAATTTTTGAGTCTGTCCCTGTTCAGTGCTGAAGGTAGAGTTTTTTGATTTGTATTCAGCTACTCCGATTATCAGTAAAAAGTTAAGTTTTCTAGATGTCTTCTAATTTATGTCGTTTTAGAGACCTCTACAAATGAGTATATTGTATGTAATCTGCACAACACTAGGCATTCCAAAATTATAAAGTGGGTAGGAATAACGCGTTTGATATTGACATTTACACAATGGAAAATTCATAATGTTATAAAAAATAATTCAAACGTACAAATGCACTGCTTGAAAATGGAATCAATTTTGCTTGATAAAAAAAATGTCGATACAACAATTATATTTTGTGAGGAGCAATTTTTTAGTCAGATCTAACCAGAACAAACTAACCTTACCTAGACATTTGAGTACGTGAAAATTAAATACTTACATTTTTCGAGGAGTAACTTTTTAGTCTGATATAACCAGAAAAAAATTACTGATAATTATAACGAAACTGATTTATTTCATGGGAATAGCCCAAAATTTACAATTGTAATTCTCATATTTTTTATGTTTACAATTTTTGAAAAATTATTAAAAATTGTTATAATAAAGTTTCTGTGTTTTTTTACTGCAAATACTTAAAAAGAAATCATTTGTCCTTATCGTCTACGTAAAGAAATATTATTTTAATATAGATATTATTTTCTAAAAAATATTTAACCGGAATTATTTTTTTGAAGAGACATAATTCCAGTAGAAAATTTTCCAGCAATATTTTTCCACAGAAAATGTCTTCCAAGAAAAATATTTCCGAAAGAATATTTCCGGAGGGACTTTATCAAGTAGGATTTATAATGGATACCGAGGAACGAGCTTTGTGTCATGCCAATATTATTATTTCAGAGATTGGTGCATATCAAGACAACTGTGGTGGGGCCACCAGGTACCAGCTTATTCCTGCCATGATCGAAACAATCCCGAGAAAAACGTGTGGGTTGCGGCGAAAAGCCAGCAGGACGCTCGCAGGAAGGCCGCAGGAAAACTTGGCGTCCAGGAAGAGGAAGTAGTGGCGACTCAAGACGAGGACGTGCTGGATACGTGGTTTTCTTCCGCGCTTCAACCCCTCGCTGCTTTCGGGTGGCCAGAACAGGTGAACTTCATTCAAAGAGTGAATTATTGGAATTTATTTCTCTCCGAGTATAAGCTTAATTTTCCGCTGGGCAAAACTTTTCAATAATTTTGGTATTTTGGTGTCCAATTTTGGTATTTTCCTCACAAATTTAATAATTTTTGTATGCTCCAGTTCCTACGAAAAAAAAAAATCCTGTAATGTTCAAAGAACATCGTGAGGGCAAAGGGAAAGTAAGTGAGTTGGTGAGAACTGGTAGTTTCCTTGATATGTGCAGGCTGTATTCCTCAGGGAACACCTTCAGGGGCAATAAGTTCCAAAGCTTAGTCATTCTTTGAAATAACGAGTATTGGGAAAGCTATGTTCGGAATCTCTTCAAAGTGACATAATCACAAAGTTTGTTGGTATGTTTGGTATAGATATCCTCAAGGCAAATAACAGCACTGGATTGACCAAAAGACAACCAAAAATTCATAAAAATTACACACGACATACGGCTGACGGAAGTTCTCAATTGTATCTTCCAAAACGTGAAACTTCAGCTTGTACATAGCTGTACTAGCTATGATGTACTTTCAAACCAATCAAAACATTATTATAGTGGGAATTTTCTACTTAGATTATTGCTTCGGGAGTATTCGTGGTATTTTGTTTTTATTGTGTAAGTGATACTTTTGATTTGACGTCTGTCATCAGTTTGCTTGCAAATTGAAAAATGGATTTAGATAACCGTAATGAATAAAAATGTTTAAACATGTGTCTATGATTGGGGCATCAAAAAATAATCTATCGAATACCACACGAGAGTTCGATAAAGTGGAAAATAATATAATATAACTATATTCTCACTCTCTTTTAGTATTACAACTGAGAATTCTGGACTACTTCCATTCGCATCTAGATGTCGCACTTTTCTAGAAGCATGAAGGCTGAAATATTAGGGAATACTCTTAGGAATGCGGGCTTGTTTAGGAGTAGGAGCGACAGGTCCGTACTCGCCAGTAGCGACAGAATCGTTACAATATTTTCAAATTGATGAGCCCCCTGCGCCCTCTATCGAAATATTACAATGTCTTTCATGTCAAAAAAAAATTATCGGTGATACCATTCGAAATAGTTTTTGTTCCGGCTTTATACGACGAACCGTTCAAAAGTCAACAGGGGTGGACAGTACACAGTATGCTATTTAGAGCAGAGCTGAGGGAAATTGTCAACTTTTCATCGTTTTTTTTGCAGACCGAAGACCTCTCCAAGCACTTCCCGCTCTCGCTGATGGAAACCGGCCACGACATCCTCTTTTTCTGGGTGGCCCGCATGGTGATGCTCGGAACTCAGCTGACGGGAAAGCTGCCCTTCGATAAAATCCTGCTGCACGGGATCGTGTGCGACGCCCACGGCAGGAAGATGTCGAAGAGCGTGGGGAACGTCGTGGCGCCCGAGGATGTCATCGCAGGGACGAGTCTCGAGGTAGGCTTTTCTTCGCGCGCGATTCGATTTGGATTGATTGAAATCGGCAGACTAATGGAATGGATGGGGAGAGTGATAGGAGTGCATGGCGTATTGCTATTTCGAGAGAAGGCGTTCGTTTATCGCACGTTCGTTAGAATTGAATTTGGAAGTGAAGTAGAGTGAAGTAAACATGGTTTTCTACTACAAACGAATCAGATGGATTTTAGGGTCGTTGCAATCAGCTCAAAAAAGTTTCAAAAACTAGATACCCAGATAACATTGAAGGTTGGCCCGGCGTTTTTAAGGCAATCGTTCCCCGACATTTCATGTTCTGGTTAGGCACTTGAAAATAATGCTTAGCAGGAATCCCGGTATCCAGGCGGCCGGCAATTCTAAATACCTCAGAAGTACTTCAACGCCAACAAATTTCAGTGCACGATTGATGCCGGTCAACTAAGCTTCAATCATTATTATTTCTTCATTTGGCTGTATTCAATTTGTTCTTCTAAATCATATAATTTTATATAGCTGAATTCCGAAACCTCGCCATAATTATAATTTTTCAGGAGAAATAAAAATTCAAGTAAAAAATTATATACAGGGGACAGTTTTCAACAAATTCATGATGTTCAAATGGAATCAAGCTTGAATATGCCAAAATGTACCCCCCTGTATATAATTTTTGACATGAATGTGTTTATTTTTACTAAAATTCATTCTGGAGCAGTCTAAAAAATCACACGTGTTTATTACATGCCCAGGTACTCAAACTCAATATTGTTGAGAAAAAAAAACTGAAATTAACATAACGCATATTTATTAAAACTTAAAGCAATGTATCAAATAATACACCATACTGTGTAATTAGATATCGATAAAACTTAACACAAACATGAATTTTTGAAATTCACAATGAACCGCTCCTATGTTCTACTAAAAAACGTTTCTGTTTTGCATTTGGATGGAATGAATATCAGAGTAAAACGTTCTACACTAAATAAAAATTTTTGAAAAACTTTGCATTTCTAATCGAAAATGTAATTTGTATTTGAATGTGCATTGTCACAAGAAAAAAAAAATTCGGTTAAATTCAACTCATTTTTATTTATTAATATTGAATCTCAGAATAAATCTGATAATTTCCACATGACAAAAATTCCACAGTAAAAAAAATGTGATGGAATTGACAAAAAAATGTTTAGTTACGTTTCATCATATTATATTGCTGGGTTAATTTCCACTAATTACAGTTGAAATTTCCAAAACAAAAACTTTTATCTTCTGCATTCATGACCAAAAAATAAACAAGAGTTTGAATTTGAATTTACATAATTATATATTTATGTGTAAGTTAAATACAAAACTGTAAATACTACTAACTAAAATACTATGTACTTTCCACTTTATTCACAACATTTTTTCATCCAAATTTTTGAAATCACAGGATTAATAGATCAATGAGTTGATTTCAATATTTGTTGCTCACTTGAAGTCCTGCAGAAAAAAAGAAAAATCCTAATTGCTACTTATATCAACTCCCAATCCCTGAGTCATACTTTTAATCATTTTCTAGATTCTTCCTTCTATTCCTTCCTCCGTCTCTATCAGATGCATTTCGTAAAAATAATGTGGTGGTATCTTCCATCTGTTGTTGAGTGGTATTTTCAGGTAATGAGTTTCTTCTTTATGAATTGAATTGTGGATCTTGTTCCAAAGTATATGTAGGCCAGACTGGTAGACCATTCAAAAGCCGCGTACGTGAACACCGTATGAATTATGAAAAGAATAAAACACATTCAACATATTATGACTGTACTGTACTGATGAAGGTAACTAGTTATCGAAGTTATCTAGAAGTGAAAATTATAAAATACTTTTGTGATAAAGGGAAAAAAAATCATTCTCATTTAGACTTCACGTTTCTCGAGTTGTTGATGGTAAAAAACGCGCGATTTTGAAAGTTCGTTTTAAACACGCTTAGGCGTGATTTAAATAGTTGAAATGGGGCACCAATAAAAAAATAAGAATGTTTGACTCTTCCTCTTATATCGCAAGGGTGCCACAATAGGCCATTGGCCGCAGTGGAGGGCCTGATAAGGGCCCACTCACGATCAAACCTAAACCTATATAGCAAGGGTAAGCTTGATATTTGATAAAAAAATTATTAGATGTTCCAAACATCCAATTTTGACTGGACTATAACGATGAATCTTTGCGAATTGTATCGATGCTTGCTGGGTCAGCAGTGAAAGTATGTCAGGTCGGACTGAATCATCGTATAGATTTCAGAAGGTTTACTATTGATAGCATTTTATAGAAGATATCAACATGGCGGCTCAATGGTCTAGGGGTATGATTCTCGCTTTGGGTGCGAGAGGTCCCGGGTTCAAATCCCGGTTGAGCCCAGTTTTTTGGCAGTTTGACAACAACTAGGACAATTTCATAGTGTATTTTTTACATAACGAATAATTGGCTAATAATCAGATTTAATGAAACGAAAAAAAAAAACACTATTTCCACTAGTTTTTTTTTAAATTTTCACGACCGGTTTCGGGTTTTATCCCATTATCAAGTATAAAAACTAACTAATACAATTGAACTCTAAAACCTAGTTATATAGGGAGTTTGCAGGTAAACTGGATGGAGAGGTAATTAAATGAAATTAAATTAACAGGGGTGAAACGATATAAATTCAATACTGGAGATTATAGAAATTACCTGTGTTGTCAAAATTATAAATTCAAAAGTGCGGACCTACATAAATCGAGTTGCTCGTTGAGGGTTCTATATTTTGGGTTTTTAATTGATTTATTAATTTCCATGGCTTCCAATAGATTCATTCTCTTCCCTTTATTACATGTGTGTAGGATTTTGAGATCATCTTTACTTATCTTGTGTTTGGATTCTTGCAGATGTTCGTACATTGTTGATTTTTTGTCGAAACAAACGTGTTCACGGAGCCTTACGTCAAAATTTTTACCGGTTTGGCCTGTATATACTGCAGAGCATTCCCCGCATTCTAATCTATATATCCCTGATTTTTTCATTCTATGTAGTTACTTTGTTTGTTAGTTTGTTAGTCACAAGTGAATAGAAGCGTGTTAAACAAATAATATTTAAGCATTGGTATACAATGACTGATCATCCCAAATGGTATGTTGATGAAAATCCCATCAGTCGTTCCTTGCTTGAGAAAGGTTTCGAAAAAGTATTGCATGATCATATTACGAGGGATTCTAAAAATGTGAAAGCGGCAAGTACGTAGCCTCGATGTTAGATATTGTGAATAGTACTTGGTCAGGTTTTCTGTATCTTTATCTTCTATTCTTTATATGTCATACCGAATTTGTATACACTCTCTTGTTTCTCTATCTCTCTTGTTTCTCGTTGTTACCTTGCTCGCAAAATTGTTCACATCTCTGGAACTCTCCAAACATGATCTTATGTAAGTATTTTGCAGTTGAACTCAAAATCAAATCACTTGTTTCTGTTGCCACATAGGAAATGGAGAAGGCGTCGAGGGCCAGCTTAACTTCTGGAATGATTTCCGAGGAGGAGCTGAAAAAAGCCATTCAAGGACAGCGGAAGATGTTCCCCGAAGGCATTCCAGAATGCGGATCGGATGCTCTGAGATTCACATTGATGTCACATAACGTGAAAAGTAAGTAAATAAATGGTACCCAATAAAGTGGAATACTTCTGTCGTTAGCCCTAGGGCTAAGCACCTCTGCCAATGAAGGTAGCAGATAATGGCTCTTCTCCACTAAGTTCCTCGTATTACTACAGACTACTGAACTGAAAATATATAATGTGCTCTGGACCAACCTGGCTCATTGGCTCAATGGAATAATATGTTTGTTTTTGCTCTTCATCACTAAGTTCCCTCGTATTACTACAGACTACTGTAGTAAAAGCATATTGTGCTCTGGGCCAAACCGGCTCATTTCCGTCCTTCCTTAAAACAACGGATATAATCCCACTTCACAAAGGGGTTGATCTAGAAGATCCATCGAAATGTCGCCCTATAACCCTCATCACTTCGCTAGCCAAAATTATAGAAAAAGTAGTAGTAACCTGTACTGAACTCTGGATCCTCTGCAGCAAAAACTGTTTATTTCTCGTTGATATAATCGCACTTGAGTTGATGAATTTTTGAAAAATGGAAAATAATTTTTTTTTGCAAAATATGATTTCCTTCAATATCGGATAATACATTTGTCGCCTGGGATTATTTCGAAAATGCTAAATCCCAGCGAATTTTACTTACTATAGAACATTTCCGTCTGAATCCGAAAATGTACTTGTTTCTCGAATCAGAAGGCTGATTCATTCAGAAAATGTCGATTTTCAGTTACTCCTTTGTCGAATTCAATTTTTGAGGTGATATTCGGAATCAGCTCGTCGAGATACACGTACGAGGGAAGTTTGTGATTTTTACAAAAATGGAAAATAAAAATTTTGGCAAAATTCGATTTCCTTCAATATCAAATATGGCATTTTTTGACTTTGTTCGCCTGGAAATATTTCAAAAATGCGGAATCCCCGCGAGTATTACTTGATCCCATAGAAAATTTCCTTCTGATTCCGAAAATGTACTTGTTTTTTTGAATAAAAAGGCTGGTTCATTTAGAAAATGTCGATTTTGTGGATGGGTGCATTTTTTCGTCGAAAAAATTGTCCTTTTTCAGTTACCTCATTGTCAAACTGAATTTTTGAGGTGATAATAGGAATCACTTCGCCGAGATATGAGGGAAGTTTGTGATTTTTGAAAAATGGAAAATAAAAATTTTCGCAAAATTCGATTTCCTTCAATATCGAATATTGCATTTTTCGACTTTGATCGATAGAGAACTTCCTTCTGAATTAGAATGCTGGTTCATTTAGAAAATGTCGATTTTGAGGATGGTGCATTTTTTTGTCAGAAAATTTGACCGTTTTCAGTTACCCCTTTGCAAAATTCTATTTTCACCAATATCGAATATTGCATTCCTCGATTTTTATCGCATGGGAATACTCAAAAGAAAATACTTTTTCGATATCCTGCTATATTATCTCAAGAATTTTTTCCCAATACTCGTATAATAAACTTTTTTTCCATATGTTACGTACTTTATGGCTGTTACTGTATATTCCAAGTTTGAGTGGAAGAGCAAGTTCTGATGAAATCGGAAATTGAATTCTGCCTTCTGATGTATTTTTCACTTTCTGTATGCTTTTCGGTCAATAAATTAAATTATTGTTATTATCATAAACCACTTTGTAGCACTTTAATGTGCTAGTGCTCATTCATAATTGACTTCATGTTTTTTATATTCTTTATACATTAAGTCAATGTGCCAATGAGAATAATACTTTGGGTAATGAAGCATATTTATTATTAATATTATTATTGTTTCTCCGTCAGCGATTCCATTGAGACTGATCCGTCGAGTTCAGTCTGAACATCCCTGTTTCGTCACTTTGGAGACATGCCAAACATCTGTTTTCCAGGGCTCGTTCTTCCAGCGAACGGCAAAGCTTTGGATCTTACTGCCTCGGGAGCTGATCCCTGAGGCATACAGCCCGCAGAAATTCAAGAAGAAAACCAATTCCTACCTACTTTCCCTCGGCTCTCACGATGTACTTTGAACATTACAGGATTTTCTTCTTCGTGGTAGCCAAAAGATACAGAAAATATCATTTATTATTATTATTAACCAACCGAAACCAAATCATGCAAACGTCTATTCATTATCGACATTTTCCACCCGAAAAACCACGTCGGCGTCCGGTGCACATTCTTATCGTGAGCGTTCACAGTTTGCTTGCTGAAAAATAAGGAAATTTTTCCTGGGGTCCGATAAGGATTTTCCACGGGCGGAACGGCGCTCCGCAGGCGGAACAAATGGCGCGGAACGACGGAGTAACACACATTTAAAATATCGGCGTGATTCGGAAAAATTTATTTAAATGAGCGGTTCGCCGAATGGGTGATTTTCACGGCGCCAGTCGACTGAAGACGGTCGTAAGTCGGCGAAGTAGAAATGACGAAAAATAATATCGAAAAGCTGAATGTAAGGTTCGTGCGAGACGAAATAATGGCCAGAGTAGCGATGTAACAGAGCCGGATCTAGCTCAGCAGTAGGATTTCGTTTTCTCTGAAATTCTACAGTTTAGCATATGTTATCATAGTGATTATATCTATAGCGAGTTATAATCAGTTTATAACTCGCTCAGGATGTCCATTATAAACGAATAGTTTCTTTTTATTGGTGCCCCATTTTACCTATTTAAATGCGCGTTTTTTAAGTTATCATGGTAACATCAACAACTCGAGAAACGTGAAGTCTACATGATAAATTTCTGATTAATGATCTGATAGCTCAGTAACTTGTAATGTCAAATAAACAACTCGTTCATTTATATCTGTTACCTTTTGCTTTTCCATCCATTTGATGAACTTGTTATTTTCTTTTTTATGCGCATCATTAGATTTTTTCCATATTAACTGCGATTCTGCTTTACCATTCAAAGAATCGATATTAGAATTAATTCTTAGGCACTACAGTGATAACAATTAATCTTTGATGACAAATTGTAAATTCATTTCGGTTTTTCTCATTTCCATGACAAAGAATGGTATACTGTCACATCACGAATTCATCCATTTTACATTAGTAGTACATATTAACATTTTTTGTAGTAATTATACCAGTATTTATGATTTCAAAGTGCACCAATTAAAAAAAAATTAAAGTGAAGTATTCGTGGATAACTGGTCTTTCAAACACTTTCTCTATTCGTGCGTATTTGAAAGACCTTTTTATCCACTTATACTTCAATATACTATTAGATGGACCAGTTCAATAATGGTGTCCGGTTATCGTCGTTCTTTCAACATTGGTCATTGAAAATTATTCACCCTGTACATAATGAGCATCTTTTACCAAACTCCTGAAGTGAGAATTAAAAACAAAAAATATGGCTATAAATAAGCTCGGTGGAATATGTGGATATGTGGACAAACCTCCATTAGCTTTCATTATCAATAAAAGTTTCAAAACTGGGAGTTTCCCAAATTTTTTTAAGATCGGTGTCATCAAACTCCTATATGAAAATGGAGAAAAACGGATATGGTTAACTATTGGCTTCTATCAATGATTTGAAATATCTCAAAAGTAATGGAAAAAATATTGAAAAAAAGACTTACACGAAAAAGTACAAAATAATAGCAGATCAACAATATGGATGAAGATGTAATACAAGCTCTCACATCGTATATTTACGAAGCTTTAGAGAAGAAAGTCCCAACGATGTGCATTTTTGTTGACTTCCTAAAGCATTCGACACGGTCTGCCACATTGCTATTGGAGAAATTAGAAAATTGCGGTGTTCGGGGAAAAACATACGACATTTTCAAAAGTTACTTGAGTGAACGGGAACAGACAGTAAGTATTCATCACACAATGAGCCATCCTCGAAAAGTTACCTTTGGCGTCCCACAAGGAGCCGTCCTAGGACCAATCCTTTTCATAATTTATTTGAATGAACTTCTGCTTGAGACCAAAGGAAATATTCTGAGTTTTGCGGACGATACTGCCATTCTCTACAGAGACACCACGTGGACGAATCATTCTTGTCAGAATTTTCATATCTTTCACTGGTCTCAGAGGCATAAAAGGAAATCGTCACCTGAAATCTGTCACCATCTCCCAGTCTATTACCACAAACATATACCATAATACCTAATTCGAGATACTATTTGAGAGTAGTACAAGGATAATAGCTCGGGCTCCTCTAAGACTTGTTTGAGATTCATGAACTAATAGCACAAAGAGTTCAGTCTCTTCTTTAATTATATACACTGACTTTTCTAGTTGATATTCCCATCAATCGCCATACCCAGGAATTTTGTTTCATTTGTATTGTCCATTAATACATCGTTGTCAGAGAAAGTTGATGGTAAATAGTTTTTTTCTACAACCACACTCCAAAACATGCTTTTCTGCAAACATGATTATTTCTCACAATAATTGAAATTTAACATTAGTGTGCCGCAAAGTGACATTTCTGTGCCACAAAGTGACATTTCTGTGCCAAAATTTTTCAGTACCTAATTTCTAAGCAATACAGTTTTCGTGACAGCAAGGTGAAAGTATATTTTGAAAATTATGCATTTCGAAGGGATATTCGATCAGGCAACTTCAAGAATGAATAGTCAAAGTCTATTGGTTTATATAATATGAGGGAAATTGTCGTACAAATTAATAATATTCTGAACAAAAATCATAGACATCACTACTGCTGTCTCAAATACCCACATACACACTATCCATTGCTAGGCAACGGAGCAACATCTATCGAATCATTTGAATGTCAACAAACGTCAAGCATAAAATATTCGTAAAATATTCTTGTCCCGTCATTTTTTAATGAGATTGAACTAAAATGGATAGCGACAGTTCTGAAATTGAAAATACTCCGCCAGAACTAAGAGAACAAGTTAATTCATTGTCATTGAATTTACTACCTTCAACTTCAAGAGGAAAATATGAAAATGCATACAAACAGTTTATGGATTGGAAGGAAAAATACAAAACTAAAAGTGTTTCTGAAAATATAATTTTGGCATATTTTGAAGAACTATCCAAATCAAGAAAAGCCTCTACTCTCTGGTCAATATATTCAATGCTAAAATCGACTATTAATATTAGAAATATCAGAAAAAACAAGAATGAGAGCGGCTTAAAATCCTCTCCCTCTTCCCTTGCTTCTCTTGGGCATCATAAAGCTAAGAATGAGTCACTGACATTTCATTAATCCGTCTTATAGTATAGTATAATTTTTAGCGCTCGTGCCGCAACTATTTCAAACTCGTGAGAAATTAGCACTTTTCTGCACTTGTTGCACAATATACTATTTTGCCAGTTGTGAAATTTCACGATTTGTGTTTTGGAGGTATTCAAATATAAAAAATTCAAGATACCATTCATGAATAGAGTCCAAAACATGTCCACTTTTTTGTTGTGTATTAATTTCGACCTTATCCGACACTATCAAAGAGGTGTCATCAGCATACTTCGGTACGTGCTACTCTGTTAAGTAATTATCAGGATCATTGGTGTAAGACAGAAATAAAATTGACCCCAGTATAGACCCTTGCGAAACTCTTATGTTTACCAGTTAAGATTCAGAATTGATACTAGTCACTGCTCCAGAAATGAGTTCAGGCGTTGGAAAAAAGTTGGGGGAAAAGTCTAGGGAGAAAAATTCCGAAAAAAGAGTCCTGGAAAAAAAATCCGAGAAAAAAGTCCTATCGAAAAAGTCCAGGGCAAAAAGTCCGCAGGAAAAATGTCATTTGAAAAAATTCAGGAAAAGAGTTAGTTCAGGAAAAAAGTCTAGGTAAATGTTCGGGAAAAAGTCCAGGAAAAAAGTTCGAGGAACAAAAGTCCAGGAAAAAAAGTCCGGGAAAAGAGTTCCATTTAAAATATTAAAGTTGGTACTGTCTTTTGGTATACTCTGAGCTAAGCATATTTTAGGTAAAATGAACTTTATGACATTATATAAAATGCTTATAACCCTGTATATCCGACAAAAATGATAGTAGCACATATTACTGTCATCGGCAATAGTTAACATCTTCCTTCAACTCATTTGACGTTCCAACTGTTTCTCCTATCATTATTAAGTGATTTTCAAGGTCACTTCATAAATTTCGATGTCAGCGAATGCTACGCCAACAAACTCTTCTGCAACAAAATATGGCAGGCTACGAAGTTCACCAAGTTATGGTTCACCAATGTGACCAACGAACAGGGTCTTCAAAAAGTTGATTTCAAAGATCTTGCGCTCATGGACAAGTGGATACTCAGCAGGCTGTCCCTGATGGTGGACACCGTTATTCGAGGAATGGAAACTTTCGATTTCCACGTGTGCACCGCTGCTTTGAAGAATTTCTTGTACTACGAGTTCTGCGATGTATACTTGGTGAGTTTTTTCTGATACCAAAAATGTTCTGCTGATTCTCAGTGGCTTCGTGTTTGGTCACAGCATTATATCATAACATTATGTTAAGTACCATGCGATCTTAAACTTTTTGATTGTAATTTTGAATTCTTCATATTTTTTATTTAGTATTTTGGCGGTTTTTAATAGTGATCTTAAAAAACAGTTTATGATGTTTGTATTGAAAGTGCTTATATTTTCCCAAACTTTCGTTCTCACAAAATAAAATAGCAATTTAAAAACTAACATCATGAATTACTGGTAACTACCATCTGCAGAAAGATTTCATAAACTCTAAATAAATTAAGTTTTCCATCTCACCAGTTTTTTCTACAATGAAAATACCAAAAAATATATCATCGATAATAACAAATGAATAAATGTTTATATCTTTATGACAGATATAAAACTGTTATAGAAAGTCAATACAAGAAGAAGAGAAAAACACATAGAAATACTAAAAAAATACACAAATACATATATACATATATACATATATATATATATATATATAACAGGAAGTTATTTATGACATCTACAGTCACTAGTGACTGTAGATGTCATAAATAACTTCCTGTTATATCTGTCTTGCCTTCACGGTATTAATTCTTGAGTGGATTCGTTTTGATTTCGAGAGCTCCATAAATCCTTTCTGATGAGTACGTTAGCACGAAACAGCTGTCAAAGTTTGGAACTCTCGGAATTAAAACGAAATAATCTCTATTTTCACTTATATATATATATGGTTCGTGTCAAATTAAGTTTCAACTAGTGACTAGATGTCATAAATAACTTTCTCTATATATATATATAAGTGTAAAACTGATTGTAGGGCCTGCAGCGATGTAAAAGGAAACTCTTTTAAGTTTTTCTAAGCTTTCGGAATCTTTTATCCATCATCAGGGAGACTACAATTGGAAATGTCATATAAGATTGTAAATTCAAAATTATAAGTACTCACATCTTATTTGAGGATGCTTACATATATGTTCATAAAGTTATTTATAAGAAACATTTTTCAAAGATTAAGTTTCTGCTAATTATACATATCAGAAATGCAGTATTTTCAGTTCTTTTTTTAAAAAATACAGAACTGGACGAAATGACAAATTAGTTGTACATAGAGACACACTTCATTTGTTTATTTTCAAATGTGACAGTTATTAATTTGACAAGTGACATTATTTTGTTCCGAGACAAATAAACTTCAGTGTAGGTTAGAATTTCTGCGTTTGGTTACTCTGATTTCATGGTGTTTAATGTCAAGAGAAAGTAAAAAAGAATAAATTTCACTCGAATGGCTTATATCTGTTCGTTTATTGATTGAGTTATTCTCTTGAGAGATAAAGGCCATTTCTATGAAAGATCTTTTTGAAAGATGTGATTCTCTTGCAAGAACTGTTGTTGAAGGGTAGTTCATTCGGTGGTCAAGGTCATTACATGTTTTGCTAAAGCACATCTTTCAGGATGTAGTCTACTATCACTTTTATGAGAAGTGATTCTGTAATTTAGTAATCTTTTTGTTTGGCCAATGTAATTGTAGTCTCCCTGATGATGGAATAAAAGATTCCGAAAGCTTGGAAAAACTTAAAAGAGTTTCCTTTCACATCGCTGCAGGCCCTACAATCAGTTTTACTCTTAACTAGTCAGCGACTATCCTTTTTTTTCTATATACTAGGAAGTTTTCGTGACTGATTATATCTGCCAGTCATGCCAAATAATCATAAACATCATAAAAACAATGTTCTGACAAAAAATGCTTCAACTCTTTCTTGAAAATATGAGTAAATTCAAAAATTTCGAATCCGTTGGGAGAGCATTAAAATCTAGGTGCCATATAATTAGGTGATTCATATGTTAGTTGGAATTTTGCAAATGGAACAAAATAGTTTTCCTTTTGACGTGAGTTCAAATTATATTTTTCTTCATTTTCAATAAATGTAGATTTATTGCTAGTGAAACCATGTACACATAATTGATACATGGTAAGACAAGCTAGTGTTAATATTTTATGATTTTTAAATGTAGGCCTGCAATATTCACGATTTGAAAGGCCTTTCATATTGAGCGTTATACTCATTTTTGGGCAATGAAAGCATGTTCAGCTGAAGTAAATGAGCCCTGAAGATGATTCCATACCGAAGCCTATTTTCTACGTGGGCGTAGTAAAGCTGCAACAATTGATCAATATTCAGAACACGACGCAGATTTCTCAACTAGAAAGAAATTGAAATCTTATAAACTAGGTATTTGCAGTGTTCTTCCCAGTTCATATTTTTGTCTATCTGCAGACCCAAAAATGTGGTATGATCCAAGTTTTTTGTGCATGATGAAATCTTAACGCATTGTCAACGTTGAGATACAGATGACTAGCTGAAAACCAGTTATTAAGACGACCTATTACTTCACTACACATATCTGTCAAGGATTGCTCTGATGAGTTAGAATAAATCACAAGTGAGGTATTATCAGCATCGTGAAATACAGGAAGCTGATCAGATTTGTTGCTATATAATATATACAGTAAAGGGCCAAGTACGGAAACCTGAGGCACACCTATATCTGTGATTAAATATTCAGATGGATTATCGTCAACAACTGATGATGATTCGATATCAACGACGAGACTTCAATACCTCAATGGTTTGCTTCCGTTCAGTTCCTTCCTGTAAAGACAATGGCAGTTTGTTTCTCATCTTATTAGAAAAGCTTAAACTGTTTCTCGCCCTATTACAGTTTACGCCGGGGACCATTTTAACAGGAGAATAAGCTGAATGCTCGATTTGTTCGAAAAAGAATCAGTGCAGACGGGGAAAAGGAGATGTGATTACTGAATAGTCAGTTTCTGGCTGTGAATACAACTCCAATGTTGGACCTGCCAACAATATTCGTCGAATTTAAGAACAGTGTCTCCTCTTATTATTTTTTCTATTCAGGAAGAAAAAACTTGTTTTCATTTCTTAAATATCTTCTTTTTTACATGAACATTTTCCGTAATGTTCAGAAACCAGGAATTAGATGTTAGAAATAAAATAACGGAAGAAACTTCAAAAACTTCAATCTCCATCATCATATCATATTGAGAAAATGTTAGTTCGTTGTCATGCTCAATCAGTATGACATGTAATTGATTCAAATAATCCTTACACACTTTCAATACAGGTCTATGAAATTCGTCTTTGATTACAATAACCTTTACTTCAGCTGAAACTCCTTGAATTATCACAATAATATCAATAATAATAATATGACACTTCGAGGACAGTGAGAGAAATGCAATAAACAAATAATGTAGACAGAACTAACATCATAAAATATACAAATATACAAAATATAAGACATGGTATATACAATTAATATAATGAATGAAAAAATTCCTGCGAGTAGTAGGATCACTCAGAGAGAAAACAAACAAAACAGTTCGGTTTGTAACATGGTGTCCATTGAACTCACAATCCATTATACCCCATTTTATTTTCATATTTGCAATCGACATTTTTATCAGTGTATCAATGAAACATTGAACTTTTTTCCACAGTTCGGGCAACTTCGATAAACAGATTATCAGAGAATAAAACTTCGGTAACTTGAATAACCTGAACTTACTTTTTAAGAAATGATCATCCAAGTACTACTTGTATGCCCTTAACTTTGACACTTAAAACCCTCCATTGTAGGCTTTCTGATATTTTTAATGTGTGTCCTGGATTTTCACAATTACAACAACTTTATGCAGTTCATCGAAGACATCGGGTAGGTATACCTGCTGTGTATTGCATTTACCTATACAGGTAAGTATTACTACATAGAAGTTATGAAAAAAAGTAGGCTTTATGCCTCCTTTCTAGGCAAATAAATCCAAAATCTCACTATTCGTTGAAGAAATGAGCTATGGAAAAGAGACGTCTCCACAGTGAAATAATAACGTTACTGTTTTTAATTCTTCGATTTTTATTTTTATTTTTATCTTGCGAGAAAATATTTTGTATTTGTAATAATTAATTATTAAAGTGTTTCTAATATGGATTCTGTTCTCGTAGGTATTATATCATAAAGAAAATATTATTTATTCGGAATCCATTATAAAAACTAAAGAGAGTCTGTTGAAATGGATCTCAGTCATTGTTTTTGTTCCATTTTCCTGCACAGTATCAATATTTCTTGGTATTTGATTTTATTAGCAGCAATATTTTGAACTTGATCATACATAAAAAAGTCATTTGGAGAAAATACTTGCTTGGAATTCTGTTAGCGGTTTGTGACTCGATCGAGATAGTACGATATAAGTTTAGGAGAAGAAAAGAGAGTGTCATTGGAGATTTTTCGTGATATTCAAATATACTTTCAAAAAATTGGGCTCAACCGGGATTTGAACCCGGGACCTCTCGCACCCAAAGCGAGAATCATACCCCTAGACCATTGAGCCGCCATGATAATTATTTATAAAACATTCAACTCGAAAGCAAACAACGAATCGTCATTTTTTACTATTCACTTTCACAAATCTTGCATACCAAGCATATCAAGAGTCGAGTCTGATGACAACTCGTATTACTGGCCAGGATATTCGTCAACCAACGCAGTAATGAATACAGTGTGTCCAAGATAAGAATGTCCAAAGTTACTTCCACTTTTTTTTTAGATTTGTTATTTTGTTTATTTTTTCTGGTGTAGTCGTCAGAGCCGAACAAAATGAGAAACACTTTCTTTACAGCAACTTTTTGTTGGCTCTCTCTTGATATATATATATATATATATATATATATATATATATATATATACATTTCAATGCCCGACGTTTTGTTATCGATTAACCATCATCAACTTATTAGTTTTATAAATATGGCTCTCTTTCAATAGAAAATAAAATTTGTCATTCCAAGTTCATTTATTTATTTCTTATGATTCACGTTTCAGATCATCTCGAATTAAGACATTTTGAGCAACGGGTCTTATTGGAAAAAAATGGGTACATATAGAGCTTGGGTTGACATACCTATCTTAATGTTGTTGAAAAGCCCCTCAAACATTCTTGATGATGGCTGAAATGAATCTGAAACATAATGAAACCGCCATAAGGATATGAAGTTGAAATTGGAATGAAAAATAATTTGAAGAAATGCATTTATCGAAACAGGACAAAAAGCAAATTGATGATGCTTGATTTATAACGAAATCTCGGACAATAAAACGAATGTCATATCACGAGAAGGCTTATGAAAAGCTGCTGTGTAGTTGTGAAGTGTTCCCTGAATTTTAATTTGTTGTCAATGTGCAGACCAAGGAATCTGGTACATAGCGTTTCTTTGATCTCACTGATATCTACTACCAAATTGTTAAAGGTAATTTAATTTGAAATTAACAATTTTGGTTTCGTCTACATTAAAACAGAGGAAGTTTGAATTGTACCATTCATTGCCTAACCTTTGTTAGATCTCTAGAAACTATTTCCTTTGGTTTTTAGTGTTTTTTTTTTCATGCATTTTGTGAAATGTCCATTAATATCAATTGTAGGTAAATCATTCAGGTATAATAGGAATATAATGGGTCGCAGAACTGATCCCTGTAGTACTCCACAATCTATATCTGAAAGATTTGAATAGGTACTACCAACTTTTACCATTTTTGTTCTGTTGTCCAGAGCACTCGAGACAAGTTCGCCTTATGTCATAGTGAATCATTTTTTGCTGCAGTAGGTAATCTGTGATTTATACAATCAAAGGCTTTCGAAAAATCACAGAAGACTGTCGTAATTGATTCTCCTTCATTCAAATTCATATAAACCTTCTCTAAAAATGAGGAAATTGCATCGTTAGTATTATTTGTATATATGTATATATATATATATATATATATATATATATATATATATTTGTATAAGTTGTTCAAAAAGTTTCGAGATAGTGGAGGGTTTCGAGATTGGTCTAAAGTTAGAGGGATTGGTGGTATTTTCACTTTATAGAGGGGTAAAACAACAGCCATCTTCAATCCTGTAGGAAATACTCCATTTACTAAACAATTGTTGATTACATCTGCAAACATAGATGGCACTTCTTTCCAGTATAATTAAAAATTCCTATCACCTTGAAACATAGTTAAAGGTACATTCCCATTCACAGGTGTTCAAACAGTGGCGTTGACGAGTGAATTCAGTTCACAATCACAATGAAATCTTTGCAAAACACGTCTTCGTTTTGTAAAATCAGTTTCTTGTTCTATAGTTATTTTCGTTACTTTTATAATAGGCTTTTGAAAAGTTCAAACAGGAGTCTGAAATTGTTTTGTTGACAATTGTTGTACACTTGACGAGTTATCATCTACTTCACAATGATTTTTGGTTCCGATTTGTTCGTTTTCTTGATTTAATTTGTTTGGATCCTTCAAATTTGAATTTTAAATTTCAAACTGAAATTGCCTTATCTCAAACTTCCTATCCCAACCCAGTTTTACTGAATACCTTCTCTAATAATAATTTTGTCACATAATGCTGTAATGGGATTTTCGTGTACTTAACCTCCCCATATTCCTATATTTTTCCCGTCAAATATTTGCTCTGTTCCGATATAAAGGAAATGGCCAAGCACCGATTGCAATTTTCTGGATTTTCCGAAGGATGTTCCGCCGCCGGCTTCTGCTTTTCACTAGCATGTGGGTCTGCAGATTTGGGTCGTTTGTTCAAGAATAGTAATCATTTTCGTGTTGATACAATCTGTTTCATGTTTATTTTTAATTCCAGAATCTCGTTCAACGGGACGATGGGGTTCCTATTTATTTTCTATCAGGAAGTATTCCAAGATCGGGAAATAGTACAGTATTAGTAGTGATTTAAACTATCAACCCATTTCTATACTTCCAATAATTTTCAGTTTAAGTCTTTTCGATTCTGTTGAAAAAAAAACCTACTATCGTTTCGTTATTTTCGTCAACCAGTTGCATCCCTAGGCGCTAGAGATGGTCATGAAAGATATAAACAGACAAAAAGTCCACTAAAAGATCTACATATTATAGAATTCATATATCTTTTTAGGAATAGGTATAAAACTTTGTTGATAAGTTGTAAAATTCCTGACATTGAAGTATATTTTTACTTTGACTCAAACTCAAATACTATTTCAAACCAGCAATTGAGCTAAAAAATCTATGAACCAAGTAACAGATAGAAAAATAGTTTGTATTTACTAATTTTAGCAGAATTTCTTTGCTGCATGAAACTGCTTTTTAATTCCTTCGATGAAACTACAATAATGAAACGATCAAAGGTATCTATAAAATGAATTATATGGAAACTACAATTAATTTATATAAAATAAATGGTTTGCACGATCTGAACTCTCTTTATGAGCTGACAATTTATTGTTTCAAACATTCAATTAGAAAAAAGTGAAAACCTCGAATTTAGTTTTTACTGAAGTGAACAGTATTCACAACCATAACACCAGGCAATCAAAATTGTTAGTTGCTAGCAATTTGAGAATACATTTTGAAAAAGTCTGTTTATCATAATTAAAATTCAATATCTAATGAAATAGAAAATTGCAATTCATCAATGAAATATAAAAACAAATTGAAGGAACAAACTTTGGGGTGATTTATTCAACGAATTTGATCACCTGAACATTTAAGTAGCATCGATACAGGTTGGAAATGATAATTGACCTTTTTTAAGTATGTATATTACTAAATTTTTATTCACCACATTGTATTGAATTATTTTGTTGAATTATTGAAGTATGTTGTATTTTAAAGTATTTTAGAGTTTGAAGTATTTTGAGGTATTTTGTGTGTTGTGTCCCCAATACTAAAGAGCGGTGATCCAGCTGATATTCAAAATTATCGTCCCATATCTGTGTTGTCTACCTACGCCAAACTCTTTGAAATAGTAATTTATAATCGAATATTCACCTCAGTACATTTGATAATTACACCATATCAACATGGATTTATGGCCAAACGCTCAACAAATTTAACTGAGTTACGTGTCGGAGCATGTTGATAATCGCTGCCAAGTAGATGTTATCTACACAGATTTTGCTAAAGCGTTTGATAGAACTGACCACCTTTTTTTACAAAAACTTCATTATTTTGGCTTCCATTTGTCAGCTGTTTTATTCTTCAAATCCTATTTCACTCAACGATCTCAGTGTGTTTCCTATAATGGCTTCAATTCAAATAACTTTATTACTACCTCTGGGGTTCCACAGGTTTCAAACCTAGGTCCCCTTTTATTTGCATTATCCATCAATGATTTAAATGACGAAATAGATTCTAAACGATTATTCTTTGCGGATGACCTGAAATTATTTTCTAGAATACAAAACATGGATGATGGTGAGGCCCTGCAATTTGAAATAAGGTTCAGCAATGGTGTGAGGAGAATAATCTTTATTTGAATGCATAAAAAAGTGAAAGCATGAGTTTCACAAGAAAAAAGTTTCATATCTTATTCAACTACACACTCAACTCAATCTTGTCTCGTTGTGAGTTAATAAAGGATCTTGGCATTTACTTCGATAGCAACTTAACATTTGGTCACCACATTTCGGTGAAAGTAAACTAAGCTTTCAAATCCTATGGCTTTATAGTAAGAAATTTTAAATCTTTTTGGAATCTCAAAGCTCTATGTTCTTTGTATAATGCGTGCATTAGATCTAAATTGGAATATGGTTCTATTATATGGAATCCTGTCTATATATGTAACAGGTTGATGATTGGACGAGTTCAGAGACGCTTCCTGAAGTTTTCATGTGTCAAAATCGATAGTCAAAATCTTGAAAGGGGCGTTCCAAACCAAATTTTAATTTCGCGCTTCGATTTTGATAGTCTTACGTAAGAAAAGAGCGTGCTGGCATTATTTTTCTATCCAAATTATTGCACTATCAAATTGATGCAAGTAATATAGTGTCTCAATTGAAATTTTATTTTCCAAATTCTAGGACTAGGTACAGACTTTCCACTGTAATAGAGCCAGAACAAATTTATATCTGAAGTCCCCTATATATACCATATGTGGAAACTACAATACAATTTCTGTTCACTGTGATATTCATTGTGATACACTGCATTATGTAGGAAATATGGCTATTCAATATATGAATGAAAATATTATGTAATATGTAGCAGTTTTTCTTTTCTTTTTTTATAGATTGTTGTATGTTTATTCTTTATTCCATTTTCTCTTTCCTTCATCTATATTTTAATATGCTTGTTAATTATTCATCAAAATGTTTGTAAATACACTTTGAACTTTCTTTTAAATAATGTGTCCTGTAAATGTTCAACTGTTGGGCAATGAACGCTATTATTGTTATTTTTTTTTGCTTTGGTGTCTTGGCATCGACTGCTATGGTCATGTGTTCTGGATAGGCCTTGTTACTATCTCCATAAGCCACCTTAGGAGCAGCACTGTTGATTGGAACGCAACAGTGAATCGTGCAGGACTCACCCCAGTCGAGCCACGAGATTTGAATAATTTAATCGGTCAAATTAAATTAAAAAATCCCAGCCGCAACTGGGGCTTGAACTCCGGACCTTTCGACCCAAAGTCGGACGCTCTAACCACTGCGCCACGCCCCGACATACTATTATTATTGAAGTATTTTGTATTTTCATGTATTTAGTATTTTGCAGGTATTTTTTGCAAATGTCTTCAATTTTGACAATCAGAATTATTTTCTTAATATTCATTGGACACATGTAATATTTCTTGGGGTAATATAGTTGATTAGATATCGATATTTGTTGACAAGAATCACAGTATCGCTTTATAATCTCCCGTTTCACTCCATGATGTAATTTAATATTTTTTCCTGGCACGGAACGAAGGAGACAACCAAACGCGGATTGAGACTCGCCAAAGACGCTGCCGCTTCGGGCCATTGTTGGACGCTTTCCACTTCTCTGGATGTCAGCCTTAGGGCATTAGCGCCCTTCATGCCAGTTCTGTCTCATCATTTGCATCTACATTTGCCGGAGTTTCCGGGTCGTGAGAAACGGCTCGATTTTCCACAGGTGAGTCATGCGGAAAATGCGATTTTCATTGTCTTGGATAACAATAACAATAATAATAATAAATATTTCTTCCTTGCAATGATCATTTCACAATGACATAGGAATCGTCAGTTTGAACATGAAACATATAAATGTATAAATACTCAATTCATAAATTACTAACATAGATACATATAAATACACAATACTTAAGTTACTAAGGTATAAAAGTGTACTAACTTTTCTACTAGCAAGTCTTAATCAGGTGGATTGAACATTTAAGTAATTGAATATCAGATTATAATGACTCCCCCTTTTATTTATTCATACATATAATTCTGAGCGCTGGTTGGCCGTTAGCGTGTGAATTCTTTTAGCAAGTGAAATAATATGTTTGGTTATATTATGTTTAAAATACTCTCATTTAACATACAACTTCACAGAATAACCCTTTTGTGGAGATTAATTCAGCTATAAAACCCTCATATGTGATCTCAATCATAACAATGATTTTACTCACCTAAGTAACATGTCTCCTTTTTATTGGTGGATACCAGAATTGGTTCGAAGTTTACACATGAGAGCAATTGAGTATTCTTTCTTTTTAATAATTTGATCTATTAAGTGTGGGTCATAGCCATTGTTATATAGGTACTGTTTGTTTTATAATATTGAGTAGGGATATTTAGTAGTCTATGTATCATGCTGGGCGCACATGCGTGATAATACCTATATATGCACTGGTTCCCTAATATTCTCAATAACTATGAAAATATTGGTTGTTTTGACTGGATTCAAATTGTACTGAATTATAAGGAAATTTTATTGGCTTTGGTTGTTTTCAAAGTTATTGGCTAGGAAAAGTCATGTGTGAAAATAAGTATAGAATAAATATATGTAAAAATGACTAGACAATTAAAATATTTGAATAAAGAACTGGAATTAATATATTAACATTTACTATAGACTTTCTGAAATACTTGTAATTACCAAAACAATGAAATTAAATCTGCATATTATTTATTTATTTATTTATTTGTGTAAATACCTTCCAGTCAGAACAAGTTCTAGTATAAGGAAGTTGTACAAATATAAAATTAATAAAAAGGATTAATATATTCAATATAGATAAAATCATAATCATAATCAATATATATATATATATATATATATATATATATATATATAATCATAAATTAGTGAACAAAGATCTACTCCGTAAGGACAAAATGTGTTTCTTTACAGAAATTTTGAATTTTGAAATTTTTTTGCATTTTTTATATTACTAGGTAAATTGTTAAATTCACTTAGAGCAGCGTGAGTGAATCTTTTTTGACCAACTGAAGAGGCAGCAGAATCGAGGTGAAACAAGTTACTTTGTCTAGTGTGATGACTATGAATTTCAGAGTTTCTTATCAAAATGAAATTTGATTTTAATTTTTTATTTATAATTTTGAATGCAATTTTTAGGGTATTTATTTTATACAATTCATCTAAAGAAATTTTTTCTGTAATTGCATATAGTTCATTAGTTGGTATGTCAAATGGGAGACGATACAGTACTTTCAAGGATTTCCTATATAAAGCAGATAATTTATTAAAATTATTTTTTGAACAAGCTCCCCAAATGTTTATTAGATAAATAATGCGACTGAGAATGTGAGAATGTAGAATCATATTTATAATTGTTTTATCAAGTTTAGGACATCTTCTCAAAGCACCAATGATTGGAGATATTTTTTTTATTAAGACCTCAATATGTTTGTCCCATTTCAGTTTTTCATCAATCCAAATACCAAGATACTTCACTTGTTCAGTTCGTTTCAATACTTCATTTCTGATATTGAGGTTGAGGGAAATATTCTGTTTATTTTTTTGCTTGAAAATGATATACTCAGTTTTATCATTATTAATTGATAAAAGGTTAAAGCCATTTTTCAAATTTTTTCAAGTCTTCATTAATAGTGTTTTCTAGAATGAGTGAGTTTTTGTGTTCATATAAAAGTACTGTATCGTCTGCATATATGGTATAACTACCTGCTAAACCAATTTTGGAGATATTTTGAATATACAATAAATACAAGATGGGTCCCAAAACAGATCCTTGTGGAACGCACTTATTTATCGGTAGTCTAACAGATTCAGCGTTATTGCATTTGGTACTGATTGTCCTATTTCCAAGATAGGATTCCAAAAAATTTCTCACAGTACCCCTGAGTCCCATTGATTCCAAATATTCCAACAGTTTTATGTGATCAACTGTATCGAATGCCTTCTTAAGGTCAATGAATACAGCGACCACATAATTTCCTATATCAAGTCCTTTTTGAATTGCTTGTACTACTTGAAGTACCGCCGCTTGTGTTCCACTATTTTCTTGAAAACCAAACTGATTATTATCAAAGCCATATTTTCTGTTTATAAAATCAACAATACGTTTTTTGAGAATTTTTTCAAAAATTTTAGAAAATATACTCAATAAGGCTATTGGTCTATAATTTGCTTCAGCATCTCCATTTTTGTATATAGCTTTTACTGAAGCATGTTTCAATTCAAATGGGAAAATACCCAAGGTAAAATATTTATTGATTAATTTTGTTAAGAGTTCAGCCAAAAAAATTTTCAATTCAATTATATCTTTAGTCAATAAACCTTCAGAATCGGGACATGTTTTTTTTAAGGTGTGGCTATTCAAAACTCGAAAATGACAAAACTAACTCTGAATGCAATCCTACGTACTCATCTGTACCAAACACCTTTTCAAAACACACATGGATATCAAGAACTAGTGACTTGACTTTAATTACTTTAAATACGAATTGCTTTGTTCGGGATCAGAGGCCCGAATAACTATAATGAAAACTACAATTTACTTGAATAATGATAAAAACGCAACTGACTCGAAAAATGATTGAAATTCAACTTACTGGTTCGGAAACTACATTGCAACTGACTTTTTGTTGATTCTCAAAAATAAGCTCGACTTACTTTCTCCCCTTGATGGTTACTTAGTTTTTAGCAACACCCTTCGACAAAGTCTCCTTGAAGGGTTTTTTTGGATACGGATGAATCGTTTTATGTGACAACTCTAATAACTAGACTTTCCCAAATGATAGCTTGGGTGGACAACCCCGTACATGCTCATTAACATATTATGTAATTCTTGAATATTTAGCTTGGAAGAAAAATGTCCAAAAACTTCCATATTCTTTCGAATGACCTAAATACCATCATCGCCTTAACCCCAGCAACAAATATATATTTATATATGACATATCGATTCGATTCCGTTGTTTGTTCGATTCCCGCATTTTAAGTTCGGAGAAACTGTATCAATCAGTGCTGTTTTCATTCCTTTGTCCGCGGTTTTAAAAATGATCATAAAAAGTAGAAATCTCTCTTCAGAGAAAGAAGGAGTTTACGACGGCAATACTCGAGAATATCGTTCCTAACATTGTTTTCTATTGTGATGGGTTTCGACTCGTAAAAAACAATTCGTCTTATGAAATTGAATTGTATTTTTGAGAATACTACAGCAAATATCTGGTAATGGCTTATTAGTTAAAAAAATGTGTCGAACAGACGAGCGAGATCTTCAATGTGATCTTATTGAACGATATCCCCAAGCAGTGGCGCACTGAAAGTGTTCATTTGTTACAAAAGTATGAATACACACTCTACATATGAATTACTAACATATACAGACCATATATGCTCCAAACAATCTCAATATGTCCTGAAAAATTTACTCTCAATTCATTTGAAATCTTTTTCACAGAACTTGAACATGCGGGATCCCAACATAGAAAGCGACGTAGAAGAATTGTTGAAGGTTGTAGTGGCCATACGAAGATTGAAGAAGATATTTAATGTTTCTTCGAAGCATAAACCGTCTGGTGAGTTTATAAGTGGACAGCCCAGTTCTTGTTTGTGGTGGTAGTAATTGAAGTTGAGTAGGTATGAACTAGATCAACTTTTGTTATATTTTTTCTGCCACTTTTTTTAAAAGGTGATTTTTGTAGACCGTGCAATGGAGGGTTTTCAACTTGCAGTTCCATATAATCGACATTTTCTCAATGAACTGGTAAATTAATTCAAAGAATATGTACATTTTCGGAGTCAGAAGGAAATTCTCTATAGGATCAAGTAATATTGGCGGGAATTTGTCATTTTTCAAATATTTCCAGGCAATTAAAGTTGAATAATGCAATATTCGATATTGAAGGAAATCGAATTTTGCGAACAATTTTATTTTCCATTTTTCATAAAATCGCAATACGCCTATCCACATAATCGACATTTTCTCAATGAACTGGGATTTTAATTCAAAGAATATGTACATTTTCGGATTCAGAAGGAAATTCTCTATAGAATCAAGTAATATTCGCGGGAATTTCTCATTTTTCAAATATTCCCCGGCGATTAAAGGAAATCGATATTAAAGGAATTCAAATTTTGCGAACATTTTTATTTTCTATTTTTCATAAAATCTTTCTTCTTTTTAGGTATCGAAAATTCAGTGACTAGTGATTAGGAGTGAAAGTTCAGTTTGAATTCAATACCTTAAAAAAACAAACTAAACCGATCAATATAATTAATGAGAATATTGATTTCAGCTACAATACTAACAAGCACGTCTTCGATGAAAAACTATTCTGATGCCATTCAAGACCTAACCGCATGCCATTCGTTGACTATTGCTAACCAAACAGACGAAGTACCGTACGCCAATAGTGTCAGGGATGCAGTAGGAGACTCCACCATTCATCTCGCAGTTCCTGAAGATGTTCTCAAGGATCTGCAGGCCGACCTCCCGAAAATGCACAAGAAGAAGGAGAAGCTGCGAAAAGAGCTGGACAAAATGAAGAAGATGGTGTCGGGGGCGAGCTATGAAATCAACGTTAGCGTTGAATCCCAAGAAGGTCACTCGAAAAAGGTGAGAAGATATTTATGTTCAGATAATGTCAGATGTTCAGATAATGTCGATGTTCAGGTAATGTCGAAATACCAAAAGTTTTCCATATCTTTTTTATGTTGTGGTATATCAGATCCCATTTTCTCATAAACACTTTCCTGTCTATTTTTCTCTATATTTTTCTATATTTTTTTTCTATTTATTCATTCTAGTTCAGTCTTCTTTTATTTCCGATAACCATTTCGTTTTTTTTTTAATTCTGCGTTATCTACTTCATCTAGACCTCAATCTAACACATCTCCAGTACCTATTGGGACAAGAAAAATTCAAGATCTTCAAGCAATATAAAGGAACCATTATAATCAAGGGAAGAAGACTGAATGTACGATGTTCTCTGCAAAACAAATGATAACACAATAGAAATTAGTTGCAGAACTCTGATATTTGTCTTGATATTTTACTTGGTCTTGTTTCAATCGTTTTCGGTATTTTTCTATTCATCCAACTGTCTTCTTTTTTCATTATCTCTAGCATCTGTTCTTTGATTTTCGTAATATAGTCTGCATACAAAATAATTTGGTTCTTTTGTTTTTCTTGATGTTTCTTTTTACTACTTCGTATACCTGACCATGGTCATAGTATTAACTTCATACGTTTCTCCCATCTAGGTTCCAACACTTGTAATCTTATGATCGTTTTTTCATTTTAATCATTTTCCTAATATTCTTTGTGTTTGTCTGATTATTTGTTTACTTTTTTCAGTTCCTGTCTTGTATTCGAACGTTTTCTAGAAATTTGTCTAGCAGGAGTTGGAGGTTATTGTGGAAAAATTGCAAGTGACTACTCAGGAATCCAATGAAAGTGGATGTTTCCAAAAGTGTCCTTTGTCAATTACCTTTCATGATCGGAAAATTTAATTTCTTTAATGGAGGAAACATATTCTCATTGAGAAAAGGAATGACCTAATTTTCATGTTTTCCATTCAAAACAAATAACTTTCAACGATTAGTACTTAGTTTTTTCTCTTTGGGGTTTCGGCATCGACTGCTTTGGTCATTAGCCACGTGTTCTGGATAGGCCTTGTTACTAACTCCATGCGCCACCTTAGAAGCAGCACTGTTAATTGGAACGCAACAGTGAATCGTGCAGGATTCACCCCAGTCCAGCCACGAGATTTAGATAATTTAATCGGTCAAATTAAATTAAAAAATCCCAGCCGTAACTGTGGCTCGAACTCCGGACCTTTCGACTCAAAGTCGGACGCTTTAACCACTGCGCCACGCACCGACATTATTAGTACTTATTACTGTTCCTGCATAATTTCAGATGAAACAACGCCACAATTTTTTTTATCATCAGTTATAACCGAGATATCAATAAGTATATATTTATTTTTCCTTTTATAGATGGCTGCCATTCAGGAAAAGTTGGCGAGGATAGAATATATCCAGGATCTGATCCAGCAATAGCGAATATGTTTTATTTTTTATTAAAATACACATAATGAAAAAGTATTTGTTTTTTTTCTCCTGTCACTTGAGCAATTTTGTGCAAATCGTTATGACTTTGAATATTATCTTGTTATTATAACAAATAGGCCAATCAATAGATATTTTTGTTACAGAAATACTAGTAGGAAACCGTATGTGCCATCATATGAAAGACTGTCTTAACAGCGCTGAGCATGCTCTCTATTTCAACAGGTTCTCTTAATGAAGTAATACAGAAACAAACATAGTATCGATTTCGATATCTTGATTTCCAACAAAAAAACACGTATAAAAAAATCTTGATGTATTGAAATAGTACTCCACTCAAATGTATTTGCCAAATTTTTCTGCAATTTTATTTTCAAAGTATACGTCAAAACATCAATTCTTATTTATTAACACAACTGAGGATGCTTTCATTCCATACTGTACCCTGTGGACACGTGAACGGGATAGGCCTACCATTCACACACTCAAAGAACATGGTAGGATCGGTTGGATGCTCTAAGTAGGTACCATCTTTCATACCGGAACAATCGATCGCTGAAAAAATAATTACTCAATTAGATCTTGTAAATTCTCCGAAATATGAGTAATGATTCAAAATTGTCGCAGTCCCAGATAATTCCACTTCTGATTTTAGAAACATCCTGTTCATATTTTCAATACAATTAGCAAGTTATTTATTTTGAATCTTTCCAGCTTATGAATTTTCTCAATACAGTTTTTTTGTTATTTCTCTCGATGAACGAAATGCACTCAATAATAATAGACACAATGAGAGAAAAGACGCGGCAAGCATAAGCAATGACCTCACATTTCTCACAACATATGAAACAAATAACTGAAATACAAAAATAACATAGTAGTCATATCATATGGGTATCAAAAAATACAAATATAGGTTGTTGCAGACACTACATACAATTAAATCCAAAACTTCTTCACAATGACGCCATACGAGGATGTATTGATATCTAGTTAGCCTAGGAGGATAAATGTAGATAAACAAAATATTGATTGCGTTACCATAGCAACGAACAATAACTTATTAGAAACGTCAGTGTAAAGTTTGACGTCAAAAAGGTAAACCAGAGTTATGCAATAAATTAAAAGAAAAAATATGTCCACCGAAATTGTGATAATCGAAAAATTGGAGTATCGAGCCATCATCAAGTACCTGTATTTAAAAGGGTTTGGGAGGTAAGCAGATTTACGAAGATATGCTTAATACCCTTGGTGATCAATGTCCTTCGTATGCGACCGTGAAAAAATGGACTGCAAGCTTCAAAAGAGGTAAATTTTCCATTGAAGATGATGACCGATCGGGAAGGCCAGTTTCTGTGTCAGTCCCCGAAAATATCGATGCAGTCCATGACATGATTTCAACAGACCGTCGAATTGAGCTAAAACGGATATCTGAAGCACTGAATATTTCATACGATCTCGTTCATCATATAGTTCACGTCAATTTGGACATGAGAGAAATTGCTGCTAAATGGATCCCCAAATGTTTGAATGTTGACTAAAAGCGTGCAAGGGTAGTAGAATCGCGTTCGATCTGTGCGCGATTTGAAAACGATGTATAGACTTCTTAAACCGAATTGTTACTATGGATGAGACTTATGTACATTTCTACGATCCAGAAACAAAGCAACAATCGATGGAATGGCGACACTCCGGTTCTCCAAGACCTAAGAAGTTTCGTGTCCAAAAATCTGCTGGTTCTTGCTTCAGTTTTTTGGGATTGCCATGGAGTAATCATGATTGATTTTTTGGATAAGGTTAGAACAATAACTGGAGATTACTATTCGACATTACTGACCACTCTATGGGAAAAAATTAAAGAGAAAAGACGCGGTAAGCTATCCAAAGGTGTTTTGTTTTTGCAGGACAACGCCCCTGCACACAAATCTCATGTTGCCATGCAAAAAATTCACTTCAATTAACTGACCAATATCTGATAAGTAACTGATTACCCTTTTGTCCTTGAACGCTTTTTTGGTATAACAAAAGTTTCTGTGATAATTATTATAGTACTACCAAGTAATCTAGATATAACGAAATAGTATGACCAAGATATTTAACCATTATTATATTGATTAATTAGATCAAAATTGGTGTAAAAGTGAGATTTTCAAAATAAATTTATATTCGCCAAGTGGATAGTTTGATAAACTTTTCGCATATATAATCTGTTGATCCGTTGACCAAATAAATGGTAAATGGTGAATAGATTTCGGGCTACAATAAAACAAAGTTTTGAGACAAAAGATTTTTGTGTAAAATAGATTGATATCTCGTTCAAATATACTGGAAGACAAAATTATTTTGAAGAAACTCTAACAAACTGGTAAGGAGCGTGCACTCCAGAAAATACTTTCAGAAGGACTGATTCAAGAAGGAGAAGACCCCGAAACCTTTTTTATTCGATTTTCTGGAATTGATTTGATTTCGATAAAGAATAAACTTGACAAAAATGTCAATTAAACTGCAACAAAAATCTAAGAATCTGGAAAATAAACTACTAGAACTCAAAGAGTTTAAAGGAAGAATTTCGAGGAAATTCGAAGAGTTTGGAGAAAAGACTTTCGAAAATTCTGGAAGAAAAGCTTCAAGAATATTCGAGGAGCCTGGAAGATGAGCTGTCAAAGAGTTTGGAGAAGAGCTTTCAGGAAATTCGAAGAGCTTGAAAGAAGAACTTCTTGCAAAGGCCTAGTAGCGAAGATTCTGAAAAATTTGAAGATCTCAGAAAACAAACACCTCGAAATCACATAAGCTTTGAGAGAAGTCTGTTTTTGTACCTTGTACGTATAATTGAAATGTCGGATTTTCTGTTTAATTTTTTTTTTACTGTGGCAGAGGAAATAGAATGATAAAGATTATATAGGAAGTCACATCTATTTCATTTTTCAAATTTTGAAGGAGTAACTCAGAATTTACAATTTTGTCCTAGTATCTCGAAATTCTGACCGAATCAAACGGAATTCTTTCGCGGTTGTGAAATACTCACTTGGTGGTATTGTTGGTGCAGGTGGAGCTGTCGGTGCTGGTGGTGCTGTTGGTGCTGATGGTGCTGTCGGTGGTCGAACTGAAAAATGTCGTTAATCATATGATATGATGAAACTTAAGAATCAATTCCTTTTTTATATGGTATATAGTGCCCTGGAATACATGTTCCCCCCTATAAACTTCTTTATTTTCATATAATCAGCGAAACGCTCCGATAGATCGATTTTGATCTCATTTTTCGTTCCTTTCCAAGAAAAATTCAATGTACAGGGTGATATTTGTAGGAGGTATGACATCATCGACATTTTTTTATGGAAACCGCCAATTTTTATCGAGGATTCTGAAAGTCCAAATTTTTTTATGTACAATAGGATAATTTTACAGGGTTTCCAAAAACGATTCAGGTGAGTTTTAGCTTTGAAGCCGATTTTATTCAATGAAGTAGTGGATAAATTCGTTGAAATAGTAACAAATTACTTGTTGGGAAATTTTTTCGAACAGATCAATTTTTATTCTTATTTTTGTGTTTTTTCCAATAAAATGTAAATACTACAGTTTGATTTTATAGGTAATATGACGTCATCGCTATTTTTTTCGAATGGCAACCCGATATTTTCATTGGGATAACGGTTGAGTAATTGATAATTATACAGGGTGTCCCAAATCCAGAAATAAATTGAAACAGTTTGAGAATCAGGACCTGGCAAAATTTTCATATTCTGATTTAGGAAATTATATTAGTCATTTTTCAGTTCTTTTCCAAAAATTTCAACCTGGTAAAAAGGACTTTTCAATTTATTTTTTTCGATTGGGATTGATCCAGAAAAAAAACGAATGGTTTAGAATTCATATACTAGCTATATTCGCGCGAAATATTACCGGTATATCATTGGACGAATACAAGTGACGTCAAAGTCTTCTGACGTCAATATCTCCGTATGTTGCCTATTTGCCTGTTTGTTGTCGAAACCAAGTGTACCTGTCCATTAAATTCGACTGAAGAGTATCGAAAAAAGATTAATCCGGTGTAGTACACTGTGGTTTGAACTTGGAACAATACTTACTTGAAAAAAATCAATCTATGAGGACTCAAGGACGTTTAGAATAATACAAGTGACGTCAGCTCAATTTGGAACAGTTTTGAAGTAGATTTTAGTCGATATGAAATAAATAAATAGGTCTGTGAAATGATCATTTGTTACAAATAAAACATAATTTTTTATTAAAGTGTAATTCTCTGTAAATTTTAAGAACCATAGATAACGTAATTGTTTCTTGAAAGATGTCTCTATAATTTCGAAATATTTCATTTCCTTCTCTATACAATAATTTGATTTGACTTTTGTATTTGTAATGTACGATTTTTAATAATTTCAGCTTACCTGTAGTTGCATTGCCTCGACCTGAAAAAAAAATGTATTATCATTCTCTCGAAAAGCAATCGAAGAAACTTTAAACGGACAGCTTTGGCTTCACGATATACTTTCTTGATTTCAAATACAGACTGAAAATTTCAAATCTTGCCACCCTCAATATCTTTCTTGTTAAGAAACCGGAAAAATCTAAAAAAAAACAGTCAACTTCATTTTCAAAGAGAGGCAGATGTATCCCTGAAAAATATGGAAAGGGGGATCAAGCGTCACATCGTTTTAAAGCCCGTTTAAAATCTCTGTTGAATGAAATACTAATTTATTACGATATGAGTAGATATTTTTTTTTGTTCCCACGAGAAAGAAATTCCTGTAATGGTCTGGGAACATCGTGATAGCCGAAAGAAAGTAGGTAGAAATTGGCAGTAGCGCAGCCAGGAGGAGAGGGAGCTTTGAGGCTGCAGCCCTCCCTTTCCCAAGCCATCAGTTACTACTATCAATCTTAAGATCTGGTTGACGAAGAAAAATAGGCTCTGATAAATGCAGTGTTCATATGTTCAGCCTCCCTCCCAAACTAAAATCCTAGTTGCGCCACTGGAAATTGGTGATCTTGAAAATCTGCAGGCTGTACGCCTCAGGAAAAAGGAGGAGGAGAAGGGAAACTAAGAGATACACTCTTCGAAGGGCCCTTTGTTTTCTCTGCAGAAATAGAAGGTAACTATAATTTTCTACTCACTACAATCTACATTCTTCAGGTCATCACAGTAGTTCATTTTGTGATTCCAGTACAAATTTCCAGGACATGTCATTGAATACACGATGCCTTGATAGCACTCGTAGAACATGTTACAGTTGTAGGGATTGATGGTGTATACTATATTGTCAGAATAGGGACATTTTGTATCAGGAGGAGAAACTAAAAAAGAATAAAAAATAATTGAAATATAAAAAAAATCATTAAGGCTGCTGTTTCCTCAAAAGTTGTTATATTTTTCAGTAGATTTTTCGGAATATGCTCATTCACAACATTCCACAAGTTTAAGCTGGTCTAAATCGACATGATATATCAAATAGTATTATGTTACGAAAAATGAGAAATAAAACTTTCTATGTTTTTATACCACTTCTATTTGTAACCAACGTTACTGCAGTTTCGTCCTATATGGACATTATCAAACAATACAATAATCTGAAATAATAAATAACACTTCTTAAATACCCTTAATTCTACCCGAGGCCTGTCTTAATGACTAACGGTCATTAATGACACTGTGACTGGGCTGCCTTAAAAACCGGTGAATAGACCAAATCCAGTTGATCATTCAGTAGGTTACATCCACAATATTTGTGTTTATGAATTTCTAGGGATTCTAAATAATTCAGTTTCCAACCCTTGCTTGCATAGTGCAAAATTTCCGTATCGTTCAGACACGGAATGGTTTGAAAACGTCGAATCATTTTTTCCTAGTCTGAAGGACCTTTCATGTTCAGCGTATCTTTTTAAAAAATTACGTCCACATTGTCCCACATAAACACCGTTACACTCTGGACACTTAAGCTTTTAAACTCCATATTTTTCCATTTTTGCTATTCTATCTTTGGCATTGAAAAGAAAATTAGACAACCTGGCATGCGGCCTGTATGCTACTTCTATATTATTCTTTCTAAAGAATCCCGCAATAGCATCTGTTCTTCTCCCGAAGTACGTTAAGGTTGCAAATTTCTTAGTTTCTGATTGTTTGACCTGGGGGTATATTAATTTGTGCGAAAATTGAAGACGATTCTTTCTGACTAACTTTTGAAGTGTGGCCGCTTTGAAACCATTATTTTGTCCTATCTGTATGATTGTTTTAATTTCTCTATCTAGATTATTAGCAGACAACGGTAACGAGAACGTTCTATGTAACATTGAATCCAGAGTGTAACGGTGTTTATGTGGAACAATGTGGACGTAATTTTTCAAAAAGATACGCTGAACATGAAAAGTCCTTCAGATTAGGAAAAAATTATTCGACGTTTTCAAACCATTCTTTGGAATGCAACCACAAGTTTCCGAGTCTGATGGTGGATTTATAAACTCAACTAAACTAAGAATTAAATTAACAACTACAAATTAAGAAAGATGAATACACGGAAACCCTATCAGTGATTTATATACTTTTATCTTTTATCTTTTCAACTAAGAATTAATTATCTTAGTTGAAAATGGAAGCGGGCATGTGCAAAATCGGCGAATTAATGTTTGAATATAAATTTGTTTAGATTTTGCAGTGATTTGTTTACATAATTTCTTGCAATAACAAAACAATGGATCATGAAGAAATGTTGACCATGATGGCTTTTCTTATAGTTGTAACCGTCTTCCCCACATGACATAATTCTTAATTTCTTAGTTGACGTTTATAAACACCTTCTTAGTTGCTAATTGTTCATTCCTAATAGATAATTTTAAATTCTTAGTTTAGTTGAGTTTATAAATCCACCATGAACGATACGGAAATTTTGCACATGCAAGCAAGGGTTGGAAACTGAATTATTTGGAATCCCTAGAAATTCATAAACACAAATATTGTGGATGTAACCTACTGAATGATCAACTGGATTTGGTCTATTCACCGGTTTTTAAGGCAGCACAGTCACATTGACGCAAATAAAGAAGGTCCAGGTTAAAGTCATTAATGACCGTTAGTCATTAAGACAGGCCTCGTGTAGAATTAAGGGTATTTAAGAAGTGTTATTTATTATTTCAGATTATTGTATTGTTTGAAAATGTCCATATAAGACGAAACTGCAGAAACGTTGGTTACAAATAGAAGTGGTATAAAAACATAGAAAGTTTTATTTCTCATTTTTCATGATGATTTCCTACCACGTAGTAACGGCTACATCCATCAATTTATTGAAAGTATTATGTTAGTTATAATTGCATTGATATTTGCAAGTAGATTCTTGCAATTTTTCATCAAGAAACATTTCTGATAAACTGTCATTCATATTTTGATTTGTTACATTTTTTTATGACTTGTAAAAAAAGTGAAGATGTAATGCAACACTTTGAGAACCCAATAACCAATATATAGATTCTTTGATCATTTTTGAACTTGTTACATTACAATTTCATGTAAAAGTACTCGTTATAAGTACTCCTGAAGGAAGATGAGAAACTATCCAAATATAGTAAATTGTTCTTCAACTGAGTTGTAGTTATACTGCTGTTAGCAAACATCAAAATCGATCAGTTACAATATAGGATCACTCTCCTTCTTTTTCTCATAATTTTTGGCTTCTTGTTGAACACATAGTGATATATTTCAGTAATAACTATAGCTATAATAACGAAGGAGTTGATCTACTAATCACACTCACCTGTAGGACTTGATGGGGTCGGATCTGTAACAGAAATAAATGTGTGTTGATTTTTTTGAAAATTATATACTCAAGGCGAAATCGTGTGTGTTTTGAGAAGTATTTTGGTTAAAAAGTTGAGAACTAGACTTTCGTCTTATGTTATTAGTTCTGGGCATTTTATTTGGAAACGTAGTGCGATTTTCATAGAATTCTCGAGCTCCAGTTTTTAAGAGCTTTTTTTTTATCTGTCAAAATTTCAGAACGAAACCATTGAAATCTTATGAAGGTGATATTTTGTTAACGTCTACTTTTGACATTTAATGAAACTTTTATTTAAAAATAATTACGTCACGACTCACATGGTAGTAGTATTGTTTTTTTTATATCCAGTGTCCGGCATAAAGTTTGCAGCATACGGAAAACTTTTTTATTATTGATTTCTCAAAAAAAATTATTCGTGATGAAAACCTCTGCTTCATCCCAAACCTAAATTGCAAATATCAAAATTGAATTTTATACTACCATATACGAGCGATATTGAAAAACATCCCTTGTTTTCAAAAAAATTTGATCCAATCACGTAGAATTAAAAGTATGGGGGAAATATTGTACAGAATCGAATGTTGATTCAGAAATTCAAATCACAGCCACCTATGATCAATTTAATTTTTCCACTTTTTTCCAATTTTCTCCTCATCGCCCTGTACGGTATGAGGAAAACTATGCTACATGAATGGTATATTGTTAGATATGATCATATCACTCTCTGGATGTTCCTTCCTTTCTCCCTCCCATCGGAAAATCACGTTAATTGAGATATGTGATGGTATTTCACAAAATCTTGCTGCAAATAGTAAATAAAACTGAATTGTTTTTCAATATCGCTCGTATATGGTATTCAATTTTGGTATTTGCAATTTAGGTTTGGGATGAAACAGAGGTTTTCATCAGGAATATTTTTTTTTGAGAAATCAATAATAAAAAAGTTTTCCATATGCTGCGAACTTTATACCGGACACTGTATATGAAATCAAAATTTTTGTTGTCATCTGAGTTAGACTTTTCGTTTCGTATTCGAGTTTTTGGTATTAAAAAAAACGGAATATTTCCAAATCACAAATTTTTTTTTCAACCTATGATAACAATTTATTGGAAATTTTAGAAGAAGTTTTAGAATTCTTGGTGTTTTTAGAAGAAAATTATAAAATATCCGGGCGCAAAGCGCCCTGAGAAATTCAAGGGGGGGAGGGGGAATTTGTCAAATTTCTTTTTTTCATATATGAAAAAACTTTATTGGAACTTTTTGTACACCTGTCCAAAGACAATGAAACTGTTTTCATACATTTTTTCGATATTTTGTTTCGGTTTTGAATTTTCTCAAATTTATTTGTCATGATATGAAAAAAAATTCATGGTAACTTTTCTTGTTTAATTTTCGATTTTTGGTGTTTTTGAGATATAACGGAAAATATCGCTATTTTTTTTTCAAGATCTAAAAAATTTTCATGGGAACATGTTGTAGACCTGTTCAAGGGCCATACAACTGACCATACCCATTTTTTCCTATATCTTAATTCGTCTTCGACTCTTTGGGGTTTCAAGAAAAAACGGTAAATTTTTTTAAGGCCACATCTCAATTATATTTCAAGATATGGGAATATTTCAACTAAACTTCTTGTAGAACTGTTCAAGGACAACTTCTCGATATCTCGTTTGGTTTTCGAGATTTTTTTAAATTTTTGTCCACTTTCAAATCGAGTTGGAGAGAAACGATGTGGCTTTTGAAGACGTATCGAAGGAATTTCAATATTTTCACTTGTTTCATTATCGTCAATATCTCGATTTTCCATTTTCTTAATATTTTCTGAATTATTTATTTTACGGAAGAAACGAATTGATATTTTTTGTATATTTTCTGAAGGTGGTCAAAAAAGATTTCTGGTGAATTGTAAAAGTATCAACCGTTTCTGAGATATTTCATATTTTCCAAAATGCAAATTTCACTTTTCAGATTTTTCGAGTTTTTCCTTACGATCACTTTCGTGCAAAATAGTTCAAGTAGGATTTGTTCAACTATTCGAGCTCTACACGTTGCATTTTCCAAAATTCAGTTCAAGTGAACGGTTCGGCATATTTGATTTTTTTTTAATCGACAATTTTGGAAAACTGTTTTGCTTACATTTATTTTGTTACGTTGGTGAATGAGAGACATTATTATTATTATTATTTTCCAGTCATTCTCAAAACTAAACATTTCTCTAAGACATATTGAAGTAAATATTTAAGAAATATGCCAGGGATTGAATTAATTCCTGAACCTGTATCGAGGAAAGTGAGAACGAACAAAAAACAGAAAGATCCCTTAAATTTTTTCCAGATTTTGAGATCGTAAAAAAAATAAAAAATGACAAAAATTGTTCTCGAGTTATTGAAATGATTTTTATTTCAAAGCGATATCTCTAAGGATTTGGAAAATGTAACGGTTTGAAACTGTCACAGACGGACAGAGCTACAGGCGGACAGACAGACAGGCCGACATATATACAGAGTTTTTCGAATTTTTTATTTTCGACGGGGATCATTTCCCCAAAGTAACCATAACGTCAAATAAAAAATTTGTGTTCCGGTGGAGCAACCGTAATACTGCTTCCTAAGAGTTCGTAATATAAAAAGTATCGATCCTTGAAGCATACCATTCTGTAAAAACATATATTTTGGCAGAGTAACCTTTTGAGAGCGGATTGATCGATAGCTTCTAATGAGCTCTATAGTGTTCATTATGATTATCCCGAATATTCTAACAAAAGTTATTCAAAACATACACTTTTATACACTTCTATGTCGAACAATTTGAAAAAGTTTCTCAGTCAGATACTCACCTGGAACATTACAATCCACATTAGATGGATAATCGCACACGTGTTCCTTGTCATTCCAATACAGGCCCTCTTGACAATGCATGACGTATTTGGTTCCCTCATAACATTCGAAGAATTGGGAACAGTTGTAAGGATCCGGATAAAACGTTATGTCCTTGGAAGGATAAGGACACATCGGATCCCGATCGGCATCTACCAGGAGCAGACCTTGGAAAAAATAACAATAATGTAATCTTGTTGTATAATGAACATTTGAATGACAAGAATCAGTTAAGAAAATGTTGTGGAGAGAACTTCAAAGAATACGTCGAGAGAGGAGGTAAGTATAATGGATAATTTTCATGTGCTCGAGTGGTATTTGTTATGATTATACAATGAATGAAGAAACAATATATTTTTTATTGATTAATTATTGAAATTATAATTCTGAAAATTGTTTCCAAACATATTTATGAGATTTTGCTGTATTTTGAGGTGTTGAATTGTTCGTTTCTTGATGTATTTCGACACCAGAGCTGTAACCAAGAAAGGATTCAAAAACTGACGAAATTTGATTGTTCTTTTTTGAAGTTTATCAGTAAATGCCAACAATACGTTGCTAATGGCAACATTCACTTTGTTGACAGTAGTGAAACACCAAATCGATTATACCACATGGTCAAGGGTATTTTCACTTATCAATACGTGGTTACTAGGTAAAATTCGCAGTCGATATTGGCTAATTTCATGATGAGTTGTTTAGGGCCAGTTTCACAGGTTCCAGTTGGGGTCCAGATCAATCAACTAATGGTTAGAATGTGAACCTGTAAATGCCATTGAAAGAATGTCATTCACCGTCTAAACTTTCAGTTAGTTATCTGACGGTTAACTGGTACCTGTGAGCCACCATCAGTGCGTCACATCGAAAAGTCGAATTTCTTTCTCACCCTTTCCAGCTAAGGTTTGTAAGCATACTTATCAAGAATAGGAGTGAAGATAATGAACTCGTTGAACATTGGCAACAAAGCACCTGTTCGTTCTCGATTACAACTCCATTCAGATATAAATTTCCTGATCGTAGAATCCGTTTCTTGCAAAAACCATTGATTTAATGAACGATATATTTTTTGTATGGGCTCGGTGGCCCCATAAGAATTCCGGAATCTCTCAATTTTTTTTAGTTCATCAAGTCATTTCAATTTTTTTTTCTCAAAAATTATTATGACCGAAAATCACTCAAGTTCCGGAATTAACACAAAAACATTGAGTTATTTGCTATAGAAAAAAAATCTCAAATAAAAACTGTAGGCGTAAAACCGATTCCCGTTTCACCAAGGTAGTGTTTGCTCTTAATCCTAGATATAAGGTTTTACCAAGGGAGTGTTTGTTCTTAATCCTAGATATAAGATTTAGCCGGAACAGGAAATAAAATGTATAAAATTCGAATTTGCAGAGTATCTGTAAAAAGCATAAGAAATATTTCATTGAATCGGAATCACCTTGAAATTTGGTGTGCACAGACAAAAAAGTTCGAGTTTTACGAAACTGAGTCGGAAAATTTGAAAAAAAAATATATTTAGAGAAAATAAACTCCTTTCTACTCGAAAACGGTTATATATATATATATATATATATATATATATATATATATATATATATATATATATATATATATATATGTGTCTACGGTTGCAGAACATTTTGAGGGTTATACCCAATAATTTTTTTACATATATATATATATATAACAGAAAATTACTTATGACATCTACAGTCACTAGTTGAAACATAAATCCTTTCTGATGAGTGCGTTAGCACGAAACAGCTGTCAAAGGTTAGAACTCTCGGAATTAAAACGAAAAATACTCTATTTTCACATATATATATATATATATATAAATAAGGATGAATTTAGCGAGGGGCAATATATGAAAATATAAGTAGAAAAGTTATTGGGTATAACCCTCAAAATGTTCTGCAACCGTAGACACGTGTTTCGAGCTTAAGCTCTCATCAGTACGGTAAAATCAAGTGCGAAGACGTACAACATTTGGATGTAAAAATAGAAACAAAGGAAGTCAACAACAGGAAGCCAACCACACATTTGTGGCTTCGGTTAGAAGACCTTGTGCTTACAAGGCAACAACTAACGTCGCCACGGAGGCAGCTATAGCTACCAGCGTGACAATCCTACCCAGGAAAATACAAATAAGGATGAATTTAGCGAGGGGCAATATATGAAAATATAAGTAGAAAAGTTATTGGGTATAACCCTCAAAATGTTCTGCAACCGTAGACACGTGTTTCGAGCTTAAGCTCTCATCAGTACGGTAAAATCAAGTGCGAAGACGTACAACACTTGGATGTAAAAATAAAAACAAAGGAAGTCAACAACAGGAAGCCAACCACACGTGTCTACGGTTGCAGAACATTTTGAGGGTTATACCCAATAACTTTTCTACTTATATTTTCATATATTGCCCCTCGCTAAATTCATCCTTATTTGTATTTTCCTGGGTAGGATTGTCACGCTGGTAGCTATAGCTGCCTCCGTGGCGACGTTAGTTGTTGCCTTGTAAGCACAAGGTCTTCTAACCGAAGCCACAAATGTGTGGTTGGCTTCCTGTTGTTGACTTCCTTTGTTTCTATTTTTACATCCAAGTGTTGTACGTCTTCGCACTTGATTTTACCGTACTGATGAGAGCTTAAGCTCGAAACACGTGTCTACGGTTGCAGAACATTTTGAGGGTTATACCAAATAACTTTTCTACTCATATATATATATATATATATATATGAGTAGAAAAGTTATTTTTATATATATATATATATATATATATATATATATATATTTATACATATATATATGGTGAATACTTGTTTCAAGGAGCAATAAATGTTCCAGTGACTGTAAAACAGTCGAAAACAATCCTTTAGGAACTCACTATACCTTTGTATAGATTGTATGGCATATGTCCGACAGAAAACAACTACTTCTCTGGCTAATACCTCGACAGATATTGAATTATATCTGTCAGACATATGTGCAAAGATCCTTACTTTGAAGGAACAACTTTGCAAGAGCTCTCATAGACAGACAGCAGGACACCTCTCGATCCAAACAAGGAACCAACTGCAGACCGGTTTCGGGATGAAGTCCCTCATCAGTGCAGTCCAGGTCATCACGGTTGTATACACGCGGGGGCCCAGTGCCCGTCATCGTTCGCCGGGATGAACACTGCAATCGCTTACAGGATCCACCACGGCAACAGATTAGAGAGCGCTCCAGAAGGACATTTCGAATGCGAAATGGTATATGCTGAAAACTTGTTTCAAGGAGCAATAAATGTTCCAGAGGATTGTTTTCGACTGTTTTACAGTCACTGGAACATTTATTGCTCCTTGAAACAAGTATTCAGCATATACCATTTCGCATTCGAAATGTCCTTCTGGAGCGCTCTCTAATCTGTTGCCGTGGTGGATCCTGTAAGCGATTGCAGTGTTCATCCCGGCGAACGATGACGGGCACTGGGCCCCCGCGTGTATACAACCGTGATAACCTGGACTGCACTGATGAGGGACTTCATCCCGAAACCGGTCTGCAGTTGGTTCCTTGTTTGGATCGAGCGGTGTCCTGCTGTCTGTCTATGAGAGCTCTTGCAAAGTTGTTCCTTCAAGGTAAGGATCTTTGCACATATGTCTGACAGATATAATTCAATATCTGTCGAGGTATTAGCCAGAGAAGTAGTTGTTTTCTGTCGGACATATGCCATACAATCTAGACAAAGGTATAGTGAGTTCCTAAAGGATTGTTTTCGACTGTTTTACAGTCACTGGAACATTTATTGCTCCTTGAAACAAGTATTCAGCATATACCATTTCGCATTCGAAATGTTCTTCTGGAGCGCTCTCTAATCTGTTGCCGTGGTGGATCCTGTAAGCGATTGCAGTGTTCATCCCGGCGAACGATGACGGGCACTGGGCCCCCGCGTGTATACAACCGTGATAACCTGGACTGCACTGATGAGGGACTTCATCCCGAAACCGGTCTGCAGTTGGTTCCTTGTTTGGATCGAGCGGTGTCCTGCTGTCTGTCTATGAGAGCTCTTGCAAAGTTGTTCCTTCAAAGTAAGGATCTTTGCACATATGTCTGACAGATATAATTCAATATCTGTCGAGGTATTAGCCAGAGAAGTAGTTGTTTTCTGTCGGACATATGCCATACAATCTATACAAAGGTATAGTGAGTTCCTAAAGGATTGTTTTCGACTGTTTTACAGTCACTGGAACATATATATATATATATATATATATATATATATATATACATATATATATATATATATATATATATATATATATATATATATATATATATATATATATATATATGTACATTACTAAGTTCATGGGTTGAACCGCGTTGAGAGTTTATAACTCGACGTTTCGGCTCCTGCTTTGGAGCCATTTTCAAGAGTGTGACTGCGAGGCCTCTATCTGCCTACTCCTCGAGTCGTGGTCTTGAGAGATATCAAGGTCTCAACCTGCCTACTCCTTGATCTCAAAAGACGATCCGATGTTGGTTGCACTGTAGTATTTATAGGTGGTTGGCTACCTGGAGGTGGGCGGGTCTTACGGGTTTTCTCGTTTGTCTTGTCTGCTGGTGCCTGCTGTGTAGTTGGAGTTAATGGGATAATAATTGATTGCGGATAAGTTTCACGTGGCCTGGTAATTACGGTTGGAAGAAGGGGCTTCCAAATGGGGTTCAATTTACGGCTATCATCTTTAATGTTCAGGCAATCAGGCCGTTTTTCGATTTCGATGGCTTCTCTGATAAAACGAGAAGTTCTTGAACGTACTGGGGCGATGGTTTTCGTTTTCTCGAAATCTATGGGGTGACCCGTTTGGATGAAATGAAGAGCTAATGCGGAGCTGGTGTCTCGATTTCTAACTGAAAGGGAGTGTTGATAGGATCGAAAATGGATCTGTTTCGAAGTTTCTCCTATATAAGAGTGGGGGCAGATAGAACAGGGAATTTCGTAAATACCATGGTCTTCGTTGGGAATTTTGTCTTTTGTTGGTCTGATGAGGTGTGATAGTTTTTGTTCTGTGGTAAAGATGGTTTTGATATTTGCTTTTCTGAAAAGTCGACTGATTTTGTCCGTCACCCCTTTGATGTAAGGGAAGAAGACTTTGGATGGACGGTCTTCAACTTGTGGTTCGTTTTTGGTTACTAATGGTTTCTGAAGCTGTTTTTGGATGTTTCTGTCTATGTGGTCTGGTCTGTATCCGTTTTGTAGGAGAGCTTGTTTTACGTTGTGAAGTTCGGATTGTCTGTTGTGGTCGTCGGTTAGTCGGATGGAGCGAGATATCAGAGTATTTACGACTGAGTTGAGTTGTGAGGGATGATGGTGGGACTTGGAGTTGAGATATCGGTTGGTGTGGGTGGGTTTTCTATAAACCGTGTACGAGAAACCTTGTTGAGGATTTTTAGTGATTTGTACATCTAAGAATGGCAGAGTTGAATTGCTTTCTATCTCCATCGTGAAGCGAATGTAAGGGTGTACTTCGTTCAGATGGGTCAGGAAAGAATCCAGGGTATCTCTCCCGTGGGGCCAGATGACAAAAGTGTCATCAACGTATCGTAACCAGCAGGAAGGTTGAAGAGTGGCTGATGAAAGGGCTTTGGTTTCGAAATCTTCCATGAATATATTGGCAATCGCAGGTGAGAGAGGGGATCCCATAGGGGCACCTTTGATTTGCCTATAAAAAGAGTTTTGGAAGGTGAAGTATGTGTTGGACATACAATGTTTGATTAGAGTGAGGATGTCTTGTGATATGTCGTGCTTGTTTTGTAATATGGTGAGGGTCTCGTCAATAGGGATGTTGGTGAAAAGAGAGACGATGTCGAAGCTGACTAGGATGTCGGAGTTAGATATGTTGAATTCCTTAATTCGATTGATGAAGTGGTAGGAGTTTTTCACGTGGGATTCGGATATTTCAACTATAGGTTGAAGAATGTTAGAAAGATGTTTCGCTAAGCGTTGGGTTGGGCAGTTGAATGCACTGACAATGGGTCTGAGAGGGGTTCCGATTTTGTGAATTTTAGGAAGGCCATATATTTTTGGGATTCGAGAGGATCTCTCCTTCGGTATTAATAGGGACTTGACGTCGGATGGAAGGTTTGATTTATTGATCTGGGCTTTTGTTGTTTTTTCCAGGTATGTGGTGGGATCATTGGGGACTTTCTTGTATTCATCTGTACTGATAAGGGAGTTCATTTTGTCGAAATAATCCGACGAATTTAGGATGACGGTTGTATTTCCTTTGTCGGCTGGAAGAATGACTATGTCGGGATTTTGATTTAATTCTTTGAGGGCGTGTCTTTCAGCGGATCGAAGGTTTGTGGACGGGGGTTTGGCTGAAGATAAGATTTTGGCCACTTCGCGCCTGATGTTTTCGGCGTCGTTTCTTGGTAGATTGAATAGGGCTTCTTCGGTTTGGGTAATGATCTTTTCTACCGGAATGGTTTTGGGGGTGACGGCAAAATTGAATCCTTTGGCAAGAGCTGAGTGTGCAGCATCAGAAATGGAAAAATCAGTTCTGCGAGGCCTCGCAGTCACACTCTTGAAAATGGCTCCAAAGCAGGAGCCGAAACGTCGAGTTATAAACTCTCAACGCGGTTCAACCCATGAACTTAGTAATGTACATATTTCTGACCGCGGAAACCTTTCCGAACATATATATATATATATATATATATATATATATACATATATATATATATATATATATATATATATATATATATATATATATATATATATATATGTGATATATTAGTATATTTTGTGAATTTTAAGTTAATCACAAAAACAAATTCTATCAAAAAATCACGAAGAATACAAAATGGTCAGTTCCATTTGAAATTCACAAAAAATGCGTTAAATTTCACGCTGCTTCCATAAATATAAGATTTGTATATAGCTACTTATAAGATTAAGCTGGAAAAGGGAATAACATGTTGAAAATAAAAAAATACAGAGTTTCCGTGAAAAGCTTAAGAAATATATCATTGAATCCGAATCGACTCGAAATTTTGTGTTCGTACCCAAAACAGTTTGAAAGTTGTAGACCCCTAAAAATCACGAAAAATTCAGAATGGTTAGATCCATTTGATATTCGCAATATACACATGAAATTTCACGCTAATTCCAAAAATATATGATTCGTACATGCCTACATATAAGATTTAGCCGAAATAGGAAATAAAATATCGAAAATTCGAAAATGCAGAGTTTCCGTAAAAAGCCCAAGAAATATTTCATTTAATCCAAATAGACTTGTAATTTGGTGTTCGTACACAAAAAAGTTTTATTTTCACGATACTGAGCACAAAATTTTAAAAAAAAGAGGAAAAAATTCCTTCCTACTCGATTTGAACTTTCAAGCAGAATTAGTCCACGCTGACCTTCCACAATTTTTATGGTTCTTAAACTCAGCAAGAATGAATGCGATAGTAATTCACAATTCAAACTTTTACGAGTGCATCCAAAAGAGGAAAAAATTTCAGAAAAATTTGGGCTCATCAAACTGTTGGTACTCTGAGACGTAGAATTGGAGAAAGAATTAAAAAGGTCACAGGAGTTCTCAAAAGAGTGCAGGCAAAGCCAAAAGCCAAAAAAGAATATTGAAGGAGTGTGTTGACATTGAGATTCTGACAGGAAGTCATTCTACACATGTAGTCTGTAGAGCAGTACGAAGCCAGTGTGGAGACCAGCAAGGTCTCCAGATTTGACCCCATTAGACTATTTTTATGGGGATACTTGAAAACTGAATTCTACTTGAATATGTCATGATATCTTCAAAAATTGAGAAATAGAATAACAGAAGAAATATTTAAGAGAAGTTGTGGATCCATTTTCATTTAGAATTTAATTTTGTCTGCAGATAAATGGAATTCATCTCCTTTGATATTGTTCACTCCATTTCTTGATTATAAAAGTAAAACAGCTTTTCAGATGAAACCTCCATACACATATATACATAGATATGATATCATTGAAGTGAAAAAAAAATACTCCAATAGATAACTTGCTATCAAATATCCAATATTGAAATAATCGAAAAAATTCAATTTCATCACATTTGATATGATATCTTCCAAAAATATCAAAGCACAATACCATATGAACAAAGTCTCTGAACTTACCCCCAATCAAAGGAATGAGCACGAAGATGAATTCTGAAAGAAAGAAAAATGTAAGTTAGTGTTGGTAAAAATATATTGCTTGTCAAGCCCAAACTTTTATTGAGTCAGATGAACGAACTCTCCTTTTTTTTACTATGGATTTATATTTCATAAGTCTTATCAAAATAAGGGTGTCTAGAAAACCTGGGTGAAATTATTCATTTCCATAATCTTCACTCAGATTATCACCGAGGAAGAAAACATTTGATTATATCAACTGCGTATCAGTTCACCGTTGAGTTAAAAAAGAACGTACAGTTGTCGGTAAAACATTTAAATATTCCTTATTTATAGTTGAAAACTAACTTATTTTCAAAAGTAAAAACATGTAGAAATGAATAAATACAACTAATTATCATTGTCATGCAGAAATTAAATTAAATCAACAAAGAAAATACCATCACTTTGGTCAAATACATAAAAATACATGAATATAGACCAAGAAAAATATACTAGTTTTTAATCGTTTTTGAAAAGTATTTATTGAACCACTCTATTTTATTTCATTCTTTTGTAAAATAGAGAATTATATTATTTTTGATAATCAAGGAGTTCCTTCACTGGTAACCATTGAAGGATCTATAACATATGTGCTATCGGTGTTATTTTCGGACATTGTAAAATCATTCGCATAGCTCGATTCTATCTTATGCAGTCTGGTAGTTCCATTTTGATCTAGAAAAAATAAAATTGTCGAACAATAATCAAAATGAGAAAGGGTTATGGTTTTATCATTGATTTAGACCACTGGCTGAGTGAGAATCGGAGGAGATTTTCTACTTCTTCTTCTTACTGTTTTGATAACCTGGTTAGCATGTTCTTTGATTATCTATTTGGTTACACCCAGATAAACGAATTTATTCGCTTTTTTATTTCCTTGTCATTCAATCGTGTATGTATGTTTTCATTATTATGATTTTTTTGTTTACCCAATAAGATCCATTTTGTTTTATTCACTGTCACTTGCAGCAGATTTGCATAACAACATCTATAAACCCTTTCAAGACTAGTATTCACAATATCAACACTCTCATGTTCATCTTTACTACTAAAATACAGAATCGTGTCGTCGGCAAATAAGTGTATTTTACATTCTTCTGCTATGGTAACAATGTCATTCAAATAGATGAGGAGTAATGATGGTCCCAAAATAGACCCTTGAGGTACACCTATATTATTTTGCATTCCATAAACCAAGCTATTCATTCGAGACCAATAAATAGGATTGATGCTCCAACTGAGGTGATGAGCAGAAAGTGAATTATTTGGATAGCAATAAGGTACCTACTATGTGAATATCAGCCAGGTTTTCGGAGCAAACAGATTGGAATAAAAGCACAGAAGCACATACGTTTGCTCCGAAAACCTGGCTGATATTCACATAGTAGATACCTTATTGCTCTCCAAATAATTCTCTATCTGCTCATCACTTCAGTTGAAGCATATATATATATATATATATATATATATATATATATATATATATATATATATATATATATATATATATATATATATATATATATATATATATATATATATATATATATATATATATATATATATATATATATATATATATATATACCGGTAAAATGGGGAAACATTGGCCCAGTTTTCACTTATTTTTTTCACTATTGAACATTTTATCAAAGAATTTTCAATTCCAAAAACCTGTATTATTTTTTATATAATACAGCATGGATATTACTTTAATATTTGTGCTGCAATGTGGCTGTTTGATATTAGAAGTCATTAATTTAATTTTTTTTGTAAGTGGGCCAAAGATACCCTCAAATGGGGCAACTTTGGCCAATGCATTAAAAGTAGCCCAATTATATGTGTTTTATGGCTTGGGTCAATGTTAGACTGAAAAGTAATAATCAAAAATTATTTGCACGAAAAACCAGGCATGTGAAGGACCTAGTTATGTGAGAAATAATTAGAACATTAGGACGGCATAAGTTTCAAAAAAATTTATTAGCAAATAATAACTCTAGTTTAACATCGTTAAATAAAATTATCAAGCTCTATAATTGTATATTGGTTTCTCTTAGAAACCATTTTGGGCTCATCGATTTTCAGAATAATCTCTTCCCAGTCGTAAAGAATTGCATCTTTCTTTTCTGGCCATCTCCAAAATTTTTTTCCCTTTTCCATACAATCTACTGTCGGTCCTTCTTCAGAAATACTAATAATTTTTCCAGGATATTTGATGCCATTAAATAACAATAACACAAAGTCGCCTATCTTCATATCCTTAGGATTTACCTTTGATTCCAGATGGAAATTTTGGCCGACAGGTTGATCCACTTCCTCAAGGTCAGAAAATGTTTCGCTCTGTTCATCCGATTCTAACTGAACTACATCAGACGAGTTATCAGAAGAGCTTGAAAAGGAAACTCGTCGTGGTTTTCTTATGTTCTTTACAGAAGGTTCTTTCGAAGGTCCAGACATATCTAAATTTGCTTCAAGATCGCTGGCAGATATACTTTTTCCAGCCGGAACCTGTAATTTTTTTCTTCTTTGTTTAGGTTTGTGAATTCCAAGATACTCCACACGTTTGGCATCAAGCTGTTCCAAAAATGCCTTACATCTACATGAGTTAAATTTTCTGGTAGGCGGTCAAGTAAAATTTGCCTATTTAAAGGATATATCCCATACTTACGAAATCCAGAGATAAGATTTTGAGCCTTATTTTCTTCTATTTTTTTTACCAATTCCTTTAGCAATATCGGAAATAAATCTTTGGGGATGGTTGAGAACTTTGAGCCAGATTTAGACTCTATCCATCAGGTCCAAAAATTGATCGAGGTAACTTTGGCCCAGGCCAATGTTGCCCCGTGTTTTGGGCCAAAGTTGCCTTGAAACAATAATCATTCACCTAACAAAAAACCAACAGTAAATAACGTTTAAAAACATTTTGAACACCTTAAACAATAATATAATATTTAATAAAAATACTTACCAAGCTCCTAAACCTTTCTGACTTTCAAATTCCAATAAAAGTTGTCACGTGTAAACAAACGCTAAACTGCACAGATGTCGGTTTGAAGGTCACTACCCAAATGGCGAGTACCCTAACAGTCGCAAACTAGGTTGCCTTCTAGTACTACTATTGTCACCTATCGGCCGGAGACTCATTTACAACATAAGGTTTGTTTTGGTGTTAACTATTTTAGAACCAATATTTTATCAGTAAGTGGGCCAAAGTTGTCCATAAAGGGTCAATGTTTCCCCATTTGACGGTATATATATATATATATATATATATATATATATATATATATATAAGTAAAAAAGTTATTGGGTATAACCCTCAAAATGTTGTGCAACCGTAGACACGTAAAATCAAGTGCGAAGATGTTTAACACTCTTGGATGTAAAAATAGAAACAAAGGAAGTCAACAACAGGAAGCCAACCACACATTTGTGGCGCATCGGTTAGAAGACCTTGTACTCACAAGGCAACAACTAACGTCGCCACGGAGGTAGCTATAGCTACCAGCGTGACAATACTTTTTTACTTATATTTTCATATATTGCCCCTCGCTATATCCATCCTTATATATATATATATATATATATATATATATATATATATATATATATTATATAATAGGTATAGGTATAATCGTAGATAATTTTAATTCATTTGGTACTGCACCTCTTTCTAAAGAACTGTTAATTATGTTCAACAATGAAACACAAATGATACTGATACTGGAAGTTTTACACTAATTTCATCTGGACTACTTTTACTCTTCAGAGAAACGACCATATTTCCTAAATCTACCGTGTTGATAAAAATGAAGTTAAACAGATATTGATAAAAAAAATCTCATCGGAATCTGCAGTAATATCTTTGCAAAATTCGAGTCACCAATTTAATCTAGTAGCTATGCTGATAGCACTACAGCACTAGTAACCTAATACTGATTGAAATTGCATCGTGGTACTTACGTTTCATGGTGTACGTTTGCCAGACAAATATCAGTTACACTAATCTTGGATTTATTGATCGGATTTCTTATATCAGCTTCTCAAAGATTATCTTTATCTATACTTGACTCATTCTCCGAATGCACAGATTTGCAGGAATGATCAAAATCGCAGAATCCTTCACACCCTATAAGCATATCGAGTCTGCAATATTGATAATTCTTTTTTTAATTGACTGATATGGACGAAACACGTGTAATCTCTAATTATAACTTCTAACATTGTATTCAAAGTGCGTATAATATTCTGAAATACAGAAAACTAAACCAGATATCAAAATAACGTTTTTATCTAAGAAGTACTTTTCTTACGCAGCTCCCTTGCTCTATAACTCAATTCCAAATCACATTAAAGAGAAATCGCAAGTAGTATTTAAGACTCTTTACAAGAACCTGCCAGATTTGCAGTAAGTACCAAATATTTTTCTATTTTGTTTTTTTGTTAGTTATGCTCAATGCAATATTCCAATTTTGAGAACTACCCGTTGGACAGTAACTAGTTTCTTCATTGATACAATTGGGAGAGTGTATAATATGTAAGGAATTCAAATTGGGTTGATCATTACTTGTCCAAGTAAATGTGATAAATTAAGTTTTCTTGACATTCAGACTTGAAATATTATCATCAAACCAGACTTGGATAGCTCTTAACCCGTCACCTCCGTTATCATATGCTTGGGCCCATGTTTCACCAGTGTATATCAGTGCTCTATCATCAGCGTAGAAGGTGATATGACCTGTGATTGGCCCCAACGCTGTTCCTTGCGGCACACCGGCGATGATTTTAATAATACACTCCATCATCATTAATTTTGACTACGGCTTCTATTCGATCAATAATTCTGCAAAACATCTAATGCTGATCCTCAAATTCCATTTTTATAAAGTTTATTCATAAATGTATCATGTGACACTGTATCAAATGCCCTGGCCAGATCCAGAAAAACTACTCAGCATTTTTCAGATCTCTCCAGTGCTCCATTACCTTCACTCGTGATGTCAAGTACTGCTTTCTCAGTGCTACAATTTTTTATGATCCCTTATTGTCTCGCAGTTATCATCACAAAAAATTTACTAACCTCGTTTTCATTGATCGTTCAAAATTGGTGACCAAGTTTGGGTATTTGTATAGTTATTTGTGTTTTTAAATTGTATTTACATGTTCATTAACAAGGTGTTCATAAATTCATGCGACAAAATGAAATTGGTGATGTAGTCATATATACAAAGTGTCACCAACCGAATTGGGAAGTTAGGATCTTCCCAAGAAGGAAAAATAAGCACTGTTTTCCTGACCAACGTAGAAAATATCAGAGAACCTGAAACCCAAAAGAGATAAAAGGAAAAAATATTGCAAAAATTTTGAACATGATGGGGTGAACATGTTGTGTCAGATAAATTTGCCTTTAAGGAAGTAGGCCGCAGAGCCAGCTATAGGACCACAGAAAGCATTCCGAGAAGGACGATTTTTTCTACAGGAAAAACGATTTTGGAGAAAACTTGAAATGTGGGAGTAACACAAGACCAATTGAAGAATTGTTCCTCAAGGAATCTTCATCATTTATATTCAAATGACAGTGACCCATATTTGGAATTTTGGCAATTATTATCCTAATTCCGTATTATTAACACATCAAGAATCTCGAGTCTAAATATAACGTTTTGTATTACAACTGATTTTTATGATACCATCTTAATTAATGGTCTCAAGAATTATGTCCTATTTTTGTTAATTGAAACATATGGAATTGGCCTCTAAATGAAACTGACGCAAGACATCAATGAACTTTACTCGTTGTTTTTACCGGAAATTGAGTAATTGATTTTACCTTATAGCGAAATTTCTAATTTTAGAATAATACCATGTATTTTCTTATTCCAGAGATTTGCAGGTTATTAATGTTATTCATAAGATTAATTTCTTTAGAAAAAACAAATCTCATTAAGAAAATTAAAATCCGTCAATTTTTCTGTCTGTGGATTTTTGGTATACGATAATTTTACTTACCACTTAGGAAAGAGGAGGAAAGCAGATTTTTTGAAGAATTTGAAATTAATTAATGATATTATAGAATGTACACCTTGTTGTAATATTTCCAACTTATTAAAGTAAGTAAATTAAAAATTATGTCATTATTATTTCAATATTATTATTGTCTAATTATATGATAGCTGTCATGTGCCGGGAAATTTCCACTTATTGATTTTACGTCTGAATGTTCATGTGGATAAAAATTTTCAGAAAATTTGCCATAGTAATAATGTCGACATAAAGCATCTGATTGGTTGGAAATGACTGGTATAAAATTTTCAGTAAAATTCAGCCGAATTTTAGAGTCATGTCGGGGCGTGGCGCCGTGCTAAGAGCTTCCGACTCTGAGCCAAAGGTCCGGAGTTCGAGCCCTAGTTGTAGCTGGGATTTTTAAATTTAATTTGACTGATTAAATTATTAAAATCTCGTAGCTCGACCGGGGTCCTGCACGATTCACTGTTGTGTTCCGATTGAAAGTACTGCTCCCAAGGTGGCGTATGGAGTTAGTAACAAGACCTACCCAGAACACATGGTTAATGAACATAGCAGTCGATGCCAAAACACAAAAGAAGTAATATTAGTAACAGAGTCATGTACTATGAACCGGATCCAATTCACGTGATAATTGTAGATGGATCAGCTTCCTTGGAATTCGTTTCTTCCAACCGTCCTCGTGGAAATTCCCATGACGTGAGGTTCGATAAACTGTCTATTTATTTTCATTATATTTTTATATTCTTCCAGACCTTGGCCCAGTATACCATCCTAACACAACATAAGACGATCGTATGTATCGTCAATTACGAGGTAAATTCTGATATTAATAGATAAGATAGGAATACTTTCAAAGCGTTACAGAGAAGTGTTTACAGAAATGTAAAATTGAAAACTGAGCAAATATTTATTGATACGAAGGTACTTGAAGACATGGAAGAATGCTATCATTTTTCTAATCATTCTCGAAATTGGAACAGGTTCCTAGTCGATTACAAATGTTTGATTATAACGTCTCAAAAAATTACCACAACGTATCAAGCTAGAAGAACACCCCATTCTAGCCGACTGCCGTTCTGTTCATACCCTTGCGAATATTCGCAACTTGCCAGTTTTTGGTATTTGAGGTTAGACTTTGTCGTTTGTTTCTTTCATTTGGCTAAAATATCTGTTGAATATGAAGGAAGTTGGCAAGTTTTGCACCCCATTTTATCTATGACGCCCAGCGAGATGCTCAGGAATTCTAATGACATCTGATAGATGGTCTGCATGAAGATGGTAACAGATCATTGCAGAAGCGAGATTTGATTTCAAGAAAAATATTGGAAAATTCTACTGACAGTGAGAAGGCTCAGAAATCGCGGTTTAGATACTCGAGCGTCAAGAACTCCGAGATTGTGGATAATTTTGCTTCTATTTTGCAACCAAAATCTACTTTAAAATGTAGGTACATTACGTGGCCACTGTTCAGTCATCTTTGATCCATTCTGGGATATTTTGCAACCGATAACAAGAAAAACAGGCCAAGACATCATAACCTATTAACATAAATTTGAGTTGTTTTGTATTTATTTCCAGCTTGTTGAAACAACGCCATCTATTTATATTGTCTAGTATTTCAATGAGTCTTTGTTTGAAAAGTGAGTCAGTGTTTTTCTTACCCAAATAAGTGAATTGAGCATATTCCACCATTATTTACTACATCGTCGATGTACCTATATTATAATTATAAGGGACCTCGTACACTACCCTGTGGAACACCCTGTTCTTTAACGATTTCATCAGATATGGTATTGTTCAATTTAGGTGTTTGTCTTCTATTCTCCAGATGTTAACCGACAAAGAAAATGCATCCCCATTAATATCGATGCTTTCTAATTTTCTCACCAACCTATCCCTGGCCTTAGTTTCAAAGGCTCTTAGAAGGTCAATGAATATTGCTCCTGTCATTATATTCTTATCTGAATTGTTTCCGAAATCATCCGAAACTGTAAAGCTGTCTCACAGCTACGAAAACTTCATTGCATACTACTCATTATACCATTTTGATTAAGTATCTAAAATGTACTCATAATATACAGCTTTTTCAAAACCATCATCTGTAAGTTTACCAAAGAGTTTACCCATGACTAAGCGCCATAGCTGGGGAAGAGGCAGCTTCCCTGAGGGCAGAGCCCCCTCCCCCAGCTCGGCTTTCAGTCTGAGGTTCCCTAGGGTTACCTCAACCCTGCTTCTTGTTAGCAACTATCCACTCTTTATCTCCACCACATTTTTTCAAAAATATAAATAATAATGTTACATCTTGAATTTTATTATTTTTCGGTTATCCTCCTGGTATGGATTGATACTGAAATGTACTTTCATCTTCAGTTGCCTCAGTTCAATACCTACTTGGAAGATCACCTGTTTACATTGAATCGTGTGGCTAATACCATTCATTGTTTCATAGATCACGATTATTTCAATCATTCAACTGAAGTGTATTTATTATCGACAGCTATGACATCATTCTATACAAGATATGGATTTTTTTTCTAGAATTCTTAGTAATAACTTCGATTGACGATGGGTTGGGAGAAAATAAATATTTGTGTGTAAGTATTGGAAAATATAAATTTCAGAATGCAAAATACAGTGAAATAGCATTGACAATACAGATTTCGTGATAATTTCTCACGTTAACAGTGGCTATAAACTTAAACTTTTTCCTAGTTTTTTTTTTAAGCACGGGTCTAATTTTTTTTTCAAGATATGGTAACATTTCATGGCAACTTTTTGCAGATCTGTTTGAGGACAATAAAACTGTTAATATACATTTTTTTGTATTTCGTTTCGTTTACGAGTTTTTGATGGTTACATAATTTTTTTTTTAATATTCTCGCAAAGCACACGGAAAAATTGGGGGGGAGCGGGGTATATGATCAAAAATCCGGTCACGAAGTGCCTAGGAAAACTTGTGGTGAGGCATATAATCCACAATCTGGGAAAAATTGGGTAGGGGAGGGTGCGGGAAGAATTTTATGTTTATTTTCCAAGATATGATAAAACTTCATACAAACTTTTTGCAGACTTTTTCGAGAACAATGAAATTGTTCATTTACATTCTTTCGATATCTTGTTTCATTATAGTTTTTGGTGCTTCAAAAAAAAACAGCAATTTTTTTCCAAGTCCACATTTCAATTGTTTTTTTCAAGATTTGAAAAAATTTCACGAGAACTTTTTGCCGATCTGTTCAAGGACAATGAAACTGTGTATATTCATAAATTCCTTTTTTTTTAAATATTTACAGGACTATTGATATTAGGGAAAACAGGTGTTTGTAAAAATTGAAAATCTGTCGCCAACTTTGAGTTTTTTGTCTTTTTATTAAAAAACTTACAATTTTCCAAAATATGAAAAAACTTTTCATACACTTTTTTTAGATGGACGGACTGAGCTACAGACAGGCAGACAGACGGACAGACAGACCGACAGAAAGAATTTTTCGATTTTTTTTTTCGATGGGGATCATTTTGCCCAAATTATATATACTCTATTCGTTCCACAAATTGAACTTTATGAACTTGCGTCTTCAGCCTAAATATGTTCTCCTGTCAGCATGTCAAGGCATTGTGTTAAATTAGGCAAGGGACGTATTAAAAAAACAAGTTGTTCTCCTTGTTTTGCTAGTAATCTGCAAGGAAATGTAACAACGGAAATGGGACGAATACCACCATCTTGGTTTTAAAGAGCACAGAGAGAAGCACCAAAATGTAAAAGACATATTTCTTGATTGACCACACCAGATGAAATTAAATTACAGGGATTTGTAATAGGAGAAATGAGTTTTTGACCAGCACTACCAGAGCTATAACCAATCATATCTTGTATGTGACTAGGTCTGAGCAAGTATGGTTTTTAGAACATCTCCTTCCGAAACTTGGAGAATTTTATGATTGGACAAATCCAGATTGGATCTAAATCTTTCGTTTTAATTATATCAGAGAAAAATAAATTAAGAGAAATACATACAAAAAATGATGTCGAGTATTTAAATCCTAATCTACTTAAAGATTATCTCTGTTTCGGTAGCAGACAATTTATCTGAAAATATTCCAGGTGCTCCTGATGCTCTTACTTACCTGAGCAACATTGATATAAAAGAGAATTATGTATTGTATGATACGAATATGAAAGAGCTTTTGACAACCAATCCCCCAATTGAAAGATAAGAGTTGTTGTGGCATTCGGTAAAGGTTCTGACGAATATGCCGATTTTCACTCTGAAATGACTGGTGCAGCTCATCAACAATTCTTTTGCTGTTGGAACATTTCCAGCGTCTCTAAAGACAATCGTTGTTGTACCGATTCCTAAAGGTGGAGGTAATTCTGATCCTTCAAACTTTAGACCCAATTCAATGATACCAACACTGGACAAGTTGAGTAACAAGTGAAAATTCTGTTGAGGCCGTTTTTGAATAATCACAATATCCTTAGTTCACATCAATTTGGATTCCAAAATGAAAAAAACACTGGAGTCGCTATCTTTTTATTACGTACCGAACTCAATCGGAAGGAATTGAGTGTTGCAGTGTTCTGTGACTTGTCGAAAGCCTTCGACTACGTGAACCATGAAATCCTATCGCACAAAATACAAATTAATGGGTTCAAGGGTCAGAGAATCGAATGGAACCAATCCTATTTGAGTTAAAGATCCCAGAAAAAGTTCTCTCAGTCCTCCGGACACGGTTGATATGGACCTTTCGATGACATTTGTATCTGTTTAGTGTCAGATTTTAATGTTATTGATGTTGTTTTTTATTTTGATTGCCACAGCTTCATTTTGATGGTGTACCTTCAAAAATCTATGTGCGTTCTCAATGTTTGTGTTATATCCTAGAAATATAAGTAGTCATTTTACATTAGCTTTTAAACTTTTACACATCGGGTACAAACATTTTCACACAATAGGATTGATAATAAATCCTAGAAATGAATTAAGGACCACTCTTTTTGCCTAAATTATTTATATTTATTTTATTTTGTCACGGTTTGATTTGAACCAGAGCGGGGATGATTCATATGAAGTAGACTAATCGAAAAGTATCACAAAATGAAAATGTATGACGAACTAATATAAACATATTTTATAAGTTGTAGAATGAATAAAAAATTTCACAGAAAAAATGCCCAAATATACGTACACACAAATATTATACCTATTAACCCAAAGATTATCTCAAAGGCAGGGCTAAAATAGATGAGAATTCATTAAGAGATAGTGTGAAGTCAACATTTCGACAAATATTATCGTGATAGGATTACATTATATGTATTGGACAAGTGTACAGTATATTTGATTTTCGTCAGAAATAAAAATGTCGTCGGGAGGAAATATCTTCCGGAAAAGATTTCAGGAAAAAATGTCATGAAAAATTGTTAACAAAAAAATGTTAGCAAAAAATGCAGACAGCAAAAAATGTCGTCAAAAAAAATATCAGCAAAAAATGTTGACAGGAAAAATTGTCAGGAAAAAATGTCACGAAGAAGTGTCAGCAAAAATTCCGACAGCAAAAAATGTCGTCAGCAAAAAATGCCGTCTGCAATAAATGTCAGCAAAAAATGTCGTCAGGAAAAAAATTCAGATAACAATGTCGTGAAAATTTTTGTCAGGAAAAAATGTCAGGAAAAAACATCATCTGGAAAAAATAAAGTCAGAAAAAAATTACATCAGGTTAAAATAACGCCAGGAAAAAATAAGGCCAGGAAAAAATTTCGTCAGGAAAAAATGTCATCAGAAAAAAATGTGGCCAGCAAAAAAAGGCCGCCAGCAAAAAATGTCGTCAGCAAAAATGTGTCGTCAGGAAAAAATGCCAGATTTATGATTTATTAAATTTTTTTCTTATTGTACATTGCTATTCAGACAATCTTAATTGAATATCAGTTAGCAATCAATATTAGGAAATCTTCTGATTGAGCTGATTATTGACAAAATTATGGACTGATATAAACGAATTTATATGTGAACATAGATAAAATTATTGCATAATTAAATAAATTTTTTGCATTGAATATAGAGCAAAACCAAAAATTTGGGTAATTCGAAGACCTTTTTTAGCATAAAGTGTATAACAGAATCAAAGGGATAAATTAAATTGTGAATACAAGGTGTTAAAGTAAAAAATATTGATAAAATATAGTTGATGAAATATAGGCAAATTTATTCACAGAACATAGAGCATAGAGTAACTGCATTGGAAGTATTAATAGAGAGTTTGATTACAATCTTCCACAGTCTGTAAATGTTCTAAATTTGCCTATCTGAAAATAAATTGTTGAAAATAACTGAATGATCTACTTCTCTATCTGTCTCCGTTATCAAATCTTGTTGAAAACTCTCTTTGTATCAGTTCTGAAGATAAAAAAATAGCATGGATTAGCGTTTTGTATAATGTAAGAACAATATTCAAATATAAAAATACAAAAATATATCAGATCAATAATTAAATAAAACAACACTGATGAATGTTTAGAAAAACGTGTTCACAACATACATTGTGCGTGTGGTGGAAGTTATACAGTGTGTCTACTAGAATAAGTTTCTCCATGAATATTTCAGCCTCTATAAAAACTCAAAAAATATGAAAAAACACTTCAGCTCTATTTTCAAAGGCTTTGAATTGAATTACATCAACCCTCTATTGGGGGCTTACTTGACCTTTCTTTTTCATACAAGGGGGTTAATGTCCCGGGGGTTATTGTCGGGGGGTATACTCGGGGGGGTTTTTGTCCATGGGGTAATTTTCCTAGAAGCCTACTGAATACTCAATTGAAGTTAGAAATTCCATTATATCAATTGACCTCATTTAAATGTAGTGAACAATGTTTTATTCATTTATTCATTCAGTATCTGCATGTGTCCCCAAACATTTAAATTAATAAATAAAAAATTAAATGACAATATTTTTTGTATTTATTTGAATTGATAGATATCATCGCAACCGTATTTGATATATTTAACTCATTGTTACCATTGAATAATAATAGTAATAATATTTATTCAAATATTGTTTAACACAAAATATGAATAGATAAAATTGTACATTTTTTTGTCCATTCAAGTAACAGATATTAATTATCTCGACTGAATAGATATCCAAAACCAAAAAAAATGTTTACCCGTAATTTTGTAGAATTTCTCATACTTCCCCGTATATCGCGCTACCTAAACAAAATGATGATTGATGATGATGTCATTTTTGCAGTCGCCTTATGAAGACCAGGATTTCTACCCCCGTCACAGGAGCGGCGCAGGGCGAATTTGCGACGCGGAACAAATGGAATATAGGCTTACTAGATTTGAAGTGAAATTGGATGAAAAATCCGACCGATTGATTTCTGAGATGAGGGAAACCAACCGGCGGCTACGTGCTCTCGAGTATCAGGACTCCGGGGTTGAAACAGCCCTCGAGGGTAATAATTCCTTACATACTTTCTCTTTCGATGTGAAATATAAAGCAACCAGTAATGAGATGGTAATGAAATTATTGATTGATTATCTTGTTTATCAAATTGTTTATTTTCCTTAAAATAACAAAAACAGATTTTGTATAGGAATAGTCATAAAAATAAAATCAAAGGACGAAACAATGTAAAGATTAAAAAGACAAAAAAAAGTACAATGCAATTCACAAACACTTTAAAATCACTACTCAGTTTAGGCTAAAATATTCATTTAGTGTATAAAAACAATCATTCAATAAAAACAATTTCAGTGTCTTCTTGAAGTCTATCAGTTCATTGACAGATTTTATGTATCTTGGCAAATTATTGAATATTCTAGGGTCCATGAAATCTGGAGAATTTTGAGTTGTTCTGTACTTGGCAGCAGAAATATGTATACATTCCTACATTCCTTTCTCCGGGTATCAATATTGTGAATTTCTTTATTGAGTTTGAAATCGCTTTTATTGAGAAAAACATAGATGGCTAACTCATATACAGTGAGCACGTAAAGGTTGGAACAAATTCGTTAAAAGCTTGATATGGCTATTGGGGAAAAAAAGCTCAGACACGTCGATTTTCTTTTTCATTGTACATTTTTTGGTCCACTCAAATTTTTGATGATGTCATCGCAATGCGAGTTCTGACGTCATCATATTTTTTTTAATGGCATTACCCTATTTTGATAATACTTTCAAAGAGAACGCATTTTTCTGTGTATGGATGTCATATTTTTTTTATGTTACATAACCGTATTTTCGAAAAATAAAAGATATATTATTCATAATTAGGTCTGGTAACGTGAACTTTTGAGTTAAGGTTTCCTAACAAAAAAAATCTGGAGGGATTAGATCAGGAGATCTACCTGGCCACTCTAAAAAAGTCCTCGTCTGTGGTCGAAATCCGGAGAATAAGGGAATTTTTCTCAAGTATTTTGGTATCGATAGGTGACCTCACACCTTGTTGTGAAGCGAGTGCGATGTGAGTTGCCTAGATGCCAATCCCGACCTCTGGTGTTTGTTCGAAGTGTGCAACCGACCACCCAGGGTGGGGCTGTAGGTTTTTCCTGACTTTCCTGCAGCTGAAAATTGAATACGCCACCAAAAATCAGAAAGTCACCCCAGAGCGCCACGGCGAATGATGATAATAGCCGTCCTCTCACCGCAGACGAGGATTTTTAGAGTGGCCAGCTAGATCTCATGATCTAACCCTACTAGATTTCATTATGTGGAGATACCTTAGGTCAAAAGTTTACGTCAACCAACTTAATATCACATTATTATGGATAAACTATCTTTTGTTTCTCGAACATACGGTTATCTAACATAAGAAAAAATATGACATCCGTACTCAGAAAAATGCGTTATTTTTTAAAATATTATCAAAATAGGGTAAGCCCATTTGAAAAAAATTATAATGACGTCATCACTGTACGAGTTATGACGTCATTATAATTTTTCGAAAATCTGAGTAGTCCAAAAATTGCGCAACTGAAAAATAAAATCGACCTATCTGAGCTTATTTTTCCTAATGGCCATATCAAGCGTTTAATGAATTTGTTCCAACCTTTACGTGCTCACTGTACATATGTATAGGCTGACATGGGTTGAAATATTATAAGTCGTAAAAAGAGTTCTGCATGAATATCGCTTTGGAGCATTGAATCTACAACCTAAAATGGGTTTTTGTAAAATTTTTTTTTTCTCATGGTTGAGTTGCCCCACTAGCAAACACCATAACGTAACCTAGATTCAACCTGACCATAGTAAATGCTTTTCAGTTGATTCTATCTAAAACTAATCGTAGATTTTTGAACATATACGTAACTGGGCTCAATTTGGAAATTATTATTTCACAGTGTGAATTCCAGTTGTGATACTGCTCTATACTTCTTCATAAAAATTTTACTCCACAGTTGGTACTGCGAAGACTTGTGTTATTAATATTCAATTCGAGGCCTTCAATTTTGCTTTGATAATTAGGACAACGTATCAGTTGAGTTTTTGTCATATTGAAGAATAAGTCGTGCTCATTGAAATACGTAAAGAGATCTTCACATTGGTATTTGAGAGATTCTGTATTTCCATGAGAAATCAGTTAGTAGTGATATGTCATCTGTAATGAAGTAAATAAAGAGTGCAATATTTCTCTATCTATATTGTTAATATACAGAAGAAACAAGACAGGCCCCAGAATAGAACCCCGGCGTACCCCAGACCGAACCTGACTCGTTTCTGAAGTAAATGTCGATGTTTTGATAATTGATAAATGGCATTAGGGAGAGTGTAGACAATCTTCGGTAGATCTGAAGGTGACGCTGCATTTATATCTACAGTGTGGGACAAGAATTGCGATTTCACATATATTTTATAAGTTTTGTTTAAATATTCTGAGATAAACATTGTGATGTCACATAAAAACCTTTAAGTACAGGGTGTTACTTAGGTACGTGGACAAACTCAGAGGGGTAACCCTGCAGTAGGAATAGCAAATGCGCCACCTTTTCTGTTCAGACATATGTTCATATCGGGAGGACTGTCACCATTAGAATTTATAATAAATTACAATCTCAATTTCCAGTTTTATTTATTCTGTCGATGAGTTGAAAAACTTCTGACGTTAAAGTATACTTTGACTTTGTCTTTGAATTTAGGACATTGATTTTTAATTTCTTCAGTTTGTTCTGAAGCCATCTTTTTGTCCCGCTATTCATGACCAATTTTCCCTTCTGCCCTTCTATGGATATTTTTAATTTTACATTTTCTTTCAATTACAGACCATGGAAAGTTGATATCCCCGAAAGAATAACTTTGTCTGAAAAGTTAAACTCTCAATCAATACTTTCGACGAAAAAATGCACCGATCCACAAAATCCACATTCCCTAAATGAACTAGCGTTCTAATTCAGAAGGAACTTTTCTATAGGATCAAGTAATACTCTGGAGGATTCCGCATTTTTTAAATATTGGATATTGAAGGAAATCGAATTTTGCGAAAATTTTTATTTTATTTTTCTCAAGAAATCACAAATTTCTCTCAAAAGTATCTTAAAAAGTTTATTCCGAATATCTCCTCAAAATTTAATTCAACAGAAGGGTAACTGAAAAAGGGCAAATTTCTCGATAAAAAATGCACCTGTCCAAAAAATTGACATTTTCCAAATAAACTAGCCTTTTAATTCGAAGTACAAGTACATTTTCGGATTCAGAAGGAAATTTTCTATAGGATCAAGTATTACTAGCGAGGATTCTACATTTTTGGAATATTCCCAGGCGATCAAAGTCGAAAAATGCAATATTCGATATTGAAGGAGATCGAATTTTGCGAAAATCTTTATTTTCCATTTTTAGGAAAACCCCAAGCTTTCCCTAAATGTATCTCGGTGAGCTGATTGCGAATATCACCTCAAAAAAAGGAATTCGATAAAGGGGTAACTGAAAAACGGCATTTTTTAAAGGAAAAACTCCCCCCTCCACAAAATCGACATGATCTAACTGAACTTGCCTTTCAATTCAAATGAAAAATAAATTTTTGGATCCAGAAGGAATTTTTTCATAGAATCGAGTAATACTCCCGGAGATTTTGCAGTTTTTGGATATTCCTAGGAAATCAAAATCGGTTATTGCAATATCCGATATTGAAGGAAATCGAATTTTCAAAAATTTTCATTTTACATTTTTCGAAAAATCGCAAACTTCTTTCAAACGTATCTTGATGGGGTGATTCCGAATGTCTGCTCAAAAATTGAATTCGATAGAGGGGTAACTGAAAAAGGGCACTTTTTTCGACGAAAAAATGGATCTATCCACAAAATCGATATTTTCTATATGAACTAGCGTTCTGGTTCGAAGAACAAGTACATTTTCGTGTTCAGAAGGAAATTTTCTAATAGGATCAAGTGATATTTGCAAACACTTTCCATATTTGAAATGTTCCTAGGCGATCAAAGTCAATTCAATATTGAAGGAAATCGAATTTTGCAAAATCTTACATTCTTCATTGTTCAAAAAATCGTAAACTTCCATCAAACGTATCTCGAGGAGCTGATTTCGGATATCACATCAAAAAATGAACTCGACAAAGTTGTAACTAAAAAAGGTAATTTTTTAAGAATTGTACCGTTACTCATTACTAATTTTTCTTTTCGCATGTCTTTCTATATCCCTATATACCAGCTTTGTTCGTATGTCTGTTTTTCCTGTCCAAAATTTGCTATCCAGTTTTCAACCACTTGCTGGCATCTGTTGAGCAGAAATTTTGCACACGTATCAAGAACCTAAGACAATACAATAATTTCCAAAAAAAAATAATGTTCTGATGACTAGATAGAGAACAAGTACAGTTCAAAGAAAATTCCGGTGTTTTTGGTTGTGGTAAATAAGGGCGAAGAAAGACAAAAGGTCAGAGGGCTCAGACCTCCCACCTTCTCGACCAAGATCTCACGACATAAAATCGAAAAAGTCCGAAAAATTGGTGAAAAACAAAAGTACTTCTCTGAGTAATTAATAATTTTTGTCAATCCAACAAAGCATTGCATTTTATTGTAATTCAAATGTGAAAAATGAGTGTCATTATTCCGAACAAATTGATTTATAAACTAATAGAGGTTCGTGAATAGTTATAGGAATGAATGATCTATCTTAGATGAAGTGGATAATATTTCTCCTTGACACTCCCCTGATTCTTAATAAGCAGATCGATCATGAATGATGACTGAAGGTTCAAAATATGCCGTACTAGTCTCTAAAAACGAAAAATATGATCAGTAACAAACTAAGTACAGGCGAGCGGTTCATTCAGTTTGTACTAATGTACCGTGCGTTTCAATGAAAAGTATGCAACCTGAATGGGAATAACTCAAAAATCCTTCAAGAAGAAGAAAGCATTATAATTCATGTTCATACTCAGTGCAGCTTCCACTACCTCCCTCGCTGCTATCCTTCCAATTGTTTTAACTGGGTTCCCCATACATTTTTCAATATTTGGACTTTCTCGGTGAGTAAATTTCAAATATAAGAATGTTTCATGCTAAAATAGTTAGATATTTGCTTTGTGATATTTGTTCATCGTTGATCCTTTAGACAGCATAAACAACTTAACCTTCTGGAAATTGAGACATTTACTGAAAGGTTTTTTATGTTTTCTGTGTCCTCTGCGATACAATAATTCAGTCATAAATTCAAACTTGATTGTTCAACAATGAAGTTAGGTAATTAGTATTCGAATGTTGAGTAAACGTTCGTTTATTGGAGAATGAAGGTGATGTTCGAGATCATGCATGTTAATGTAATTCTATGAAATGTACTAGTTCTCGAATCGTTATGACTGATCATCATTATTATTATTAGTCATGAATTTACACTACACAATAAATGGAACTCGTACTTTCAAATTAATTTCACTACAGAAGATAGGTATGTAGTGAAATTAATTTGAAAGTACGAGTTCCATTTATTGTGTAGTGTAAATTCATGACTAATAATAATAATGATGATCAGTCAGACCCTCAGGGCGATTTTTCACAACTTTTTTCGAGCCCTTCCACCGACATTTTTTTCGTCGTAATTGGCCAAAAAGACAAGGCGGGGAAAACCGTGTGCTCCATTAAAATTGATAATTATAAGTAAAAAGAATCCTGATTTGTGTCCAGAAATTTTTGGAAAAGAGGGAGAGAATTAAGTCAGATCGACTCTTTATTACTGTAAACCCATCTTGCAAGTCATCTTGGAAGCCATCGTATAAGAATTAAGCAGCTAGAACCGACAAGAATACAAAAAACGTGAAGGTAACTGATCTTTCGATACGGTATACAGCTGTTTCGAGTCTTGCAAAAAAGGTGTCGTTGAGGAGCAAGTTATTAAAATCTCCGGCAATTCGGACACTGAATCCATTCTACCGCATCTGCAGTTAGATGAAGGTCACCATGAATAAATGGTTGAAAAAAATGCATGGAAATGAAGTAGCACCACAACTAAGTTATGTGTCAAATTCCGATTGAATTAGAAACAGTACCTATATTATTTATTGTTAGAAGAAAAGGTTATTCTTATAGACAAAGATATAGTGTAAAAATGCAACATACTATATAACAAATACAAAACATACTTATCATTTAAAAATTCAATATTAAAACAATGTAAAAAACATCATCTATCAGGAAAAGGAACGATTATGTGGGTTAATGATTGAAATTCATAGGATCAATGCTAAAATATTCTTTCAATTCATGATAAACTTTTTCAGAAAATAACTGTTTGAGACTCTTCCTCAATTTTTTATGGTCAGTATAATTGCCTTGATATATGTAGGTAGGATACATCTTAAATCCATTATACATAACCAAGTCTTTGATTAAGGCAGTTGATGGTGAAGGTAATTTCAAATGATTTTCATGTAGACTTATATGATCTGATGAATCATTTTTAAATTAAATTTTTGTGAAATAGACTGAGTGATTCCACAATGGAATGTAGTGTGAGAGTGAGAATACGTTGACGTGAAAAACAAAGGCCGACAAAATTCCCTAAATTTTTTCTGTAGTGTGAAAATTATTTTAAAAATTTTACATTCGAGCGTGTCATCTTATAAAAATTGCTATAGATCATTTTCTAATTTTACAAGCCTTCCTCCCCCCTCTTCCTCCAGACTCTAAATTAACGGTAATTTTCAGTAATAATTTTCAGTAATCATTCAATCTCTTCTGATTGTGAAACTATTCACGAAAATCCCATCACACTTTCAACTCACTCTGTATATGAATTCCCGCAGCCTTCAGGACTGAGCTGGGCAGATTTTCCGAATCAAGTCCACCACTGCGGTCGCGCCCTGAAGAGGATCAACGACAGGTCGACGAAAAGTTGGAGTCTCGAGTGGATAACTTGGTGAAGGGGTTACAGCTTGTGTTGGCGTCAATGAGGATGTTGAATTCTGATATCGGTTGGGTCAAGAAAAATGTCTCCTCTATCGCCGCCGCAACAAGGTTGGTATGGAACGTTTCGTTCGCTACTGTTTTAATGGGAGTTTGTAATAATAATAATGGTTTTTATTGACAGTCTTCAAAATACACATAAACTTATATGTCGGAATTGAGGTTTCAGAGTAGAGTAGCTGAAAAGTTTAGAACTTGACAACAAATACACGGCGATCAGGACGGCAATATGCAAACACTCTGCTCGTCTACAACAACTCAACTGGACTGCCATCCAAATCTGTTCTACTCCTTCAAAACTTCAAGTAATCATTTCTCTAGAATACCAACTGCCTCTCCTTTGTATTTTCGTATCCCTATCCCTCCTGTCGCCATGTCTACGTTCGTGAAAACGATCACACCAAATTTAATCTCCAGTTGAATAATTTCACTACTTTATTTTACAACCAAACTGTGTGAAACGGAATGCTCGGTACATTCGGGCCCAAAGATAATCCTATAAGTACCACAATAAATCCGAGACAACCCATGAAGAGATTAAATAATGAATCTTACTAGATTTAATGATCAGATTACAGTCAAGGCCGGATATTTAGCATTCTCCAAGACCCATTGATAATCAATCATATATATTTATACCGACTGGCCAAGGAGTTCAGTCTAGTTAGAAGTTACACGAAATGACATTTGAAAATCCAGCTCTTCCACTCAATCTTTATATGGTGATGAGCACAAGATCATTTTTTTTGACCAATGAAAGATAACATTATTTTAAAAAATTTAAAAAATATGTCAATAATAACTAATACTCAACATAATTTATAGGGTGGAAACAAAGTACTTAATTCAGGAATGATCTATTCTGGAGGAGCCTAAACACTACTGAATACATTACTGGTAAATCGGTATTTGCTAGCTTCGTGAAGGGAAGTTCGGATAATTTACCGAGGTACAAAGCACCTTTTTGACATGTTCAGTTATTGCAGGGATACAGGTACTGGAGATACAGGAATTAATAACAAATTTTAGAACACAAACAACAAATGCTCTCAAATTTTAGAAAACCGCATTAACCTCAAAAAATAAATCAATGTATTGTTCGTTGAAGTTTAGATCTGAGAACTGCTTCACTTGTATCAAATGGGTAGGCAAATGAGTTAGACAGAGACAAACTATACTTATTGATCGCACCGTGAAACAGACGAAAGAACCCATCTGGTATCAAATGACAACTGTCATAGGACACATTATATTTGAATGAGAATTTGGTGCACAAGTTTAACAAAGTTGCCAAGTTTAGTTTTGATGAACGTGACGTCACGAAACCACTTTTCTTCTGATTGTAGATAAACTAAAGGTCAGAAAAAAAAAAAATCCCGAGTGATATTAGCGTATTTACTTTCTAATTTCAGTGTTACCTCATATCTCTTGGAAAGGTCCATTGATGTTGTTTGTTTGTTTATTTATTCGTTCAGTTGTTAGTCTTCCACAGTCTTTCTATTGTTGTTTTTACAGTTTGTACACCATTTATGTTTCTTCCATAAGTAAATCAAACATGACTTGCTACAAACATTATATTGTGTAACGTAGTTAAATAAAATATTCTATTCTATTCTATTCTATTTCAGCACGATTATCAGAATAATGTGTGATGAAAAACCACATGGTCTGAATGATTTTTCCGGTTGTCCAGGGCCGGTCTTATTCCAGTAGTACTCCTCAAATTCCTTATTATCGACTCTGCCATCATCATAAATTTCAGCACGGTTATCAGAAAAGGGTGTGGAAAAATCCACATGATTGAAATCATTTTCCTGGCGTTCAGGACCAGTTTCAATCCAGCAATATTCCTAAACTTCCTCATTATGGAATCTGCCATTATCATGCCCTGGGCAAACAAAAATCAACTTTGTCGAAATAATTTTTCCAGGCGTCCAGGGCCGGTTTCACTCCAGCAATATTTCTCAGCTTCCTTATTATGAATTCTGCTGCCTTCATAACCTCAGGCTAGTAAATTTTCAATCTTTTTCCTTTTCACGTGAAAGGATGATCACAATTATATGAAATAACTAACTACTAATTTCATTTGAAACTGAGAAAGTTGTTTATTTCAGCTCTATGATCCGTCAATATGAAGATTTACCATCGAAGCAATTCTTAATGAATTCTTTATTAGAAATCAAACAGGATCAGCATTATTCTTCCATGCCAAATGGCGTATCAAACATACTTAGTAATGAATCTTCGAAATCCAGGATTCCTAGGAGCTGCAGAGATATCCAGAATAATGGTGAGTATTCCTAAAATTTATCACAATGTAATTTTCAAACAATGAAAGCTTGTGTACTTATAAAGAGAAATGCCAAGATTTGAATGTATCACAAGTTGAAGTTGTATTTCATAAAACACGTTTTTATGTGTGCGTTAGTGGATGTATTGTGGGATACTACATTAAATATTATCGTCAAAGTGATATTTTGAATTTGCGATGTCAATCCAATGACATATTACCGTTAGATTTCGTTATTTATATTTCTAGCTGCGGTCAACACACAGTCAAATTCTAATCACAATTTTTACTGCCGCTATTTCGCAGCAATTATCTGTTTATATACATTTTTCTGTTATTATATGTTTATACACATTGTATATAAGCAGATAATTCAGCAGAAACTTAGCTTTGACGACTTTTGGGTTGATTTTCCGCGAAACAAGCTGCAATGAAAGTTGTGACCGCAGATCGAATAACAACCGATTATCAATCGAAATACTTCCTTTCATTTGTAGGCGTGAGAGATTCGGGAATATACCAAATTCACCCAGAACACGCCCACAAACCCTTCATGGTGCTATGCGATATGGAAACGATGGACGGAGGCTGGACCTACATCCACAACAGATACGACGGATCCCAAGACTTTTTTCTCAACTGGCACGAGTACAAAACTGGATTTGGAAACATCGGTGGTGAATTTTGGCTAGGTTTGGAACATATTTACCAACTCACAGGTACATTTGTTTACTCTATCGTTCTTTATAATGTCTATTATCATTGGTTTTTTATTATTATTATTACATACAGTGCTCGCCATAAAGTATGTATCATATGGGAAAGAAGTTTATTATCGGAGAATAGAAAATTCTTTTTTTGGTGATCAAATGTCCGATACATGAAAATCAGTTTTGACGCATGTTACGTGATCATTGATATGGCGGCAAGTTGAAAAAAATTACTGTGAAGAAGATAAAAAGTGGGATGAGAAGGCGAGATATCGAATAAATTTGTTTAAAAACTGGCTAAAATTTTTATCGTATACTTATATACGAAGCTTTTAAATAATGCCCGTTCGGGCATAAAGAGATCGCTGAAGTATCCAAGCAACACAGTTTCATTAACATTTTTTACGTAGTTTTCTTGCATCCAATTTAATAATTCTTCGTATTCCATGTCGTAAGCTTCTTTAGACTTTTTTGGCAACAGATTTTCAGTTGCTTTCTTTGCCTTTTCAATAATTTCGTCAGCAATTCCAAAATCTTCGTTCATTTTGACTTCTAACTTTGACACATATAAAAATTATTGTGATTTTATGACATTTACGTTTGTCAACATTCACCTAGCAACGACAGTGTCTACTATGATAAAATGACAATGTTATCAATTCAAACCGGATTTTTGAAAATACTGATTTGTATTGAGATTGGATTGCAATAACGAACTAGGATGACATAAAGTTATGTATGTACCGCGGGCATAAACAGATGTGTATACCCTCGGGCGACTTACAAACCCTCAGTCCAGAGACCCTCAGGGCATAAACATCTATTTATACCCTTGGTACATAAATAACTATTTTTATTTCTTGCTGTCTTACTCCAATTTTTGTCCCTTTCATGACATATTTTTCGATTTGTCGCCAAAAAAAGTTCTGATAATAAAAGGTCAGACACGTTCATTTTAGGTTAAAGGGGATTTTTTTATCCCTCTCTCTCTCTCTTTCGTTTATTGGCCGTTACTTCCAGTGAGGTGTAATTGGCCAGCTCTCCTCCCATAGGTAAACGGGAATCCGTCCCGTCCCGGCCTGGTTACCGGCGTAATTACCGGGAGCTTCGTCCGGAGGATGGAAAAGGTCTTGCTCGAAGCAATTTCTCCACCCACAAAAAATTTTACTGTTTTTTATAATTTTTTCAATGCACGTGTTACCACGACATGTGGTATTACGGCGAACTTCACAAACATTTAATAAACTTTTTTCAATGCACGTACTGATTCAATGACGGCAGACATCACAACACATACTACTTTTCAAAAAATATTTAAAATTAAAATTCTATAACCTGACTTCCAGCACGAGGCCGCCATCCGACCTCTACCGCTGCCGGAAGTCGATTTTTTTTTTTTTTTTTATCCCATTGGCACCATTGTTATATCAATCCTCAACCTGGGAGGTAGAACACAGTTTTTATTTATATTCTTTGTTTTGATTTGATTTGATCAATACATTTTTGGATGCTTAACGCTATTGTGGCGTTAGTGTGATAGTTAACGTATGACTGGTGACAGATGATGACTGAGGAATGATAGGTGACAGGTGAAGGGTGATAGATGAGGGTTGACAGGCGACGGATGACAAGTTATAAGAGACAGTTGATAGTTGACCAGTGACAATTGATGGGTGGGAGATGGTCAGGTTCCGATATTACAGAACAGTACTGCCCAGTTAATGTGGTCTTTTGTCTCTTTCCCCATAGAAACTATAGGGAGAGAGAGAGGGAGAGTCTACATTCACTGGGCAGTACCGTTTAGTAATATCGGAACCTGAGGGGTGAGCAAAGATGATTAGTTACAGATGGCAGGTGGTTAGTGAGAAATAGTCTGTAACAGATGAAAAGTGATAGGTGACAGATCACAAGTGATAGATGTCAGGTGTGAAGTCATGTGACTTCTTGGCGCGCTCTGACTGGTTGATGATGGAAGAGGCGATGCTAAAAATATGAATTGTGTGGGTGGCAATATCCACCATTATGAACAATATGGTTCAATTGATTAAAAGTCGTTGTAGTAATTTTTATGATTGTTTGATAAGAACTTAACTACTCTACATGCGCTCCATGATCGAAACATCAAAACAAAACAACTTATCTCCCGAAAAAGAGTTTTCGCGTAATAACTCCCATACGAAAGCACGAAACTTCTCAGATTACCCACTCTCTCCGAGACACTACACAACTTAAAGTAAAGGATTTACACGCTGTTTTCAGGTCACGAAATTAACGAACTCCTGATAGAGTTAGTCGACGGGAATAATACGAGGGCTCACGCCCATTATGCGGCTTTCGGAGTCGGATCGGAAGTTGAGGGGTATGCTTTGAAAGTTTTAGGAGGGTTCGCCGGAGATGCCGGAGACTCTCTCAAGTACCACGCTGGAAGTCGCTTCAGCACCAAGGATCTCGACCAAGACGGTTGGATCGAAGGGAATTGTGCGCAAGCTCACAGTAAGTGTTCGGTCATTTATTTTTGTGATAACTCTGTCCCAATCCCTGTCTAATCAAGTGAAAATTTCGTAATTTAAATAAGTAAATGGGGCTTACTGACAACTTTAGTGTTTGATAATAATAATAATAGGTCTGATAAATTGTGAAAGGCTTTCGCGGCCATCGTCACTTACATGGTGGTTCTTCGGGTTGTAAGGCCGACGTATGTTTAGAGGAGATCTCGACGTTTCGCCAACACGAGTGATTAGCATTTTCAAGAGATATTTTCAAAGTTTCTGGTTTCTTAAGTTGCTGTCAAGCAATTGACAGCGACTTAACACAACAGTGAACACATTGGATGTCCAGTGGATATCGTACAATAGGAATATCTATTGAATGTTATTTGATGGACAAAGTAGAGGAAGAGACCCAAATTTGAGACAGGTGTCTAATTTGAGATAGGTCCTTTTTATAAAGTATATGCAACGCCATCTAACAAAAATAGCGTAGACTGAATCAAATAAACTGCCATGTAGTGTTAAACTGATCGTCGGACTCTTCAGTTCGTTTGTATCTGTACAAGTACCAACGTGTTTGGTGTGATTTGAATCATAGAGTTTTTTTAATATTTTGTGTGTTCCAGTAGTCAGTTTGGGTGTAGCTTAATGATGTCACATTGAAATTCGGCACTATTTTTCATAATTAACGTTCAAATTCAGTTGTCAATTTTTTTACGGAAAATTCCTTATTTGAGATACCGATTGGGTCCTGTATTTGAGACTATCTCAAATTAGGCACCCAAATATTATTTTAATTTTCTATTACAGATGCCATAAAAACATAAGAAATGGGACCCTCATGCTGTTAAGGTCGAAACCATGTGATTTAATATTGTTATTTCAGAAGCATTCACCCTGTGTAGTTTCCCAAAATCATAGTTCCATAGATACAAAAACAATTATAAATGTTTTCATTCATTCATGTCAAGTTGAAAAATAAAAGTCAAAAAATATTATTCTGCTTGATTTTCATTCAAATAAAGGAATGCAGACAAGATCCAAACTTCTATAGAAATATTATATGGAGCGATGAGGCTCATTTTTCAAATCGTGGGATGTATAATAGAAATAATCTTCATTATTGGAGTAGACATAATCCATTTCTAGTCCATCCCCACAATCCGCAAAGACGATTTAGTATTGATGTTTGATGTGGTTTATTTAGAGGCAGAATTATCGGTCCATTTTTCTACCATGGTTCTTTGAACGGACCCCGTTACATTAATTTATTAACAAGAGTGTTGGAAGAGTTTTTCGATGATCTTGATCTGGAGGCTCGTCAGACGATCTATTTTCAGCAGGATAGAGCACCAGCACATAATGTCAGTGGCGTAAAACGAATGCTGCGAGGCTATTTTGGAAACAGATGGATTGCTACAAATGGTCCTGTTAGGTGGCCCCCTCGTTCACCAGACATGACACCTCTAGATTTTTATTTTTAGGGATTTCTGAAAAATGAGGTGTACAAAATAAAACATAATAATGTATAAGAACTGAAAAATTATAATGAAACTATAATTAATAGAATTGATGGCCGAACTGTGTTGAATGCCACACGTAGTGTCAATAGAAGGGCCCAAATATGTATTCAACAGGAAGGCGTTGTTTTTGAACATTTACTCGATATTTTATAGCGCTTTATCAAATCCGTTTGTTATAAATGTTTCCTATTAATAAAACTGTAATATTTTCACTTTTACGAAAAAAAGTCAAATGAGATTTGTTGTTGAGAATGTTATTACGAATCGAAAAAATATAGGGTGTTCCATTGAAAAATATATCATTTTATGAAATTATTCTGAAAACGCGACTGTCAATTTTTTTTTGCTACTAGTTTGCCCATTTAACCAAATAGCATCAATAATAACGGAGTTGGCAATGGTGCCGACTTAATTTGGAACACCCTGTATAGAATATTTTCTTACTCCATCACTGTTCGTTTATCTGAATCTGCCAAACATCCCCATGCATCGCCACCCCATAACAACCCCGTTAACCTCCAATAACGCTATCCGTTCCCTGTTTAGGTGGCGCCTGGTGGTACAGGGGATGCGACACGAGCAATCTAAACGGCAAATACCTAAACGGCGAACTTCCGGAGAGCCACGTTTATCAAGGGATGTACTGGGCCGATTTTGGAGGCCCGCAATACAGCCTCGCCCAGGCCAGGATGATGATTCGACCGAGGGACGAGAACAGTCCTGCCGTGTTTCCTGGCGGGCTGGCGGGAAATCGGAAGGGTTGATGTGGGATGTAGGATGAAAAATCGGTGACTTTGTTTCCAGGAGGTGGTGATCGCATTGTAAGTATAGTGGATACTACGCGAATGAAAAGGGGAATTCATGGACATCACTTTTTCATTGATTCGTAACTTTCATCAACTGTTATTGAATTCAATTTATGCACATAGGGAATGAAAAAAAACTTTCAATCCCTCATTTGACGAACTGAAATGGCACTTCCAATCCCTATGAGATTAAGAGTGAATTCAATACTTAAGGGCTTAAGAGTAGAATTTTGCGTAAGAGTTGTTCAAATATGTTTTTGACAATGGGTGGAGTTATAGATTTTCCAATATTGTGGGCAACAAAAAGTCTCCTGTGTTGTATAGGTGGCCTTATGTCAATATATTTTCTTACAAATCCTACCACATCTGTAGAATTTTCGGTAGATATTTGATCACGAACGATCGATCACGTCGAGTCTGAGACTTCACTGCGTTATAGCTGGCATGTCCCTGCGACACCTATAATTAGCACCACCTGTAACAAAGACAGTTTTTGGTAGGTAAAAACAAAACTCAGTAGAGAGACAAATTGGATCAATCCAATTTGTAGTCAGACTGACTGACGAACACTCACATTACAATTAAAAATCCTACGTTTTTAGCTAGAAAATCTTCATCTGTGCCATTTGCCGAAAATTCTCTGATGTCGGAATTCAATGTCTTAGAATTCCTCCGTCGATATTTGTGATTACGTCGTCTCAAAATGCCATGAGTTTGCTGTACTTGCTAATATCCACATTAGTTTCTGAGACTATTATAGCTTTGAGCATTGAATACTGCTTAAAGATAATACCTTCAATTTCAAAGATTTTTCCAAGAAGAAGGCAAGCAGCACCTGTACGACAGTGGACTCTTCTACATTTTGTACTGGGCACCATTTTCGGGAGTCTGAAAACTGCTTCATATAATATATTGACCAAAATTTTTGCGGGCTAGCTGGCCTATTGGCTTTTCTGCGGCTTTTTCAATGACCATGTTTAAATTTAATTAAAAATGTTCTACTGAATCGATAAAAAAAAACAAGGGAATCAACTCTACTAATCCTTCTTTAGTTCAGTCGAGCATTTCATACGATCATTCATAATTTTTTATTGAATATTTTGCAATACAGTGATCTTTCTGAATCTGTCATATATTCATTTATTATTTATTTGAGAAATTACGAACAGAAAGTATGTATTGAGGAACAGCAATATCATTATAGAAAACTCAGATTGAGTATACTACAAGGTTCAACTTTGGATCCGATTCTGTTAACCATTTACACCTACATCGTTTCATTGAACATTCTGGAGCAGCTGTCAATTTATTCAATACTTGTTGATCTTAGATTCGAAAGGCATATCAATAATTTGGTAACAGGCATCTTATCCATGCTCCATATGAAAAATATTTTGTGTGAAACATTAGTTTTATGCATATTTAATTTTTTACCAAACAAGAAAATATGTTAAGAAAATAACATATTACCTGAAACAACAATTTACTCATTTCTTTTTCTTCTCTTTCAGGAGTCCTGCTCCTATTCTGCTACTATTCTTGATGAGGAATAGTTTCAATTATGCCTGTGTTCATAAGTTTCATACTGCCACTAATACAATTTCGAATATTTCATAGAGTTTTATTTTTTATTTCACAGTTAACTTTTCCAGTTACCTCTTAGTCGAATTTTCGATTTTTGGAAATATGGAAAATAAAAATTTTCGCAAAATTCGATTTCCCAGCCTAGTTACTCTAGCAATAAAGTTCAGCAATATTTGCATTTTTTTCATACAAATAGTTGAAAATAGTTATATTTCAGTGCGTCAATCCGAATGGATTGGGGAGAGGAACCACATGGCCAAAAAAAAATTTCCCGGCATTCAGGGCCGGTTGTACTCCAGGAATATTCCTCAACTTCCTTATTATGGACTCTGCCATCATCATAATTTAGGAAAATTTTCAGGATGGGGTTTGGAAAAATACCACATGCTCAAAATAATTTTTCCAGGCGTCCAGGGGCGGTTTCATTCGAGCAATATTCCTCAACTCCTCATTATGGACTCTGCCATCATCATAATCTAGGAAAGTTTTCAGAATAGGGTGTGGAAAAATACAACATGTTCAAAATGATTTTTTCGTGCGTCCAGGACCGGTTTCACTCCAGCAATATTCCTCAACTTCCTTATTATGGACTCTGCTATCATTATATTCCAGAAAACTTTCCAGGATAGAGTGCGGAAAAAAACCACATGGTCAAAATGATTTTTCCGGGCGTCCAGGGCCGGTTTCACTCCAGCAATATTCCTCAACTTCCTCATTATGGACTCTGCCATCATCATAATCTAGGAAAGTTTTCAGAATAGGGTGTGGAAAAATACAACATGTTCAAAATAATTTTTTCGTGCGTCCAGGACCGGTTTCACTCCAGCAATATTCCTCAACTTCCTTATTATGGACTCTGCTATCATTATATTCCAGAAAACTTTCCAGGATAGAGTGCGGAAAAAAACCACATGGTCAAAATGATTTTTCCGGGCGTCCAGGGCCGGTTTCACTCCAGCAATATTCCTCAACTTCCTCATTATGGACTCTGCCATCATCATAATCTAGGAAAGTTTTCAGAATAGGGTGTGGAAAAATACAACATGTTCAAAATGATTTTTTCGTGCGTCCAGGACCGGTTTCACTCCAGCAATATTCCTCAACTTCCTTATTATGGACTCTGCTATCATTATATTCCAGAAAACTTTCCAGGATAGAGTGCGGAAAAAAACCACATGGTCAAAATGATTTTTCCGGGCGTCCAGGGCCGGTTTTACTCCAGCAATATTCCTCAACTTCCTTATTATGGACTCTGCCATCATCATAATCCAGGAAAGTTGTCAGGATAGAGTGCAGAAAAAATCACATATTTAAAATAATTTTTCCGTCCAGCAATACTCAACTTCCTTATTATAGACTCTGCCATCATCTTAAATTAGGAAAGTTTTCAGGATAGCGTGCGGAAAAATAACACATGTTCAAAATAATTTTTCCGGGCGTCCAGGACCGGTTTCACTCCAACATTATTCCTCAAATTTCTTATTATGGACTCTGTCATCATCATAATCCAGGAAAGTTTCCAGGATAGGGTGCGGAAAAAAAACACATTGTCAAAATTATTTTTCCGGGCTTCCAGGGCCTGTTTCACAACAACAATATTTCTCAACTTCCTTATTATGGACTCAGCCATCATCATAACCTAGGAAAGTTTTCGGGATAGAGTGCGGAAACAAACCACATGGTCTAAATAATTTTTTCGGGCGTAAAATCTAGGGCCGGTTTCACTCCAGCAATATTCCTCAACTTCCTGGACGCCCGGAAAAATTATTTTGATCATGTGGTTTTTTCCGCACCCTATCCTGAAAACTTTCCTAGATTATGATGATGGTAATGTCCATAATAAGGAAGTTGAGGAATATTGCTGGAATGAAACTTGTCTTATACGCCAGGAAAAATTATTTTGAACATGTGGTTTTTTTCCGCACCCTATCCTGAAAACTTTCCTAGTTTATGATGATGGCATAGTCCATAATAAGGAAGTTGAGGAATATTGCTGGAGTGAAACAGGCCCTGAATGCCCGGAAAATTATTTTGGACATGCGCTTCCTTTCCTCGACCCATTGACAAATATACAGTGCGGCTTTTTTTAGCCCTCCCCCCATGTTAACTTTGAACGGTTTGAAGTAGAAACATGAATAAAAAACTGTTTGGAGGGTTTCACAGATACTACTTTTTGAAATAAAAAATATGGTGATTGCTCGACAGGGGTCGCGGGGGGGCACATCAACTCAAAAATTTTAAATGGCATGGGGGGTCAAGTGTCACATCGTTGAAAAGAGAATTCAATTCTCTTTACAACCATATAATATTTTTTTGATTTAGTTGAAATTTTTTTCACAATCCAAATTCGAAATATCAAAAATAATTGAAATTACTCGACAGATGGCGCTAGGGACAGACCAACTTCAAAATTTCGAAAGGCATATAAATCGATATTGAGAAAAAATTTCTCAACAAAATTCAAAAATATTCAGATGGTTGTGAAGAGAATTGAATTCTCTTTTCGAACAGACGTGATTTGTAAGTAAATTAACATTTAAAAAAATATGCGATGAGTGAATCATGAAATTGAAGGTTGAGCGGATCACGCACCATTTTTACATCCACTGAATAATGCACAGGGTGAGCAAAAATGTAGGTTCAATAAGTGAATGAGAAAAATAAAAATCACAACTTTTTCAAATATGAACCTCTTTTTTTTCCTTCAAGGTTCAATTCTATTATGAAAATAAGCCACAGTCACAATTCACTTCCCTATCCCCAAAACTTATAATTTTGAAGATATTTCGCAATAATAGAATTTAATACGTTTTTACCTTCCAATATTGATCCATAAAATTCCATTATTGCCTAGTTTTCATTGATTATCTCGTGAAAAAATAATCTCGTATTCAAGACAAAAATCATGATTGGAATAAACAACAATTTCCAATTTAGTTCCGTTGAAAAAAATTAAAATGTGTAAATAATACTTTGTTTGATCATCTTGCAACCCACCCCCTGTAGAAATTCATTATATATATTACCGATCATTTCAATCATAGATTATGATTAAATTGTAACTTGTTGGTCGATGACTATTTAAATTAGTGATTAGTTCCAATACTGAAATCCCTGATTGATGTTAACAATAATCCATACAATTGAATGAAAGGTAGGTGAAAGGGGGTTTGGAATGCATAATATTAGGTACTAATAATTGAATCTGACAGTATGCATATTCTGCTTTTAATTCATTCTAATTAAATTTTGGAATAGACGGATCATGTCAATTCAATATTCAATTGAAATCGACATGTATACAAGGATGGATGTTAGTTTTCAAAATTACGAGTACAATTGCACGAGAGTATGATTGAAGTAGGCCAATGGAGTCTACTCATTGACAGGCAGCCAACAATGAGTAGATAAACATCTAACTCTTTGGATTCCTTGGTTCGTGTCAATTATCTTGATTTGTTGCATAGATTTGACTTTGTATCATTAGAAAAACGTAGAAATCAGGCTTCTGTTTTATGCTTGTATAAATTATTCGATGGTAAAATTGACTGTCCCTCATTACTGTCGCAAATTGATATTTTTGTTCCAAGAATAACATCTAGACACAACACTACTTTCTTATGCAAAAGAGCTCAAACAAATTTAATGTTAAAGGCACCAATACATTTTATGTGCAGTAATGCAAACAAACTTTCTACTGTTTGTGACTTCTTTTCTTGCAGTGTTTGTGAACTCAAGAATAAATCTCGTGCGCATCTTTGAATTTTTGTATTTTTTATTTTTTTTTTATTTTTTGTTTGTTTTTGTATTCAAATAGGACTTGTGATTGTCATTCATTCATATTTAGAAATTAGTGCTACTAATTAATCTTGTATTGTCATTTATAAAATTGCTCTGTAAATGGGAAACTGTTGGGCAATAAACGCTATTATTATTATTATTATTATTATTAAATTAAGTGTCAACTAGTGACTATAGATATCGGTCATGTTCCAATATTCCTGAACAGTACTGCCCAGTAATGTTGGTCGTTCCGATTTTACTGAAATTGACTGATATACATTTCGCGCCAATTTTCATGGAACCTTGTCAGAGGCTAGAAATTTACTAAAAAAAAAGTTTTTTCTTGAATTCGATGCGATATTCAATGCATTTACTCCCAAAGAGCTCTGTTCCATCATGATTATGGAACAATTAAACCAAAGAATGGAGATTACATCTTCTTGGAAAGCACCCTCATTCATCTTCCGGAATTTCCCGTAGGTCATGAGAAATAATGGATTTCCTACCGTAATGTTCGAAGTTTCTATTGATTTTCGCCGGTTCTCCAAAGACCGCTCATCAGTTAATTAATGAAGACGTTGCCGTGTTTCATTGTTGTTGATTGTCAAATGCTGCGATAATTCAGGCTGTCATGAAGTCGAACAAATTCATATTTAATATTCTCACCGTGAGGACGTGGGGGTTGGAACAAATTCATCCAAAATTGAAGGGTTTGTTTCTTTTGACAACGTTTGGACACTTCTTTCATCAAAACGCGGCCGAAGTTTTCAGTGTCACTATTTTCACTCGGCTTTGAAGGCCGTCGCTTTTGGAATTTCTTCCTGAAGTTTCGCCAGCGTGAGTGGCTGGCTTCTTCAGAGGCTTAAACATCTTGGATGACTGAAGATTCTGTATCCGGATATTGTATTTATTCTGACTCAGGTAGTTCCGTATCTGGATTAGGTACATTTTCATTAACCTCAGTTGATTCTCTTTTACCTGTTGTCCTAATGCCGTTGTCTTCCTTTGTTATGCATTTTTAAGAATAGGATCCCATATTCGACTGAGGCTCACAGCTTATTTTTTTCTGTTGAAATTCTAATAAAAAGCTTACGGACAGCAAATGGTTGGTTCAGAATACTTCAGAAACAAGAATATGACCTGTAAGATTAGTTAAAAAGTTTCTCAGCAAAAGAGACAATAATATTAAATCGGATAGGTTATTCTTAAACCCGAATACTTTTTGGAAAAGACCCGAATCTACTACCAGGTACAAAAATTGCCCGATAGGAAAAAATCAAATATCGAAATGGACCCCAGAAGCAGCAGAGACAATTGGAATCAAGAAAGCAAAAATAACTAACCATTCTAACTGATCAACAGCAGTTAGTAAGCTAGCTAAAAGTGGAGTTCAAGAACAGCAACTTATCAAAATCACAGGACATAACAGCGCATCTTCTATTAAACCATATCGTCAAATGGATTCCACTCATCATCTGGATATAATTTACAGAATGGGAAACATGTATGATATTGAAACAACCGGTCTATCTACAACTGCCAACAATCTGTCAGCCTCTGTTCCAGCTTCATCTGCCCAATCGTCTTCATCAAATACCAATGTATCATCTAATATAAATAGCAATGAAAAACAAACATTTCTGACCTAAATGACCGATTTATCAAACAAAATCTCAAATCAAATGTTCAAACTGTTGACCGTCCACTTCTTGACAACAGACAAGTCTAACAATTTCTCGTAACATTTCAGTTAACGTTTGTTACTGGATTTGTTGTATTTTGGCTCCAATTCAATTCTTCAAGTCACCAAAATTTTTCGATTTATTGAATATAGATTGCAGATGACCCCAAAATAAAAATAGATCTGGAGACCTAGCTGGCCGTTCGAACCTCTCTGTCCAATCCATCTATTTGGGTATTTTCATACTGTTCTATAATACTTTGGGGGCGCTTCAACCCACTGGAACCAAATTGAATATTTGGGTTCGTATAAAAACTCCTTCTTCCTAAAACGCTCTCAGACAATTCATACTATTATCATGCCTTTATCATAATATATTGAAATTCATATTATTGTCACGTACAATTTCCTTGAACTCACAAAATAATATAATATAATGATATATTATGACATTACCTCGTTAGTTATAAAAATTCAGGATCAACTGAAATGCATTTCGTTCTCTGTTTTTCGAATTCATCACAACGATGTGTTTGAATAGAGCTCTGGCGTGCAGCGAGTACTAAAAATACCACCCGTTATAATTACGTCCTTGCGATGAAAAGAAACTAAAACAGATTCCAGTATTCAATTACTATTTTCGAAATGATTTCATCGAAAGGGAAATCTATCAGAGCGAAACACTGAAATTTTTCAATCATGGAGAGGGAATAGTCGGATAGGTTTTTATTATTGTCAGATGCAAACCAATCAAAATGGAAAAACGGCAAATCTGTCGAAATATCCAAACGCTGGAATGAGTCTGTTAATGGATACAGAGCTATTTGTGATCTTTGGAGGGCAGCAATGACAGTTTGTGCTCCAAATTCACACTAGATTTTTTTCTACCAGCTCACATACTATTATTATCTACGAGAAAATTAAAGCTTTCCAAATTTCCAACAGCTCCCATTTCTAATAGAAAAAAATTAAAGTTACTCATGCCTATGAAAAAAAAAAAAGACCATCGGCCGAGATTGAACCCAGCTCATCTGTTAAAATCAGTTTGATATAATAATAATAAAATAGTCTGAACCATAATACGACCTCTGAACTAATTTACTTTGTCTGGAGACACGGGCAGTAAAACTATACAGTGTGTGTCCATTTACTGCGTAATTCTTCGATATTTTGAAAGCCATAACCTATAGAGAAAAACTTTTTTAACATTACTAGATGATTTATAAAAGCGGAACGGCTCAGCGACGAGTTTTTTTATATGGAACACCCTGTATTTTTTATTAGGAATTTATTCCGCCAAGGTTTACCTCTACTTCGTTGTAAAAAAAATGGAATCGGTTGCGGCGTTGCCAAGTTATAATTGATAAACCTATTTTTACCACTATTGAAGGGTCATGTTGAATTGGGCATGAAATATTTATTTATCCAAATTTTTTAAATATTTTTGGCATACAGTAGTAGCAAGGTATCACGTTCACCAATCCAGTAATTTTGCGACATGATCCTTTACAGGGTTCTGAAATTTGCATTTTGAATATTGTAAGATTCAGACAACGTTCATTAGAAATTTTCAAATGGAACACCCTATATTTTTCTTCATAAATTTATTCCGACATCTTTCGCCTTTTTATTTCTGAAACAAAAATCAAAATCGGTTGCGGCGTTGTCAAGTTATGAGTAATTTCCTTATGTTTACTACTATTTCGGGGTAATTTGTAAGTCATCGTTCTTTCATTTATTTCTATTGTGGAAATATTGCGTTGCTATGGTAAAATCAAATTTCTAAATGGAGCATTATGTATTTTTTTTTTCATTTTCAGGCTCTCCAAGTTTTAATTTAAAACAAATAGAGTGGGTTTTGACAAATTGATCAAAAATACTACTTTCACAGAGATTTTTTGCAGACTATGAATTAATTTTTGCTGATTTGCTAATTGAATATACGTCTTATCTCAAATATGATGGGTATGGCTTTTGCCGATTCTGAACTATTCACGCTGAGGTTGGAATGATCTCGTTCAGTTGTTGGGAATTGATTTTGGGAGATTTGGTGACGAGATTCGAGATGTTCAGGAATAATTATAATAAGGATAATAGCTTCGTTATGACTAGTCTACTTGAATGCGATAATAATTAAAGAAAAGAATACGGGGGTGTTTTTTTAAATCGCCGAGTGTGTTTTTAAACTGTTTCTAGGGCAGCAAGAACGTATTTGCGAATTGAAATTCCAATTAGGATAAAGATCTGATGGACAATGACAATTGGAGTATCATGTTGGTGAGTTGCCTGCTTTTAGAAACAGTCATATAACAGTAGAGTAGGCTTTTATTTTCTTTACGAGAGGCAGGCCCTTTTATTGAAAAACTGATAATATTTTCGCTTATTTGCATATGTGTATGGACTCTTTCGATGAAATCTACATTACTGTCGAATTCAATTTATGAGGTGATATTTGGAATCAGCTCGACGAGATACGTTTGAGAAGAGTTTACGATTATTTGAAAAATGGAAAATGAAAAATTTTCTAGAACTCGATTTCCATCAATATCGAATATTGCTTCATGCAACTTTGATCACCTGGGAATATTTCGAAAATGCGGAATCACCGCGAGTATTGCTTGATCCCATAGAAAATTTTCTTCTGAATCTTTACCCCTCTTTCGAATTCAATTTTTGAGGTGAAATTCGTCGAGATACGTTTTAGAAAATGGAAAATAAAAATTTTCAAAAGTTCTACGAATATTTCAAAAATGCGAACATTACTTGATCCTATAGAAAATTTTCTTTTGAATCTGAAAATGGACTTGTCCTTCGAATTAGAAGGTAGTTCATTCAGAAAATGTAGATTATGTGGGTAGGGTGCACTTTTTGTCAGAAACACTGACCTTTTACGGTTTCCTTGTAGAATTTAATTTTTGAGGTGATATTCGGAATCAGCTTGTCCAGGTAAACTTTGCGATTATTTGGAAAATGAAAAATTAAAATTTTCGAAATTTCGATTTCTTTCAATATCAAATATTGCATTATTCGAATTTGATCGCGTGGTAATATCTCAAAAATTGGAATTCATCGTATTACTCCTATAGAAAATTTCCTTCTGAAACCGAAAATGTACTTGTTCTTTGAATTAGAATGTTAGTTCATTTAAAAAATATCGATTTGGTGGATAGGTAAATTTTTTCGTCAGAAAAATTACTTTTTTTCAGTAACACCTCTGTCGAATTCAATTTTTGAGGTTATATTCGGAATCAGTTCGTCAAAATAGGTTCAAGAAAAGTTTGCAATTCTTTGAAAAATGGGAAATGAAAATTTTCGAAAATTCGATATCCATCAATATCGAATATTGAATTTTTCGACTTTGATCGCCTGGGAATATTTCAAAAATGAAGCATCTCCGCGGGTACTTCTAGATGCATTTTTTTGCCAGAAAAACTCCATTTTTAGTTACCCTTCTGTCAAATCAAATTTTTGAGGTGATATCTGTAATCAGCTAGTCGAGATATGTTCAAGGAGAGTTTGCAATTTATTGAAAAATGGAAAATAAAAATTTTCGGAAATTCGATTTCCTTCAATATTGAATATTACATTATTCGAATTTGATCGCCTGGGAATACCTCAAAAATGCAGAATCTTCGCGGGTATCACTTGATCCAATAGAAAATTTCTTTCTGAATCCAAAAATTTACTCGTTTTCAAATTAGAGGGTTAGCTCAGTTATAAAATGTAAATTTTGTGGATAGGTGCATTTTTTCGTCAGAAAATTTGTTCTTTTTTGATAACTCTCTGTCAAATCCAATTTTTAGATGATATTCGGAATTAGCTTGTCGAGATGCGTTTGAGGGAAGTCTGCGATTTTTTGAAAAATGGAAGTTAAAAATTTTGTCAAATATCGAATATTGTATTATTCGAATATTCGTATCATTGTTCTGAACAGATTGAAAAATTTTACAGTATTTTTGTCTGACAATTTTCGAGAATACTTGTGTTGTAAAGAACCAGGTCCGAAGTTAGCTTCAATATTGAATGACATAACTTCAGATCGCCAGTCAAGAATACTGGAGCGAAAATGCCAAAGCGGAAACTCATTTCCCAGGAAAGTGTTCACCACCCAAGGAGAGGAAACCAACAGAAGAGTTTCATAAGCTCAAGCCAATCAAAATCTTGTAGCATCAACGCGTCATAGTGACGTACTTGGACATGAGTACAGAGTCGAACTCGAGCAAACTGTCAGCCGTAACTCTTATAATATACAAAGAGTGCGCTAGTCCGTCACTGTCTATAGAGAACGGCGACCATGACATGTCATATATCGTCACAAATGTTCTTTTGTCTCTTTCTATCAGTGTCGCCATTGTCTTATGAGGATTAGATTATCCTATAGTCAGATAACGTAATTTCTTTGTTCACCACCGAGGTTTAGTCTCAAGAAATGATACGAAAAAACACAAATTCTACATGAACTTTTCCTTGGTTCTCATAATGTTCTCTGAACCTTAGAAGATTTTTCATTTTGTTGAAACCTGAAAAAAAAAGAGAAATGGCGATAGGTCTCTCTCACTGCCTCTTTCAATCCAATATTTGCACGCTCCTGCTTCGACGGCGATATGGGATTGATGGAGTCAGTTGGCACGAGGAGACTGCCATGCATTTTTCAGAGATTTCCACTCACATGGGAAATACCGCGGATTTTGGCGCGGCGGCAAGGAGATTAGTATAATCCTCACTCTTTTGTTTTTGATATAGAGTTTTCAATTCTAAAATTTCATTATTCATTTCGGTGTGGATTCCAACGTGATTCTTTTTCGAGCACTTGATGGCTTTATGGAAGTGGTTGTTTATGAGCTCGTACATCACAATAGTTTATGGCACGGTCGAATAAAAATCCTTTTTTCGTAAAAAATTCACCACTTGATTAAAATAAAAGGCTCTTTTCACACAATATAAAAGACGCAAACGGCCTATACTACTTTTTATGAGATAGTTTGTAAATGAAAACTACGGTTTTCGCCCCAGCAAAATCGCCTTGTGGAATTTTTTAAACAAGAAATAGTGAAAATTTTTTTGCTTTTTTAGATAATTTTAAAATCTACAAAACAGTTTTTTATACGACCAGATTGGTGCATTTTTCACAGAGAAATTTTTGAAAATCCTCGAAAAAGAGACAATTTTTCAAAAATTCATAACTTTTATAAATCGGGACTAACGAAATTGCGGAAACTGATAGATAATAATATGTGGTTCAACTATGCCCAAGATGTTATCGGTCCGATTTGTGGTTTTTGCACAATCGCGTTATAAACAATTTAAGGATATCTTTCAAGATGCGCCGATTTAAGGGAAATAAATAGTCGTATTCAAATTCGGTGAACGGCATCTGGAAGTAGAGATCAATATCTACAATTTTCGACCCTTTTCGACAATATTCAGAAGACATCTTCCCCAGAAGCAAAATGTGTATAAATGGAATAATTAAACAACAAGTTTTATGAAGTTTTACTGTCGTAAAATAATAATAATAATAGTTTATTCCTGTACAATACTTTTCTACATCATAATTAAAACCATATCAGTTAAAAATTATTGTGCAAAAACAAACGAATACCCACAAAAGTTTCCTTGCATTTTATATTTTAGATTTTACATTTCACATATCATATTTTACATTTTATACCTTATATTTCATTGAAATCAAATCTCCACAGACACTACCTGATAAACATTCACTATGCTTTAGTATATCCTATTATCAGCTGTAACACAATTGTGTGGGGAAGGGCCACCGAAATATTTAGACTTTTCATTATACAAAAAAGATTCATGAGACTCCTGTTCGACCTGGGCTTTACAGAGACTTGTACGTTCATTGAAAATAGAATTATGACGGTTACATCCATCTACCTCTACCATAATATAAAATGGCTACAAAAAAACAATGAGTACCTTGCATATAACACAAGAACAAAAAATAACGGTTTCCATCTACAACAGTGCCACAGAATGCTGCATAAGAACTCGCCTACTTACGCTGGTTACAACATTTTCAACCCACTGCCTGAGAGCATGAAGTCGATTCCAAACCCCAAAATTTTTAAATCTACTGTAAAAATGTCTTACATGCTTCTACTCGCTTGATGAGTATAGACAGCACAAATCCTAATTGACCATTGCAAGCATGTTCTTATTTGCAGACTCTTATTCATAAAAATTCTTTATACACTCACATATTTTTATTTTTTTATTGTTTGTCCGTTATATATGTACTTTTAGTTTTTAGTACCTATTTATAGACTTGTCTCATGTTTTGTGAAGAGATTAATAATAAAGTATTTATCTTTATCTACCTATTTCAGAGTTCAGTTTTTCACATAAGACGTTTATTCGCGAAACAAGTGCTTAAACACTTAACGCTAAACATCCTTATTCACTTCCATTACCGTGTATTATTTTTAGTATTTGTATTTATCTTTGAGTGAATAAAGTTATTATTATTATTATTTCAATATTACCCCAGGTATTCAGATGATTGGTGTGTGAGAGATTCATAATAATATGAGGATTTGAACTATACTTCGACACTGCCGAAGAGGAGACGTTTCTTATTTTGAAAATAATTTCAAATTAATCAAAGAAATAATTCATGCTATTCCACCACTAATATTAAGAAGATTGTATATAACATCCGGTTCAGACATTGGTTATTTCTCTTTGGCGTCTATGATTCCCTCGGATTCCAAATCGCGACTCTCTTTCATCACCAGATTGAAGTTTTTCTACACTGAAAATTGTCTGAAGCCAGTTAGTTTGTCTGGGGAAAGGAAGACGTCCCAAGAGAAATCATTGATTTTCCGACTTGAACGGCGATGCGGAAAGCACTGAGACAACTCGATGTTTACTTACATGATACAGATAATTAGATACTTTTGATAAAGATCTAAGATGCCGCCCCGGATTAATAAAGAAGCAAGGAAGTCCATTGCTTGGAAAACGGAATCTGGAGTTTTTATGCAGTAAATACGTGTTGTGGCAGTTATCTCCATTACATGTTATACATGCTGATGCACGATGAGTGACAGGGCTTTCTCGAAGCTGATGACCGACTTCGAGGAGGTCCAAGAAACCATCAAGCGGCTCCCTAGGAATAAGGCACCTGGCATTGACAAGATCGATGCAATTCTGCTCAAGAACCATCCAAGGAAGTTTCTCGTGCAATTATTATATGAGGATGTATTGATATCTAGTTAGCCTAGACCAGTTCCCTGCATAAACAAAATATTGCGTTACCATCAATACCATAATTAAATGGCAGTACTACCCGCAATGCCTTAAGCAAGCAGAGATTATCCCGATCCTGAAACCAGGAAAATCCGATGCGAGGGTCGAGAGCTACCGCCCTATCTCACTTCTCAGTGTGGTGGCCAAGGTGATGGACCGAATCCTTCTCAAAAGATTCAGAGATCTTGAAGAAGAGCTCGAACTCATCCAGGCGGAGCAATTCGGATTCCGAAGGGGGCACTCAATGGTCTTCCAGGTGTCAAGGATTGTCGACGAGGTGAGGGAGGGCTTCAGTCAGGATCTCAGCACAGTCATGATCCTGCTGGATATCCAGAAAGCTGTCGACACAGTCTGGATAGAAGGTCTCGTCATGAAAATCTTACGAGCAGGCATGCCTGGTCACTTGGTAAAGATAATGGACTCGTACCTAGTCGGCAGGACCTTCAAGGTTCGAGTGAACGAAACAAGCTCCGAAATGAAGAAGGCCAAAGCAGGAGTGCCGCAGGGGTCCAGCCTGTCGCCACTTTTATACTCGCTGTACACGCACGACTTTCCGATGTTCAGTAATACGAGCACGGCTGTAGATGCAGATGACAATGCAATATATGCGCATGCACATTCCTGCAATGCAGCCGCGGCTCGGTTAAAAGTGCATCTGCAAAGGAAGGTAGTGCCGTACATGGCGAGAAATGAAATAGTGGTTAATCCGGCCAAAACAGAGCTCATGATATTCACCAAGAGAACGAAGCACGTATGCGCCGAACTCTCTGGAGGATTCATGGCTCTGGGTAACCAGATTGACAGGTCAGAATCTGTGCGGTACCTGGGGGTGCAGCTGGACAAAGGATTAACACTTGGGAAACATGTCAGCTTGACAATCCAGCGAGCTGCGGGAGCAATAAGAAGGACATATCCGCTGATAGCCAGGGGTTCCAAGCAGTCTATGGAAAACAAGGTGTTAATCTACAAGCAGGTCATCAGGCCAACGATGACATATACTTGTCCAGTGTTCTGCAGCATCGCCAAGACTCAGTTGTTGAGATTGGAGAGGATGCAGAATAAAGTGCTCCGGATCGTCACGGATATTGATAGATACATTCGGCTAGACGCATTGAGGGAGCTAGCCGATATTCCATCCATCATATAATTTATCAAACAACAATCTGATAAATTCTACAGACACTGTATCCTTGGAATTACGCTGACTAGAGATATAACAGCAGTCAGAGCCTACCATAACAGGCCAAAAAAGCATGGGGGGCTCATTTACCAAGAATTGGTTATTTTCCAGGAAAATCCAGAAGAGGAGTGAACAAACACTTATAAACCAATGAAGGCTCACACCCGGGTTTTTCGTTGTTTTTCCGGGCGTTGATGGAAAACTCAATGATGAAAGTTACTGTCCTGATAGCCTGATGCCTTATATATAAGCACGTAAGAACTCTTACATAACGTGGAGGAGGTAGGAAGAGTCAAACACCCGTAAACTTGAACTTGCAGCATCTAAGGCCAACACAACATCGTAGGGTCCGCTCTAGGGCGGATGTGTGCTGGTTTTGCCCGCCCTCTGACTTCCCAGAAGGGCAGGACGAAAAACCTATCACCGCATGAAATACAATATCATTCCCTCCTAACCCCTCTGGGGCTTAGTGATAGTTTTATTGTTATTTAATATATTTAGATGTTGTATGTTTCATATCATTTTATTGTAAATTTAATGAATACATATTTATGTCCGGACTGACATTACGGTACGGTACGGCTGTAATATGAGTATACCTACAGGGTGTTTAAAGTAAAATGTTTTCCAGAATCACTCTAAAATTCTAATGGTTCAAATTAATATGTTCAGGAACGTTAGGTGAAACCAAAAGATTGCTACTAGTTGGAAGATTTACGATATCCTTTAGTGACATGAGATAACTTTGGGAGCTGTTTTGATGCAACGATCGTGTGGTAAATCAAGAAAGCCGACTTTCTCAACTCATCGAAATCCACCACGCACCCAATCCACCGTACGTTATGCAAATACCAACCTGTAGCGTAGCGATACGCGAAAAACCACTTCGGAAAAGCGAAAATCCTTTTTCGCGGTGCGAATTCTTGCGGCCAGAAGCATGCGTACGGGTGACGTCTCGGCGCCGGCGGTGCTCGCGTTGCAGTGCAGCGTCGATCCAAGAAGCGTCGCGACGACAGTTGAACTCACGTGGACGTGTCGTTTCGGTTTTAATCTCGCGACCCGTCAGCGAAAATGTTCGGAGCTGCTTGAGTGAGATCGAGTGGAGGCATTTTTTTATTAGGCGAGGATCCACTAGGGTGAGTTTTGTTTGATTACGGGGATGGGGGTGGTTTTGGAAGTGACGGTGATTTGAAGAGGGGGATGGTATATGAGAATTCATAGTAATGAAATTAAATTCATAAATAGACAAACATGATACGAGATCATCGAGTAAACTCAGAAGTTCAGACTGTCTGGCACTGAGCAAAACTCTGAATGTCAGATTTTTTAAATGGTTTAATGTAATGAATTTTAGCCAATTCAAGAAATGGGAAAGAATCATTTACTATTACATTGTTTCTACTCAATTAAGGAATTCCTCTGATTCAACCATGAACACATGATACCCACCCTAACTCCATAAACATATCAACTACATATCAATAAACATTTTATAACAATGAAATCCAATGAAAACAAAAATGAAGGAAAAAAGGAGTATAGAAAAAGGTAAAGAGGAAAAAAACATTTTTTTTTTCATATCTTTCTAAATATTTGTATATTGTAGGTATATGCAACTTTTAATACGAATTTTCTTTCAAATATTATACATATCTCATATAATTCAAAAAGTAACTTGTGACAGCAACAATAACTTTTTATACTCTCGTTACAGTCAGGTATTAATTTCAGAATGGATTCGTTTTAATTTCGAGAGTTCCACAAAGTCGTCCAGATGAGTATGAAAATACGAAACAGCTGTTGACAAATGGCGGTACACTTTTTTCACTACAGTGAGTCACTCATTACTACTAGAAAGTCTGGAAGATATTGGAATTCGTGGAATAGAAACCACAAACAGCGGCAACCTCCCAATTCAATATGGTGTCCCTCGAGGTAGTGTCCTCGGTCCAATACTATGTGATATTTATGTGGATAATTTATTCTCTATAGCGTCGAATGGTACCATTGTGGGATTTGCTGATGAAACGGTAGTCCTCTATACTGCTGACACGTGGCCAGAGCTTAAACAAAACGCTGAATCGGTTTCTACAGAAATTCATTAATGGTTGAAATACAACATCGAAAAAACATGCTACTTACCCTTCTGTTGCAATACTACCAGAATTCTATCCTTTGATCAACTTTCTATCCGTGACGGCAGTCAAACATACGAAATCAAAATGGAAACAAAAATAAAATACTTAGGAATTTATCTTGATATAATAATAATAATAATAATATATATTTATTCAGACAATTTTTCATAATAATAATATGGTACACAATTATGAATAAATATACCTAATCGATAAGTGCAGAGCACTTGCTTCGTATAGGCGTATAGAAGAAACATATCGTCTACATAAAAATACCCTAAATCTAATAATATATATGCAAAAACAGAAGTTAAAACTATCGGGGGGGGGGATAAAATAACATGTAAATGAAATCCTAATTTTGTTTATCTAAGATGAGTGTTTTTTTTTCTGGATCCATATCTAAAATCTTATTTTAATTGTATAAATAAAATGAAGGACAAGTTGAAGTTACAAAGCACTTAGTTACTGTGAAGGTTCATATGAATAAACAAAACGTAACTGTAGTATATCCCAAATGTGTCTACGGTTGCCCAACAATTTGAGGGCTATACCCAATAACTCTTCTATTTATATTTTTATAGATATATACATATATACATACATATATACATATATATATATATATATATATATATATATATATATATATATATATACACATACAAACATATACACATATATACACACACATTCATAAAATGGAGGATGAAGTTAAAATTATAAAATATCTGATACAAGTAAAATGTACACAAAAAATATTAGTAAAAATAATACATGGAAATAGAACTATCTCAAATGCATAGGAAATTTATTTTTGAATTTACTTCGAATTAAAGAAATACACAAATATGCAGATGAATAGTGGAATATACACATTGACTGTATACAAAAAAGTTAGATCAATGTCAATGAAATGGTTAATGCTTTCGCGGCCGAAATTTTCAGTGTCACAATTTTCACTCGGGTTTGAAGGCCGTCATTTTTCCAAAAAAGGATTGCAACAATTCGACATCACGTAACTTCAACGGATTGTTTTTCTCTTTTCAATCTGTTTTGTTCTTCAATGTCTTTTGTATCTCGGTGTGTATATGAACACTGTTTCCATGAACCTTTTTATCTTGACATGCTACAAATATAACAAAATCATGGCACAGGCTGATTATGACGACCATTGCAAACCTTTCTTTAAAAATCTTCACATATTAACTCTGCGATCTTGCTTCATATACGAATGTTTGTGTTATGCCAAAAAATCAAGAGGTGAAAATGAAGTAACTAAGCAGGAGGACATACACCACCATGATACTAGGGCCAAAATTAATCTTAGGCTACCCAAATATAGATTGATTAAATCGCAAACCTTTCACCCACATCCATCTTCAAAAATTTCTAAAGCTTAACTAAATGAGTTTCAGATTTTCTTAAGAGTATAAACACTCTTAATGTAAAAATTGAGAATATTCTTTTACAAGTTCTCTCTAAAAGTTCATTGTTTTATGTTTTTTCCTAGTTTTCCGAATAAGCCAAGAAATTACCATAAATAAGTGAGTCGATCGTCAAATTGACCACCGGTGGTGTTGCTAATATTCTTACAACGTCTCGGAGAATCATGACCACTGTGCAGATACAGATCAGATTATTGTTAGCATAATGACTTCCTTGACTGGACTATTTCATAATGTCAGACTTTTGAAAAGCTTCATCACTAAACGAAATGCCTTTTTCTGTGTGTCATACACTACGATATTATGTTTTCAGCGCCTTATAATCCGAGTGAAATTCACCAAGCAAAAATATCCCACGCTTGGGAGATATATTTTATTTTGCATGAGAATTACAGAAGCGGGATGTAACCAACCATTCGAAGTATACATTCGGGATTTGCATCAAGATCGCGTTATAACTCTAGCACTTTTGAGAAGTTACATTGTTCCGAACTGGGGAAAATTCGAAAAAGTCGACATGATTAAAGAGTTGTCTGGTGAGTTGTCAGAACACAAATTATGAGAGGGATAATTTTTCAATATAAACCAGCTGACACAACCAGTCGTTGGAAAAATTCATGATGGAAGATATCAACGTTTTTTTGACAGTGTCACACGGAATACTACTAGACAAGCTTGTACCATCAGGGGACTATTTCCAAATATTTTGCGATATTATTCATCACACAGAAAACAGAGTCAATGTAGATATAGCATGGTGCAAATTTCTAAAAATCACGACAGGGTCACCAGAAGAAATACCAAAACTGGTATTAATTGACAATATAAGTCAATTATGAATATTATATAATATATATATATATATATATATATATATATAAATATGGCCAAGTGTTCATACGGGGACAGTATAAAGTATATACGGTATAAACTTATACCATGATATCTTATACCGTATAACGTTCAGATGTCCCCGCGCTAATACTTTGGTATAAAAAAAATCAGGTCCTCGAACAGTCCGTTGCAATTACTCAAACCCCAACAGAATGTGATCGAACGTGTCGATCCAAATAAATTTTCACACATTTGTGAACAATTAACAAACATTATTCATTTATCGAAAATATTCAAAAATGTCTGAAAATTCAATTTATCTGCTGGATTGGATCGGCAGCAAGTATTTTTATTTCCAGTGGGGCTTAGTTTAGGCAATACACTACATCAAATATGCATCCTTGAGCAAATCGGAGTTCAATGAAAATATATTTGTTTTCCGACAAAATGTGGTTCAAAACTTAAATCGCCATTGGATGACCAAAGACGAGAAAGTGTTTCAGTCGAAAAAATCAAGATATTTGCCTAGTGGCTCTAGTAGAAGATCGATTTTTTGCTTGAAATCTGTACTGCAGATCTCATAAAAAATAGACTGTTTCTTAAAGCGACAACAGTGCAGTGACCATTAGGTGAATATTTAAAAAAAATGTCTGTTAATGATTATTAGATGTTATACCATCAATCACACACATATGAACAAATATATTTCTGCTGAACCTGGACCCTGATTTTTAACTATGCAATTCTTCAAATCAAAATATTTTATATTTTTTTCAGCAAAAATATTGGTGAACGATATTTCAACTAATGTCTATACACCTAGTGAAGGTGAGAAAATGTTCTCATTGCATTAACAGTGCGGTTTTTATAGCTTCTAGAATGATCCAAGGTTGTGCACCCGGCTAAAAAATTAAAAAAAATATTTCTCCCCCTTGCATCCAAATTTTTTTTGCCCCACCCAACTCCTTTTCCGAAAAAAAGTCAAAACGGTCCTTTATTGTACGATTTTTTGGTTTCTTTTAAATTTTTTTCCCAATTTTTTTAAATTTTTTATCATTTTCGAAAATCCGCGGACACGCGCACATCCTAAACGGAGGGTCCTATCAAAAAAAGTGAAGAAAACAAATCTTTCTAGAATTATCCAAGGGTGTGCCAAAAGCTATTAAAAAAAAAAAAAATGTTTGCCACACCCCAAAAAAAGTAAAAAGTGGCCCTCACAATATTATATTTTTGTTTTTTTTCAATATTTTTTTTCAAACTTTTTTTTTGTTTTTGAAAATCCGTGGACACGCGCACAGTCTAAACGGGGGGTCGTATAAAAAAAGTGCAGAATACAAATATTTCTAAAATTACCCAAGCGTGTGCCAAGGGCTATCTAAAAAACTAAAAATAAATTATTTCACCCCCTCAAATCCAATTTTTTTTGGCCCTCCACCCCCACAATATCATTTTTTTTCTATGTATTTTTTTTTCAAATTTTTGTGATCTTAGATTGTATTAGTTTTTTGGGAGAGCTGATTCCAATCGTTGAGGTATGTAAAAACTTGGGGTTGTGGATTGATAAAGATATGATATACAACAAGTATGTCAGCCAAATGACAAAAACATCTCTCGGCATTCTTAGAAATATTTATCCCAGCCAAAGAATCTTGAGCAGAGAATTGAAACAGCCTATGTGAATCGACCATTCTATTCTATTCGAAAATGTCACAGTTTGTTCGTAATCAAAATTTTACTTTATTCTTGAACAAATTCTTGTTTAATGTGATTTATGGTTCGATTAAAAATTGCTCGTTTAATCGTTCCATTATACTTTCTAAAAACAGGAAATATTCGAAATTTCATATAATATTTTTCAAATCCTGGTTGTTTTATTCTGATTTTGCTTCACGAATTAGTTCTGATAACTCGAAATAGGTTATACAGGGTGTTTCTTAAGTACGTGTAGAAAATTTAGGAGCGTGTTGCTGACATCAAAATAAGAGGAAAAGTTCCTATAAACATATTTCCGCAATTTATTCGTTTCTGAGATACAGAGTGTCAAAGTTGAATTCTTATTTTTATTTTTTTGTGAATAATTTCAAAATAATTTTGATATTTGGGTAAAGTTTGGTATCTGGAAATATTCATTATTTAGTTTGTGTAAAAAATATATTCTTGGTAGAGGTCACTGCGAGCAACTGTTTTCGAGTTATTGAGATTTGAAATAATCGATGCAAGTGATTTTGAATGACACGATATTTAAATTTAAAATAAATTCAATTAGAAATTAGTTCTTTCACAATTAACTTAAGATTTGATTTTGTGATTGAAAAATCATCCCAGATACCAAACTTTACTCGAGTACCACAGATATTTTGGAATTTATTCACAAAAAAACAAATATAAGAATTAAACTTTGACACTCTTTATCTTAAAAACGAATAACTTGAGGACATGTGTTTATTGAAACTTTTTTTCTTATTTCGGCGTCAGCAACATGCTCCTAGAGTTTCTACACCCTCTATAATATATACATTTTTATATAATAGGTTTCATAATGAGATTTAACAATCAAAATTACCCCGACATGGATGATATAAATAATAATAATAATAAGAAAACAATAATAATGTCCTCTGGCTGCTATGCAATTAGAATCGCACTGAAAGAAAACTTTATACTACTAGTCGGTGAAATCACACTTTATGTCTATTTTTGTTGAAAATGATCTTTGTACCATGTTAGTTAATCTCAAATCATGCAACTATTCTGAATTATATCGCAGAGAGCCTGGGATAAACCGAAATAATTCTGTATATTTTTCGAAGTAAATAAAATCATGTCGACCTAATGCTAAATGTTCCGCTTCAAAGACCGCAGAAAAGTTAAGAAAGATGAATCAATTCTTCTGGAATTTTACTACACATATTACCTGCAGTGGTAAACAAAACACACTCTATTTCTTGGAATGTCGGAAAGGTCGATAATAATTATTAGGGATTTCCTTGAAGATAGGGTTAATAATGGGGGCATTCTTGTAATCAGGTCCAAGAAGGTAACAAGCATTCATAAAATGTTGATGTTTTTCAAACATAGTTAAAAATATCAAATAATTTTTTCAACGATGTGACACTCGACCTTCCCTCCTGCTATTTCAAATTTTTTAATGGATATTCAGTCAGAATGATCTTTATCTAAAAACTTAAAATCGTTGATATGATTCAAAGCGATTTCTGTCAGTGTTGTGAGAATTCAAATGAAAATTAAATCTGTGTATTGAAATACTTGGATGCATCCGAGTATTCGAAAGCCATACAAAATCGGAATTGAACCGGATTATTATCTTAAATAAGTTCGACTTTTCGAACATTTACTCTTGAAATCGGAATATCGAATTTGAATTGTCGGACATTAACATCTAATGACTGTCAACAATGAAAACAAACTCTGATATTGAATAATGGATAGGCATCGAATCTGATATCTGATAACGAGGTGTGTATGACGTATGTGTGTGTGCTAGACGAAAAGGGTGGAATACTCTTTTGTGGTTTCATTATTGAATACTTGATGAATTGAAGCAAATTTCTCTCGGTTGTAGCAGTGCGACTTCGAAGATTACCTAGAATTCGGAATTATTGTAGGTAATCTGATTTTTCAATTTATAACGTAATTTTCGATTTCGTTTTTCCATCAATGCCGATAGAAAGGATTGATAACAATAATTTGCAGGTAATTGATGAACCGTATCGATGAAGGGATAAAAATAAAGAAAAATGTTAAAAATGGTAATCAGGGTATTGAGAAAACCGATATTACAAATATTATGAAACTAAATATAGTTCAGAAACTATATAGCTTTGATAAAAAGTTATTCATTGCCGCAGTACAAGAATTATTCATCTACAAATGTGTCCATGTACACTTTTTCCAGAAACACTTTTTCCAGGAAACTTTGGCAGAAAAACTGGAAACCAATTAGGAACTGTCTGTTTGAACACTTCATTATTAAACATTTTACACCTATAGTGTATTCACATTTCAAATACGAACGATGTCAACATGCACGTGAACGGGGAACTAGATCAGATGCGTATTAAGCTCGTTAACGTTGTGAAATAAAACTAACGAATGTGTAAAACCAAATCAAAGAAACCAAAACCAACGCAAAACTTTAAACTGTACAATTATATAAAAAATCAATAATGTAAAAAACAAATCACCGCGGGAACATAAAAATAATCGTTTTTCAGTCAATAGCTATTTCTGTATTTAGAGCGCAAAGTGATTGATTGGCGCTCGACAGAGTTACCGCGCGACGCGAAGCAAAGCGCGGTAATATTTGGAGAGCGGCAATGACACTTTGTGCTCGAAATACATGCACACATGATTGTTTCTACAAACGCAGCTCTCAGACATAAAAACGATAGACACTTCATTCAACATAATATTACCTATGAGAAAATTTACATTCAATAGTATTCCCAAATGTATAAGCTATCCAAATCTCCAATAATTTACATCTCTAACAAAAGGATAAAAAAACTTGCCTAAAAAAAATACCTAGTCCCAAGTTCGAACTCACGCCAGGATCGATAAATCAGATTAGTAGGAAGCATCTCTAACCTTACCGCAGGTCCTTAGAGTGCTTTGAATTTCTTGTGTTCACTTTCCATCATGCAAGAATAGGTTCGTTTTCAACAAAAGCTAGGGAGATCAAGAGTTTCTTCAATATTCTCGCTCTAGAGAGTAAAAGCTGTCACAAAATGACATTTCTCGGAAAACGTCAACTTTGCGTTGATATCAGAAATCCTCAAAGGCTACTTTGGTTAGCGGTAGTAGAAAAAAAGTCTTATATAGGATTATAAAACCTACAAAACAGTGTTAAACGCGACCGGATCGGTGCATTTTCCACTGAGAAAATCGGGGAAAACCTCGGAAAAGAGACAATATCTTTTAAAATTCATGATTTTTATATATCTGAAGCTGGACAAACAATATTGAGGAAACTGATAAATAATCATATGTAGTTCAACTAAACGTAAGATAGTTTGTGTCCGATGTGTAGTTTTAATGGTTTATCTTGCAAGGTACGCCGATTTAAGGTAAATCAAATTCTGTAAAAGCTTCTGGGAGTAGATATCAATATCTAAAACGTGTATATTTAAGATTTCCACGTGGGAAATGTGTTGAAAATGGCAATGAAAGTTGATCCAAATAAGTGCTTCCGAAGTCGCCTGAAGTTAACTCGAGTTAACTCCAGTGCGACTTTGGGTGACGTCGGGAGCACTTTGAAGCATTTGGAGTAGCTTTCAATGAAATTTTCAACACACTTTCCACCACCCAGGTGAAAATCCAAAATTTACACGTTGGAAATATTTATCTCTACTTCCAGATGCAACAAAAAAAAACTTTGTGTCCTGTTATATAATATAATTATTGCATTATATTTGTCGACTGAATACCTGAGTACCATCAATACCATTGCAGACAAGATTAGGTACTCATCGTAGTTTCCTCTTTTTTGACCCAATTCTCTGTATCAGATGTACCTACAAATATCGTTTCTGGGATTCGAACAAGATATCTAGTATCGAATCTTGTCAATTGTTCCCTCTGAAGAGAGTAATTTCTCCGAAAAAGATTACACATATCTGCATGTAATGAAATGTTTACCACTTGAAATATTTTCATTTGAAGTATCCTTATAACAGAAAATTTTAATCTTCAAGTAGAATTTTTGAAATTCTTGAACTGAAATATTAAATTACTTGTTTCAAGTAAATTTCGTAACCTGAATTGATTCTATTGAGGACATTGATTTCTCCATTTTAAACAATATTTTATCGATTATATATAACAGAATTATATTCTTGGAAAGCTGCATTATTTCGAAAGCTTATTTGTGTTTATGCAAGTCTAAATTAAAACCAGCTTTTGTATACGTGCTGTAGACAATACTTATTCAGATCCGTTTTGGATGTTCCATCCATGTCATAATTATTTGAATACGTACGAAAAGGGTAATATCATTCTCAATTGAAAAGAAAAAAACATGCCTCTTCTGGATATCGAAATAAACCTACGATAAAAATAAAGTAATTTTTCCTAATACCTAACAGAAAACTACTACTACTCCGTCTCCATAAGATCGCAAATTCATTTCTTCGTTTCGAAATGAAAAATGCAGCTCTGGTCAAGAATAGCCCCCAATGTTGACTAATGATGAAAATAATCTTAGAGATTATCAAATTTTTTATTATAACATTATTCAAATAATCGACTACTTCGAACAATATTCCCATTTTCCTATTCTGCGGAAATGTATTTGAAACATTTCAAAATAAAATCATTACAAATATTATGTGATGAAACTATTAGTGTAGTTTGAAAATAATATTAATTTTAAAGAAAAAAATTGAATTTTCTGAACTAAAAATCATAAAATATTTTGAAGAATACTTCAGTTCAGTTTATTGTGCTACTACATTGTACAATGTTTACTCTCGTCAAATAGTACAATAATGAAAGATAAAGATAAAACAACTTAAATAACTAGGAGTAGAAATAAAAAGGTAGAAAAATCAACGATAAAGATAAATCAATGTAAATAAATATGAATAAAAAATATATGACTATTCTCAATACTCTCAATACAAGCTTATTATCTTATTAGGATTAGAAAATGGCTCAAGAAAATTTGAGCTTTGAAGAAAAACTTTCGAATTGATCAGAATAACAAAAATTTCTTGAATAGAAACGATATTCTATCAATTCAATACAATTGATACAATACTTTTGAAATTGTTAAAATGAGAAATTATTTCAATGTGTGTGCTTTTCCCAGAATACGACGATTCACCTTAAATCGGCGTATCTTGCAAGATAAACAGTTAAATTGTTTATACAGGGTGTTTCTTAAGTACGTGTAGAAAATTCAGGAGCTTGTTGCTGGCATCAAAATAAGAAGAAAAGTTCCTATAAACATTTGTCCGAAAGTTATTCGTTTCTGAGATACAGAGTGTCAAAGTTGAATTCTTATTTTTTTGTGAATAATTTCAAAATAATTTTGATATTTGGGTAAAGTTTGGTATCTGGGAATATTCATTATTTAGTTTGTGTAAAAAATATATTCTTGGTAGAGGTCACTGAGAGTAACTGTTTCCGAATTATTGAGATTTGAAATAATCGATGCAAGTGATTTTTAATGACAAGATTTTTAAATTTTAAATAAATTATATTAGAAATCAGTTTTTTCGCAATCAACATAAAATTTGATTTTGTCATTGAAAAATAACCCCAGATACCAAACTTTACTCGAATATCACAAATATGTTGGAATTTATTTACTAAAAACAAATATAAGAATTAGACTTTGACACTCTGTATCTTCGAAACGAATAACTTGCGGACATGTGTATATGGGAACTTTTTTCTTATTTCGACGTCAGCAACATGCTCCTAAAGTTTCTACACGTACTTAAGAAACACCCTGTATAACTCGATTGTAGAAAAACTACAGGTCAGATAGAAACCATCTTGCGCACAGTTAAACTATGTGTTATTATCTATCAGTTCCCTCAATATTGTTTGTCACGCTTCAACTTCAAGAAAATTATGATTTCTTAAAAAATTTACTCTTTTTCGAGGTTTTCCCAGTGGAAAATGCACCGATCCGGTCGCATCAAAAAACTGTTCTGAAGATTTCATAATTCTCTGCAACAGTTCTATTGACAGTAAAACGATTTCTCCACTACGTTTTGATATGAAAAAAAAAACAATTGTAATTATTTTTTACTATTTCTTGTTTACAAAATTCCATAAACCGATTTTGCCAAGGCAAAAACGTCAACGAACGATTTCATAATATTATAAACCATTGGCGATTTACATTTTGTGACAAAAAAAAACTCTACAGATTGGTCTATTATGTTTATCTGAAACTTAGAAATGCAAAGGTGATTTGTGAAAAATAATTTTTGATGAATTTTTCCTCATTCAATAAACTTCATGTGACGCTCTCTCTATATATTTTTCCTATAAGGTAATTTAAACATATTTTCGACAACTATTGAACAATAATATTCTGACTGATAGATACCACACCATGTTTATTTGAATATCGATGTCTCATTTATTTCAGGTGATTGTGATCAAATTCCTCTTGAAGTCCCCAAAGTGCTGTCCTCAAACTGCAGTTGCTATGTACTGTCCTCAAATTGCTTCATAACTGTCCCCAAACGAAATAGTTATCGGTCCCCAAATTGCCCCAGTCCTCAAATGAACAGTTACGCAAATACAAAGTTTGGGGTCTGTCCTCAAACAGACCAAAAGTCCTCGAACTGCTACTTGCCGAAACAAAATGTCCCCAAAGTGATAGTTAGGCATACATATATATATATATATATATATATATATATATATAATGAGTTTGCTAAATATTTGGGATATACAGCAGGCCAATATGCATATCCCAAATATTTAGCAAAATCATTTCCTAACTAGTCAGCAAACAAGACTACCTTTTATATATATATATATATATATATAAGAATTTTTATCGATGTGTCCATGTCTAAGTGATTAGGAAGATATTAATGTTTTTTGTTGTTCACGTTGACTTTTACTTCGAACCTCACGTTATCTGTCCCGATGAAGGAATACCATTTTTCCGAAAGCTTGACAATATAACAAAGAGTTTTCTTTGACAAAGCCCAGTGATTTGACTGCATCCTCAAGAATTTTACCAGTTTTTCTTTAACTAGTCAGTCAAGACTACCTCTCCACTTATATATATATATATATATATATATATATATATATATATATATATATAGGGTGTTTCTTAAGTACGTGTAGAAAATTCAGGCGCGTATTGCTGATATCAAAATAAAAAGAAAAGTTCCTACAAACATATGTCCGCAAGTTGATCGTTTCTGAGATACAGAGTGTCAAAGTTGAATTCTTATTTTTATTTTTGGTGAATAATTTCAAAATAATTTTTGGGTAAAGTTTGGTATCTGGGAATATTTATTATTCAGTTCGTGTAAAAAATATATTCTTGGTAGAGGTCACTGCGAGCAACCATTTTCGAGTTATTGAGATTTGAAATAATCGATGGAAGTGATTTTGAATGACAAGATTTTTAAATTTAAAATAAATTCAATTAGAAATTGGTTTTTCATAATCAACATAAAATTTGATTATGACATTGAAAAATCATCCCAGATACCAAACTTTACGCGAATATCAGAAATATTTTGGAATTTATACACAAAAACAAATAAAAGAATTAAACTTTGACATTCTGTATCTCAGAAACGAATAACTTGCGGACATGTGTTTATGGGAACTTTTTTCTTGATTCGACGTCAGCAACATGCTCCTGAAGTTTCTACACGTATTTAAGAAACACCCTGTATAAATATATATACATATATATATATATATATATATATATATATATATATATATATATATATATATATATATATGTTCCAGTGACTGTAAAACAGTCGAAAACAATCCTTTAGGAACTCACTATACCTTTGTATAGATTGTATGGCATATGTCCGACAGAAAACAACTACTTCTCTGGCTAATACCTCGACAGATATTGAATTATATCTGTCAGACATATGTGCAAAGATCCTTACTTTGAAGGAACAACTTTGCAAGAGCTCTCAGAGACAGACAGCAGGACGCAAGAGCTCTCAGAGACAGACAGCAGGACACCGCCTGATCCAAACAAGGAACCAACTGCAGACCGGTTTCGGGATGAAGTCCCTCATCAGTGCAGTCCTGGTTATCACGGTTGTATACACGCGGGGGCCCGGTGCCCGTCATCGTTCGCCAGGATGAACACTGCAATCGCTTACAGGATCCACCACGGCAACAGATTAGAGAGCGCTCCAGGACATTTCGGATGCCAGAGAAGTAGTTGTTTTCTGTCGGACATATGCCATACAATCTATACAAAGGTATAGTGAGTTCCTAAAGGATTGTTTTCGACTGTTTTACAGTCACTGGAACATTTATTGCTCCTTGAAACAAGTATTCAGCATACATATAGATATATATATATATATATATATATATATATATATATATATATATATATATATATATATAAGGATGGATTCAGCGAGGGGCAATATATGAATATATAAGTAGAAAAGTTATTGGGTATAACCCTCCAAATGTTCTGCAACCGTAGACACGTGTTTCGAGCTTAAGCTCTCATCAGTACGGAAAAATCAAGTGCGAAGATGTACAACACTTGGATGTAAAAATAGAAACAAAGGAAGTCAACAACAGGAAGCCAACCACACATTTGTGTTACAAGGCAACAACTAACGTCGTGGCGTTAGTTATTGCCTTGTAAGCACAAGGTCTTCTAACCGAAGCCACAAATGTGTGGTTGGCTTCCTGTTGTTGACTTCCTGTATTTACATCTAGCTATGTATTTGAAAATAAGCTACATTTTTCACTCAATAAATACTTTTATAATTATTACACCAGACAAAGAAGTCAATTTCGTGTATCTTTAATTGTTGACGTCAGTCTTCACATACCTTCGACGTCACTTTGGAAATATGCAGGGCATCTCTTTCCCTGGACTCGTTCTTCCAACAAACGGCAAAGCTTTGGAACTCACTGCATTGGGAAGTGTTTCCTGGGGCATACAGTCTACAAAAATTCAAGACAAACTCCAATTTCTTCCAACTTTCCTTTGGCTCTCACGATTTTCATTTTCGTCAGAACCAAAACATACAAAAAATGTCGTAGTGGAGACCATTTGTTCATTGTGAATTTTCGTTGTAGAAACTGTATCTGTATCCTCTCTTCTATCAGCTTTTGTACGAATATTACTTCTTACTGTGATGTTTCCAATACAACGTATATTTGTCAAAAAGGAAATAACATGAATTAAATAGTGATGCTACGTGTAAGAGCGAAATAAATTGCATCCGTTTTCTCTAGAGAAGAGCAATTTCGCATTTTACCTTCTCCAGCGAAACACCAGCTGCTTCTGCAACCGCCGATGCACTCATTTATGCACTATCCATTTGCACCACCAATTTCACATCTAATCAACAGCGAACTATCTCAGCTCTATTTGCCTCATCGTGAATTTCAAGAAAAATTCGGTTGTGTGCCCTGATGAGATTTTCCACTAGCGAGGAGCAATTTAAATATTCATAAGTTAATTGAGGTTGCATTGTTAGCGTGGTTTTCCGCGAGTTCGGTAACGCGTTGATGTGCCTGGAAATTGAAGGAAAATTGCATCTATTATTCAATTTTCGAACTGGAACAACTACAAGTTTTAAAGCTTAAGATTTCAGAAGAAAATTTATGTTGAAAACACATATTTACAAGGAGCGACTTCTGTTTTGTTTGCATTTCTCGTAAAAAATTCTTCAAAGCATTTTTGAATAGAATAAATGAAACACAATTTTCAACTCAAATGTAGCGGAACCACTTAGATTATTTCGCCATATTTTGCATCAGTGTTTTTGGATAGATAAATCTTTAGTCAACTACGTTATGTTATAAAACATTTGTAACAAGTCAGGTAGCAAATAAATACAGAAGATAATGTAAGTTCACAATAATTCAAATAGAGTAAAAATATACCGGCTCTGGTATACCTCCTTGGTTCAGGATTTTTTTCCACTAAGGAAACATTTCTTTCATGACAATATCCGACTGAAGAGAGAAACTTTATCGTCTATTAAATCTTTGAGTGATAGAACCCAAGACCATAAAGATGAAATGGCCTATAAAAAATACAAAAAACACTCACTAAGACAAATTAAAATCGCAAGATAACTGCCAATTATAACTTTCCTGCCAATTCCAACAATGAACCACGTGATAGCTGGCGATTGATTTACTTTAAAAGGATTGACTTTTGGTAAAATTAAACTACTATGGAATACGAGGAGTTGCACTCGATTTTTTCTATACATTACTTCAGAAATATAACGCAGTAAGTGGAAATGTCGACTTTGGTGTGCCTCAGGGCTCTGTGCTTGGGCCACTGCTATTTATCATTGATGTAAATGACTCTTTTCCTTTCATATCTCAACTTTGTATTTCATGCGGATGATTCTACATTGATTCAATTCCACAAATAGTTATACGTTTTCAGCAGATGATCTGAATCAAAAGATTATATTCTCATCAAACAGAAACTTAAGTGCATCTAGATGAGTAAAATTGCTTGACTTGACTCTTGATGATGGAGTTTGAGACGTCTACTCTATTATCAGCAAACCAGGCACTATTTCACTCATTTGATTTATGAAATTATTTTATAGGGAAATTCTCCGCACTCTATGAGGACCTTCCGATTCCAGAAATATTTCAAAGAATTCAAAATAATGTGCCTTCCCTCCGTTCACTTTTATCAAAGTTTACTAGTGATGCACAAAAGGAAAATAAAACGATAAAAATCATCATTATCATAATCACTCAATTAAAGATGCTGACCACATATGAGACCTTCAATTCTGAAGCTCGCAATCTCAGAACGTTATTCTGTGAATCACTATGTACACTAATTGTATCGGCTTTTGAATTGAAGAAATAAATTAGTTATTATTATCATTATTATTTCCTCATTTTCAACTCTTGGCAACTGCGCTAGTTATCAATATTGTTTATACAATATGTCACACCACCAATTTGATTATAATTCGAATCAAATGTATTTCTATTGACTCATTATTATCATTTTCTCAATGAAGGCACCTAACTTTCAGATGGCAAAAGGTTAAAGTTTCCTGCAGGATATAGGTGATGTGCTTAACCTGACGGCAAAATGGCTCCAGAAGATTAATGATCAAAGTTTCATCGCGACTTTGCTAGTTACCAGACTCTATAATCGACTGGAAAACTCTAAAGAACGGTAAAACACGCTGCGTACTCAAGGACAATTATCTGTCTCATCTTCTGTTGAGTCAATGACAGATTTTTTTGCAATGGTGATTAATCATCTATATTTCACAGGTAAAATGATGGTGGGAATAATAAACTAACCATAAGTAAAGTAATTCAGAGAACACGAATGATTGGATAATGTCATAAAAATAGTATTAACGTTTTGAAATAATTTATTTCGTACCCAGTAGAGTAACACTAGTTTATATCACACAACACTACACCGAGAACAAACTTTAATAACCATTCTTAAAACTTGCCACTTGGGAAAAAAAGACCCAGACACTGTTTACTTGCCATTATCAAACTGAAATTCAAATATAATGTAGTGGCTGTCTACTATCGAATGAAGGAATTACAGTAATGACATGAAGTTTTGCCCTTCATATACAGGATGTTATTTAAGTACGTGGCCAAACTTGAAGGGGTGATTCTTTAAGTGATTCTAAGACGAAAAGTTCATATAAACATAGGTCCGGTAATGCTTCGTTTTCAAGATCCAGGGTGTCAAAATTTTTAAAAGAAATCGTTTTTGTCGTAAATATCTTAATAACCCTTCAACCGATTTTATTGAAATTTGGCAGTGTTATTGAAGGTCGTAAAGGGCGAATTTAACCCTAACTATATCAAAATTATCATGTCCAGTGGCGTCCCTGAAGGCACTGTAACCAATATTTTTGACAGAAAATATGTGCGCCACTGATTTTTTTGCAATTTTTGTATTTGTTTCACATTGAACTGAAATTACAACTTTTTATATGTGGAATTTTTTTCGTATGTTGCTTTGTTTTTGAGAAAAAACATAAAAATCACTTCATTGCACGTCCCTGGCACAACACAATAAAAAATTGTTTTTATAGGGTTTTTAATGATTATTGGTGAATCTGTTATGTTTAAAAATTGTTTGTTTCATTTGGCCAGTGCGTGCATAGTGGTAACGCCGGAAATGCCAAAGCAACATCAAACAAGAAACACCCTTTATTAAAACCACACTGAAACAAAAATGGTACCTAGGCAATTTGTTTCTGTAAGAATACATTCAATAATAACTAACACAAAATTTACAATAGTTGCTCAATATGTCCTCCTTCAACTTCAATGCAAGCATTAACTCGTCTTAACATCGATTCCCGAACACGTTGAAATATTTCCGGCGTATGTCTTATCTGATCACATGAATCCCGTATTCCCGTGTTGACTGCAGTTTTATAAACGAGGGACTTATTTACAAGGTATTTAAATCCGGTGACCTGGGCGGCCATGACTGTGGACCTGCGCGACCGATCCAGTTTTCTCCATAAGTTTCATCCAGAAATTGACGTGCTACTATGCTGAAGTGAGGTGAAGCCCCATCGTGCATGAACCACATTGCTCCTCTTACTGCCAGTGGGACATTTTCTAGTAGTACAGGTAATACAAATTCCAAAAAATGACGATACTCTTGACCATTTAATCTCGGGGGTAAAAAATGAGGTCCAATGAGATAATCGCCAACAATACCAACCCAGATATTCACGGAAAACTGCTGTTGATAATTATTTTCTATAACCGCATGGGGATTTTCTTCTGCCCTGATATGGTTGTTTTGAAATTTCATAATTGAATTGTGGGAAAAACACGCTTCATCGGTAAATAATATACTGGATAAAAATGTCGGAGATGCAACCTGTTATTGCAAAAGCCACGTAGTATAAACAACTCGCTTGGGAAAATCCGCAGGAAATAACGCTTGAACACGCTGTATGTGGTAAGGATACAGTTGGTACTCTTTCAAAATCTTCCATACAGTAAAGTGAGAAATGTTTAATTGTTGTGCAATTTTGCGTGTGCTTGTATCGGGGCAACGCTCAACTTCATGTAAAACTTCTTCCTTCAGCGCCACTGTTCTTACCGTTGCAGGTCTCCCAATAAGAGCAGCCTATTTGGAACATTTCGATGAGGATATCTTTCTTGATAAATGCGTCTAGCCGCTCTGGAATTGCCTTGGGCCATTCCATAGACAAAATGCATATCGGCCATTTCCGAGTTTGTAAACCGAACCATTTTCAGATATCAGTAACAAATTTTATATCTCAAAACTCTTGAAAACACTTCAAATAATTACTATCAAATAATTACGTATGTACCGTTTCAATTTGTGACAGTTATGAAGTTAAATTTGTTCGAACATTTGTTGTTCCTTCCATGGCCCTCTTACTTTAGTTTCAAAACACTGCAGTAATACATAACAACATTATTTGTTTCATCGAAAACAGGTAATATGAGCGAAAAAAATTAAAAGATGACTTCCATGTAATATTAATTGTTTAATCATAAATAAAAATGTCTTTATTGCATGTCCATGGACAACAATGAGCCCATTTTGCAGCACGAGCCGAAGCCAAGGGCCGAAGGCAAGTGCTGCAATTCATACATACATATTTTTTTTTTCATTGCATTAATTTTGATAGAAAATTCTAAGACTAGAATAGAGTATTGATATGAAAAAATATTAGTAAGACCCCAGTATTTGATGGTTTAGTAGTTGAAATGTTTTATTGTGTTGTCACAGGGATGTGCAATGAAGTGATTTTTATGTTTTTTCTCAAAAACAAAGCAAGATACGAAAAAAATTCCGGATATAAAAAAGTTGTAATTTTAGTAGTTCAATGTGAAACAAATACAAAAATTGCAAAATAATCAGTGGCGCACATGTTTTCTGTCAAAAATATTGGTTACAGTGCCTTCAGGGACGCCACTGGACATGATAATTTTGATATAGTTAGGGTTAATTTCGCCTTTTACGACCTTCAATAACACTGCCAAATTTCAATAAAATCGGTTGAAGGGTTATTAAGATATTTACGACAAAAACGATTTCTTTTAAAAATTTTGACACCCTGTTTCTTGAAAACGAAGCGTTACCGGACCTATATTTATATGAACTTTTCGTCTTAGAATCACTCAAAGAATCACCCCTTTGAGTTTGGCCACGTACTCAAATAACACCCTGTATATTTCAATTTTCATTGTCGGTTTTATTTGATGTGAGAAAAAAGTTATTTGTCGTTATTGAAGTATACATTTGGTATTGGCCGTATAGATAGATAGGCCAAATGCGTCTATAATCGAATTTATTGCTTGTGAATTGTGAATATCGTAAACTATATGATGGAATTCTCGAATTTACTGGAAGCTTTTATCAAGAACTTTATCAAAGCTTATGCTTACTATCATTTATGCACATAAACTATTTCTTATAGTATAAAAGTAAGTATTATGTTTTTCTATATGAAATATCACATTTCCAATATGAAATATTAATATTATATAATGCAAGAAATATTTTATATAAATGATAGTAAGCCCAAACGTCGATAGAAACTTTCATGATAAAATAATGTACACTCAACTATAAAAAAAAAACATTGATAATCCCCAAACTTCCAGTAATTCAATTGTTATTTCCGTCAACTGATTGCAACCCTACGCGCAACCCTCGGAAGTCTTCGAGAGACTTGTGTGAGCTAGGGAAGACGCAGCCCTTACCTTTTAACGTGTGATGCCACGCAATGACTCTTATATTTATGAAAATACCACAGTAGAATACCTACAAAACGAAGAGTCTTTGGAACAAAGACTCTGTGTACTTGTGACTATCAATGACACTCCAATTGTGTATTTTTAATTATGACAAGGAGCAAGTTATTTGTACTTAGTGCTATGCCTTTGACTGAAGTATGTAAACTTTGATAGTGGTAATTATACTTCATTGTCAGTGTTCTTTTTTTTTATTTCCAGCAAATGCTGCACTTTAGCGCCCGTAAGTGAAATACTCATTGCTATTATCAAGATAGTGTCAAGTGCACTAGTGCATTTGGACCGTTTTCCTAAGTGTATCGAAACTGAGACAGTCAGTGTTTGACTGTGACTATCTCTGTCCTCTTTGGTCAAGGATCTCTATTTATATCCATGTAAATTATTTTCCGGATCTCCAATGAAGACGCTTCACTTCCAGAGTGAAAATATGTATTAAATTTTGGTTGAAAAAACCAGCATGTCAAGAAATTTAACAATATTTTTCCCGGTATTTTTCACCACTACTTTTATCATATCTATGTTTTTCACAAAGCCCTTACTTATGAGATCAAAATCAAGTCAGCTGGACTTGAAATGTGTCGTCGGTATTTCGCACGAATTTCTTGATGAACCGTGATTTTTGTCGAATGGGGCCATTAGGTTTAGCAAGCTTTCTGCTTCAGTTTTGACGGGTTGCCTCCGTCGGAGACTTACGAGGATCGATTTTTACGATACAAGTTTGATAAAGTGTGTGCGATACTGAAGCGTGACACTTATTTATATGAAGTTTGCGCCAACATCTTCGAACTTTGTTACTGCGATATACAGTGACTGGTACAGAGGATTCTAGAAGTAGGCCAAGTAGTAGTTAAAAATACGAGGCTCTTTTCACCCAAAATTAAAGATGCAAACGGCGTATAGTTCGTAAATGAAAACCCCGGTTTCCGTACCAGCAAAATCGCTTCGTGGAATTTTTCAAACAATAAATAGTGAAAAAAATTACAACTTTTTTTTGCAAATTTCTCAAAAAGTATCTATTGGAGGAATCGTTTTAAATACAATGGTTTTTATACGACCAGATCGGTGCATTTTTCCCTGAGGAATTCCAGGAAAACCTCGGGAAAGAGACCATTTTGATAACTGTGCAACAATTTTATTCTTGTTGAACCTGAATGAAATCAACCGATTTCAAAAATTACCTTTCTACAAAAAGTGGATATAAAAAGATAAAATAGTAGTAGATAAAATACAAATGTCATTCTTGTCACAAACTGATTCCAAACAAAGAATTTTTGGTGACATTCTTTGTTAATTATTTGCTGCTTTGCTTCTCAAATTGTGTTTGGTTGTTTGGATTTTGTTTACTCAAGCAAAAGAAGTTGAAAAACTTTAACGGAAACAATATCGGACAAGCTGATTTTAATTCGAGGAAGGTTTGTTTGGAATCAGTTTTTGACAAGAATGACATTTGTGACGTCATCACTTTCCTCGATTATACTGCCGTGCTTAGCCCAGAGTGGCGGTAACTGACATTAGTCTATATTGTAGGAAAAAGAGTTTTGAATTTTTATTTTTATATTTTAGTTCATGTTCATTTGGGTTGCTTTAAATTTATTACCAATTAAAGCGGGTTGCTTTAATTTATTACCAATTAAAGCATTCCAAGTGAAGGTACAGATTCAAAATATACTAAAATATCAAAACAAAAATTGAACACTCTCTTTTCCACAATATACCTAGTCGAATGTCAGTTACCTCTGAAGAACGTTTGTTTCTGCTTAATGTCAGTAAATTCTAAAGACTTGATCATTGACGAAATTCACAATTTTTCTGCGAATAAAATGGTTACCAGTCATGCCCGACCAGTCGTTGATGCAGAACACATGGTTCTGCATCCATTTTATTCGCAGAAAAATTGCGAAATTCGCGAGGGTATGAACGAGACTTAACAGTGTTTCATGAGAGGTAGCGCGAAAAGTGTCTGGTGAATTTCAGAATATCGGAACACGACCGTTTGTTATCCATATCTGTCATACTGTCATTTTTAGTTGCTGTCAATAAACGATTTTCATCAAATGTATTGTTATGTTAATTTAAATCTTATATTTTCAATACAAAGTTGAAAATACTGCAAAATGTGCCAAAAATGCGTGAATTGATGTGTCTAGATTATGCTGATATAAGGCAAAGGCAAATTTTTTGCTTTTTGTGGAAAAAATTTGATGTTGAAAATACCCTTTTTGCGATATTTAATTGGTCGTAAATCAAAAAGTAAGTGAGAGCGAGGATTTTTGACTTCAGATTTGTGTTCAAGGACCTCGAAATAACCCCCCAAAAAAAATTTCGTCAAAATCGGGGTTACTACCCTAAACTGCAATTTTTCCAATACAGGTACTTGATGATGGCTCGATACTCCAACTTTCACAATTTCGGTGGACATATTTTTTCTTTTAATTTATTGCGTAACTCTGGTTTACTTTTTTGACGTCAAACTTTACACTGACACTTCTAATAAGTTATTGTTCGTTGCTATGGTAAAGCTATATTTTGTTCATGCAGGGAACTGGTCTAGGCTAACTAGATATCAATACATCCTCGTAGCTTGGTCTAAATAGTTATTTGTAGCACAAGACAAGAAACTATAGTCACTTTCAAAAATAGTGTGCATCATTGAAACTGATTATTTTCTTTCGACTACGAGATAAGTTGGAGAACATAAAATAAGTATTGGGTATCCAGATGTGTCACACAAATCAAAAAGTCATATAATATACAGTGAGTACAAGCTAAGGATGTCCACAATATACACGGAAAGTGTAATAGATAGGTAGATACACTTTTGATTGAATGAAAAAAGAGTTGTCTCACAGATGGGACATTCATATGGCAGTATGAAATTCCAAAAAAAAATCACTTGAGATATGAGTTCCAAAATCAACGTATGACAGAAGTTATTTATTTATTTATTAGAAATCAAAGCCCAGTAAACAGATCCCATTGACAGGCCGCATTAATTTACACACAGTTTACATATTTTGCATATTTAACAGTTTTACATAATGAATGAGCAGTAGGTAGATTTGATATAAATAGATAATTGAATATATAAAATAAATGTATTGTGAAGTACTTGATTATCAAAGATATGTGTGCCTGCAATCAATTTTTAAATATTCAAATTATTGGTCTCAAAAGTATCGTTTGAAGTAGTGAGTTGATGAAAAGTTGAACATATTGACAGATAATTATGACAAAGTGTGGTAATTACACATTTTATAGGTTGTATATTAATTAATCAATATCACAGATTTTTTTTTATATTGAACTGGACGCCTTTTCCGATTATGTAGATTTCTGCTTGGAAAATGCCAAGGGATTTGCCTGAACTTTCGAAATTTTTGATTCCAGGCTCGTATACTGCTATTCCAGTTCCTTCTGTTGTTCTGGGTCCCAGATATTTGACCTCTGAAACCAATAACTTTCCCGCATAATTCGAGTATTGAAGTATTAATTTTACCCTCCAGTCCAAAAAACAATTCCACGGACTTCATTTGTAGTTCGAAATGTATTCCAGATCCTGGCCCGATAAAGGTCTATAATCAAACTCAGACCCCCAAGAATATTCTGTTATTTTCCATTTTTGAAGATATTATCTAAAAAAAAATACTTCGATATTCACATAACTGGAGAGTAGAATTACATATGTCTCACTTGTCACATTTTCAGCTTGTCATTCTGAATCGCTTCCATGAACAAATCACGTTGACTTCAATGAAAGGAAAATGGACTATTCTCCATGAAAACATATTTTCGTAGTCCCAAATAGGTTTCGTCTGTGAATATCTCCTTCGTTCACCCCCATCAAATAGAGTAGAGGGTGTATGTGAGATGTGTGAATAAATCTATCCTTATGCTCGTCGGAGTATGAACATTTCCATTTTCATGGAAGCAAAATTGAATCAAACACCGAACCTTCGGCCCGGATAGCTACCGAAAGTGTCGCGAATAAAGGCAGAAATGAATATTCTTGTTTGTCCGGGCATAATATGCCTGAATAAATAGAAACTGCCAGTTCGAGCCTTGTTTATGTGTTTTTGTTCGTTTTGCAGAGATTGGGGATTTGATATTTATGTTTATTTAAAAGGAGTTTCGGAATTCCATTCGATATTGACGTAAATTAATCACTTTTTACCGTTTGAATTTGATTGGGAAGCTATATATTCTAGATTATTCAATTCATCGTAAAATTAGCCAAAAGCGACAGCGAATTTTACATAGTTTTTACGTATTCATTAGCGAAAATACCCTGATGAGCGTTTTGGTGTTTCGCTTCCTTCAACAATTTGAATGATGTGACGTATTGTTGACGTTTTTTAATAAACAGAATAAAATGTTCTTTTACAATGGCCTGCAAATGGCTTATTGGTCATTCTTAAAAGAAAAGAGTTATATTAGCTATTTGGCCGACAAATTCATCGACACTATTACTAACCTTCTTAACAAAAATTTTCCATTGCGAAAATATCACATGTCACTTGGTACAATGATAATTTGAGATATATGAGGGAAAACTTACCAGCGGTTAAAACAGTATGTACAGTAACTAATTGTCCTGAAGACCTTGCAGTTTTCAAAACTATGAAAAAACAATAATTTCCCGCGTTAAATACGGCCAAAAAATATTCTATGAATTATTTTTATGAAATTCAACCAATTTTTCAAAAGATTCCTGGAAATTGATAAATTTTGAAAGAAACAAATGTTATGGTACTACAAAAATTGACCAGAGCTTGACTCCCACTGCTTTCAATCAATATTTTTGCAACAGTGTCAAAGATATAATATCGGTTCTCCCGGATTCAACTTATAATCCCATAGTTCTCATGTAAAATTTACGAACACCTAATTGTTCCTCTTTTCTTGAACCAGTCGTTGAAAATGAAATATTTGATGCAATCACATCCCTTAAGAATTCATCAGCTACAGATATATATGAACTCAACAGTATGTTATTCAAAGAAAATGCCGACCTACTTACCCCTCCTCTCACTATCATTATAAATCATTGTTAAAGCTTAGGCGTTTTCCCTGATTCGTTTAAAATTTCAAAAGTTCTGCAATTACTTAAAAAATTAAAAAAGGAAATGCTGTTGTTTAGACAATTTTCGCCCTATATCCATTATACCTATGCCCTCCAAAGTGATTGAGTTAATCTTTTAACAACGGCTATACAAATACTTCGAAAAAAATGCATTATTTGAAAATGCACAATTTGGGTTCCGACGTGGTAGTTCAACAACGAAAGCGCTCTTGCAAGTTATAACTGAAACAGTTGAAGGTGTTGAGGAAGGTAAGCATATACTAGTCTTACGTTATGCGATCTAACCAAGGCCTTTTTGACTGAGTATCCCATGAGATACTGATTAACAAACTCAATCACTAAGGAATAAGAGGCATTCCACCAAAACTGTTAGATTCATATCTGTCTCAGAGAAAACAAGTTGTTTCTATCGATGGTATTATGTCTGACACTGGTCATATTGAAAATGGTGTCCTGCAAGGGTCTGTGTTGGGACCACTGCTATTTATTGTTTACATTAAGGATTTACATTATTTTTCACTGCCGAATAAATGTGTCTTATTTGTTGACGATACTACCATAATAAACTCCGCCAAGAATATTGTCAAAATTATATGGAACAAATGTTTTATTATCATTCAATACGTGGGTAACCTTTTTACAATTCAGTACGTGAGCGAAGTTATTTTATTTTGAAACACAATTGTACCATAAACAGATTACAAGAGTTTTGAAAAAGGCCACTGATAGTTCGATCTGGGAGCCGAGTTTAGAGTTCTGCCGTGCCCGCAGCTAGTGAGGGCTATGGGGGGAGTTTGAAAGAGTAGAGTTCGAATACATAGAAAATGTTCCTAAATTGTATATGTCAGTCTTAATTGTAAGTATAAGTTTTTTCCGATTAATTTATATAAAACGTAACTAGTCTAGGAGAGATTCATTAATTCTTTAATTCATTATTTCCTTCATTAATTTCAATAGTCTTAATCTCATATTTGTACATAGTAAAGTAAATGTTTTTATATTTTGCTAAAGTGTTTTGAATCTATAAATGATCAGTACCTACCTAGTTAGTCGTGAATAAACCCTAATTCACGACAAGTGGTAGAAGCTGCCGTGGTTTAGTTTGTGGATTCTTTCTTCATAATGGACCAATTTTTATTTTGTTATATATTTGAAGTTTTTAATAATAATATGTTTATTTGCCAAGAGTTATAACATATATAAAAAAATATAGTGAGCAAGTAAACAAAGCAATCACTGAAGCAGCTTGGAGTTAGCCGCTTGTTTGTGATACTGCGCCTATTAAATGAAATTGCTTGAATAAATGTATAATTTATACTAACCTAAACAACACAATATTGAATATATAATAATTAATATTAGTTAAATATACATATATTACATTACACATATTATATTGATTGAATCATGAAATAAGATAAATAAATAAATAAATGCAGGAATTGAATACATAGCTGTTTCAACAATTTAAATTTTGAATCTAATTATCACCAATGTCTCATGTGTCATGAGTCAGTTAGAAATATTTTGTGTCACAAAATCTTCAAAGGTTGATCTCTCATTATTCATAATCCACATTTTAAGTTTTTTCTTGAATAATTCTTTACTTTTGATATTTTTTATTTCGATGGGAAGCATTTGAAAAAGTCGTGGTCCCAAATAAGAGGCATTTCATTGACCGATAGCTTTTTCACAACGTGGTGTATTCAGAAGGTGTTTTTTATTTCTTGTACTGTAGGAGTGAACGACTGGTTCAAGATGAATAGTTCCTTTGTAAATGTTATTTAACATGCTGACACAAAATAGCTGACGGATATCCATTACAGCGGCTTCTTTATATACGTTGTCACTAGAGTACCTCTTACCTTTAAATAATATTATTTTCAAAATCCATTTTTGAATGACATTCAAATTCATCAGGTAATTGTCATTCACTCCTCCCCACCCTATTATACCATATGTTAGTGTGACTGTATGAGTGCATAATATAGTGTTTTTAAATGTTTATTATCTAAGTAGTTCCTCAAATATTTGAATTTGGAGAGGGTACCTGTTAACTTTCGAACAAGGTTTTTTATGTGTAGATCCCATCGTAAGTGCCTATCAATAGTGATTCCTAAGTATTTAATGCAATCAGTTTCTGGTATTTCACAGTTATTCTTAATATTGAGATTCCCCATGTTGGGTAATCCATTGGTGTAGGATGCAAAGGGTAGGTATTTGGTTTTTTGAAATTAATTGTTAGTTTGTTATAACAGAACCATCTTTCAATCTTCCTGAAGTCTAATTCAGCTGTTGTTTTCAATTGTTCCCATGTTACATTTCTGTAGATGATGGCAGTATCATCTGCAAAACTCAACACTTTGCCTGTAGTATTTAGTCGAAGCAATTCATTAATGTACATGTTGAACAATATTGGTCCCAGAACGGTTTCTTGTGGGACACCAAAAGATACTTTCATAGGATTACTCATCACACCATCGATACATACTCTTTGCACTCGGTCACTTAGATAACTTTTGCAAATGGTATATGCTCGACCTCGTATTCCATAATGTTCTAATTTTTCCAGTAGCTTGCCGAGAGTTATAGTATCAAATGCTTTGGAGAGATCAACAAAGGAGGAATTTTTTATCTAAGGATTCAAATATGTACGAAGTTAAAGCATGTATCGCATCTTCAGTCGATCTCTCCTTTCTAAACCCATACTGTCTCTCAGAAATCAACTTATATTTTTCTGCAAATTTCACCAATCTTATTTTCAGTATTTTTTCTATTACTTTTGCTTTATTTGATATGAGTGTCAATGGCCTATAGTTTACCATTTCTGTTTTCTTTCCATTTTTGTATAGGGGTTTAATTATACCAATTTTGAATATATTTGGGGGGTTTCAATGCATCTATTTATCAGGACAGTTAAAGGAGTTTTAATATCATCTGCAATTATTTTTAAAGTTTCTGAGCGAATACCATCAAGACCTGGAGATTTATTCGGTTTCAAGTGGTACAATCAACTCAATATAGTTGATTACTTTGTCAGCAGTGCGTAAAAGCTTAGATTACGCACTGTCGTAGAAAAATTAAATAATTCTTCCACTCATGAACAGTCAATCGGAAAATGCAGCTATCAGTACCTGGGACCAAAAGCGATCAATAACATTCCTGAAAATGTCAAAAATGAACCAATAATTCGTCGTTTTGAAAAACTCGTAAATGGCTACCGTTCCTTTATATTTGCTCGGTTCTTGAAAGTCTTATATTTGTCTTCAAAGACAATTCTGAGATAAAAATTAATATTTGTGAATTTGGTTTGGCTGTATACATTTTTATAAACTTGTAAATTAATTTAATGATTACACACCAATTATAAATTTGCTACTTACTAATGAACCAAATTTTTGTATTATCCCACTTTGCTATTTATCTTATCTTGAATTCATGTAAAGTGAACTTATATTTATTGTTGTCAACTATCAAGCGCTCTTATTTCTTATTTTTTATATTTACAATTTTAAAATCATTCTATACTAAATTTTTATATTACTGTACAGCTACACACTCATCTTTTTATTTACAATAGTTGCCTAAAGAATTATTCCACACTTTTATCCTACACTGCTTTGTATCATTATGTGATGTTGTCATATATACTTATTGAATCCTACACTTTTAATTGATGATATGTGATTTTATATTCTTATTTTTATTTAACCATACACTTTTATATTTTATCTATTTTATATTATACATTTTATTGAAATCTACACTCAGATATATGTATATCTAGATGTATGAATCAGGATGGATTTATCGAGGGGCAATATATGTACAGTGACCACCAAAAAGTATGTACCATATGGGAAAAATTTTTATTATTGGAGTACTGGAAAAAATATTCTGGGGAAAAGTTTGTGCATGTCCGATAACCTAAAAATCGATTTTGACACATGTCACGTGATCGCTAGAATGGCGGCAAAATGAAAAAAAATCAATGCAAAGGCAAAAAAAGGGGTAAGATGGCAAGATATCAAAAAAAGTTATTTGAAAAAGTCACTTAGAATTCAATTTTATAAACATAAACGAGTTTTAAGAGATAATTCAAAAAAATTGAAAATAGCAATTTTTTAAAAATATTTTCCCATCTATTTAAAAATATTATTTTTTTTCTTATGAATAGCTTGACTATACTGAAACATTTGCATTTTAATGATAATGACAAAACTTTCTCATTTTCTCCACACCAGAGGGCACTAAATTAAAAAAATTGGTTTTTGCCAGAACCCTCGCTGTTACTTTGGTTCTTATCTAACAGTTATATCAGAATTCCAAGACTATTGTGTTGATATGGCAATCTGGAAACACCATGTTTCCTGATTTTAATCAAGTTTCAATAATAATGCTGTATGAGCGTTTTACTTTGCACATAAACTTTAAGAATCTTTAATTTGACGCGCTATTTTCAAGTTTATGTGCGAAGTGAAATAACCATGTTTTTGGAGTGTCATGTCATCACAATGGTCGTGGAATTCGGATATAACTGTTAGATACGAACCGATGTAACAGCAAGGGTTCTGACAAATTCCCATTTTTTCAATTTAGTGCCCTCTGGTGTGGAGAAAATGAGAAAGTTTTGTCATTATCATTAAAATGCAAATGTTTCAGTATAGTCAAGCTATTCATAAGAAAAAAAAATAATATTTTTAAATAGATGGGAAAATATTTTTAAAAAATTGCTATTTTCAATTTTTTCGAATTATCTCTTGAAACTTCGTTAATGTGCATAAAATTGAATTCTAAGTGACTTTTTCAAATAACTTTTTTGATATCTTGCCATATTACCCATTTTTTGCCTTTGCATTACAATTTTTTTCATTTTTCCGCCATTCTAGCGATCACGTGACATGTGTCAAAATCGATTTTTAGGTTATCGGACATGCACAAACTTTTCCCCAGAATATTTTTTCCAATACTCCAATAATAATTTTTTTTTCCCATATGGTACATACTTTTTGGCGGTCACTGTATAAAAATATAAATAGAAAAGTTATTGAGTATAGCCCTCAAATTGTTGTGCAACCGTAGACACGTGTTTTGAGCTTAAGCTCTCATCAGTAGGGCAAAATCAAGTGCGAAGATGCACAACACTTGGATGTAAAAATAGAAACAAAAGAAGTAGATGTATATGTATCTCGTGAGTATGTCTTTATTCTTACAATCATTTAATAACCTCTTATGACTATCTTTGAGAATTTTATCTTATCATGTCCGTTTGACAAACTTTCACACTGACTCTCTTTATAATTTCAGTTTTTCATCAGTCTAAATAACAAGTTACTTCATGTGTTCAGGTCGAGAGAAATATTCTGTTTGTTTTTTTTTGCTGGAAAACTGAATACTCAGTTTTATCAGTATTCATCGATTAAAGGTTAGAATGAAGCCATTCCTCAATTTTTTTCAAATCATCATCAATAATAATTCCCAGAATGAGATAGTCACACAATTTTAGAGATATTTTGAATATATAGTAAATATAAGATGGGTCCCAAAACACATCCTTGTGAAACGCCCTCATCTACTGGTTGTCTAATAGACTCAGAGTTATTATATTTGGTATTTATTTTCATTTTCATATTTCCCAGACAAAATTCAAAATTATTTTTAACAGTACCTACCTCTAATTATCATTGATTCAAAGTTTTCCAAAAGTTTTATGTGATCAACTATATCGAATGCCTTCTTAAGGCCAATGAAAACAGCTACCCCATATTTTCCTGTATCAAGTCCCTTTTGCATTGTTTATACTACTTGTGGTACTGCCACTTCGAAAATAAGCTGATTAACAACAACGCCATCTGCTTCGTTCAGAAAATCAACAATACGTTTTTTCAGAAATTCTTTAAACAAATTCAGAAAAAATACACAATGAGGCTATTGGTCAATAATTTGATCTTCAACATCCCCACTTTTCTATAGCTTTTGCTGAAGCATGTTTTTATTCAAGTGGGAAAATACCTATCTTGAAATGTTAGTATTAATATCCAATTTTTCATTATTTTATGATCAGTAATAAAAGTATTTTCTATCGCCATTTCAAAATAAAAATGGTGCCAAATTCTGAAAAATTAATCGGTGAAAAATTTTCCATAAGGTGTAATTATAAAATGCCGCTATGTAAAGTGAAAACAGTTTGGTTTATTTGTGAATACCATCAAATTTTTAATCACACGTCGAACATTTGACACAAAATCAACTGAATTTTGAAGTTCCGTCCACACAGACATAATGAAAACCAATATTCCCGAAATGTTCAACCACTTTGTTTCCCGTCCAGTAGCCAACCGGTTGAAATTCAATTAAATTCACAAAAGTCAAAAATTCACCGCAATATTGCAAAACATTGCGTGTTTCAGTGTGCCATTGATTGAATTTCCGACAAAAACATTAAATCCGCACATAAGTGGATTGTGTATGCACCGAATCCCAATGAAACGGGTCATCAACCATATTAAATTTTCCAGCACAGGAAATATAATATGTTTATTGAGAATTATTCATCAAATTGAAAATATTTGTTCAAAGGTGTATTCTGAAAATTGTTTACATTATAATTTAATCATCCGTTGCCACTTGTGAAAGTTATGCCTTTGCAATGGGATGAACTTTGTGGAAATCACATATTGTTCAGTGTTTTTAGATGTTGGATATAACTCAAATATATCAAAACGTCTATCCAAAATAATCTAGATTAAGCAATTCTTAAAAAATAAAAATATAAAATCGCTACGTTCTTGAAGAAGACCATAGAAGAACGCTTTGATATACATACTATACACTATATACAACTTATCCTCTTCTGGACATAATTCTTCCTTTTCTTTTTCCTTACTGATCAGTTCTGGTTTTGTCTTTGGAATGTTAATATAGATTTGAAGTGAAGAACAAAGAAACAACAGGAATTCTTTTTTATAGATAGGCAAAACAAATATAGTAAAGAAATAAATGAAACAAATCAATCTCATACTTTACTCGAATATACAGGGTGTCAATTTAAAAACTTCCCACCCTTAATATCTTCCTTCCAGTAAACAATATGAGTAATCGAAAAAACAGGTCAATTTTATTGTCAAGGGGGACACATTCACGGACTATTTGTAGCCCTCGTGGTTCAACCCCCTAGGAGGGGTAGATGTTACCCTTAGAATTTTAAATGGGAAGGGGGGTCAAGTGGCACATCATTTTGATGGGCGTTCATTTCTTGTTCCAATGGTACCCTGACTTATTATTTTGTGATGAGCATTTTCCGAAAAATTGCGTTCTAAACTAACAGAAGTAATTATTAGAACGCCTATACTGAGATGCATTATTGTATTGACTCCCTTTAATAAAAATGGTTAGAAGAGTAGGTGGCACCGCTCCAACCCTTGAATGACAGGAATAAATTTATTACGCATGGGATTTTTTATTTGGTGGTTATTTTCCTTCTACACAATAAAATTTAATTTGCGAGAAAGACATTTCCAACATAAAATCTACTTACGCTTATCTTATTAGCTGTTCGAAATGTTGTCCATTTTGCTCTAAACAGTAATACAGTCTGTTTTCGAACTCCCCTCTAACATTACGGAAAACTTCACTAGGAATTGACCGGCATGCTGCTGTAATTCGTCTTTTAAGTTCGTCAATATCAGAAGGTTGTGTTTTATAAACAACGGATTTAAGATGCCCCCAAAGAAAGAAATCTAAGGGTGTTAAATCCGGTGATCTCGGAGGCCATTCAACTGCTCCCCTTCTGCCAATCCATCTACCCGGAAATCTCTCGTTTAACCACTGTCGGAAGGGAAGAAAATAATGAGGTGGAGCACCGTCCTGCTGGAAATGTAACAGATCCTCCTACAAAAGTTCATTACCTTCTGCATCAATTTGAGTTTCTAGCTCGTGAGTTATAAGAGGATCGATAGTCTCTTCAAGCATATCAAGGTACAGATTGCCAGTCAAGTTTTCTTCCAGAAATAATGGACCAAGAATGGCATTTCCAAGAATACCAGCCCAAACATTAACTTTTTGTGGGTGTTGTGTATGCCCTTCCCGAAAAATATGTGGGTTTTCGTCACTCCAATAGCGACAATTTTGTCTATTAACATTGCCATTCAGAAAAAATGAACACTCATCGCTGAAACAGATGTTTAATAGAAGATTAGGGATGGTATTGACTCGATGAGACATGATTTCACAAAACTCTATTCTTCTATCATAATCATCCTCGTGGAGCTCTTGAAGAATCTGCATTTTATATGGATGAAATTTATGCATTTTCAATGCTTTTCTTATAGTCTCGCGTGACATTCCCGTCTGTTCTGATACTGATCGTAAGGAGCTCGTGGGCTCTGCAGCAAATGTTCCCAAAACTTCAATTTGAGCTGCTTCATTTAGTACTCTGGGGTTATTTCTTTTTTTATTTGTCACTGAACCAGTTTCGTAAAACTTATTCACCAAATCAAGCACATACCGGTGACTTACATTACAATTTGGATGTCTTTCGTTAAAAAGACATGCCGCCCTTCGTGCGCACTTTCCAACTTCGCCATAAATTACAATGATTTCAATTCTGTCTTGAAGAATGTAAACCATTTTTACACTTTTATACACTTATTAAAGTAATTCCTAAACAGCCCAACAGGTACAACGGTATTCACAATACTACCACATAGTTCAAATTTGCTAACCAATTTTTTGCCGGAAAACAGAAACTTTTTACAGCAGAAGTAGCAAAAAAGGAAGGCTATCTGTACAATTACTGCGATGACACTTAAAAATTCAGCATTTAATAAACACAACTTTACTACCATCTACGTTTTACTATTAGACTACTTTTTTATGTAAAGTGTTTGGAGCTAATGGCTAATATTACCCCTAATAAAGGGTTGGAACGGTACCACCTAATATTCTAACCAGTTCTGGCCAAACCATGCATCTCAGTATAGGCGTTCTAATAATTACTTCTGTTAGTTTAGAACGCAATTTTTCGGAAAATGCTCATCACAAAATAATAAGTCAGGGTATCATTGGAACAAGAATTGAACGCCCATCAAAATTATGTGCCACTTGACCCCCCTTCCCATTTAAAATTCTAAGGGTAACATCTACCCCTCCTAGGGGGTTGAACCACGAGGGCTACAAATAGTCCTTGAAAGTGTCCCCCTTGACAATAAATTTGACCTGTTTTTTCGATTACTCATATTGTTTACTGGAAGGAAGATATTAAGGGTGGGAAGTTTTCAAATTGACACCCTGTATCTGCAAAGTGTGAGAAATAAGCAGAGCCTACTTGAAGTGGAACTTACTATACATAATCCAATGTTTTTATCAGTATCAGAGTCATGGCTAAAAGACTATGAAGTAAGTAACTTTTCAATTGATGGATACTATCTTGCAAGCGTGTATTGTCGCAATATGTACAAGGGAGGTGGCACTGCCTTGTGGGCAAAGCAAGGATTAGTGACAACTCCTCTTAATATCAACAACCTTAGTGTAGACAAAGAATTTGAATGTTGTGGATGTGAGTTTAAAACCCATAAAATAGTTTCAATTTACAGGTCACCAACAGGAAATTTCCAAATGTTTTGCAGTAAACTTCAGGAAATGTTAGACCAAATATTTAATGTAAACGCACTGTTATGGATTACAGGTGACTTTAATGTTGATTTCAACACCTTTTCACATGAACAAGAGGAACTACTTAATATATTTGCAGAATACGGGCTTCATAGTATTGTTCTACAAGACACTAGAGTTTCATCAAGCTCTAGTACAAAAATTGATAATGTATTTACTAATGCTGAGGCATACACATATGTTGTGGATAACCACTTGTCGGACCACAGTTCGATACTTGTTAAAACCCACCCTGATATGCTGACTGGTAGTCAAAATCAAGAGGTGAATTTTTTCAGAGACTACTCCCATAAAAATAAAGCAGTTTTTGCCCAACTTTTACTAAATGAATCTTGGCATGAAATCTATAAATCATTGACATGTAACGATAAATATGAAAAATTCTCAAATATATCACAGTATCACTTTTCTAGGGCTTTCCCGATGAAGAGAAAATACCTTAAAAATGATTCCAAATCATGGGTCTCAGATGAAGTGAAAAGGTCTAGCGTACAACTGAAAGACCTATTTATTCTTCAAAAACAATACCCAGTGCTGAGAGGTCAATATCAGGTGCATAAACGAAAACACTACAATCTTATAGAATCCTGTAAAAGAAATCATTACGACCGAATAATTCAATCTTCTGAAAATAAAAGTAAAACCTCTTGGACAGTTATTAATAAACTAAAAAATAACAGAAACACCAAATCACCCAATATAAAAATTTCCCATGAAAATAAAGAAATTTCTGGTCCTGAGGACATTGCAAATCTCTTCAATAACTTCTTCATAGATGCACCAAAATATATTATAGACGACATACCACAGATCGATTACAATAATTTTGAACACAGCCTTAACAGGAATCTTACGTCCATGGTTGTACTTCCTTTCACTGATGAAGAGATGCTTAACATATTCTCAAAACTTAAAAACAAACGTTCCTCTGGACCTGATGACTTCCCCAATGATATTATAAAAGAATTCAAAAATGAACTGGTAAAACCCATTACTCACATAATAAATTTTTCGCTAGAAACAGGTTCATTCCCCGATGTTCTCAAAATAGCTACAGTAATTCCAATTTACAAAAAAAAAAGAAAAAAACTTTATGAATAACTACAGGCCTATATCACTAACATCAGTTTTCTCTAAACTTTTTGAATACTGTATGCTGGAGAGGATGAACTCCTTCATTACAAGGTTCAAACTAATTCCAGATGAACAGCATGGGTTCAGAAAGTCAAAATCTACATCTACAGCAACAATAGATGCATATATCAGCATACTCAAAGAATTAGATTCAAAGAAAAGTCCTTTAGGCATATATTGTGATTTAAGCAAAGCTTTTGATTGTGTTCCCCATGATCGGCTGCTTGACAAGCTTTGGTCATATGGAATTAGAGGATCTGCTTTCAGCTGGATCAAGTCTTTTCTTACAAATAGGCATCAATATGTACAAATTGCTTTCAATGAGGAAGGCGGCAATAACACAATTTGTCGCTCTCATCTTGCACACGTAGAAGTTGGAGTTTCTCAGGGGAGTGTGCTTGCTCCAGCTTTGTTCTCAATTTATATAGCGGATATCGTAAAATACCTCTCCCCTTTCAAATTAACACTTTATGCTGATGACCTTTCTATACTAGTATCGAATGGTTCCTCCAACCTTAATCAACAAGCATGCAATAACCACATGGAAAAACTAATTTTATGGTTCTCCATTAATAATCTCTATATCAATGCTAGCAAAACACAGTTTCTTATATACCACACTAAACGGTTGAAAATATAGAAATTCACCTAAGGGAAATGACTTTAGAGAAATGCCACACTATTAAGTTTCTAGGCATAACTATGAGTGATACACTTGATTGGAAGTCTCACACAAGCGATACAACAAAAAATTTGAACAGTAAGCTGTATCAAATAAGATGCCTTCAGAAAGTGCTTAACCTAAATGTTTTGAAAAACTATTATTTTTCTGAAATACAATCTCGACTATCATATGGCATTTTGCTGTGGGGCATGTCTTCATCAGCACAAAAACTATTTACGGTTCAGAAAAAATGCATACGAGCAATGTTAAGCAAGAAGCAAAGAGAATCATGCAGACCTCTTTTTGACAAATTAAAAATACTACCACTATTCTGTATATATATATATATATATATATATATATATATATATATATATTGGAAATTTCCTGTTACATTTATAACAACAGAAACAGCATTCCTTGTCTTAACGACATACACAACTATCCAACAAGATTTAGTCATTACCTCTACACACCTCAAAATAATTTGAATATATGCCTAAAACGGGACCATACCCAATGGAATTAGGGTATACAATCACCTAAATCCAAATATTAAACAAGAAGTGACTTACTTCAAATTCCGAAAAGCCCTAAAGACGTACTTATTAAATAACATGTTTTATACAATGGGTGAGTTCCTATCTTCATAGTGGACTCTCGTTGTTCCTTATACTGTTTTGTGTAATTAAATGTATCTGTTCACTTATTTAAATGTTGACTTGTTTTATACCTTTGTGGTCTTTGAAACCAATAAAGATTATTATTATTATCATCTCAGTTATGGTGCCAGTTTCCTCAAAAGTGATTTAGAATTAATTTATTGATAGTAGATTTATGTCCTTTCAACGAGTTACGGATTTCAACTCACATATCTATATTCTTAGAATTTCTTTATTTTTGCCCTAGTGCCGATGGAGTGAAAAAATATTATTTGAAAAAATACGAAACATCAGTATAAATAATTACCAAGAAAAAAACACTTTCTTCCTTTTTTTCTTCTAACACACAACGCTTTCTTTCCTTTCCAGAGCACACGAGGTACTTGATTTAAATATCCATAATGCAAACTGCTGAGTATTGTCAAAGTATTCCTTGATACGTCACTGTTATTGGTTGAGAGAATAGTATATTGTGTATCTAGTAGTAAAAGCAATACATTCCCGGACGACAATGTAAATTGTTGGCCGAGGCGTTAAGCCGAGGCCAACAAGCATTGAAGTCTGGGAATGTGCTTTTACTACGAGGTACACATACTATTTTTTCTGAAATCGCAATCAGCATTATCAAAAACTAAGGAATTCTACATAATGTTTGCGTGAATTCAATAACTGTCTAAAATGTAAACAAGCCGGTAAAAATTTTCTCGGATCGTTTTCTGTACGGGAAAGTACTTTTTCTGAAATCGTTCAAGAATGCCCACTTTCTCGGAGCAACTGCAGGCCTCAAAATATGCTAATCCAGTATTTTAGTCCGTTGCTAAGCAACGAACTTTCCCGGACCGTTTTCGGACCTAAACGGTACGGGAAAGTACTTTCCCGTATCGAAAACGATACGGGAATATTTTTGCCGGCTTGTTTACATTTTAGACAGTTAGAATTCCGTAGTTTTTGATAATGCTGATTGCGATTTCAGAAAAAATAGTATGTGTACCTCGTAGTAAAAGCACATTCCCAGACTTCAATGCTTGTTGGCCTCGGCTTAACGCCTCGGCCAACAATTTACATTGTCGTCCGGGAATGTATTGCTTTTACTACTAGATACACAATATACTATTCCCGTACCGTTTAGGTCCGAAAACGGTCCGGGAAAGTTCGTTGCTTCGCAACGGACTAAAATACTATTTTGAGGCCTGAAGTTGCTCCGAGAAAGTGGGCATTCTTGAACGATTTCAGAAAAAATACGTAGTTTTTATGCCAAATATCGTAGAAAAATACAGAGTTTTAGATTCATAGAACAGAATTTCGTGATTGGATCTATGTTCAGCTTTTTCAATTCATTTTCGCGTATTTTTGACAATATGGTTAATTTCATCAAGTGGACTTTTGTTTTTGTATACGAGTAAAATAACCTTTTTCGGGACATTCCTTCCGACCGTCCTAGTGTTATTAGAGTTCAAAAGGAGTGTTTCTGTATTACTCGAAGTCAGCACAATATAATCTAATCTGGAAAAGCCCTTTAAGCAAGCTACCCTTCCTACAAACGGCCTTGAATCCTCCTGAAATCATCCCTTTGTGAAACATTTCAAACTTGTCCCGTTCAGACTCATTATAAAGAAACCGTGAAAAGCTGCATCTTCGAAATCCCTCCGCGACAAAACTGGATACTTCTTCAACGGAAAACACCCTTTTCCTTTTACTGTCATTGAACATATCAAACGTTTTTACTGGGGGGTTTCTTTTATGTTCACCAGAAAAATACGTGGCAAATTTCGGTGAACGAAAGTGATATTGTCAAAACTCCAACAGGACAATCAGTCTGTCCACATAATGGAGAAGCAAAGCGTGGAAATGTGTGAAGGGCCATTATACACGTGTACGGCATTTTGGTTGTTAATCACAATGGATGTGTGCCAGCTTCGTTAGCGTTTTAAAAAGCATGAATTTCAAATGAGGGATCAAGGGGATATTATATAAAACCAGAAATAAATGGATATACGTGAATGAGGTCTTTCAACACAAGTTAATGAGATGAAAAGTTGGATGGGGAATAGGAGGATGTTATCTGGAACAGTTTGGTATTGTTTGGCTGTGATCCATCCATTTGGCAGTTGATCTCTGGTTTAGGCGTTGAAAATGTGAGTGCATAAACATTACCGATAAGTTCGCAAGAAACCGCGTGTTATCTAAAAATCGCACGAGGAGGACTCGTTTACAGAATATGAAAATAATCGTATGTTTCATCACAAGACCTATAAATTTAATCGATTAAATTATCAAAATATTTTGAGCATGATTTAGCTTGGAACATAGTTGAATGCATAATAATTTAATAAAATCCCGACACTGCGAAGCGGTCGAGGGGTTTCTCTTTTTTGATAACTTTTATTATAGCAGATAATATAGCCGGTCGTCACATTTGATGAAGCAACCATGCCAATCATAATATATTTAGTTTTCTACTTTCTGTTTAATTTATATATATATATATATATATATATATATATATATATATATATATTTATATATATATATTTATATATATATATACCTGAAAAATTAAATGAGTACAACTCAAAAAAAAATCTTGAGTGATCCTGAATGTAATCTAATATCAACCACTATCAATATCAAATGATATTTACTCATTTTGCAGGCCTACACGCTTTTGTGACTGACAATTACATAAAAATTATGTAATTATAAATAACCCTGTATACGGTGTTTTAGAACTTTCCATTACAACTCAAGTCGACAATATTATTATTGCAATAATTATTCTCCCTAACTTTTTGTAACAAAATAATCGCAACATCATTGCTCTTCTAAAGGTTAGTAACAACCCTCTCTCTACATGTTTGACACCCTGTATCCCAAAAACTATCCATTAGATCTCGTTGTGCCAATGGAGGCATTTGATCAAGTCATCATAATTGTTATTTATGTAATAAGGATCATAAAGACGATCATTATGGTACAAGTCGTGAATGTTATAACACGACGTGTACCATAATGATTGTTTATGATTCGTTTTACATACAAAATTGTATCTAATGGTATTTATTTTAATACGTTTTCGAAAAATTAAAATCTGCATTTTTGACATGTCACAAGGACAACTATTTTCAAAGGAGTAAGTATATGTGTAGTTTCAAATATTAGTAGGTGAGTGAGCTGTGCTTTGCCATTTCCTTGACAACGTCAGGTTGTATTTATTTATCGCTGTCTAAAACAATTGTCACGTAGAATTTAATATAATTTAAATAATAATGAGTGATTCTGAAAATACGAAAGCGTAGAAGGCCACAACTAATTTTATTTTCATCTGTTTTTTGCGTATAAAACAAAACCGAATAGATTTTATCAATTTATTTTTTCACATTATAGTTGGCCTTGATAAACTCCACATTTGGTGTCATTTAACCGACCTCGTATCTCTCACCATTAAAAAGATACCCATGGTGAGCATGGTAAGTGGGACACACTGTATACTCATTGGGTATTTATCAAAATTTATTGAAGTGGCTCATCTCATTCTTGAGGCATAGGAAAATTATCGTGAAGCTCAGAGGAGCCCGATCAGAAGTAAATTGTGTCAACCTAGGCGTCCCACAGTGATCTATACTGGGTCCATTGCTATTCTTGATGTTTATAATGATCTACCTGATCTGATTTACTGAAAATTGTTTTTGTTGATCCACCTGATTATGTGGATAGTGATTGCTTGGTGTGATGTATGCCGGTTATATGAGTGTAGTATTTTGTAGGGAATGTCAACGTCAACTTGGAAATGAAATCATTGCACTATACAACAGTCTCAGTGACTGGTGTTCTGCTGACAGTTAATCGCAACAAAACTATATTGATGCAATACTCCATCAAAAAAAATACAGCCCTAGAAGTCCATATTCATAATGCTACACTGATGGGATCAGAAATAACAAAATTATTTTTCTAGCCATTTCCCTTCAGTATGCGACTCTGCACCCTCTTAATTAAAGCGCGTCAGAACAAGCTGAAACCGCTGTCCTAATTCAGCTGCTGTGTCGAATCCTTTCCATGTTTTATCCTATTTTGGTGGCTTACACACTCGGCTGAAAGGACTGGCGACTAAACATTATGCACTCGGCTAACGCGGTCTCTAGTTCGCTCCACGGCACATTAATATGCAAATATGGTCGTGAGTTTTCATTGAAGTTAATCACTGGCCTTTATAATTCATCGGATGGAGCTTCTTTGTCCGGAAGATGGAGGCTGCGATGTCGAGTTTTTAGGTCAGGAGTGTCGCTTGTCGCTTGTCAGCGGCCATCCGCAACAGCCCGGCAAATTCTGTTGGCTGGAAAGCAGTTTGATATGTTCTGGACATTTAACAAAAATCCTTTTCCACAGTGTTGAAGTTCTGATATAGATGTTACACTAGGTGAAAATTTTCCTTTGAAATCTGTACTCATTGATGTACTTCCAACGCAAAGGACAATCATGTAATGCTACTTAAATAATTGAAAAAAGGTGAGCTTTCGAGAGGAAACTGTGAGCAGCAGGAGGTAAAAATTCAATAGACACGCCCTCTAGTAAAAATACAACCATAGACACGTGTTTCGAGCTTAAAGCTCTCATCAGTACGGGGAAAACAAGTGTAAGGATGTGCAATACTTGATCTCAGGTAAAACGACAAACAAGCGGAGTCAACCAACAGGAAGCCAACCACACATTTGTGGCTTCAACATATATTTTATTTATATTATGTATGTAAGAATGTGAATTTCCTATTAATATTGTAGTGTGTTGTCTTCAATGCGTGGAGAGGAGACAAACAAGCATCTCACGCAAAAAGGGTTACAAATCCTTTGGTCAATTTCCTTCTTTATTTACCTCCTGCATATTTTAGGAGAAAGGATAAAATGTGTTGTGCTATTTTATTATGCTAATGGTAATTAGATTAATATGATGGATATATTCGAAACATTTGATACATATATAATAACCACGTGATTCAAAAGGAATCCGATATATGATATACCGTTATACCATTTGTCAGATTCAAGATATAGCCGAAAAGGAGAATAAAATGTCAAAAATTTTGGAATTGCAGTGATTCAATTCGAGAACGGTTAGAGATAGACCAATTCTGTGATGGCCAATCGATTCAAAATGGTCGAATCAGTATATGCTGTCAGCTTCTTTTCAAATTCGCGCTATATACGTAAAATTTCGCATGAAGTTTATGAATGTCAATTTATGATATCACTTACCAGATGATTTCAAGTTGTTCAACAATTCATTCCAAATGGAAAAAAAAAATCAGTTCTCTTAAAAATACTACTACAGAACTATTTGAAATCAAAGTTTTCCTTATGCAGTAGATTTTTTTATTTAGTTCTCAATGTACTTAAGACCATCTCTCAGAATACATACTCAACCTATTTTGTTGTATCTGCCTTAAAAGATTTTCAATTTTTTTCTCTACCTGACTTGCAGCAATTATTGACACAACGTTTTCAAATTAATCAATTCTAATTCATTGTAATCTAATGACTATATGAATTATTGACTGATGAAAAATGATATTAATAGCCAGTCCATAATGTTCTGGTGTTATTTACATATACTCAGAATTTGAATGATAATCATTATTCTTCAAATAACAGAGTGCCTGTAGCTAATATCACAATTCAGTTTCACAATTGACTTTTATTAAATTTCTTTGTCAACTTCTATTGATCGCGCTTCAAGTTTTTCTTCCTTGTGTACAAATCCCCAGTTACAATATTTTTTATTCTGCATAACAAAAAGCACCTACTTCAATCTCTTCCTGAAGCCATACCCTAGTAAGAATGAAAAATATCAGCTCCATTCTTCTAGCTTTAGAATTTCCGCAACAATGAAATCCACTCCCTTGTGATTTCCGAAACGCGACAAATTAAAAACAAACATGGCATAAAAAGGCGAGAGAGAATGTAGAATATTAATTTTTTCGAATCCCTAGACGGGAGAAATAATGAATATAACTATTCAGGGAATACGATCTGCGGTATTTTTCAGAGATTATCGCAGCCAGGGCTTATTAAAATTTGAGTTGGTTGATCACTCTCTGAAATGCTGAAATAACTACCTCTAAAAGAATTATTGAATTCCCAGTATTTCCGTAATCTATTGGAATGAAATATTTTGTATAGCAGTGTCTGATCATTGGCCTAGAGTATTTCATGATTTGAAATAAAAATCAAGTAAGTCGACCCGGAGCGCCACACAACTAATAAAAGACGCCCTCTACCCGCACAGGTTATGCTTTTGGGTACACTTTACGAGTTATGAGGGATTATTATTATTATCATTATTATATAGGAGTTTCGTCGACAAGCATCAAACATAAAATAGCCTGTTGATTTCATTGAAAATATGAACAGGATGTTCATAAAGTCAGTTGTGGAATCATCTGCCACTGTATTGATTCAATTTTCAATTGAGAATGTTTCTCTTTAAAACATAAAATAGCCTCTTAACATTCCGATTCTGATAGTTTTTTTAACGAATGGAAGGGAATTTATTTTTAATTTATTTAGGAAAAAATTTCGTCAGGAAAAATGTCAGGAAAAGATGTTTTCAGAAAAAAATATCGTCAGGAATAAATATCCTCAGGAAAAATTTCAGGAGAAAATGACGTCAGGAAAAAATGTCAGAAACAATGTCGTCGAGAAAAAATGTTATAAAAAAATGTCATAAATAATAACAGGAAAAATATCGTCAGAAAAAATGTCGCCAGAAAAAATCTCGCCAGAAAAATGTAGCCAGAAAAATGTCCCAGAAAAATGACGTCTGGAAAAAATGACGTCTGGAAAAAATGTGGTTTGGAAAAAATGTCGTCAGAAAAAAATGTCAGGAAAAATTACAGAAAAATGTCAGGAAAAATTACAGAAAAATGTCTTCAGGAAAAATGACAGAAAAATGTCGTCAGGAAAAATGAAATTTTAACGGCTCGATAGGTGAAGGATTTCTGAAACATGGCAGAACAATGACGAGGAACATTGAAGTGATGTTTATTTCTCACTTCCAACGAATGAAGAGATGACCTAGGCATTAATTTACTATAGAGGGCCAAACGAATTTTGTGTTTTCATTCCACTATCTAAATAAGGTAAAGTAAGGTTGGCTAGTAATTCACGCATTTTCAACTCAGCTTGCCTTCTTCTGGTCTTGTCTTGTCATTTAAACTTACCACTATTACAGTGACCAGTCACAAAGCGCTCATGCTCATGCTACTTTACTGTAGTCCAACCTCCCTTCTTACAGAATCTTGAACTGCTCTATAAACTCAAATTGAGTTTAATCAAGTCTCTTGCAGCAATCCAGGATGGTCGAGTCGAATAAGATTCACGAGTCAAGAGGACCACTTAGATGCGACCTAAGATCCTCAGCCAGAAATAAACAACACCTGATTCAGTGTCCTGGAAATTAGATCGCCTCTTCCAATCCAATAAACCCCATTCTCTTTTTTATTAGCCGGTATACTTTCGCAATTGGTGCTGCATTTCCTTTGTCGGATGAATCCAATTAACAATTCGCTTGGAGCGGAAAATTGAATTAATATACGTAGAAGAATCGAACAAGTGATATATAATTCGATTGATGGAAGGTTCAGCTATTCTGAAGGATCATCATTACATTTTTAACTGATGGTCCAGTGACAGAATCGGTGATAATTGCAAGATAGTTACGTGATTCTGAAATAGAATTTCTCATTATATCGTCCTTCTAGCATATTATGAAACTTTGAACTTCTTTTGTGACAAATTGGCCTTAAAGACTTGCTCGTTTCGTTCAGAATCTAAAAAGTTATAAAAGTTGCCATAATTAATTATCGAAAAAAAAATGCTAGTAGAAATGGAGTATTTCCATAGAAATATATATTATATACTTACCCTAGAATGCTAATCACCATGTCAAAAGTGTTGTAAAAAGTTCAGGCTAGTCCGCAATGGCATGCGCGTCATTAGTGATTTTTGTAACAGGCCCGGTTTTAGTAAAATATTATGGTACTTGTGAAGATTAACAAACGTTAATTCTGAATCTCGGAGAATAAGGTTGGAAACCTCATTGTACTGATACCTGTTATTTGTATTTAGTCGATATGAATACATATTTTCCCATATTTATGATCCCAAATATTCAGCAAAGGCCATAAGAAAGTAGAGTACGGTTATTATTATTATTATTTACCTCTCTGAAGCGACTGATTTTTGGTATCACATTCACTTTTCAGCTGTGGTTATCCAACAAAAACCTACGGAACCACCCCAAATCGTTGGTGCGAATTTCAAGGAAGCACTGGATTGGAAAATAAATTGAAAGTACAAAAAACTATGAAAATTTATTTCAGCTAATATCATGAATAATTTCAACACAAATTGGATTTATAAAATTAGATGCTTGGAAGCTCGAGGTTTTTTTTCTAGAACGATTCATGTCAAACTACGCAACTGCATTTAATTTAAATTATTTGAAGAGATTAACATGCTATTTCTACAAGTATTTCTGGTTGTATTACCTTAGTGCAATTTCCACAATGGGGATGCATGAAAAAGTGGGGTCAGAAGCATTTTCCTTGCCATCAAAGAAAAGCACTTCCATATTGACATTAATTTTGTGAGGCGATTCTGTATATGTTTAGTACTTTTTGTAGGAATCCATAAGCGGTGTAGTAGAAAGTTGTATCACTCGCAGACACAGTATTGGTACTGCACTAGGTTTCAAATTATTCTACTGTCGTTTTCACATGAATCTTCATGAGAAAAATATATGCCACAAATTACAATTTTCTCACTCAAAAGTTCTGCCGGGGTCTCTTCTTAAAAACAATAACCAAAAATCATGCCTTTTTTGTTTAGCTAAAATAATATTTAAGCTATTTTGAGCAAAGCATATAAGTACAGTATCTATCAAAAATGATTTATTTCAGGTAATTTTCCTTTGCACAACACTAAACAGTTCATTGTTCATTTGTAGGAAGACACGGCTTTATTAGAAATTGTTTCTAAAGGAACTAGATTATTACAAATTCACGATTGATGAAAGAATAACCAACGACAACAAACACCACACAAAACGGTGTCACAATTTTCACTCGGGTTTGAAGGCCGCCGTTTTTTGGAATTTCTTCCTACCGTTTCGCTAGACAAGAGAAAATCTGAAATTCTAAAAACCGTCTATGTCTCTGACAAGAGTGACAGATCTTAGTGAAAAGTCTTCCTGTTGATGAAAAAGCACTGTTGCACGGTCATTATAATTACAGTACCATATTGTACATTATCTTTTTAAATAAATTTCTTTCGCGCCTTAAATTCGGAGTAGAAGGTTCTTTTTCGTCGACCTCTGCAAAAAATGACATTTTACGTACTAATTTCCGGACGGAAAATCGACTATTTTTGAAGGCAAGTACTTTTCGTCCGCCAACACTTTTCGTCAGCAAACTCTTTTCGTCCGCTGTGGTCACTATGATACGGCACGGTACGAGAGCGGCGATTGAGTAATTTTCGTAAATCCACGTTTTAATTAATACATAGGCGCCTGTGACAATAACTGTCATTTGCTGTTGCCAAATTAATTATTTACGAAATCAAAACCCAAAATCAAAACTTGTCTCTTGCATCTTCTTCGACAGCAGGAATTAATATCAATAATTGCACAAACTGTACGTTCAATATTCATCTTCGAGATTGATTTAATTTTGTAGTATAATTGAAATAGAGAGTTGTTACACTTCAAATACATTTTGTTTATATTCCTTAAAATTATGATCGAGTCTGCAGTTCGAAGAGTTGGACGTAGCTGAGGCCAGCAAACATGCGAGTACTTACTTTCATAAAGGTATGTAGAGGTAGACGAAAAATGTAATATGCACCTCGGCGAAAAACTGTCTACTGTCTCGCCTGCTTGCTATCCTCGGCTGCGCCTCGGCTATCAATTTGCAGGCTCGACTATAATAGACAGTTTTTCGTCCTTGGTACATAAATAACTATTTCGGTTTTAAAAAGTCCTAAATGCGCTGTCAAATTTCTCTCTTTCAAATGACATGTGTTTTATTGCCTCATAACAAAAAACTCTGAATGGAACACCAAATGGTTTTCAAACTTGGCAACGATCTACCCAAACTACACTGATGACGAGCATGCGCACATCGTAAACGGGTCGCATACGCGGCATGCTTTTCGCGGTGAAAATTGGCGGAATTAGCATTCTATAGTAAGTATATAAGTGAAAATAGAGTATTTTTCGTTTTAATTCCGAGAGTTCCAACCTTTGACAGCTGTTTCGTGCTCACGCACTCATCAGAAAGGATTTATGAAGCTCTCGAAATCAAAACGAATCCACTCAAGAATTAATACCGTGAAGGCAAGACAGATATAACAGAAAGTTAATTAGACTGTAGATGTCATAATTAACTTTCTGTAAGTATATAATATATATTTCTATGGGTATTTCACAATGATTGCAGTTTCGTTCGAAAAGGGTTTATTTTCTATTTTATCGAAGTGTTAGCTGCAATTGTTGATCTTTGATCTAGACTGATCTGTCAGGTAAATGACAGGTAGTCAGAGACAACATCGTGTTTTCGTGAGCTGCGGTATTTACCACATAATTCCGTTGAACGTTATATGTATTGTTTTCTCTTTAGACTGTTAATGTGCTTTGTGGATAGGATTTGAAGACTTTGCAAAATCTATTTGTATCAGTGTCAACATGCTGTATACTCCACGTGAGTATGTCGAAATGAATTTTATTTATGGTGAATGCAGAGGCAACGCAAGGAGGCTGCACTGTTGATATCCCAATAGGAATATACATGCTGATTATCGTGTGTTCAAACGAGTACATAACTCTTATGCAGAAGGCAAGATTGAGGCAGGCCACGTCCTGATGACGTTGAAGATGAGATCCTGAATAAATTGAGGGTGAAGGTAAGTTTATTGGGCTTTTTTCCTGATCAAAAAGAAAAGTAGTTTCATCTCCTGAACACAAATCCGAAGGAATTTCTTGGGGGTCTTTAATACTTTTTGAGTTATGACCTTGTAAATCTTGAAAATCGACCAGTTCCAAACACGATTTTTTCAGGCCAATACTATGGCCGACATGGTCAGTAGACTTTCATTTTCGCGAAATAATTTTTTGGACTCGGAATATATTTTGAGCTCAGTTCTCGTTTTTTCACCTAGCGTGTGTTTGTACTATTTACATTTTTGAAAAATTATTCATTTTGTATAGGCAGATACTATTTTAGATCAATTGTGATTTCTTGAGCTCCAATTAAAATAGGTATTACCAATACATATTTTTTTTAATTGAATCCCTATTACTCTGCACAGTTTGGATATTGGTAATTTGAATTATCAGTATCTTGAAAAATCGAAAAAAAATCCATTTTGTGATGTTCCAGGAACATCCTGAACATAGACGCGTACGGCAGACATTTTTTGTTACATAACATGAGGTTAAGTGGAAGAATAGCTTAAGCTAAACTTCGCCTCATTCGTTCATGTTAGGATTTTGGATGTATGTATTGATTAATTTCTGTAATTTATCTTACATTTCTTGTGAACGAATAAAGACGATTTTTATAACCTACTTACAAAAACTCTTACTTTTACATATCTGAGATGTTTTTGTGCACGTTGGGACAAAGGTCGCAAAAAATTTGAACAAGTGTCTTCCTTTTCAAAATTCCTACTTATACATTGAAGGTAATGTTGATGCCAACTTTGCTGCACGTAGAAAAATGTATGGTGATATTTACAATGATTCCTGGTACTATATAAATGACATAGATAATATATACCACCTTCAACCATGGAATATTTTGAATTTCTCTCACTATTTTACCACTTACTACTACTAGGGTTACTAAAAAAATATTGTTATTCTAATTATATTTTCTTGAAGATACTAGTAGATTTTTCTCAGTGTGCATAACACAAATATCTAATTAACATTGTACGATACCACTGCTTTACGAAACTATTCTATTCAATCGACTCATCTGACTTCAGTTCCAAATAATCACATGAAACTAATTAAGAATATGTTTATTGATTAATATGCCAGCTCCTGCAACTTTACCGCAGTTGGGTTTAATAATAGTAACAAATCGATAACTTGAACCAGTTCAAGGTAGAAAACTTGTTCTTTTTTCAAACAAACCTCGTCGATAATGTTATTAGTTTTTATAGCTTTTTACACAATTTGCTTTTGCTTTTGCTGTAGCACGCCATTCTGTCAAAACATGATGGGTAAAACACATAATGGAGAACGATATGAAAATCGTCATATTTAGGAATGCATATCCTATCCACTGTTCGAATCGAGAGTTATGTTGAGTATATTCAGTTTTTGCAAGAATTTTTCATTTTTCCAGGAAACAATTCCATTTTTTTTTCTGAAAGTACCTTTTTCTGACTGTTACGAATATTTCGATAATTTTTTTCATCAAATTGGTACAGCCCTTCTCAAATGATGCGCTTACCAACGAACAGCAATTTTGATTTATATATTCTTTATTGTCAGGAGAAAAGGGCATTCTTATAGACAAAGAAAGATAAAGTGTGAAAATGCAACAAAAAATTCAACAAATATGTAACGAACAAGCATGACATAAGCATTACTGAGAACAAAAGTATTTTACTCCTTCACCACACAAGAAAATTAATTCCTAGATGCGCATTTCGATAACAAAGTTATATTCATCAGTAGGGATTCCTGAACGTTTAGTTATCCCTACTGATGAAGATTACTTTGTTATCGAAATGCGTTTCTAGGAATTAAATTACACGTGCATTGCAAAAGAACAGAAACAGAAAATACAACAGAGAAACAATAAAAACACGACAGGAACAGAAAAACCCCAGAAACCGCTCATTTATTACAAAAGCAAAGTGAAAAATGAGTTTTTTCTTCTTCTTTTTCTACGATTGAGATTGTTGTACCTCCAGAGCTGTCAGTTGTGTACTAAACCAATAGAAATGTTATTTAAGAGGGAGAGTGCTGGTGGTACTGCTCTTATTGAGCAACACCATCACTAGTTCAATAAGAAGAAGAACTTTTATGATCACTTGGATACGGATACCTACGTGTGAAATCCCTGTATACTTTTAAGTTCACGACAATAATTCATGTGAAGTTTATAACAAAAAATAATAGATAATTCTGTTCACAATGTATTTGAATTTGAATCGATATATTCTCTACTTTGTAGAGAATGTAAATTTTTTCATTCTGGAAAATCTGCATTGCTTCTAGGAAAGAGGAGTTATGAATAATTCATAGTTCGTAGCTCACCAGCAAACGCAATTCCCAAGTCGCGGAAGTTGAAATTATGTTATTCAGAAAGTTCTAACTATAAACAACAAAATGATATTCTAATACAAATCCTCTTCGCTTGAAACAACTACGTGATTTTCAACTCGAATTATAGCAATGGATACCGAGTATGATCTGGAATGAAATGAAATTACTTGAAAACAGAATCGACTTTTTTTGACATTCTGGACAACAAAACCATAATACTAGATGGTGCCACGGCTTTTAATAAGCTTAAGGCTTTTGTTATGGCAACTAAGCTGTCAGAGTGACAGGGTGGCTCGCGACTAACTCAAGTGGAGACGGGAGTGGTTCATAACAAAATAAATTGTGATGAGATGTAAGAATGCGGGCGCCAGATATATGAAATCAAGCTCACCCTACAGATTATTTATACTGATTCCTATATAACACGAACAGTATTGAAACCATTCTCTAAATGATAAGCAGCTCACTGTTTGAAGAAGTATAATCATCAATATGTGAAATGATAGTAGTGAAATGGTTGTTACGGATACGTACTCACACAACACCAACTAAATAAATAATTACCTGAATATTATTGAAATCGTACAGGTCTACAGGTCTACAGGTATAAGTAAATGACCAAATATGTTTCAAACATTAACAATCCTCTTAGGTGAGATTATATAGGTACTAGAAAATAGAAAAAGGGTTGAATGTATCCAATATTACACAAAATACATCTACAGTTGTAGGGTAGGAGAAATAATATCTCTTAAACAGTCCGCAATAGTATGGTAGTATGGTATGGTTAAAGACTGTGCTATAAAAAGGATATCAGTACACGGTAGGATACTTAGTGCTAGATCTGGTACTCGGAGTGGAAAGTCAGGTCAACTAGAATGGTACAACCACGTTGATCTTAGCTGCAATGGTGCTTCTTTGACAGTCTCTGCTACAAGTACAGAAAACTAGGGTAGTACAACCAGGTTGATCTTAGCTGCAATGTTGCCTCTTCGACAGTTTACGCTACCAGTACATGAATGCCCTACTCAATAGCTATATTAGGTGGAAGATTGTCACCAGGAAGACACCATACATCAACGGAGGGTCATGAAATTTCCTCCAGAAAAAAAAGAAATAATGTATTAGGGACAGAACTATAGTGCCCTACATATAAACCCTGGAATGGAACAAGAACTTCACATTCTGTTCAACAACTTGGATAACCTAATAAATACAGAACAGGCCTGAGAGCTCCCACAGACGAAAAAACTTTCCGTAGGCTCTTTCAGATATCAAAATATCCTGGTCAAAGGGTTAACAGCGGTACATAGGGTAAAGTAACCAAAAGGTCCAACTAATCAGATCCTAAAATGCACGAAGAACTGCCAAATGATAGAAGAATACCATATGCGAGGAGGCTTACCAGAATATAATTTATTTATAGAAACCCCCTAGGAGTAAGGTCCAGAAAAATGCATACAAATCAATTCAAACGACTAAACGAAAACTGGAACATTTTGGCAGTTGCAAAATATAATCCCTTTACGGATGATTCGAATGAAATCAGAATTTTCAACAACTCGGTTTCACGAAATTATTTCAGATTCCTCTATCCCTAATTAATCTTCTTCTTCCCAAACTTCAAGTCAAAATTTCAAATCCATGTGCATTGTTGCCAACTACACTACTAACGAAAAATGACGTTACCAAAACCTGGTAGTATTATGAAAATACGCATTGTGGATGTCTGCACAGAATACCTTGCCGTAGGTGAAACTTTCGTGTTCAATTGAGAAGTAGTAGGATAGATTACAAGTGAATACACTCCCAAAGAAGCAACATTTTGATATCAATTTAGGTATTGACGGTATTGTTAGTGTTTGAAAATAATTAAATAAATGCAGAAGGCAAATAGTGGTAAAATCCATGAAAGATACGATTAAAAATTTTGTTATACCCTGAATAGTTAATAGTAAAAAAAATAACGTCAAAGTGGTTCAAAACATTTCATGAAAATTGATCTGAAGGAAACCTCTCCATTCGACAGGCAAATGAATGTTGTACCAATTAGTTCTGAATCAGCCATGAGCCACCCTGTAGATCATCGAATTACTGCATATTGATTCGGTGAGCTCAGGTCTTCAAAATACACAGTAAATTCGAAAAATGCGAACGACATCGAAATAGCGATAATATCTGAAGCATGAATATGGCGGAGATAAAATACCTCCTCGAAGCGTAAATATGTGATAAGGCAGCATTCGGATTCAGATCGTCATGAACTGCATCTCTGGCACTCCCAGTCCGATACAATATTCATGGAATATCCTCTTAGGGTGATCTCGCAGTCGCATGCGAATCCACAGCTCTACTCGAAATCCTCAAGATTCGCGCATTCTTGTATAGAAAAGCTCGATTTAGTTTTCATAATACGATATGTCTGTGGGAGAAGGATTTTCCCGGAATGAATTGGTATTGAAACATCCGCTTCAGTCGCGTATTTTTGATATTTGTGGTAAAATTTTCAAAATCGTGTTGTAGAGTGCTTGAATTTTTGAAACGTTTTTGACACAAGTAGACAAGTACTGATGAAAATATAAAAGCAGGAAAAATTATTAACAGCATGAGACCTACTGGAAAAGGAGCAGAATATTGTTCGAATGACAGAAAAAATAAATTGGAGTCGATAAAACGGAGAAGGGGGTGAACTTTGAGAGGTTGAAAGGGTTATTCACGATTTTTCGCGATTGACAATGAAAGTTGACCTCCTATCCAAAAAAGTTGAATGGCAAAGTTATTTATTACAATTATTGCAATTAATAGTTGAAACCTTTCGAGAATATAAATTTCATGTTACCTTAATAGGTACAAAAAATAAACAAGGACATAAATAAGGATTTGATTATGATAGAAGCCGGGTGAAAGGAGGAAAACTTTTGGGGGTAAAAATAGTTTCTACGATTTGCAGCGAAAATTAACCTGAGTAAGGTTATTCTCTGCAATTTTTAATCACGATGTTTCAACTGTTAAAATCTACAGTCGTTATCCAGTATATATATATATATATATATATATATATACATACACTTGATAACGACTATAGATTTTAACAGTGTATATATATATATGCTGAATACTTGTTTCAAGGAGCAATAAATGTTCCAGTGACTGTAAAACAGTCGAAAACAATCCTTTAGGAACTCACTATAACTTTGTATAGATTGTATGGCATATGTCCGACAGAAAACAACTACTTCTCTGGCTAATACCTCGACAGATATTGAATTATATCTGTCAGACATATATATATATATATATATATATATATATATATATATATATATCTCAACTCAACTCAAAGTGAAACATTGTCAACCACTTTCAAACGAAAATTAACCTCCTACAAAAAAAGGAAGATGTTGTTGGCAATAAAAAGATCTACAACTTTTGTTTCCAAGATTTTTCCACATAACCTCAAATTTTCCGGAAAAATCAGAAAAATCGTTTTAAATTGGTTTTAATTTTTTTTGTATGAAAATTGTATGATTGTCGTAAAATCTGGTGGAAATATATATTTCTATGGTCTGAATTGGATATTGTTTTTTTTTTTTCGCAAAATATTTATTCTGCTCGAACCTCTTTAATGTACTCGGAAAAGAGGCGGATCCTAGTTAGGCTGGTGCCAAAACGAAGGAAGTAACAGGCAAAGACTAGGTAAACAATATTATAGAGGTTACAACTTTGACGAAAAATATATTTTCGTACTTCCGGGCCTAAAGTGACATCTTCACTCCCTTGTGACAGGTACTAAAGTGTCACATTTAATCCCTCCGGGATTAAATATTGACGAAACTCCCGGAACGATTAAATCACAAACAAACGAATTTAAGGGATATTTTATTGAAAAATATAATTAATTAGAATGGTAATTAACGTTAATATTCAAATTAATATTGTGACAGTTCGTCATATTGACCAGTCTTTCCTGGGTTAATGCAGCAGGTAACTGACGAGTAACAGATAGGTCCTTTTCATATTGAACTGGTGTTTGTTTCGAAGATCCTGCGGAAACAGGAAGCGAGAATGAGGACTGTGGCATAACTATAGTGGACGAATCGGCGACTTGACCAAATATTTTATCTGAAATTTTTTGTTTATTTTTAATAGACGATTCAATATATCCCTCGGCCACGTTGGAGGATTTCCATCCTCCATGTCTCTTCAGCACGTCTATTGTTGCTCCCGAATCAGCTAACAAAGACGCAGATGTGCGTCTAAAACAATGTCCCGTATAAGACGTCGCATTTTCTAATTTCAAGAAAGCTGCTATTTGCCGTGGAAATGTACCAAACATGTTTTTTCCTACTACTCGCGTAGTACATTCTTTGTTGATGTATTGAACAAAAAATTTTGAATGAGTTGTCCCTGTCTTTCGCAATGCCACATATTTCCGAAATATCGCCACAAAACTGATGGCACTGTTTTCTGAATTTTTGATCACAAAATTTCGGTCAATTTTATTTTTGGTGTTTCTAATCGCAATTAGGAAGGAATCGCCCAAATCTCTCACATCGTCGATTTCTAAATCAACCAACTCTTTTCCACGACAAGCTCCCGCAACGCCCAAAATAAGTGCAACCTACAAAAAAATTGATTTCTTAAAATTTCTGAATATAAACAAATTTCCAAATTTACCTTAAGCATTAAATATTTATCATCCGGAGCCTCCCGTAAGAACTGATCTACCTGCTCAGACGTGAGAATTCTTGACTTCTTTGGCTTAAATCCCTCATTTCTTCTCTTCAAAAAAGCTAATAATTTTGGAAATTTACTTATATCAATATCTTCTCTAATGTTAATAACCGATTTCAGCATTGAGTAATGTGCCCAGAGAGTTGAGGCACAAACCGCTTTTGATTTATCATCGAAGTAGACTAACAGCGCATTTTCAGTAGGTTGTCTCACATTTTTTAAGCGGCACCACTTTTTAAAAGCATCGTACTGCTGCTCGTATAGTTTTCTAGATTTCGGTGGTAACAATTCTTCACCTACTTCGGCTGCTCTTTTATCAATATCAGATACACCTTCTTCACTCATGATACCAATAATTATCAATAACAATGTTTCTTTACAATGACACTAGTAATGACAATGTTTCTAAATTATAACTGTCACAACGCAATGTTACTATGGTAACTTATTTTAAAGACAGTTTATTAAATGAGTTGAAGAGAGAAAAAACTGATTGAAATTATTGAAATAATTAATAAAATCATACCGGAAGTACGAAAAGTATCGTATATACCTTGCGACTGAAGTACATTTAATCCTTCAGGTAAATTATGGCCCTCCCTGCGGTCGGGCCATAAACTTTACCTTCAGGATTAAATGTACTACTTCAGTCCCGCGGTATATAATGTACTATTAAACACGAAAACACTCAAAATATTGAAGGTGGCTGTGTATGAAAGCAAAATACGCAATTCTCATCCTACTATGAGACAAAGACATTCTCAATCTACGCAACAAAAACATACTTGAAGAAAGTTTTTTAGACAGATGTTCAATATGCGAATTCAATGTCAATTTTCTGTCAATATGAAAGCCTAATAATTTAACTGGTTCTGTATTTGTGCTGTTCTGTCTAGTTGATATAGTTATTTTTTCTAGTTTTTTTTCCATATTCATTTTTAGTTTAATAGACAAAAAATCAGCTGCTTTTTCATTAAAAAGTCCATGGACAGTATTGATTACCTTATCACTGCTTATGAAAATAGCGTCACCGGCATGAACTGGTTGTTGATATCATTAAAGTAAATTATAAATAATATAGGGCCCAGTATAGATCCTTGAGGGACACCATAATTGGTATTTATATGCTTTTACTTTTGCTCATTTTTATCAACAAATTGCTCTTTATTACATAAGTATGTATCAATGCTCTAAAGCTTTACCACCAATGTTGTAATATTTCAATTTCAAATTCATTAAATAATGGTCCACACAATCGAGAGCTTTACTCAAGTCACAATTATAGCAGACTTCATCAAGATTGCGCTCGCATATTATATTATCCGAAAATCCTTTGAAACTGGTGAATTTTCTACGGCATGCAAACTGTTTTTTCCAATTTGCAAAAATGGTGAAGGAACCGGGACGTACTGTGATATCTAACTTCAGTAACTATTAGGTTTCAACGAAGCTTCCGTTGAAACAATTCAAAGGATCATAGATCTTTCTCAAAATGAAGTATATTCAAAAATAAAAATATCAAAATCAGATATTAATGCATCGAGTAACCGGTGACCAACATAACTGATAAAACAAAATCATTGAGGTGTCTTGAAAAAAAATCACTTATCGACATCTTATTTAATCAAGATTGTGAAAAAGTAAATTAGGTTATTACTGTGTACATTATTGTTTAAAAAACATGTCAATAATATTATTTATGCAAGGAAATAATTTTATATTATTAGTTTAAGGATTCATGATGTTGTTTCATCTGATATTTGGTTAAAGGTTACTCAATACAATCAAATCTTATTTCAATCTCAAAAGATGCTTCTTTTTAAAAAAGATCTTACGTAATATTTTCAAGTTTGTCAACGAAATTTTATTTGAAACGGGTATCAAATTAATTGTGATAAAATGCTATGTTTTCCTTACTCGACGAGCAATTTGACAAAAATCAGTACTATACCCATTTAAAAATTAAATTTGACATAGCAGATACATTTTGACCGAAAACAGTAAAGTCGTATTTCCCCAAAATTTTAGTTTCGAAATTAGTGATTCGAACTTATCCATAGCCCTCTTGATTAAAAAACAAATTTCAAATTAAAAAAATATTTTGTTACAAAAACTTACATGTGATACATGGTTGTATTCAAAATGTCACATCGAGACAAAATGAGTCAATATACCAGGCACCATTTAAAAATCGAAAGTTGAAGTCACTTCCAGGGAAACCGGAAGTTGCATGAAGATGTGGTACTTATCAAAAAATGCAGTGTCATGTATTATACGGATGATTCAAATTGTATTCCATTATCTGCGACAACAAAAATGATATGAGGGTGAGGCACCTTCTGCGGACACCCGGTATATTCGGTATTTTTTTCAGCTCACGGAAAAAATCGTATATTGGAAAAACCACTTCGAATTGGCAGCTGAAATTATTAACACGCTGCATTTTCATAATCACGTTGTACAACTGCATCGCCTACTCCTTCAGCTGATGCATCGCACTGAATCATAAATTTCATATGAAATCCTTAAACGCTGTCTCTGAATCGAAAGAAATCCTAGATCTTTGGTTATCTGTTATGCTTGTACTTCCGTCTGCACAAACTTCATTACTTTTTTTTTTATATTTGTTTCAAGACGTGAATAGTTTTGCTATATCTAAAAAGACGTGGCAGTGAATACATGTTTTCCAGTGGCTCATCAGATTTATTTGATTTTTAGACGTATCATTCTAGAGGTAAGAAGAAGCAACTTTCTCCATCAGACTATTTTTCTGGCCACACTGCTAATATAGATGAGAATGGTGTATTTTTAAAGGAATATAAGTAATAAAAACATAGTTCCATGAGAATGAGCCCTTTCTTTCCTTCTGAAATATTTTCGTTCATTGAACGAAACGACTCACCTCCCACCTGTGTCGTAAACTCCCTGTACTTCTCGTTTCATCTTTCATCACAGTATATCGCTATGGGAAAGTATCTCTTAAAACGCTATCATCGTCCAAGAAAATTAAATTATGAGGAAGGGCGAAAATAGGGTGGCAGCATCGCACCGTTTCACGACAGGAAATATATTGTTATTTGCTTGGATATTCCTTCATTTTCGTGAAATTTATACGAGAGGCATTAATAAAAAGGTTGAAACGGGGTGTTCAAAGTGAAATATAATTTTTTTTTCTCAAAGAATGCAGAACGTTTGTTTACGAAAAGGCAAATTTTAATGTTGTTCATCATTTCATTAGAGGTAGAAGGATATCCAATTTTAATTGGAGCCAACTGAGGAATTTTCAGTAGGTTTTGAATGAAAAGAATATCTGATAAACGGGGAAATATAAATAGATCGTCTCTGCTCTCTTGAGGAGTGTCTTTACGATACCTATCTTCGTTGAATATGGGTGTTTGAGGTTTGGAGTAAGCCGATGTATGAACTCTACATCAAAGAGTGGTAATGAGTTGTTACGCTATTAATATTAGATAGAAATCGTTGAAGCTCTCCATGGTTCCATATTATGAATGTATCGTCAAAATATCTCAACCATGCTTAGGTTTCCTTTCAGCTTGTTGGCATGGTTCTCAAACTATTCCATGTTAATGTGGGCGACAACTGTAGAAGGATAGGAAGGACCCCATTGGAAATTCATCCATTTGGAAGTAGAAATTATGGAGACAGTTTTTGAATAATTCCAAAATTACTTGAATCGATGAATCAGATATCTCGTGTAGTTGGTCGTCATCTTTGAATTTTTTTTATTGTAGCGATAGGTTCCCCTATAGTACAGGAGCCGAAAAGAGGTCGACCTTCACCCTTTTGTTAACTGGATGAAACATATTTTTAATTTTATTCCATAAATAGACGAATACGCCTAAAATGCCTTGCCTATCGAATTGTTGTTATAGTTATTTTTAATTAAAATAATTTTTATAATTTTTTTTGTGCTGCAGACATTTGTTAACCAATTGAATTTTGTTTCAACCTACAGTTTAAGGACATGCCTTGATAGTATTGCCTTCTCATTTCTGATCATGACTATCTGGCAACCAAGTATGATAGCCATCTTAATCTGCAAAACATGTCTTGTATATGTGATTCTGCTTTTTTGTAATTGGTTCAATTTGTTCTGATCAAAAAGAAATAAGAGGATACCACAAATATCGTAATGAGATTCAATTAGCAATCATTCTGGCATACACTGATAATGAAGAAGACACTCTCGAGGGAAAATAGCATGAAGGTTTATCTGCAATAACGCCTATAGGTACCTAACTTTGCTTACAATAATTGCTAGATTATTTTGGCTGATTTTAATTTTGATCGGACTTCCTTCAATAATAAAACTTCATCGTTCACTTTTCTAAATATTTCTTCGCACAGAATTATACTGCTGTCTGCAACCGACTTTTGAATAACCCTACATCTACATTTGAGGCCTCGATGAAAGATGTCCATTACAACCCCCATAGACCAACCTATAGAGGTTTTTTCTCGTACTAAATAAAAGACGCAAGTGGCCTATCCTAATTTTTATGAGAAAGTTCGTTGATAAAAACCCCAGCTTTCGCCCAAGCAAAATCGCTTTGTGAAATTTTTTAAACTAGCAATAGTGAAAAAAATTACAACTTTTTCGGTTTTTTGGAAATATCCCAAGGATTATCGTTTCACAGTCGATGGAACTTTCCAAGAAATTTATAAAACCTACAAAACGGATTTTCATACGACCGGATTGGTGCATTTTCCACTGAGAAATTCAAGAAACACCTCATAAAAGATACTATTTTTCAAAAATTCATAATTTTTATAAATCTGAAGATGGACAAACAACATTGCGGAAAGTGATAGATAATAATATGCGGTTGAACTGTGTGCAAGATGTTATCTGTTCGATGTGTAGTTTTTGCACAATCGTGATATAAACAATTTAAGGGTAAATGAAATGATAGTTCATTAAAATTTGAGCAGCACACCGAAATTCTATGTGAAAAGATACTTCTGGTTGTTATGCATTGAGAGTTGTATCAAATGAATTCAGATTTTCAGCTTCCAAACCTGTGTTCCATTCTCTTATTGAATCACATCTGCAGTATGGAATAGCATTTTGGGGAGTTTGCTGCGGTAATCGATTTCAAAATGTTCTAATTTTACAGAAGCGTGCTCTACAGATAAACAGATACAGATAAACCTTTGCAAGACCAACATTTCGGTCCATAAACAAATCAGGGCAAATCCCCATTTTATGAGAAGTTGATAAAACTTAGACGTGCCATTAGAGACTATCAAAAAAGCTCGGCAAATTGAATCCGAACACACGCTTTCTCGCAGAATTGGGACGGAGCTTTGGAGAAAAGTGAAGAATTTATTTTAGTTGCGAGTTTGCGGTAAAACATGCAAAGTCTCGTGCAGAGGTATCGATTTTGCGTTCAACCTTCAGTTGGACGTGTATATCCGTTGCTCATTTAAAAAGTTATAAATAAACCGAGAAAAAAACTGTGTTATACTGCCCGATAATTGGAGCGTTAAACTCCAGTCTGTGGCTTTCCAGCTATCTTTTACATCATTATTTCTGCCACTTTTCACCCAATGAACACTGGGAAATGGATATAGCTGCTTTTTTAACAGTTACGGAACTTTTTTGCCTCAAATAATGAATACCTGAGTTGAACTCAACTTCATAGAAAGATCTAATATGAAGAAAGAAGAAACGAAGTGCTTGAATTCAGTAATAATTTCGGTTAATTGAAAATATAAGTTTTTGATCATTCATTGAAATTTTTTTCTTAAATAGTTATCGTTTTAAGAATGTAAAGCGACTCTTTTTTGAACGAGCGAGAAAAGCTTTTATATTTAAGTTGTATACATGATTTTCTCTCTACTTTGTTTTTTTTTATTTAAAGGTGAAAATGCCATTCATTATTAACATTTTAAAAGCAAACGTACATAATTTTCATTATTCTGGCATCAGTGACAGCATTGTTTATATAGAAGATAGTCAACCTTATGGGATTATAATTGGATCAAAATGGATGCGAGATATAGATGGCGATAGTGAGCTCGCATCCAAGTCATGTCGTAACTTCAGTGATCTGGCCTCCAAGTCATGTCGTAACTTGATTAAAACAATGGAAAAGCATTAAATTTAGGGTTTTTTGAAGAAACCTGCATTAAAATGACGTCAAATATTCATGTTTGTAACTAATCACGCTAGATGACACTCGCGTTTGTGTCCAATACCTTTTCCACAGGCATTGACTATGTTCTATTTAAACAATGGTGACAGTGAAAATTGGAATGGTTATTTTTGTATCTAGTGCGCGAAATGCTAATTTGGTTATTGAGAACTGATAATTGAGATCACCAAAATATTTCGCGCACGAGTTGCAAACAAAATGTTTTCTACAAACGTTCAAAAATATTGTTCTAAAATAAGCATATTAGCCTAATATAATATTTAAAGTAAAAAAAAAATTAGTGAAAAGCTTTCATATAAATGCACTAAAAAGAAGAAAATCCATTTTAAAGTGAAGTGAACCGACAAGCTTTTATATCATTTATCATCTCATATTGGAACAAAATGATGGGTTCAATTCACTTTAAAATTTATTTTCTTCTTTTTTGTGCATTTAAATGAAAGATTTCTTTGGATATATTTCTCAGTCCTTTCATTTCAATTTCATTTCAATGTCTACTCGTTCTCTACCTATCTAGCTTTCGAAAGGGGGAAGAGGAGCACATTTTTTTGAAACCGTATTATTCAATGATTAGATAATTTTTACTATTTTTACGGATTTTTTCGATTTCTATTTCACGAGTTTTCTATTTTTTTTCGTGACAGTAAAGGAGGCGAGCCTCGCGGACGATTTTTTCATCATTATTTTCCATGTACAAAATTGTTAAACAATTTCTGAATTCGCTTGCGTTCTCTATCTAGCTTTTGAGGGGGAGACAAAGGGGGTGAAATTCTTTCATACCATAGTATTCGACGGTCAAATAATATTTTTCACTATTTTTACTGATTTTTCCGATTTTAATTTCGTGAATTTTCCAACTTTTTTCGAGAAAAGTGCGAGGGGGAGCCCTCCTACCAAATTTTTTCTCCGCTGTAATTTTTCACTTCCAAATTCGTCAAGAAAACTTCCGAAACCGTTCTCTATCTAACTTTCGGGGGGCAGGAGGGGGGACAATTTCTTCGACATGAATGTATTGTCACCAGAACTGAACCAATAAGTGAATTTCCAATTCCATAGTAGTTCTAATCCAGTTTGCAAGATTTGTACCATCTAACACACACACACACACACAGAGCAATTAAAAACAAAAATGACCTTAATGTTTTGAAAGCAAACGTCCAGTTTTCATTATTTTGTCATCATTGACAGAGAAAACTGGAAACGGTATTTTTAGTGGTGATATAAAGAAAAGTGAAAATGTCGAGAACAATAATACTTGTAACATTATACGAGGTGTCAGTTTCTAAGATATCAAAACCCGTCATTTTTGCGTATTTGCTAGAAAAATCGAAAACTATGAAGTTATCAACCCTGTGGTTGAAGTATCCTATGTTGGAATCAACTTTAGCTGTTAACGAGAACAGACATATAGTTGATTATCCCTAAGTGAAGTCATTTTTTTTAATTCCAAGTTTAATTGCATTCTTTTTTGGAATGCCTAATACTGAAAATATCCTGGTCATAGCTTCTCATAGGTCGTTCTCACTTGTTCCAGGGGCTAATATTTTGAGACTGTACCTTTCAATATGACACCAAGGTAAATACGATTAAATTTCCACAGATTATAGTCTACGCGACATATTTCGATACACTGTATCTTTTTCAAGTTAATGTAATACATTTTCGAAATTTACGAAATTTAATCGTGTTTACCTTAGTGTCATATACTATGAATTTCCATCAAGTAACGTCAATCCAAAATTTACCTTTCAAGATATATGGCGATCGTCGACCTTTATAGAAGGATATGGAGCAGTAGAAGAAAAATTTAATTGGAAACTGTATTTTTGTGAAATCAAGAAAAGTTAAAGTGTCGAAGTTAAGAACAATAATACTTGTGATATTATACATTACAGCGAAGTGGTCGAGAGTTTGGCTTCCACCCAGACGGTCCGGGTTCGATCCCCGGTCGTGTGTCACTGAGCTGAAGTGGTTCGGATTCCACTTTTATTTAAACTGTAGGTCCCGGATCTCCCTTGCTCGCACAAGCTCTGCTTTTGAGGGGTTTTCTCCGAAAACCTGGGAGTTTCGTAAAAACAAATTTTACAAAATTTTTTTTTTTTTACAAGAAAAGCCATTTGATTCAGTATTACTAAAATCATCGTTATGAATCAGCATACAGAATAACAGCAATTGTACTAATAATATAAATCTTGTAAAAATTGATATATATGTTAAAGGAAAAACGAATGAAATCATAATGATTAATAAAGTAGGTCTTTACTTTTTGCTCACCGTGCTGATTTTTTTGCACTCTGTTAGAAAATAACCTACTTTTGACACTTGAATCAAAAATGACACATTTTTTAATATTGGAAAAATTTAAACCACGGTGCGGGTGACTCGGAATTCGATCTTCAATCTCCTTATCTTTAATCTTCACATTATTTCAAAGTGAACATTTCCTTTCAACGTGTGTCTTGAAGTACAACCTGTTTGAGATACAAGGTGTTGAATGTGACAAAAAATTTAGGTTTGCTATTTTTTTTTCTAGAACAAGCGTTTACTCAATGAACTGCAATTTTTGATGAACTACTTTGAGATCAAATAACATTTTATTTTTTTATTATTTTCAATTCTCATGAATTATTGTCGTATATACGTTGGTTTGAAACTATGCTTTCCTAAAAAAAATTTTTCGATTCGTGATAACTAATTGTGAAGTCTCACCCTTCATCTTTCCTGAAATTTTTGTAAGGGAAGCTGGTCTATGGCCTCTTCTGCAGCTTTTTCAATGTCTATCTTCGAATTGAATTCTAGTTTTTGAATAGTCAACAACAATATAGTAACCACCAATCAGACAGCAAAGTTGACATTCTGAAACTAGAGTACTGCTATGAGTACGAGAGTACTGTCATTCGTTATTTTCCTGATTATTCTATTTTTAGTCTTTTCAGTCCTAAAGTGAATAAAATACTATGGAATCAACGAGACTAAAGTTCTGTTCAATCCTTCGAATTGTAGCCCTCTATCCGGTCGGGCTACAAACTTCTCGCCTTGAGATTAAAAGTGCCACTTCAGTCCCTAGGTTAGTAGGCTAGGTTAGGTTTGAACGTGAGTAGGCCCGTATCTACTATTTCACCTTTAATAATTTCATTTTCTTCATTCCAATCTTTCGGTTCGATGACTATATACTGGGGTGGTTTTGCTCTTTTTTTCTGGCCTATTCTTCTAATCACTTTTCCAACATACGTAGTTGGATAATAGTAGTTATTTATTAATGCTTCGGTGTGTTGATTGGAAGTTTGAATGCATCTATAGCACCCCTAGATATTTTGTTAGATATGATCAATTCTTTATTTTTAATTATACAAATGCACAATCAGTCTTCTATGCTTCTAAAGTTTATAAGGCAAGTTAAATCATTAGTTAACACACAAAATCCATATCTCCAGAAGCTCAGCTAGAATATTGAACCACAATCCACATCAGCCAACTGCCAAGCCATTATGAAAAGAAACAAAGAGGTTGCATAATGGCCGTTCAATAATAATGGCGGAAAATTTATATGGAAAACACGTTGAATGGATTTCAATGGATAAAAGCCGAACATCAGAAAGAACGATAGAGATACATTTGTGTAACAAAGGTAATGCGGAATTCATGTTTGATTTGAATAACATTTTGCAGAACTACTCGGCAACTGTGGAAGTATGCGGCCGGGAGTTACGAAGTTTTGATTTATGGCATTTTTACTGCATCCGAAGAGCGCGGATAAAATAATGGGGTTTGCATTTGTCGTTCTTTGAAGTTGGTGGAAATCGCGGAGTAATGTATTATTGAACAGACTGGTTTCAAGGAGTTGCTCGATCTTCAGAGTTGGCCCGTATGGTTGCAGCACCGGGAAAGCTGATATCCTGATCTCTGATAATTGAAATTGACACCCTGAATCTCGAAAACTAGTGATATGATTGAGTTGGGCCCATGGACACTATTGTTCAGCAGGTCATGTTTTACAACATACCAAAAATTCTGAAATTTACAGGTGGCAATTTTTCCATAAGACTGCTGCCTGGTCCTTTGTGTTTGCAAAATCATTGGATATATAGAAATCAGAATTACTCACTGATGTCAAGTGATATGCACTGTACTGCAGCAGATATGGAGCTACCAACATTTCCGACAATATTATATTAGGTTACAAAATAGGTCAAACATTTTTCAGACTCATAATCAGTGTACAATAAAATACATTTTAGGCAACTTCAATATTTTTTAAAATTAAAACTATAAATTTTCAAAAACATTGGCTGCTAATATTTTCCCTTCATACTCACAGAATGTACTAATTTGAATATTCTGACTGGATTGGCATTCACAGAACTACTCTATCTCTAACCGTTCTCAAATTGAAAAGTCAAATCGAGTTGAAAGGGGCTACCTCCAGCCAAATTGTTTTTTCAGATTTTCATTCTCAGTTCCGTAGAACTTATACCTTTTTGTATATACACAGTGAGTTTCAAGTCGATTCCGATTGAATTAAAGATTTAATAGACTTTTTTGGCACCTCTGCCATTTCTAATTTTCTACCTCATATCCTCTTCCGGCCAAATCTTATATTTGAACATATACAAATCATATATTTTCGGAATCAGCGTGAAATTTCACGAATACAGTGCACATTTTAAGCGGATCTGTACATTTTGTATTTTTCGCGATTTTTAGGGGTCTCTACGCCTTACAACTTTTTTCAAGTAATTTTTTTTTCTTCGATTAATTTGGAAAATTTCAAAATATAGTGATTCGACCATTCTGAATCGAGCCATTCGCAGAATATTGCTCTATCTATAACCGTTCTCGAATTGGAAAGTTCAAATTTAATTAAAAAGTTCAAAGTGAGCTGAAAAGGGCTTTTTCCCGCCATTTTTTTTTAGATTTTAGTTCTTACCTACTCAAAATGTAATCCAATTTGTACATGCACAGTAAATTTAGATTCCATTGTGATTTAATTAAAGATTTCATAGACTCTTTACGGAATATTTTCATTTTTGAATTTTCGACATTATTTCCCTTTCCGGCTCAATTTTATATCTGAACATATAAAAATTATATACTTTCGGAATCAGCATGAAATGTTACGTATATAGTGCAAATTTTAAGTGGATTTGTCTATTTCACATTTTTCGCGATTTTTACAACTTACAACTTTTTTCGAGTAATTTTTTTTCTCCTATTTTAATTTGAAAAATTTCGGAATGTACTAATTCGACCATTCTGAATCGATTGGCGTTTACAGAATTGCTCTATATCTTACCGTTCTCGAATTGAAAAGTTTAAATTGAATTGAAAAGTTCAACGTGAGTTGAAACGGGCTTTTTCCGCCATTTTTTTTCATTTTAGTTCTTACCTACCCAAAATGTTATCCAATTTGTATATGCACAGTGGATTTAGATTCAATTGTGATTTAATTAAAGATTTCATAGACCCTTTACGGAATATCTTCAATTTTGAATTTTCGACATTATTTCCCTTTTCCGGCAAAATTTTATATCTGAACATATGAAAACTATATATACTTCCGGAATCAGCATGAAATTTTACGTATATAGTGCAAATTTTAAGTGGATCTGTCTATTTCACATTTTTCGCGATTTTTAGGGGTCTACCCCATACAACTTTTTTCGAGTAATTTTTTTTCTCCTATTTTAATTTGAAAAATTTCCGAATGTACTAATTTGACCATTCTGAATCGATCGGCGTTCACAGAATTGCTCTATATCTTACCGTTCTCGAATTGAAAAGTTTAAATTGAATTGAAAAGTTCAACGTGAGTTGAAACGGGCTTTTTCCGCCATTTTTTTTTTATTTTAGTTCTACCTACCCAAAATGTTATCCAATTTGTATATGCACAGTGAATTTAGATTCAATTGTGATTTAATTAGAGATTTCATAGACTCTTTACGGAATATCTTCAATTTTGAATTTTCGACATTATTTCCCTTTTTCGGCTAAATTTTATATCTGAACACATGAAAATTATATACTTCCGGAATCAGCATGAAATTCTACGTATATAGTGCAAATTTTAAGTGGATCTGTCTATTTCACATTTTTCGCGATTTTTTCGAGTAATTTTTTTCTCCTATAATAATTTTAAAACTTTCTGAATATACTAATTCGACCATTCTGAATCGATTGGCGTTCACAGAATTGCTCTATGTCGTACCGTTCTTGAATTGGAATGTTTAAATTTAATTGAAAAGTTCATAGTGAGTTGAAAATGTATTTTTCTCGCCAATTTTTGTTTTTAGATTTTAGTTCTTACCTACCCAAAATGTTATCCAATTTGTATATGCACAGTGAATTTAGATTCGATTGTGATTTAATTAAAGATTTCATAGACCCTTTACGGAATATCTTCAATTTTGAATTTTCGACATTATTTCCCTTTTTCGGCTAAATTTTATATCTGAACACATGAAAATTATATACTTCCGGAATCAGCATGAAATTGTACGAATATAGTGCAAATTTTAAGTGGATCAGTCTATTTCACAATTTTCGCGATTTTTAGGGGTCTACCCCTAACAACTTTTTTCGAGTAATTTTTTTTCTCCTATTTTAATTTGAAAAATTTCGGAATGTACTAATTCGACCATTCTGAATCGATTGACGTTCACAGAATGGCTCTATGTCTTACCGTTCTCGAATTGAAAAGTTTAAATTGAATTGAAAAGTTCAACGTGAGTTGAAACGGGCTTTTTCCGCCATTTTTTTTTTATTTTAGTTCTTACCTACCCAAAATGTTATCTAATTTGTATATGCACAGTGAATTTAGGTTCAATTGTGATTTAATTAAAGATTTCATAGACTCTTTACGGAATATCTTCAATTTTGAATTTTCGACATTATTTCCCTTTTTCGGCTAAATTTTATATCTGAACACATGAAAATTATATACTTCCGGAATCAGCATGAAATTGTACGTATATAGTGCAAATTTTAAGTGGATCTGTCTATTTCACATTTTTCGCGATTTTTTTCGAGTAATTTTTTTCTCCTATAATAATTTCAAAAGTTTCTGAATATACTAATTCGACCATTCTGAATCGATTGGCGTTCACAGAATTCCTCTATGTCTTACCGTTCTTGAATTGGAATGTTTAAATTGAATTGAAAAGTTCAAAGTTAGTTGAAAATGTATTTTTCCGCCAATTTTTGTTTTTAGATTTTAGTTCTTACCTACTCAAAATGTAATCCAATTTGTATATGCACAGTGAATTTAGAGTCGATTGTGAATTAATTAAAGATTTCATAGACTCTACGGAATATCTTCAATTTTGAATTTTCGACATTATTTCCCTTTCCCGGCTAAATTTTATATCTGCACATATAAAAATTATATACTTTCGGAATCAGCATGAAATTCTACATATATAATGCAAATTTTAAGTGGATTTGTCTATTTCACATTTTTCGCGATTTTTAGGGGTCTACCCCTTTCAACTTTTTTCGAATAATTTTTTTTCTCCTATTATAATTTTAAAAAATTTCTGAATATACTAATTCGACCATTCTGAATCGATTGGCGTTCACAGAATTGCTCTATGTCTTACCGTTCTTGAATTGGAATGTTTAAATTGAATTGAAAAGTTCAAAGTGAGTTGAAAATGTCGTTTTCCCGCCAATTTTTGTTTTTAGATTTAAGTTGTTACCTACTCAAAATGTAATCCAATTTGTATATGCACAGTGAATTTAGAGTCGATTGTGATTTAATTAAAGATTTCATAGACTCTTTACGGAATATTTTCAATTTTTAATTTTCGACATTATTTCCGTTTTCCGGCTAAATTTTATATCTGCACATATAAAAATTATATACTTTCGGAATCAGCATGAAATTCTACATATATAATGCAAATTTTAAGTGGATTTGTCTATTTCACATTTTTCGCGATTTTTAGGGGTTCAACTTTTTTCGAATAATTTTTTTTCTCCTATTATAATTTGAAAAATTTCTGAATATACTAATTCGACCATTCTGAATCGATTGGCGTTCACAGAATTGCTCCATGTCTTACCGTTCTTGAATTGGAATGTTTAAATTGAATTGAAAAGTTCAAAGTGAGTTGAAAATGTCTTTTCCCCGCCAATTTTTGTTTTTAGATTTTAGTTCTTACCTACTCAAAATGTAATCCAATTTGAATATGCACAGTGAATTTAGAGTCGATTGTGATTTAATTCAAGATTTCATAGACTCTACGGAATATCTTCAATTTTGAATTTTCGACATTATTTCCCTTTCCCGGCTAAATTTCATATCTGCACATATAAAAATTATATACTTTCGGAATCAGCATGAAATTCTACGTATATAGTGCAAATTTTAAGTGGATCTGTCTATTTCACATTTTTCGCGATTTTTAGGGGTCTACCCCTTTCAACTTTTTTCGAATATTTTTTTTTCTCCTGTTATAATTTGAAAAATTTCTGAATATACTAAATCGACCATTCTGAATCGATTGGCGTTCACAGAATTGCTCTATGTCTTACCGTTCTTGAATTGGAATGTTTAAATTGAATTGAAAAGTTCAAAGTGAGTTGAAAATGTCTTTTCCCCGCCAATTTTTGTTTTTAGATTTTAGTTCTTACCTACTCAAAATGTAATTCAATTTGTATATGCACAGTGAATTTAGAGTCGATTGTGATTTGATTAAAGATTTCATAGACTCTTTACGGAATATCTTCAATTTTGAATTTTCGACATTATTTCCCTTTCCAGCTCAATTTTATATCTGAACATATAAAAATTATATACTTTCAGAATCAGCATGAAATGTTACGTATATAGTGCAAATTTTAAGTGGATTTGTCTATTTCACATTTTTCGCGATTTTTAGGGGTCTACCCTTTACAACTTTTTTCGAGTAATTTTTTTCTCCTATAATAATTTCAAAAGTTTCTGAATATACTAATTCGACCATTCTGAATCGATTGGCGTTCACAGAATTCCTCTATGTCTCACCGTTCTTGAATTGGAATGTTTAAATTGAATTGAAAAGTTCAAAGTTAGTTGAAAATGTATTTTTCCCGCCAATTTTTGTTTTTAGATTTTAGTTCTTACCTACTCCAAATGTAATCCAATTTGTATATGCACAGTGAATTTAGAGTCGATTGTGAATTAATTTAAGATTTCATAGACTCTACGGAATATCTTCAATTTTGAATTTTCGACATTATTTCCCTTTCCCGGCTAAATTTTATATCTGCACATATAAAAATTATATACTTTCGGAATCAGCATGAAATTCTACATATATAATGCAAATTTTAAGTGGATTTGTCTATTTCACATTTTTCGCGATTTTTAGGGGTCCTACCCCTTTCAACTTTTTTCGAATAATTTTTTTTCTCCTATTATAATTTGAAAAGTTTCTGAATATACTAATTCGACCATTCTGAATCGATTGGCGTTCACAGAATTGCTCTATGTCTTACCGTTCTTGAATTGGAATGTTTAAATTGAATTGAAAAGTTCAAAGTGAGTTGAAAATGTCTTTTCCCCGCCAATTTTTGTTTTTAGATTTTAGTTCTTACCTACTAAAAATGTAATCCAATTTGAATATGCACAGTGAATTTAGAGTCGATTGTGATTTAATTAAAGATTTCATAGACTCTACGGAATATCTTCAATTTTGAATTTTCGACATTATTTCCCTTTCCCGGCTAAATTTCATATCTGCACATATAAAAATTATATACTTTCGGAATCAGCATGAAATTCTACGTATATAGTGCAAATTTTAAGTGGATCTGTCTATTTCACATTTTTCGCGATTTTCAACTTTTTTCGAATAATTTTTTTTCTCCTATTATGATTTGAAAAATTTCTGAATATACTAATTCGACCATTCTGAATCGATTGGCGTTCACAAAATTGCTCTATGTCTTACTCCAAATGTAATCCAATTTGTATATGCACAGTGAATTTAGAGTCGATTGTGAATTAATTTAAGATTTCATAGACTCTACGGAATATCTTCAATTTTGAATTTTCGACATTATTTCCCTTTCCCGGCTAAATTTTATATCTGCACATATAAAAATTATATACTTTCGGAATCAGCATGAAATTCTACATATATAATGCAAATTTTAAGTGGATTTGTCTATTTCACATTTTTCGCGATTTTTAGGGGTCCTACCCCTTTCAACTTTTTTCGAATAATTTTTTTTCTCCTATTATAATTTGAAAAGTTTCTGAATATACTAATTCGACCATTCTGAATCGATTGGCGTTCACAGAATTGCTCTATGTCTTACCGTTCTTGAATTGGAATGTTTAAATTGAATTGAAAAGTTCAAAGTGAGTTGAAAATGTCTTTTCCCCGCCAATTTTTGTTTTTAGATTTTAGTTCTTACCTACTAAAAATGTAATCCAATTTGAATATGCACAGTGAATTTAGAGTCGATTGTGATTTAATTAAAGATTTCATAGACTCTACGGAATATCTTCAATTTTGAATTTTCGACATTATTTCCCTTTCCCGGCTAAATTTCATATCTGCACATATAAAAATTATATACTTTCGGAATCAGCATGAAATTCTACGTATATAGTGCAAATTTTAAGTGGATCTGTCTATTTCACATTTTTCGCGATTTTCAACTTTTTTCGAATAATTTTTTTTCTCCTATTATGATTTGAAAAATTTCTGAATATACTAATTCGACCATTCTGAATCGATTGGCGTTCACAAAATTGCTCTATGTCTTACCGTTCTTGAATTGGAATGTTTAAATTGAATTGAAAAAATCAAAGTGAGTTGAAAATGTCTTTTCCCCGCCAATTTTTGTTTTTAGATTTTAGTTCTTACCTACTCAAAATGTAATATAATTTGAATATGCACAGTGAATTTAGAGTCGATTGTGATTTAATTAAAGATTTCATAGACTCTACGGAATATCTTCAATTTTGAATTTTCGACATTATTTCCCTTTCCCGGCTAAATTTTATATCTGCACATATAAAAATTATATACTTTCGGAATCAGCATGAAATTCTACGTATATAGTGCAAATTTTAAGTGGATCTGTCTATTTCACATTTTTCGCGATTTTTCAACTTTTTTCGAATAATTTTTTTTCTCCTATTATAATTTGAAAAATTTCTGAATATACTAATTCGACCATTCTGAATCGATTGGCGTTCACAGAATTGCTCTATGTCTTACCGTTCTTGAATTGGAATGTTTAAATTGAATTGAAAAGTTCAAAGTGAGTTGAAAATGTCTTTTTCCCGCCAATTTTTGTTTTTAGATTTAAGTTGTTACCTACTCAAAATGTAATCCAATTTGTATATGCACAGTGAATTTAGAGTCGATTGTGATTTAATTAAAGATTTCATAGACTCTTTACGGAATATTTTCAATTTTTAATTTTCGACATTATTTCCCTTTTCCGGCTAAATTTTATATCTGCACATATAAAAATTATATACTTTCGGAATCAGCATGAAATTCTACATATATAATGCAAATTTTAAGTGGATTTGTCTATTTCACATTTTTCGCGATTTTTAGGGGTCCTACCCCTTTCAACTTTTTTCGAATAATTTTTTTTCTCCTATTATAATTTGAAAAATTTCTGAATATACTAATTCGATCATTCTGAATCGATTGGCGTTCACAGAATTGCTCTATGTCTTACCGTTCTTGAATTGGAATGTTTAAATTGAATTGAAAAGTTCAAAGTGAGTTGAAAATGTCTTTTCCCCGCCAATTTTTGTTTTTAGATTTTAGTTCTTACCTACTCAAAATGTAATCCAATTTGAATATGCACAGTGAATTTAGAGTCGATTGTGATTTAATTAAAGATTTCATAGACTCTACGGAATATCTTCAATTTTGAATTTTCGACATTATTTCCCTTTCCCGGCTAAATTTTATATCTGCACATATGAAAATTATATACTTTCGGAATCAGCATGAAATTCTACGTATATAGTGCAAATTTTAAGTGGATCTGTCTATTTCACATTTTTCGCGATTTTTAGGGGTCTACCCCTTTCAACTTTTTTCGAATAATTTTTTTTCTCCTATTATAATTTGAAAAATTTCTGAATATACTAATTCGACCATTCTGAATCGATTGGCATTCACAGAATTCCTATATGTCTTACCGTTCTTGAATTGGAATGTTTAAATTGAATTGAAAAGTTCAAAGTGAGTTGAAAATGTCTTTTTCCCGCCAATTTTTGTTTTTAGATTTTAGTTCTTACCTACTCAAAATGTAATCCAATTTGTATATGCACAGTGAATTTAGAGTCGATTGTGATTTGATTAAAGATTTCATAGACTCTACGGAATATCTTCAATTTTGAATTTTCGACATTATTTCCCTTTCCCGGCTAAATTTTATATCTGCACATATAAAAATTATATACTTTCGGAATCAGCATGAAATTCTACGTATATAGTGCAAATTTTAAGTGGATCTGTCTATTTCACATTTTTCGCGATTTTTAGGGGTCTACCCCTTTCAACTTTTTTCGAATAATTTTTTTTCTCCTGTTATAATTTGAAAAATTTCTGAATGTATTAATTCGACCATTCTGAATCGATTGGCGTTCACAGAATTCCTCTATGTCTTACCGTTCTTGAATTGGAATGTTTAAATTGAATTGAAAAGTTCAAAGTGAGTTGAAAATGTCTTTTCCCCGCCAATTTTTGTTTTTAGATTTTAGTTCTTACCTACTCAAAATGTAATCCAATTTGTATATGCATAGTGAATTTAGAGTCGATTGTGATTTAATTAAAGATTTCATAGACTCTTTACGGAATATCTTCAATTTTGAATTGTCGACATTATTTCCCTTTCTGGCTAAATTTTATATCTGCACATATAAAAATTATATACTTTCGGAATCAGCATGAAATTCTACGTATATATTGCAAATTTTAAGTGGATTTGTCTATTTAACATTTTTCGCGATTTTTAGGGGTCTACCCCTTTCAACTTTTTTCGAATAATTTTTTTCTCCTGTTATAATTTGAAAAATTTCTGAATATACTAATTCGACCATTCTGAATCGATTAGCGTTCACAGAATTGCTCTATATTCAACCGATCTCGAACTGAAAAGTCCAATTGAATTGAAAAGGGCTTTTTCCCGTAAATTTTTTTCATACTTTCATTTTCACATTCTTGAAACGTAATCCTTTTTGTATGTCCACAGTGAATTCAAAATCGATTCTGATTTAATGAAAGATTTCATAGGCTTTTTACGGAATATCTACTATTTCGAAATTTCGACATTATATTCCCTTTTCCGGCAAAATTTTATATCTGAACATATACAAATTATATACTTTCGGGATCAGCCTAAAATTTAATGTATATAGGGCAAATTTCAAGTGGATCTGTCTATTTCATATTTTTCACGATTTTTAGGGTCTATCCCTTACAACTTTTTTCGAGCAGAGCACTCCGAAAATTTTGGGGAGGGAGTAAATAAACAAAAATCTGAGCGCGAAGTATCTGGAAAATTTTGTAGGTGTGGGGGAAGGGAGAAAATTAACAAAAATCCGAGCCTGAAGCACCCAGAAAATTTTGAGGAGGGTGGGAGGGGAATAATAAAAGGACCCTGCAAACTCCTTATGGAATTTGGGTCCTGGTGGATTTTTTTGAGTTTTTGATATGATGTAGTCCATGTAATTCTCAACCAATGGTACCATTGCGAAAACCCAAAAAATTGAACAACTTTGCTGCTAAGAGGCGTTTAAATCCCCCCTTGCGCAGATTAGACTTTTTATTTTTGTAACAAAATTTTCACTTGTTTCATAGTTGCGAATATTGCACAATATTTTGCTGTTTTATAAAAAAATTCTTACTCCTTCTTCTTCCCCCCAACTCCTATTACGAAACGTAAAAAAATATTTCTCGAGTGCTTTTAAGTGTATCCCCCCTCCCCCCGAAGGGCACAAAACGAAAAAGTTTCGGTGGATTTTTCTGAATTTTTAATATGATGCAGTTCAAGTTATTTTGAATAGAAATTATTTGGGTAACAAACACCAGAAATGAATAGTTTTGATGCTAGGGGGCGTTGAAATCATACCTTGCTCAGAATAGACTATTCATTATCATAGGCAGAAACAATATCTCTACGTATTTTAGTTTAGATTATGCTGAACAATTCTAAAATACGAAAAAAAAATTAATTCTCGACTATTTGTAACTGCTTTATACAAAATAAATGTTTTAATTAAGAAAATCGTACAGTTGTTTAACTTCTCCTTTCCCTACCATCAAGAAAATATTGGTGGATTTCGCTGACTTCTTAGTAGGGCGTACTTCATGTTATTTGAATAACAATTAATTGAAAATAAATAAAAATTTGACATCAACAATTTGAATTTGAACATTTATTTTGATAAAGCATTTACAGGTAATCGAGAATTATTTTTTTTGGTTTCAAAATAGGAGTTGGAGTAAAGGGGAGGTTTTAGATTTTTTGTACAAAAAATAACACAATTGTTCAGCATGATCTAAACTAAATTAAGTAGAGATATTGTTTCCGCCTACAATAATGAATAATCTATTCTGAGCAAGGTATGATTTCAATGCCCCCTAGCAGCAAAACTATTCATTTTTGTGGTTTCTCACTCAATTAATTTCTATTCAAAATAACCTTGAACTGCATCATATCAAAAATTCAGAAAAATCCACCGAAATTTTTTCGTTTTGTGCCCTTCGGGGGGAGGGGGGACAATCATAAAAACAACTATTTCTCTCATTCATGCGTATTCAAACATTCGACGATACAATTAAAAGCATTCGAGATATATTTTTTTAAGTTTTGTAATAGGAGTTGGGGGAAAGAAGGGGGGGGGATGAAAAAATAAAAGAGCACAATATTGTGCAACATTAGCAACAATGAAACAAGTGAAATCATTGTGACCAGATTAAAAAATAAATAGTTTAATCTGCGCAAGGGGTGATTTCAACGTCCCCTAGCAGCAAAACTGTTAATTTTTTTGGTTTGGCGCAATGGTAACATTAGTTGAGAATTATATGGACTACATCATACCGAATATTCCAAAAAATCTGCTGGGACCCAAATTCCATAAGGAGTTTGCGGGGTCCTTTTGGGGAGGGATGATTAATAATAAAAAAAATCCGATGAACCATTCGGCGTATTTAAATTTTTTTTGAAATCGACATTTTTTTGTGAATCTCCGGAAAAACACAGAAAATACGGAATGGATCAAATCAATTCCTATACCTATATCGAGAGAAGTAGAAACAAAAAAAAAACAGAAAAACCCTGTAAATTTTTTTGGGATTTTCCTTCAGAAAGACCGGCAGAAAGAATTTCCCTACTGGAGGTAATAAACTACTCCTCGTGGAGTCGTGTATAATAATTTACTATTATTCACCTGACATCAGAAAAAAGTGTCTGTAAAGGAATAGTATATTGTGCAACAAGTGCAGAAAAGTGCTAATTTCTCACGAGTTTGAAAAAGTTGCGGCACGAGCTCAAGCGAGTGCTGCAATTCAAACGAGTGAGAAATTGCATTTCTGCTCGTGTTACACACTATACTTTTTCTACAACACCCTTTTTGCTAAAAATAATACTATACTATAAGACGGAATAAAATGTCAGTGACTCATTCTTATATTTTCCCCTTGAAGTTGAAGGTAGTAAGTTCTATGACAATGAATTAACTTGTTCTCTTAGTTCTGGCGAAGTATTTTCAATTTCAGAACTGTCGCTATCCATTTTAGTTCAATCTCATTAAAAAATTACGAATATTTTATGCTTGACGTTTGTTGACATTCAAATGATTCGATAGATGTTGCTCCGTTGCCTATCAATGGATAGTGGTGTATGTGGGTATTTGAGACAGCAGTAGTGATGTCTATGATTTTTGTTCAGAATATTATGAATTTGTACGACAATTTCCCTCATATTATATAAACCAATAGATTTTGTCTATTCATTCTTGAAGTTGCCTGATCGAATATCCCTTCGAAATGCAGAATTTTCAAAATATACTTTCACCTTGCTGTCACGAAAACTGTATTGCTTAGAAATTAGGTACTGAAAAATTTTGGCACAGTTATGTCACTTTGTGGCACAGAAATGTCACTTTGCGGCACACTAATGTCAAATTTCATTTATTGTGAGAAATAATCATGTTTGCGAACGTAAAACTATGCAGAAAAGCATCTTTTGGAGTGTGGTTGTAGAAAAATGCATATCACATGCGCCTCTGCCCTTATAAACCACCGATTGAAAGTTTCCTCCTAACTCACGGCCCCAAAAAGACCCCGGGAACATAAAGAACCGGTTGCTGGTGCAGTATAATGCCCTTCTCGATAATGCCGAACGCCTGGAAAAGCAATAGTGTAATGTGAATGTGCCTCGGGGATAGCTTATTTATTGCCGAGTGGAGAATAGCGTGTCTACTTTAGATCTACAACGCGATTACACAAACTTGCCTTTAAATAAAACATTTCTCCGAATGGAATATGGCCGGGCCCGACTTAATATTCAATATTCTGCGTTTTGGGAAGCGGGTTAGTGATGTGGGAGGTCTGGGAAGGGATTAATTTGAATAATCCTTCCTAATGTAGCATGTTTCGGTTGTGGTGTTGAAAAGGGAAAAATTCAATAATCGTAAGGAAATCGGCATAGTCAGCAGGAGACGGGCAACCATAAGTGTTGATAACAGTCAAGAAATCACCTATAGGCCGCGGGCATCTGACGTCACATGACAACTGTCAATCAGCCTGATGGACAAACAACCCGTATTTGAATAAACAACAATGGTAATTTAATGATATTATAATGGTAATTCTGAGAAGATTAAAGGTTTACTCTTAGTATACCTGAAAGAGGGGAACGTAATTTGATATTGTAATCAGTATTCTTCCTGATTGCAACGAGATTGTTTGTGATATGGCTGATAAAAGTGATTATTTCAACACGTTGTCTAAGGATGTCCAGAAGAGATATTTACAAAATGTCTTGAACATACCGTTGCCCATTTCAACTTCTCAGTAGTTAAATCTGCTCTTCTAGTTGCCTGAATCCACAATTCACGTCTCTTTTCAGCAAGAGGATTAATATTTTTTCTATTGTCGAAAATAGAAGGGAGTCGATGGAATGAAACCTTATCTCTGCCGTTTCTACTTCCGCATTTCACAATCGCGCAAAATTAAGGCATTATCGAGAATTTTTATTCTAAAATATGACATAAATGCACAATAAGCATTTGTAGATCCGTTTGTTTGTCCCGCAGGCTGGATTGACAACTGTCATTTACTGTCGTCTGTCAGATATACCCGCGGTCTATAGACTGAGACATTCTTCACTGGAGGTTATCAAGGACAAAGATAAAAAGAAACATTCTTGAGGACCAGATGGCATATCTGGGCAAGTGATTAGAAAGATTGTGCCTTATATCATAGCGCCTTTTCCAATCAATAGGTTTCAATCAATCAGTTTATTCAATTCAGATACATATAATCATATAAGATGATTGTGGCTTATCTTAAATAACGACTAAAATAATTGTAAAAAAAAACAAAATAACAATAGATTAGTGGTTGTGTTCATTTCTTGGAAAACGCCTAAGTAGAGCTTGTGTTGCGTGTCATAATCATAATCATAATCATCTCTCTCATACCTCCAAAGACATCGTTTCGCTTTCTCATTTTAGGAGATCTGTCAAAAGATTACTTGTTGATGAGGTGTTTTATAGTGTCCAATAGTTTCTTGAGAAAGATTGGAATAGGTAATATGTATATATTTGTAAAGACTTATATTTGATTATTTGATTCATTGAAAATTTTATTATATTTATTGTTTAATTGTTTTGATATAATATGTTTGTTCCCTTTTGTTATTGTAGTTCTGTTTTCGTAAATACTTATTTTTTATAATTGTGACAATGTTATAGTATATCCATACCATTTATTTTTATATATTTTATACCTTTTATCCAATTTTATATATATAAAATATATATTTATTTATTTTATTGTGACTTTATCAATGAGATTCAAATCTTCCGATAATAAAGTATATTTTGATTGATTGATTGATTGTTTTCCTAGATCTGGACACAACCGTGAATGGAAGTAAGAATTAACTTTTCATTCCGTTCAGTAAAAAATGAAATCAAAACTCAATGACCAACTTACAAGAGACTGGACAATCATGCGAAAGGGATACAGGTTTAAATCTAATTAAATTATAATTATTCAGGCAGTATATTCTTTCTTCCAAACTATCAAAATTGTGATCAACGAAGAATTTTTTTCTTGAGTTTAAAAAAAAATATATTTCTAAGTTCAGTGCGGGAACTTGACTGAGAAGTTTTGATCCGAAAAAAGTAAACCTTTGGGTAGATTGTAGGGGGGCTGTGCAGCCTCACAAGCACTTCGACCTATAAGTTCTTTTGTGCGTGACCCTTGGTCTATTCGAGGCCCGGGATTCCGAGACTTCTTGTGAAGTTTATCAGTTTCCTGGGAGCTAAGTTCCTGATGTCGGAGGGCGTTGAAAAGGTCCCTTCTAGGAACTTAAGCCTCTTGCAGAAAGCGCTGGGCATTCGCAAAGCAAATGTTCTCGCAGTAGTGGCAACTACCACTCTCTGATTTACCCATCTTTTTGAGGTGGTACCCCAAAGGGCAGTGTCCAGTGAGGAGTCCCGTTACCATCTTCAAGTCTTTCTTGTCTAACTCGAGAAGCTGTTTAGCTTTCTTTGCCTGGCACTTTATTCCAGTGAGATTTCATTTCATCGGTTTCCCAGCGTCGGAACTCCTCTTTCAAGTGGGCTTTGGGGAGTCCACAGAAGGGTTCTGGGCCAGAAAATTGTGTGTTTGCCCCTTCTTTGGCAAGGCAATCTGCTTCTTCGTTACCTTTAATTCCTTTGTGACCTGGCAGGGTGACCTGATTGTAAGAGCCTAAAATTTGGTCCTGTAACGCCCACTCCAACCCTTTCATCCATCTTAGATCCATCTGTGTACCACACTGATGCATCCCTTCCCAGTTGAGGTCCGTTCTCTGTGCATATTTGGTGGCTGTTTATGACCATTTCAAACTGCATTTCGAAGTCGTACCTAACTGGCATGAAATCTGTCGGTTTAGACATGGTTTCTAGGGGAATGTGTTCCAATATCTTCAAGTGTCCAATCAGATTTCCCGCTTTTGAGTTTTTTGTCTGGCTCAGTCTGAAGGCACTGTTTGCTGCTTCTTTCATTACACATAGGTGCAATGGCGGAAGGTTTAGCATTACCTCTAAGGCAGCAGTGGGACACGTAAATATTACCCCTGTTATTCCCAGACAAGCTAGCCGTTGCACTTGCTGCAGCTTGATTTGTGCTTAAATTTGTTGAATTTTTGGCCACCATACCAGTGAGGCGTAAGTGACCATGGGTTTTATGATCGTTTGGTATGACCAATAAATCATTTTTGGTTTCGGACCCCATGTCTTACCAAAGACTCTGCGGCACGTCCAGCTTGCCGCTGTAGCCCTGGAAAGAATGTGGTTGATTTGGCTGTTCCAAGTCAGTTTTTGGAAAATGTTAGCTGGGTTCCATTCAAAGTTAAGGCTTTAAGTTCGTACTTTCGCCTCTTGGTGAATGGAACCAGAAAACCTTTGGGTACAATTAGGTATCTCTGTTTCACCGTTTTTCTTCAATTTTGTTTTCTTTTCTTTTTTTCTCTTACCACGTACAATTCCTTTATTTTAGATAGTCTAAGAGTATTATATAATTTATGTATTAAAAAGGAGTTGAATGGAAGAGCAGGATACTGCGTGTTGCACACGCATGACTGAATTCCGCTCCATGACTTCACCGTTACTTATAACCTAATTTGTTTTGCTTACATTAATTTTGTGTAGACATTAAAACAAAGTCGGCTTCATAAAATCAAGTCTCTCCCCCAAACACCAGATGGCTCCATTCTTATCCGGGATGGATTGCTTCTACTGCAACGGATTTCTCAACAATGGCCATGATCAAGCGGTGAACAACACACTGATCTCAAGACAATATTCCTGTCGTCCTCGCCTCAGATAATCCCATCAATTTCCTGACCTGGTCGACTGGTTTCCACCGAAACTAAGACCGATCGATTTTGGGATAATGCCTTCTAACGTGGACGTGAAAGCCGAAATTAGTTAGGGTGCTATGGAATAGATTCGGAAAACTTATAATTGTTGTAATGAGGATTTCAACCGTAATATGAACTTTCCTGGGATTGTTGAATTTCAGGTGGATTTTCCTAATTCAAATCGACGGGTGTGAACCTGGACGGAAAACTCAACGTGTTAATGAAGTAGGATTTGAGGCCAGTGGCTGTCTTGTAATATTCAGAGAGGAATATATGAAATTAAGAAACATAACTTTTTCACAAATTCCTCAGTATCTCAGGATTAGATACATAATCATGGAGATAAAAAATATGAAAACTGAATATATATATATATATATATATATATATATTAGGATGGATTTAGCGAGGGACAATATATGAAAATATAAGTAGTAAAGTTATTGGGTATAACCCTCAAAATGTTGTGCAACCGTAGATACGTGTTTCGAGCTTAAGCTCTCATAGGTACGGTAAAAATCAAGTGCGAAGATGTACAACACTTGGATGTAAAAATAGAAACAAAGGAAGTCAACAACAGGAAGCCAACCACACATTTGTGGCTTCGGTTAAAAGACCTTGTGCTTACAAGGCAACAACTAACGTCGCCACGGAGGCAGCGATAGCTACCAGCGTGACAATCCTACCCAGGAAAATACAAATCAGGATGGATTTTGCGAGGGGCAATATATGAAAATATAAGTAGAAAAGTTATTGGGTATAACCCTCATAATGTTGTGCAACCGTAGACACGTGTTTCGAGCTTAAGCTCTCATCAGTACGGTAAAAATCAAGTGCGAAGATGTACAACACTTGGATGTAAAAATAGAAACAAAGGAAGTCAACAACAGGAAGCCAATCACACATTTGTGGCTTCGGTAAGAAGACCTTGTGTTTACAAGGCAACAACTATCGTCGCCACGGAGGCAGCTATAGCTACCAGCGTGACAATCCTACCCAGGAAAATACAAATCAGGATGGATTTAGCGAGGGGCAATATATGAAAATATAAGTAGAAAAGTTATTGGGTATAACCCTCAAAATGTTGTGCAACCGTAGATACGTGTTTCGAGCTTAAGCTCTCATAAGTACGGTAAAATCAAGTGCGTAGATGTACAACACTCGGATGTAAAAATAGAAACAAAGCTCGAAACACGTGTCTACGGTTGCACAACATTATGAGGGTTATACCCAATAACTTTTCTACTGATATTTTCATATATTGCCCCTCGCTAAATCCATCCTGATTTATATATATATATATATATATATATATATATGTATGTTCATAACCTATCAGAAAATCACAACTTGACCTCAGTAAAAACCTCACGGTTTTCGAGATATTGAAACTTTTATAAAAAAAAAATATTCCTATCTCAGATCATTCTTTTATGTTCCAAGCAAATAAGGAGAGTTTCATGTTAATTCTTATTTTCGATAAATATTACTGAATAGTAGTTTTAACTATCGCAGAAGGCAGATTTTCAATACGTCTACAAAAATCCTCCGATTTGGATCCCTCAAGATTTTTATTATGAAACTTTGAACTCTTTTTGTGACAAATTATTCTCTAACGAAAACCTTAACATTGGCCTTAAAAACTTGCTCGTTTTGTCTATATTCCAAAAATGTATAGAAGTTGCCATGATTCTTTTTTGAAAAAAAGATATTGCTAATAGAGTACGAAAGGGGGTATTTTACGGTGGATCACAAGGTTTGAAGCTTCGTTCAAAATGGGTTTATTTTCTATTTTATCGAAGTGTGAGCTACTTTAAGTATTATAAACATCGAGTCCAGAGTTTCTAGATTTTTCGATAATTTTAGTATGTTCCAATACCCTTATTTGGATCCTGCGACCACTCTGGCCAATATATTGTGAATTGCCATCTGGATAGGAGCAATTAGCAATTGATCTTCTCTGGTATAAAATTGCTACTGATATAATCAATACAAGATGAAGAGAACTGAGAGATACGGACATCTGATTTGACGTGCACTCAAGTTGAGTGATTCAAGTAATCTTGACTGAGTTGCTATAGAATTGATATTATCATAATCTATATTGAGATCTGCGGCAACTGGTTTATTGGAATGAATTGATACATCAGTTAGTATCAACTCTGGATCATCTAAAAATTAACTAATATCAGATGTACTTGTGCTTGTACATCTGATTTTTTTTTGAATTGATGGCCCCAATCAACTTCTGAACTAGAGTGAACGAACAATGATTATTCAAATTAAAATGCGGTTTGTCTCAAATCCTATTCCCCTTGATCAACCTTCAGTCTATGTGTAGTTCATTCGCCAAAAAATATCATTATCTGACAGACAGAAATGCGAAAAACTTTTCAGGCTTAGTCAGAATAAAAGCCATAAATATTTACGAGCTGTATAAAAACAAATTTATACCGAAACTCTGCTGCTTTAATCTGATTTCTACCAGACCCTCCTAATTTGTTTTGATATGGCGTGGATCTGAGTTATAAGTTTTGGCATTTGAATTAACTCCGAACAGTCAGAATTCCGCGAGAATTTTTTGTTGCCTCATGAAATAATTTGCGTGTGGTGGCACGAATTTGCATGTCTTGATGTCCATCAATCATCTAGTACTACCTTGAGCTTATTATTATTTTAATTTCGATCTATACAAAGAAGAATATTATAACTTCACCCGTTTCCATTTTTCATTGAACAGCTTTTGTTGGTGGATTATGACGTGAAAGATTGGTTTTTTATGCCTGTTTTATGGTAATTTTCCAACAAATGCGTTGCTATAATCAAGGATTATGAATCGCTTTCCCACTAAGATACATGTGGGATTTCATTCCACTTTATGTGAAAGCGAATTGGTAACACAGTTTATGGAAATCTATTTCACCATGCTGGATGCAATATTATTTTTCGTCGTAGCATTATTTCAGTTTTTGGAAAATATCAATTTAATTAATTGAAATTAATTGTAGGTATGTGTGTAGAGAAAGAAAAAGTGTACATTTGCAAACGACACTGCTCTTTTTTGTCAATAAAGATTACAGAGAATAGTTTCTCCTCTATCAGCCCACTACAAAATTGTATTTTCCTTACCAATATTACAAAAACATACAGGGTGTAATCTAACCTCTTGCACTCCCGTGAAGGAGGGGTGTAGAAGGCATGTTAGAGCAAATGGCAGGTGTGAAAATGCGAAATTTTTTTAAAAATTTTGTGAAATTTGGGTCGAATTTTGGAAAACTCTGTCCGCCATCCTTCCAGACAAGAAAAAGCAATTGCCGGTGAAGAAAAGACACTGAATGTCAAACCAAATTTAGATTACGTTTACACAGGTCTAGAGAGAGACCCACATTTCATAAAATTTTCGAGTTTTTCACACTTGCCATTTGTTCTAACATGACTTTATACACCCCTCCTTCACGGGAGTGCAAGAGGTTAGATTACACCCTGTATAAAAGACTGAATACATGCAAACGATAAAAAATACCAATGTTCTGCCAAAAGACACGAAAACATTCAAAATCGCAACTAGGAGAAAAAACTTTACATATGGACACATTGAGTCGAAACTGTGGTTTTGGAGTTGATTCCGGCCACTATACTATACCTTGGCCAAGGACAGAATGGACTGGTATGAATTTGATGATGGTTGCGTGAATAAAATGTTTTCTTTCGCATTGGACCTTTCGGACCCTCTGGAGTCTCCTGTTTCACCGGAAGGCAGATATTCAAAATTCGACGGACCTCTTTAGGAGTTATCATTTAACCAATTCCAACTCTTCAGATAATGTAGTGTTGCAGGTTTTTCTGCGTTTCCCTGCAGCTGTAAAAGCGAATGCTCCACCGAATTGATTTGAGCCTCCCGGAGCGCCAATAATTTTTTTTTATTATTTTTTTGTTGTCACTTTGTTATTGTTACTTTACATAATAAATGTTTCATGTCTGATAGACATGAAGTCTGTCGGATTGATATTCATAATAGGGAAATAGAGAGGGATTGAAATTATAGATATGAACTATTTTTGGCAAATGTATTGTCAAATTCGAATGAAATAGTTCCGAAAAAGCTACAAAAAAGAGGATGAGTCATAAAGAGTATAAAATCAATGAAAAAACGAATAACTGTAAGTACAAAAACAATTGCGGTTAATGCAATTAAAACAAAATATGGTTCCCAATGGTTCCCAAAAATTGTCAATTTTTCAAAATGTAAAAGTGCATTTGTACATTTTTGATCAATTTTTGATAAAAATAAATAGTTAGAGATTTTTTTTGTATTTTCCAGTCAAAATTGGACAACCATCTGTATTTCTCAAAAATAATTCAACTTATGTAACTGAAATACATGAGTATAATACGAAAAACAAAAACAATATGGAAGTTGAAAAATATTGAAAAAATGAAGTGGATAATTTTGATGACCTCCCACAAGAAATAAAAGAATGTGGTTCAACAAATACATTCAAAAGGCGATTGAATGACTACTCATTGGAAACTGGTATATTTTTATGTACTTATTTGAACGTTTCAAGTAATTTTGTGCTTAGAACTTTGTTCCGTTTCATTTCTCTAACTGTGTGTATATTTTATAAATCTGGCATCAGCGCCTGAAGACATGCAAAGGCACGTTGATTCTGTTACATATTTTCTGGTATCTATGATACGTTGTTGAAAAAGAATTGTGACTTTAAAAACGTCAATAAAAAAATATACACATAAAATTAGTGTAAACTAAATTTAATTTCTCAAATAGCTACCAATTTCCCTAGAAATTACAAAAGGAAAGTGGCAAACTGGGGTAAAGCTACTACCCTCATTTCATACTCTCAACGAAATGTCTGAGAAGAAATAATTGGCTTAGGAGTTTTTCACTCAGCAAGATCATTTCAAAGATTCGTCTGATGTGAGCACCAAGAAACTTTCACTCTGAGCTGAATTCGTGAAGAAAGTGATAGATTGGGTTTAATTTTTTTATTTTTATTGTATTTTCACGAATCTCCCAGGTTTTCCGAAAAAAAAACCTCAAAATCATTGCGGACCAGTAATTCAACTCGTTGTGGATTGAATTAGACCCAAAATTGTTTGCATCTTCTGCGAATAATACTCAGTGAAATGGATTCATATGATTCAAGAGCCCACTGATGTATATAATGAAAATAAGTGACCATAGTACTGATCCTTGGGGTGCACCATGATGAAATATTTTGAAATCATTTGCTACAGCCCATGATGTTCGAACTTATTAAGAAGGATACTTTGTGAACACAAAAAAGGATAGAAGTGCTAATTTTAGTTCCAAGGTATGTAGAAAAAAGCCACTGTAAATATTTCGCACTTCGGAAAAGATGTCAGGGGAGTTACTTCCTGTTTTCTTTTAATAACTAGGGATGCATGATTCACTACTGACAAACTAAGTGCTCTGAAATTACTGAATTCAGAACATTATCTTTAGTCCGTGAAAATCCACAATGAAAACAAACAATTTCGACGAATCATTGAACTCTAGATTCCTTCGGGTCGTTCCCTAGTCGAAAACAATTGAATAAATAGAAGTTGGCCTCGGAGGCCATCCACTCGCGAGTATAACAAACGAGCGTCTGCCAGTTTTTGGCTCGTCCGACGTAATCTCGATTCGAGTGGAGTCCCGAACTGCAACGGGATGAAAAAGTACCGACATCCATTTCTAGTGCCCTTTTGTCGTCTTATTAATGTTGAGTGTACGTGGAGAGGTGGAGATGTAACTGGAACGGGATGGGTTCTAGTTTGTTAATGTCACTTCACTCTTCGGATTTCCACCTAGTCGGTTTATCTATCCTCTTTCGTGCCGATCTTTCACGGCAGATTTGCGACGGGGTTGGCGTGGAAACGGTCTAATAGAAGTTGTATGTCCTTATAGAGTTACAAAAAAAACATATTTTAGGATAAGATAAGGTATATAATCTTTATTCACCGTTGAATACAAAATATCACACAGTAACAGAAGCGATTTGAGGAAGTACATGTAAACGTTTTAAATTACATATCAAATTGAAAACGAATTGAATTACCAAAAAAGTCATAAAAACAGTAATATAAATTCATGGCTTTCAACACGTACATCAGAGGAGATCATTTCGAAGGGCAATTGTACCTCCATTCATGGGTAAAAATATCACTAATGTCATATATAGGATTAGTAAGTAGTGACCGGAACAGAAAAAGAACAGAAAAGAAACTAAAAAAGCTTAAAAGAAGATCACACTACTAGTCACCAAACAAGAGACTAACCAGAGGAAACAGGACTTCCTATCCGATATTTGTCAACCTAACCATTACGAAATTCAACCAGAAGAAAACAAGAATTTTGGAAAAAGGAACTAAATTTAACCGCTCGTAAAAAGTGATAAAAAAGACATCTGCAGAGTTCACACTCAACCAATATTTGCAAACAATGCCAATATAATAAGAAATCCTACCAGTTATAGAAACGAATTAGCGGACTTCATAACTATATATGTACCAGCAAACAGTTCCTGAATGTTATGGAACTATCCCACAAAAATGTCCACTATCCAAGTAAAAAAGGAAAATCATCGATGTTGTTTCCCACCTCCTGGGATATTAAAAAAAACCTTAGATTATAGAAAGAGGAGATAGAACATGTATCGATGAAAAGATGCGCATCGGCTGCCACTTTCGGTTCGTTGGGTTTGATGAGAGGGGGGACTAGAGAGGGGGGACTAGAGAGGGGGGACTAGAGAGGGGGGACTAGATAGGGGCGGATTTGGATTTAGGATAAGAAACGCCTATTCATTAATGTAAATGCTTCACAATATACGTATTTTGCAGCAATTTTCTTATACTTATAATTTGAAATAAACTTGCGGGGAAATAAATATACCAAAATAACTGAAAAAGTTCATTTTAATAATAACTAATATTCATTCACAAAAAACTATGAAATTATAACTATAAACCCACACATATTTTCAAATATATAAACACTGACTTTATACTAAAAACCAGAGAATAACATAAGTTTGTTATAAACCGTCCTTTTGATATTGCTTTTATCTAATAAAGTTTTATTATAATGGTGAATTCTGATATTGATATAATTGGAAGCAACTAATTTCATTAAATTCGTGAGATGGGAATCCAAAACAATTTGTTCCTTAAAATGGTGTCAATTTTTCAAACAGATTTTTATGTAAAAAATGATGTAATACTTGTATGAGTAACTTTTCGATGTTAATGTATTCTTTTTTGCTTATGTTATGCTGTAAACGTTTTTCTGTAGTCCTGCATATCACGATTACATCCTCTGAGGGATACGTTAGAGAATTCGGTTTATCTTTTTGGTAGATAAACGATATCACCAACAAGACCATCAATGCATTCTTCACATTTTAGATTTTTCATGATTTTATACACAACAAACCCTGACATATATATATATATATATATATATATATATATATATATATATATATATATATATATATATATATATATATATATATATATTACTACTTCTCCTTTATATGCAGACAAATTTGTAGACAACTTTTGAGTAAATTTGTCAACATGTTTTAACATATTTTCTTCTTCAACGATCCTTTCCTTGCCACATGATTTATTAATTACATCACAGGGTTTCATGACAGCAATCATTTCTAACGGTATACAGTCACCCATGAAAAAAATCCCTTAATTCCAAATGTAGCATCATTTTTTTATATGCAGTTTTGAACTGTTTGGCTGTAGGATTATTGTTATAACCTCCCATAGATCTAATCAAACCAAAAAATAATTCTACATGATCCTGACTGAGTTTATACGTTGGGATGTACACTAATTCATTCTTTATGAATAATTGTGAGCATAAATGTTTCAAACTCTCAATGCAAAATATAAATCCCAGAATACCCATTTTTCGTTTACTTTCAGTGAGAAGGGTGCCATCCGTAGCTTCGGAATCTTTAAATCGTTGGATATGCAATGTTTCATTTAAACATTCTATAGCATGTTCTACAGAACTACTAAATAGTGGGGTAGCCACCTTACCTTCATTTTTTGATTTTTGAATAGTCCAAATCTAAATAGTTTCTAACCTTTTCCAACAGAGACACTCAAAAATGGCACAAAACCCAAACCGATCTGAAACATGCTCTGAACACGTTTTATTTCATTGGACAAACTGCGCAACCCCCAACAGCTACCTGTCTTTCTCAGTTTTGGGAAAACTATATTATACATATAAAGAACTCATTTCAACAATTCACAACAGTAAATTTATTTTAAAACCTAACATCCTAAAATTGCATCATTTCATTTGATGGCATTTTCGAAAATTACAGAATTCTGTCCTGTCATCATCTCTCTAATTCAACAGGGGAATTCAGAAATGGCCCGAACCGAGCCGAAAAACGCCGAAAACGTCGTCGCAAAGCCATTTCAGAGCGGTTGGAGGGAGACTCAAGCAAATTGTTGAATTTATTGGTGGACGTGATGGGTGGGGATAAAGGGGAAAACGGTTAGTGTGCGCACTAGTCTATGTTACATCTCCTCTTTCTATAATCTAAGGAAAAAACAACCTGCATGAATCCCCAACCTTCCTAAAGGTATGGTTTGATGAAACTACATAAAGAAAAAAACTCTAGCTGGAATGAACTTTCTAACATCAAATTAAGTGTCCTCTATTGGAAGACACACTAGATAAACACAAATCACTCAGGAATTATAGAACCCCTTTGATACGTGCCTCAAAAAAAATTATTTCAAATTCGAAACTTATTTCCTCCTTCAAAACTCTGGTCTCCTAATGGGCTCACCAGTGAGTCCCTTACTAGCAATTTTTTATGAACAACCTAGGATACACTTGCATCCAAATAATTCTTTAGCCCATAAACATATTGCATTCTGGTTCAGATATACCGATATGTTAGGTTTTGATTGCTCAACGAGACAAATACTTCAATTTTTCACTTCCTTAACACTCCACTTCATGAAAGAAATTGAACAAAACAATCAGATTCGTTTCTAGACCTAACTATTACAAAAATTAATAATAAATTTCAAGTGGCATAAAAAAAATAATTTATATTTCGGAGATTGAATATCAAAGAGCAGAATATCAAGGTAATGCTGAATATTCCGGCCTAGATTGTAATTTATGTTATTAAATCTAGTAAGATTTGTTATTTAGGGCCAGCCTTTTCAGTTCCAGTTAAACTCCAGATAACTAATAGTTTAGATGGTGAATGACATTCTTTAAATGATGTTTGAAGGATAACATTCTAACCATCAGTTAATCAATCTGGAGTTTAACTGGTACTGAAAAGACTGGCCCTTAATCTCTTCTCGAATTTATCACGAATTTATTGCTGTACTTATAGGATTATCTTTAGGCCTGAAGGAACCAGACATTCCTTCTTGCACAATAGTTTGGTTGTGAGATGAATTAGTGATTAGGGACTAGGTATGGATTGATCGTTATCACAAACGTAGACACGGCGACAGGAGGGATACGAAAATGAAAAGAAGTCTCCTGGGAAAATGACCACTTGAAGTTATGTAGGGAGAGAACAGATTTTTGATAGGCAGACGGATTGAGTTGTTGTAGACGAGCAGAGTGGTTGCGTATTATCTTCCTGATTGCTGTGTATTAGTTGCCAAGTTCTACACTTATCACCTTTTAGCTACCCGAAAATAGTGATACTACTAATTGTAAAATCGTTTTAGATTTATAGTTGCGTTTGCATATTAAGTGTTAATTACTTGATGCAAAAATCTGCATCGACTTCTCTGAATATTAAACTGTTTGATGACTTACCTCAAAAGGTAAAAAACTGCACAGTCCTAACATTCAAACAACTGATGAAACAAGTACTTTTAATTAAATTTTATTAGAATGAGGCTGAGTAATATTTGACTAACCCACCTGCTGCAGCTGATTTTGATATTGATATTGATTTGTAATGTATTACTATCTAACTTTGAATGTTGTTTCATCAACATTCCATATTCTTTGGTAATATTTTTACAATGTGTTGATGCCTGCTCAATGTTCTTCATCTTCTTTATATCCTATACAACCTTCACTTTTATTTATACACATATTTGTATATGAACTTTGTACACTGACCTACTACAAATGTATGTATTAACATAAAGTAGTTAAATAAGCGCTATCTATCTATATGTTGTGAGAAGAAACAAATCGTATAGACAAAGTCATGGGTATCACAACTTAATCATACCGAAACAATTAAATGTATGAGTTGAATACAATTTGTATAAATAAAATAAACAATATGTAAGCACCGAAAACATTGGAAAAAAAGTTTATCCTATGAGAATAAAATCAACCCTTCTTTAATTTTATACGGGTATTATGTCATCTATATTTGCACAGAAACATCCAGACAGTCACACGTTTCTACGTGTCTGCCTCTCCCCCGCATACCGAATACATTCCTCCAGACTACAGCCCAGAAGGGGGCAAGTAATTTTCCAGACATCTGGCATGCAAATGGAACAAGTTAATAGTTTAATAGAAGCAACACGCTGTTAGGTTATCCTCAGCTTCCCTCCGCTCTGTCGCATTATACTTTCGATCGGTTTAGTTCGGAACTGTTTGATTCGATGCAACGCAACTGTCGGAAGCAGGCTGTGTTCATTAAGAGAGAAGTTGGATCCAGATTCCAGACGCGCTCCCGTCGCGTGTCGACTCACGCATCAAGTTGGCAAATAGACCAAGCTATAGAGAATTTTTTCCTTACAAAATACTATACTATACTTATTTTTATAAGATAGTTCGTTAATCTATCAGTTTCCGCAATATTGTTTGTCCAGCTTCAGATTTATAAAAATTATGAATTTTTGAAAAATTGTCTCTTTTTCGAGGTTTTCCCGGATTTTTCCCAGAGAAAAATACACCGATTGGATCGTATAAAAAACCATTTTGTAGGTTTTATAATTCTCCACAAAAGTATGCTGTAAAACGATACCTCCAATTCTTTTTGAGATATTCGCAAAAAAAACAAAAATGTTGTAGTTTTTTTCACCATTTCTTGTTTGAAAAATTCCACAAAGCGATTTTGCTGGGGCAAAAACCCAAGTTTGTATTTACGAACTATCTTATAGAAAGTAATATAGGCCGTTTGTGTCTTTAATTTTGGTGAAAAGATACTCTCATTTCTATCTATACCTTGGCCTAGAACCCTTATACTGATGGCAATACATACTTACGTTAGAGACTATTTCCACATTTTTGAACAAATTATTCATAATAGCGATTTTCCTTTATGCTGTTATTTTCAGTGTTTCCCATGTGTCTCCGGTGAAAAAAAGCGCCGTATCATCGGCAAAACTAACAATGTCAGCGCAAGTATCATTATGGAGGTTGAGCAAATTATTTAAACAGATGATAAACAGAACCGGTCCTAGAACAATACCCTGTGGCTCGCCATATTCAAGAACCGTAAATCCATTCAATGTTTCGTTCAATCTTACCAGGTGATTTCGTTTGACGTGGATAATGATTCATAGCTGTAATGGAGTACCTACCTCCGAGCAATAAAAGATATAGAGAGGGCTTTCCTGTCTCTTTCTTGGAAGCAACATACCCGACGTTGTTTATAAATATCAATGCTCGGATCGTGTTAAAAAAGAACATTATCGGATGTTTCCGTTTCCACTCATTAATCAGGTTGAAATTCCCTATTGTTATTCACTCTTAACTTGGCGATCTAGTTTGTTTACATGCGTTGACAACTTATTTATCGTCTTGTCAGTTCAGTTTGGATTTGAGCCTATTTGTATAATTGTTTTAATTTAAAGTGGTAGAAGTGTTGTGTTGGATTGTTGAATTGTTATATTAGAGACCTTATCTCTGCGAAATGGCGATAACTTGTGAAGTTTGTGGGCTGAAAAAGTTATCAAGTACTAAACAAACATTTCACAAGTATCAAATCAAACCATGGGCGTCGCAACATGGCATATTGGTACCATGTCTGATGGGCATACCCTACTTAGTTTTTAGTAGTATTATTAAAGTTGATTTTTACTGATTCCCGATTGCGAGACAAAAATACTCTTTTTGTTAAAATAGCTTAAAAGAAACTTTGTACTTTGAAAAATGATTACCTATTCATAAATAGGAAAATACTTGTTGCAGTAGGTACACTGAAAAATAAGTAAGTAAGCAAACTCAACTCTTCAAAACAGAATTCAAATTATAAGTCACTAGCTATAGACCCACTCTGCTGGGTACTGGAATGTTTTGTTCATATACAGGGATTTTCACATAACCCGTTCATCAGAAGTTTTCGATGTTGCCATTTGAATAAAAATGTTGCTTCCGGTTAAACCGTACGTGGACATGAACTTCTTAATTGTAAACGAAACACTGTATATCATCACAAGTATGTTTCACTTTGAGTAAGGTTATTGACTTACATTGTCTAAAAAAGAACAAAGAAAAAAGAAAACCATTTAGGAAATGTTGCCATTTGTATTATAGTAAGAGTTTAATCCAAAAATTCATTGTATTAACGTAAGAACATGTTACCATTTTTTGACAACACTCCTGTGCGAATACATGGCAGCTTTTATTTGCTGTAGCGCTCCAGGGCGAATTTGTTTTCATCAGTAGGGAGACCTACAGCACTACTGCTGGTGGTTGGTGCGCATTCCAAGCATTAGGGTTGCAGCTAAATAACAAACTTGCTTTCCAACCAGACATGTGATCGTCTATAGATGCCGTAACAAATTTGTCTGCACCGACCGTGTCTAATTGATAATATATAAGAAAATGTATTAGCACGCCACTGGTTCTATGCTAAGCTCCAGTTTTCAAAACAATAACAAATCTCCCCCTCCGGGCTCGGAGGTCCCTTCTCACCAACAAATCATAACAAAGGATAGCGGTATGCAGCTCTCACATCAATACCTGTTGTTTATATAGAAATGGCACCTCTAACAGCCGTATGCATAGTCAATTCCAGCGACTTGCCAGAGTTTCGCCGCTCGCTACACAAGTACTATAATGCACAGTCGAGCTCCAAAAAATTAGTACATCGCCAGCGTTTCGCCAAAATGTGACTTATCGCGTAGTTGTCACTTTTTTGGAGCTCGACTGTGCATTATAATCCTTGTGTATCGAACGGCGAAACTCTGGCGAGTCGCTGGCGATTGACTATGCATACGGCTGTAAATCTTTTATTGCTACCACGAAAACCAGTATTTTCTAAATCTTTCAATAAATGGATATATCGAATTCTTTCTGTAAGTCGATGAAAATTGCCAAGAGATGGCTTTCCTATATCCATTGTTTTATGAAATTTTCTTGTGACTACATGTATTCCCTGAAACCAAATTACTTTGGAGACAAATTGTTGTACTTTTTCAAAAAACTAATTATTCTAACGTTCAATATTTTTTCAAATACTTTAACAATGTTAGTAATCAAGGATATTGGCCTGAAATTGGTCATCTCCATAGTTTATTGTGTATTGCCGATATTACTGTTGATTTGAGTATGTTTGGAAAAAATCCTTTCAACAAACATTTATTTATCTGGTAATTCAGAATCCGATTCTATACTTCCAATTTTGTTCTTGTAATAATAACACTTAGCTTTTATAATAAGATAATTTAATTCATCTCCATATTCTTTGCACTCTTCAGTATTTTCCTCTGATGGATTTTTTCTAGAAGATCTCAGTAGCTCATATTGATTATGTACCCTCTATACCGATGTCACCAAAACATTGGAAAAACATGGTGTTTTCTTATTTTTATCATCTCTCAATTTTTTAGTTTTGGTATTTCCCCGTGGATAATCACAAAATTTTGAGAACATGCCCATGGCTAAATTTAAATAATGAATTTGATGATGGATGTAGTCGTTACTATGTGACAGGAAAATTGAGAAATAAAACCTTCTATATTTTTATACCACTGAATAATTATTTGATAAAAATTATCAAAAACATCTCACCCTTTACAAAGCTGATAAATGAGACCATAAAATTCGGAACTTTTTCTAATTGTCTTAAAATTACAAAGGTTATCCCAATACCAAAAAAAAATGCCAAAGAACTGTGTGAACTAAGACCTAAGCAGTGAGCACGTAAAGATTGGAACAAATTCGATTAACGCTTGATATCGCCATCAGGTAAAATAAGCTCAGACACGTCGATTTTATTTTTCAGGTGCGCATTTTTTGGTCTGCTCAGTTTTTTGATAACGTCATCGCTGTTCGAGTTATGACGTCATTATATTTTTTTTAATAGTATTTCCCAATTTTTGTTTGAAAAATAAAATGTATTCATAATAATGTAATATTAAGTCTGTTTACGGAAACTTTTGAATTAAGGTATCTCCAAAAAATAAAATCTAGTGGGGTTAGATCAGGAGATCTAGCTGGCCACTTACTTTAAAAATCCTTGTCTGGGGGTAGGGGTGGTCGGTTGCACACTTCGAGCAAACACCAGACATCAGGATTGGTATCTAGGCAACTCACATCACTCTTGCTTCACAACAAGGTATGAGGTCGCCTATCGATACCGATGTACTTGAGAAAAATTGCCTCATACTCCGGATTCGAAGCGGGTTGGATGGAAACGGAAGATTCAACGGCGAGCACATCGAACATATGTCCAATGCATCGAACCGCTGAGCTACCGGCCACCACAAAGTAATACATAATACATTTAATTGTTGATCTTCCGTAACGCCAATTATTATCACCGACATTGTGAAAATTTCTAAATTTTGCCTCGACTTTGCTCACCGTCAAACGTGTAATTTATACCACAATTATTTGATAGCTAACTATTATTGTAAAGTCAAATTTTAAAAACATATTTACACTCAGTGTCAAGTTCCATTGGAGCAATCAATGTGTTTTGAAATGACTAAAAAAAAGTAAGTGGCACCCATTTAAAGTAAAAGTAATTCATGAAATTAATTGAGGTGGTTTCAATCGCAGACGAGGATTTTTAGACTGGCCAGCTAGATCTCATGATCTAATCCCACTAGATTTTTTTTGTATGGATACCTCAAATCAAAATTTTACGTTATTAGACCTAATATTACATTACTATAAATGAATTATCTTTTATTTCTTGAAAATACGGTTATGTTTTTTTCATTCAGTGTAGAACATCAAAAAATGTTCTACACTTCTGTCATTCAAGAGTAAGTTAAAAAAATATCTGAGTGAAAATTTCTAGCTATTCGAATATCTGTGAGTCTCTTGTCTGCTACGCCTATAAGTTTTATTTATTATATGTTTTATTTATATGTTATGTTTTTATATGATCGTTTTACGTTAATTTATTTATTGACTGTATGTGACATTATATTTATATTAATTCTAACTCATTTATTGTATGACAAATGTATTAGTCGTTGACTAAATAAAGGATCTATATATATATATATATATATATGTAACAGGAAAAAATATGACATGCATACACAGAGAAATGCGTTCTTTCTTGAGTTATTATCAAAATAGGTTGCCGTTAAAAACAATATCGACGTATCTGAGCTTTTTTTCACCAATGGCCATATCTAGCTTTTATAGAATTTGTTTCAACCTTTACGTGCTCACTGTAAATCTCTATACGCCAAATTTGGTAAAATAATCGAAGCATCTCTAAAATCGCAGCTATAGAAGAACACTTTGAGGCACATAACATCTCATTCCAAACAACCCGCTTTAATATAGCTGGTGAATAAGATCGTCAGAGGATTCCAGAAATGTGTCCACACAGGCACAGTTTTGTGCTATCTTCAGACTGCATTTGATAGCGTGTCACAAGAAATTCTTCTAAAAAAAATCAAATTTGAACAAAATTCGATTAATCTAGTTAGATCATATATTTTATTGGAACACAATCAGTACGTTGCGTTGGTCAGAATAATAAGACTTCTTCAAGAAGTATTTCACTTGTTTTTGGTGAAATTAGAGGGATCACGCTTTGGTATTCCTTAATTTCCTGAATCCAAGAAATCAAGAGTTTTCTGAACGTAGTCATTCCTTCCAGCTCTTATCTCAATTTGTGCTGCCTGGCTTCTATTGGATGCAGTGTGTACAGTTTGTTTAACCTACTTAACTCTCTGAAGTTCCAAGATTTTTAATTGCACATTACATCATAATCATGAATTCTGAAGTTAATCAAAGAGAAACTTATAAATTCCAGACTGATTGCTTTGCTCAAACGTATACCGCGCCATAATGTGTTTCCTAATAACTCTAGCGAGTAGGTAAATCACCAGAGTTAATCATGAGAAGAACGCTTAATCCGCGATTTAATCAAACTAACCGGGGTAACAGCGCAAAAACCGGGTTCGAAACTTCCTACTTGTGGGAAATGAATGATCCTCAATGGACATCCGTCAAAGGTGTACTAAATCAAATTCGATACAATCGATTCACACTCTAGGTGGCATTTCACTGTTGTAGTCCAAAAAATTTGATCGATGTTGAGAAAATGCAGGTTTACTTGAAGAATTTACGCTTGGTTAGGTAATACACCAAGCAATAGAGCATAAAATGAGTGAGTTTTTGACAAAAATACTAGTAGGAACCCAGTATGCCATCACATGAAAGACAGTCCGTAGTTATATTCTGTTATGTTCTCGACTCGCAACTGTCATTTATTATTTGTTAAACATGTTTTTCATCATTGTTTTGCTTATAAAATGAAAACTAATGGAGCTATCTGGTTGCTGCAGGAAATAATTGTAGTTAATTGAAATACGAACAAAATGGGATGTTGGAAGACCCAGTCAAATCGTTAGTAACGGAGAAAAACTGAAAAAACCGGAAAATTTTGCGATGTTTTGTAAAATTCATTACTCCGCCATTTTCCGTGGCAACGTTAGTTGTTGCCTTGAAATCTCAAGGTCATCTAACCGAAGCCAAAAATGTGTGGTTGGCTTCCTGTTGTTGACTTCCTTTGTTTCTATTTTTACATCCAAGTGTTGTACATCTTGATTTTACCGTACTGATGAGAGCTTAACAATTTGACGGCTATACCCAATAACTTTTCTATTTATATTTTAATATTACGTACAGGTAGCCGAGGCACATGTAAATTTATTTTTGAGAACAAAAATAGATAGTAATTCGTGAGACTTTGTGCAAAAATATTATTCCTAAATATTCACGACGTTTATACAGAGTGTTGACTTGGTATCTTGAGAGCAGTTGATTGTGTGGAACGCCACGATTTCGATAAACTCCATCACATCTGAAACTCATGTACTTCAAAAATCTCCTCTGAATACTCTCTATGTTATTCATATTGGTGTACCCAGGATTCCATACAACGCTGCCATATTCAAGTTTCGATCTCACAAGTGCATTGAAGAGGAGTAAGTGAGTTTCAGTTTCAGTAAAACATTTGGAGTTTCTAATAATGAAATCAAGTATTTTTACACCGTTTTTAGCAATGGTACTAAGGTGTTGTGAAAATGTGAACTTTGCATCGAAGACTATTCCTAGATCTTTGAACTCTGCCACTTTCTGCAGATGATGGCCATTTACGGTGTAGGTGGATTCAATTGGTGATTGTTTACGAGTGTCGTTGACGACATTACACTTTGTTATGTTCAGAGGTAATGAATTGACTTCGCACCATTGATCGTTCTGAAAACTGCAACTATCTCCCAAAGAAGTGATCTGACGAAACAGCTTACAGTCATCTGCATATAGGAGGATTTCCGAGTCAATTCCCATACAAATGTCATTTATAAAAATTGTGGTTGATCGACCCTCAATGAATCCATGCTGATTTTCTACGATCTGACATCTGACCTGTGCAAATAAAACATCATATTAGACCATTTTAAACGATTTACTAAAGTTAAATAGTATAATACTCGGTCTGTAATTCTCAACCATATTTTTGTGACCTTCCTTGAAGACAAGGGTATATTTTATCATCTTTCCATGTATTGGGAAAACGAAGTGATGCCAGAGCCAAGTTGAAAATAGTATATAGTGATTTAGCGAATATTATAGCACAGTCTTTCAAGACAAACGATGGAATGCCATCGGGACCTGTTGTCATTTTTGGTTTGCATTTCTTCAGCGATTTCAGTACGTCATCTTCAGTGATTTTGGGTACAGATTTGGTTGGTATATCAGTACAATCGTTTGTTTCAGATTGCCGATACTTCGATGATTTAATAATGATTTCTTGTATACTGAAAAATCAATAGAATGAATAATAAGTGAACCTTTGCATTCTTGAAGCGTTTTCTATTCAACCGCCTGCGTACAATTTTGAATAAATTGCTCCACATCGCTGAAACCATCAAATTATCTAATGTTTCCTGAGCATTGCCATAACATCACTCCATTATCCGAATCGCTCTCGATGTAGATGGCGGCCGAACAAAACACTTGACCGCACGAGAAAACAGCCGCCGACTTGATGGAATAGATTCTGCGGTCGGTGTTGAGGTTTTGTTCGAGTGGGTTTGGAGATGAATCAACATGCCGGCTGGACCGCAGCCTGTTTACGTTGAGGTTTCGTGAGAAGCCTCGTCCGGTGACCATCGCGAATCCCTGGCGAAGGTATCGAGGACACGGTGACCGCTGAGCGTACTCGCAAATTAATTAAGAGGAAATTTAACGGTCGATTTTGATTGGACGAGACGTAGCTATTTGTTTTAAGGGCGTAGCACATATTTTTTGGTTTGAAATAACGCTAGCGTCTTCATTGATTTGTAGTTTATCAGAAATAAGAATGGTACTAATAATAAAAAGTGATGCCTGGGAAGTTGAAGGACCTAGAAATTGTGGATATTTTATAATACTACGATTTCCATGCTTTCAAAAATATAATTGGACACCAACAATATGAATACACGACTATGAAGAGCTATGGTCCGGGAGTTACCGACATATTTCATTACACCATTTCCGCAAGCCTATTTTTTTTTGTGTGGTATGTGTGTAACGTACAATAGTAATATACTCGTCTACCACCGCATCCGGGGTACAGGAGGGTTAAAACTGCATAAAAAAAATCAACAAAAAAATTATAGCCACAAAAAACGCGAAAATTATTGTACGTATCAGTTGAATGTAATACGCTTAGAAAATATCATCTGCCACATGAATTCCACAACAAAAATCGTCTGCCACCCACATAAGTGAGCGCAAAAAAATATCTTAGAAAAACTATACCCACAAGGAAGAAATAAATTGAAATGCTTGTTTTCATAGCAGCAAACATAAAAATAATAGTCTGCCGCTAATGAGATACCACGAAGATGTTTTCATGAAAACCTACAAAAATTTTCCAACTCGAAGAAAAAGTGGAAAAATATTTAAAAAATGGTAAAATTTGTACTTTCTTTGAAAAATCGCCAAAATCTCGAAAACCAAACGAGATATCGGAAAGTTGAGTATTAACAATTTTGTTGTCCCCAAATAGTTCTATGAAAAAATATCCACATAGTTTTATCATAACTTGAAAAACAAGAGATATGGACTTGGAAATATTTGACGTTTTTTGTCTAAACACCAAAAACTCGAAAACGACACGAGATATATGAAAATTGTGAAAAATCAGTTTTACAGTTCTTGATAAGATCTAGAAAAAGTTCCCACGACATTTTTTTATATTTAAAAAAAAAATTTTTTTGAAATGGACATTTTTTAAAAACACCAAAAACTTGAAATTGAAAACTTTTCGTTTCGAAATACAGAGTGTCAAGTTCCTTAGCCTGCACGATCTCCTGACTTGACCCCTATAGATTTTGGTAAAGGGTACATTAAAAACCAAAGTGTGTACTGAGCCCATCAGCAACGAAGGTATTTTTCCAGAAAGGATTGATCAAGCAGCTCTAGAGATCATATCAGCAAGATGACCTTCTTTATCGATTCTACATACTCCCTGAAACAACTATTTTTAAGGCTTAATCAGCCTCGGAGATACGATTTTTTTTTCAATTATTTGGTATCATAAAATTATCACTAAATCTAACCAAACCAACATGACCTAAAAGCTCCAAAATTTGAAAAAAAAAATCCTAGAAAAATATGTATTTTTCAAAAAAAAAAATCTTATACATACATTATACATACATTATACAATTATATACATTTTTTATGTCTCGTTTCTTTTTCGAGTTCATAAATTTTTTTTCGTTTTTTCAAATTTCCCAGACTATTGCTATCAGTAGTTTCGTGAAGAAAAATTCAGTATTCTTTTTCAAGTTAAGAAAACAATGCATTGAAATTTGTTGTACTACTTTTTTGAGGACAATAACACTGTCCATATACATTTTATCGAATTCCTGTTCAGTTTTTGAATTTTTGGTGTTTTTAGAGTCTCTTTTTCGTTTTTTTTTTAAACATTTCCCGGACTATTAAACTTAAGAAAAAAATTCATTGACATCTTTGCAGGTTTTCAGAAGGCAATCAAAAAAAGTATGATTTGAAATTTGAAAAATTGTCAAAATCTTTGAGTTTTTGGTGGTTACAAAAAAACAAATTTAATTTACCATTTATTTAAGGACAATAAAACTGTTCAAATACACTTTTTTGATATCACGTACACTTTTCGAGTTATTCCTGTTTTTAGAAAAAAAAATAGTAAAATTCTATTATTTTTCGTTTTTGAGTATGGTGAAATAAATAAATATGTCACCGTTTTTAAGTTTTTGGTGGTTTTATGAAAAAAAAAGTCAATATTCTCGCGAAGCGTATTGGAAAACAGTGGGGAGAGAAGGGCGAAAATGGGGAATAAATAATAAAAAATTCGGGACCTATGCGCCCGGTCGAAATCAGAGTGAAATTTTACGTATATAGTGCGAATTTCGAATGGATATGGCAATTTCGTATTTTTTGTTATTTTTAGGGGTTTCCCTTGCAACTTTTTTCGGTAATTCTTTTTTTTTAAATTCGATTAACTTAAAATTTCCAGTGCATACTAATTTAATCATTATGAATCGATTGGCGTTCGCAGAATTGCTCTACCTCTAACCGCTCACGAATTGAAAAATTCGAATCTAGTTGTCCTCTTTCCGGACAAATTTTATATCTGAGCTTAGACAAAACAAATGTTTTCGGAATCAGCATGAAATTCCACGTATATGGTGCGTTTTTCTATTATATGTGCGGATTTTATATTTTTCGTGATTTTTAGGGGTCTACCAACCCCTTACAACTTTTCTCAAATATTCTTTCTTTAATTCGATTAACTTGAAATTTTCAGGGTATACTACCGTATACACCGTTTTAAGTTATTTGATGGTTTTATAAAAAAAAATCAATATTCTCGCGAGGCGCATTGAAAAACAATGGGAGGGTGAGAAGGGGGAAAATGGAGAATAAATAATTAAAAATGTGGACGCATCGTAACACAGAATGAAATGCCTTTTACCTTTTTTCACTATCTGATGAGTCTTTGGACTTCCTCTGTTGGAGGGACTGTTGAAGAGCCTCCTTGGAAATAAGCCAAGGCGATGACCACCAGCCTCTTACCTGCTTCATTCGGCATTTCCACGATGTCGTTGCCAAACCTCTAATTTTTGTATGAACTCTGGAACAGGAAAAAAAACATATTGGGTGCGGTCAGTATTGCAGTTGTTTTTTATAAAAAGTGTAATATAGTAACTTCAACGATTTAATCTTTTATTCGTCTTCCATTTAACCAGGGCTCTTGGTGTTGAAAATGTCCCTGACATGATTTTTAATAGGTCTAGACCTAACAATTCTTTCCGGTAGTGGTTGGTTTGTGCTTCGATATAATTGGACTTATAGATGATCCAGCGTGATTCAAATCGAGTACCAGAAATTTGAGAAATTAATAGCCAAGTCGCACATCATGTACTTTTAGTAAACATTCAATCTGGTTACATCAGCAAAAAGGACCACCTGTCCACAAGACAGGAAGGAAATCAACAAGCAGTGTCGATGACACAAATTGGTGTTACGTATTTGTATAAATACCTTACAGGATAACTCAGCTCTTGTAGGACAATGTACATTTAACTTGTCAAGTTTGACAACGGAAGATGCCAAATTCAGCTTTACCGCTTTTTGAAGATATATTTGCGTGGATCTTGAAATATTCATTCATGAACTCTATTTACGGATTCAGGAACGTTTATTATTCTTTTCTGTTGCAATTTATGAACGTTTTCTCATCAAATACAGAGTAGTTTTTAAACGTAAAAAGGAAGCGTCAGAATATCTGCATTTTATCAACAAGACATAAAATTGACACACGCACACTCGATTCCGCTATACAAAACCCAGGCATGCAATTGAGCAGGATTGGCTTTAAACAATTTTATATGACCTTTTCCAACAGTCCACGCCACAGTGAACCTTCTTCTATGCACATTTGTGGCTGCCTCTGAATGTTGAAGGCTGATTTGCAGGCAAGGACAGGGCAGGATTTTTCCGACAAAATTCCTACATTGTTGAATCCTCCATCTTTAATAATTCATTCAACAGTATTCCGTCAGAAAAATTCCAAATATTCCATGGTGCCGAAAATATGGGATACTTAATGCCTGCGCGGTGTCAATCATTAAGAACAAATAGTATTGTCCACTTTACCACACAAGTATTTTCACTCCCCGATGTGCATTTCGGTAAACAATTAACCTTCATCAGTAGAAATACTAAATCCAGTTTAGTATTGCTTATGAAATGCGCATCTAGGAGTGAAAATACTTGTGTGGTATAAATGGGAAAATGCTATTCGTTCTCAATTCATCGTGTAATTTTCGAAACAGTATTTTCTAGTATGCTGGCTGACCTCAAAGTAGCCATACGATCTTTTCACGCCCCCAACTGCACTCTAGTAAACTTTTCCAGACGATTCCGACGTGTGTCATTATTCACTCAGTAAACAACGCTTTCACCATGGAAAACGAGCTGAAAAGCAAACACAAATGTGATACATTGTACTCGGTATAGTTCTTCCAAGAGTAAATCGAATTGCTGAGAACGAATATAAAAGTCGGACGATGCAGTTTACTTTGAAAGCACCTCAAATTGGATAAGAGCAAACGAACAAAAGTAGGATCTCGTGTAGGCGGATATTTGAGTTGACTCGGAGTTTTCCACATTCGAATGTGATAATGCTATTGAGGATATGAAAGTGAAAGAGTATTGGATCGGTACGATACAATCATTACAAGTATTATCTGAGAAGATAAACTTTCACGACCGGTAGTCTTTGAACTTCGGTGGTTTTCGGGTTTGTTGGTCATGGTCTCGAGGTAATTCTACCTGACGTTTCGTCTACATCTGCGGCAGATATTTTCAAAGGCGGTGTGGTAACGGACGAAGTGCTCGAGTCGTTCGTCTGAGCCTGACTGATTCGATGTCTGCGATGGTTTCTTCTTTTATTTTATTTATTTACTATTTATTTTATTATCTCCAATGTGAAGTTGGCAGCTAAAACTAGCAGCCAAATTTTCCGAACATTCCCGATTGACCAGTTCCGTGTTGACCAATGTTTTTTCGGGTCCTGGAATCAAATCCGATTCCGGATTTCATGAAATTAAACAACTGGAGGATAATACATGGTGTCATTTATTATTTTAATATTAAACATTAAACAAAAAATCATTAAATTGAACTGATAGGTGTAAAATGATGAAAATTTATATATATATATATATATGAAAACTAGAAGTTCAACCCGAACACATATATATATATATATATATATATATATATGAAAACTAGAAGTTCAACCCGAACACATATATATATATATATATATATATATATATATATATATATATAGAAAAGTTATTGGGTATAACCCTCAAAATGTTCTGCAACCGTAGACACGTGTTTCGAGCTTAAGCTCTCATCAGTATGGTAAAATCAAGTGCGAAGATGTACAACACTTGGATGTAAAAATAGAAACAAAGAAAGTCAACAAAACAGGAAGCCAAGTGTTGTACATCTTCGCACTTGATTTTACCGTACTGATGAGAGCTTAAGCTCGAAACACGTGTCTACGGTTGCAGAACATTCTGAGGGTTATACCCAATAACTTTTCTACTTATATTTTCATATATTGCCCCTCGCTAAATCCATCCTTATATATATATATATATATATATATATATATAAGTTGGCAGTATGTTTGGTTTTCTAGCAATTATTTTTTTTTTCAATTTTCACTCGTTAGTAAGCTTTGGCAGAGAATTTCGTTCATACTTTTGGACTGTATTTGCAAAGGACTACACCTGTACATAATTTGAAATTGGAAGTTTGTTTACTTTTCAAGTTTTTTTTTTTAGTTTTCAAGTTTCCATCCTTGAGTCAGCTGTGGCAGATAATTTCGTTGTTTCTTCTAGACTCTACTTGCACTAGACTGTAACTGTACATAATTTGGAGTTGGCAGTATCTTTCGATTCCGATACCTGTTTACGTTTCTGACTATTAGCTTGTACCTGGGGGAATTGTTTTGGTGTCTCTGATTACCTGCCTCCACGTTTTACTCTCTTTGAAACCGAATCAGTCAGGCTCAGACAAACCACTCGAACGCTTTGTCCGTTACCACATCGCCTTTGAAAATGTCGACCGCAGGTGTAGACGAAACATAGAGACCACGACCAACAAACCACCTAAAGTTCATAACAAGTATTGTGTGTTTCATCAACGGATCAACTTTTTTTAAGGGTTTTTAGTATTTATTGTTTAATGTGCCTTTCGAATCATTTGCTCTACAAGTGGAGTCATTTTGTGTACATCATGAGGACATTTTAGTTATGATAAGTTCCAATAATGAATGTAACCAGTAGATGATGAGTTCGTTCTTGTCCATCTATATCATACCACTGTTCAGTGTCTTCATGCAGTATTCATGTAGAGTATCTGATTCGACACGGAGACCGCAGTGCCAAAATGGAAAACACATTTCAACAAACAACATATTCTGCAATAATTAGTGACTTCCGATAATTCCGTTCCATCTTGGCAGACTGAACACGACTGAAATTACAATTTCAATGGAACTAATTTCAAAGTTACATCGGAGTGAGACCACCGAGACTTTGAAGTTTGGGCTCGTACAGCAGAAGATTTGTTTTCTGCGGGATAACACGGTACAGCTTCGACTTTGGGTTTCATAATTAACTGAGAAGTTTTGTGACAAGTGGTTATCGGTAATACGCAATATATTTGTTGTAACTGTCGTGCTTCGAATGAGTCCAAACGATATGGGAGACAACTTAGGGATAATTGAGAAAGTTCCGGAAACTTACAATGAGTCCTAATAGCACAAGAGGTCCTTGGGACGTTCGTTCCATATCTATTTAAAGTTGAAACGTCCGGGGACTAGAAATGTAATTCTTACTAACGTCCTTCTTTGGACAACGGTGGGACATTCTCGTAGGACATTCATAATTCGTACAAATTATGTCCAACATTCACTTGTTAATAACAAAATGTTTATTAAATAAACAAAGAAAATATAAATAATTTTTTTTTAATATCGAAGAGCAATGCTAATTATGATTAAAAAACAAATGGTTCCTCAATATTAGTATTTGGTAGCAAAAAAATTGTTAATAAACGAATGCGTTTTAAGCAATACATTCTTTTTTAAGAAATTATTTTGTTCTTAAAGATCATAATATTTATTGCTGATTGACACGTTGACGGACACCTATGTAAATAAGGTGTCTGGTCAGAAAAAAACACTATGGTATTTTGCCGAATTTGAACTAATATTTGGCCAAAAAATAATTTGAGAAAAAAGAAAAATATTTTTTTGCATTTTTTTACATAAAAAACAGAACGGCGGCTATGGCCGTCGTGTCCCAGCAGTCGTGTTGAATATATAGCAAAAATGTTTTATTGGTAGAAATATTGACAAAATTATACCTGAAGTAATAAATAACTAAATGTATAACATCCTAATCATAAAAAAATCACAACTAAAAAGAATATGTTATCATCTTATTGGTTATGCCATTCCTCAAAACAAGGAGCTGGACAAAGTGGTGGTTTATCTGTGTCAAGCTGTCTCTTTTCTGATATTGTTCTTGGTGCAGTCTCTGCACCGCAGATGATATTTTCCCATCTTTTTATAGGTATTGGGTAAAGGAATTATTTCCATGTAATGTGGAATATTTGCCTTCTAGTTAGTTGATACTCATTTTCTCTTTTTTGACGGTTGTGCAGTGACAAAGTCTCGTCCATCCAAAACTTCGTTTGAGGATAACCCTAACAGACTTCGGATTATGTATTCTCGAAACTCGAGTAAGCCTATGTTGGCATTGACAAAAGTTTTATGAAGATAAAAAGCGTTCCATGTAGAGAGATCCAAAAAATGAAAATTAACTTTTTTAGGCCCCCTTATAGTTTTTCGCGGACATAAGTAATAACTGACCATTTGGTCTGATCGATCTACTCCCGGCTTGAGCCTTGTTTTTCCATATCGATTTTGCACTTCTATAAGTTTTGGCTGATGACCTGTAGTTATCATCAAAACATCCCTTTTGTCTTTCCATTTGCACGTTTCCTTCACGGCTCCAAATATGCTGACCTTTTTTTAGTTTTCTGGTTACGATATGTTTGGGGTTACCACGCTTGTTGGTTCGCAATGTACCAGTAGTGTGTGTTTGTACAGATGATGCCCTTTATTCAAATACGGAGTCATAAGGCGCTTTACCAAGGAGTTTATTTTGGACTCTGCAAGCTGGTCAGTATTCGTTTTGCCTTTATAAATCTCTACATTCAGGACATATCCTTCACTGCTGCAAAGTTCATAAAATTTTATTTCATAGCGTGACTTTTTGTTTTTTATATATACGCGAAACTTTAGTCTTCTACGAAATAACAACAGGGACTCATCTAAAGAAAGGTTTTGTTTAGGAGAGTAAGCATTTTGTGAGTTCTTCACAAAAAGTTTTAGATGGTCGCTTATTTTGTTCAGAACATCTTCTCCTGAAGTGAGACATCTCAGTATCTGCTCAAACCTTCTTCCAGACATTTTACTGAAAAATATTGGATGGTAGTATAAAGGATTGTATGAAAACATTTGCCTTATTTCTCTGCATTTGACATGAGAAGCCAATAAACACAGTCCAAAAAACTTCTTGAGCTCGTCTAACGTGATGTTACGAAATGTCCTGAACCGCTAGTATCTTTTTTTAGGTCGATTAGCAATGAACATTTCCTGTCCGTCATTATTAGTTCGTTCTAATACAAGTTTTTCATGTGACCATACAAGTTGAAATGATTGAAATGGATCAAAACCAGTCATAACATGTTTTGCTCCAGATTGAGAATCGTCAAACAATAAGTTCACAGTTTCTTTTCGAGTGCCTTCCCAAAATTCATTATCTAATTCCGCTACTTTCACCTGAAACTATTTTTTCGCTGACTTTTTATTACCTAAATATATTTTTTAGATCGTACCTCCCAAACATACAGTCTGGTCTATATCATGTACAGTATCTTCCCCTGATGCATAATCGTTACCGCCATTACTGTTTTGGTCTGAGATTTCATATCCACTATTATTATTTTCGGTTGGCCCCTTCCAAATTATCATTTTCCTCTAAAATATAATAGTAAGAACATCAAACACATGAAAGTAAACTAACCTTAGAGTAACCTAACCTGCTTCGTCTGATAAATCTCTCAATTCAAAATCTGGGTCTCTAATAGAGTCGTCATCATCTTCACTAAGGCTAAGCTCTGACGAGTTGTTAAGAGTTCCTTTCTAGATAATTATCGTCATTACTGAGCTCATACCACTCTAGAAGCTGTTTTTCTATATTTTTATCCATGGTTTTTATCACTAACACTATAACACTAGGGAAACATAAAAAAATCAATGTATAACTGTGAAATGTAATGAACGTATTGACCTGCACGCGTACTAAATCAAATGGCAATATAATGCAGTAGCCGCGCGAGCATGAAGTGATGAAAGGAGGGCCAATCACATGTAAATACCAGAATAGACACGCCTTTTTTGTTTTACTTGGACACTTTACACCATTCTTCATGTAAAATCGACGGACGACTCCGTTGGTGCCTTACAAATGCAAATAATACATGGACGGAATAGGCCGCCGAAAATATTAGGTGTCCCAGCCTAGGGCACAGACAACGACAGGCATGTCCGTCAACGTGTAAATATTCTCTTTTTCGAGGTTTTCCCGGTCGCATGAAAATCCATTTTGCATTACACCGTGCGCTGGTGTCATTATAGATGCCTATTTGCATGTCAGAATTAAATAATATGTTGTTGACAGTTCTCTAGAAATCGAAAATTGTTTGAATATTTCCTTCCTTGCCAACAGGGTAAATAACGCTTGTTTTGTGGAAATTGCTGGATATTTTTGTATATTTGCTGTAACTGTAAAATTTTTCAAAAAAATATTTTGAATGGTATGGTATGGGCATTATGGTATGGGCATTATCTGCTGCGAAATTCAAAAATGTAATAAATGTTGAAAATATGTCAGTTGAGAAGCCATCTTATTATTGCAAAACCCACTACAACAAAATTCCAAGTTTTTATTTGGAACGATTCTCCAAATATTCCTACAGAGTTGCCACCAACCTGGAAAACCTGGAAATGTCAGGGCATTAAATTTTTTCAAAAATATCAGAGGAAAGTCAGGAAACTCGGAATTAAGTCAGGGAAATTCGCAATATTCCGTTAGTAGTCAGGGAATTTGGAAAAACAACTATACATTTAATTTTTGTTTTGTTCTTTCATTCATTCCCCATATTGTTGTAAAGTAGTATCAGTCGAGTGAAAATAATCTTCATGATGATGTTTGAATTAATTACAATTATTATTACTTTTTGTTATCAAACAATTACAGAATAAATATTTTTTCATACTGTATGTGTCTTCAAATATTTCACATAACCATCCGATGGATTATTATGAATTTAGTAAAGGAAAACCTGGAAAAGTCATGGAATTCACAAAGAAACAGTTGGTAGCAACCTTGTTCTAACGAAAGACCTAATTTATTTTCACGCGATACAGAAGGAAAGTTCATAAGTGATGATGAGATGCCAACAAAAAAAAATCTGGTTTGAAAATTTGAATATGCGAATCTTCAGTACAACTTTATACTTTAAAACCACCCTCTAAGTAATATCATGCCCCGTGAAAATGTTTGCTATTTCCCTCCGTAATATCACTAATATTTTCCATTTTCATTTCAGCGCAAAGTATGGTCTGGAAGGTTTTGTTTCTGATAAGTTTCCTCGGTGTCAGTGACAAAGCCTGGGGTGCCAAGAACAGAAAGCGGGAACTTCGTTCACGAGATGCCGTTATATATGCTCTTCCCGTAAGTAATCACATTTTTCACTTGCGTTCCTTTCGTACAGAGTGGCTCACTTGGAACGAAACTTGAAGATTTTTTAATAGGTAGTGTCAATTGAAGAAATGCTCTGGCAGAGTAGGTGGGTATTTCTTCTCTTTGCGCTACTGCCACCATGCCTCAAATTTGAAATTACAGAGATGTATAGTCAATGAGTTGAAAAGTAATTTTCTTCTATAGATAGTGAAGTGAAGTTATTCTTAATAGGCTTACAAATAGATAACCGTTGCAAAAGTTGTAAAATTTTTATTTTCCACTTTTTTATTAACAATTGAAAATTAAAAAAGGTAAATAATTCGTTTTTTATAATTATCGTGAATCTTTCGATTTCTGAAGATGAATAAAAATAGTTTTTTTAATTTTTTACTGCCATTGTTTGAAAAATTCTTGTAAACAAATACATTGTTCATGAGCAAACCAAAAATTTTGGTTTGTAATATATTTATTGAAAATTATGATATTCAAAGGATGAAAGATTTCTTAAAATAATTTATTTGTTGCTGAAAAATGCGTTTGGTAATTAACAATCGTTATTTGTGGATGAATATCAAAATTAAGGAACCATTTTTTCTATAAAAATAATAATTTTTACCAATGAATAAATATATTACATTTTTTTTTTATATGCCCATAAAAAATGTATTTGTTTATAAGAATTTTTTAAACAATGGCAGTAAAAAATTTAAAAAAAATTATTTCGCTGAACCCTTAGAAATCGAAACATTCGTAATATTTGAAAAAACGATTTAAATACTTTCTTTGATTTTTTAATTTTCAATAGTTAATAAAAAAGTGGAAAATCAAAATTTCACAATTTTTGCATTAAGTTTTATTTGTAAGTTTAGAATAAAAATCCTAGCGTTTTAGTTGAATAATTATTGGGATTTTTATATCAACATTCAGTTTAGAAAAATTTATTAATTAACAAATGCATAATTTATGGAGAAATTGGGATACAAATTTTTTCAACACAAAATTATAAATATTATTATTATTATTATAAATATTAGAGGTACAGTTTCGGGAGTAAGAACTTTTTGTCAGCAAATTTGCTGATCTTTTCAGATCTTCAGAGATCTATACTGGGGCCATTCATATTCTTGATGTTTATCAATGATCGACCTGAGTATGTGCTCTATTACTTATTTAACATTTTTTAGAGAATGTCAACGCCAACTTGATAATGGAGTCATAGAACTATAAAATGATTTCAGTAACTGGTGTTCTGCTAATAGGTCAATCAATAGAGGATTTTTTTGTAACAAAAATACTAGTAGGAAACCGACTGTAGCCAGTAGTTATATTATGTTATGGATTGAATTAATTTATTAGTTTGTTATAAACATTTAAATACATTTTTCGACTCTACCATTATTAAATTTCAGTGCGGTAATCAGAAAAGGTTCAGGGAAAAAACAACATAGTCAAAATAATTTTTCCAGGACTCCTGGACTGGTTTCACTCCAGCAATATTCCTCCCATTATCAAACTTCAGTACGGCAATCAAAAAAGGTTCATGAACAAACCAACATGGTCAAAATAATTTTTCCGGGCGTCCAGGACCGGTTTCACTCGAGCAATATTCTTCAACTTCCTTATTATTGACTCTGCTTTTATCAATTTTCAGTTCGGCAATCAGAAAAGGTTCAGGAAAAAAACAACATAGTGAAAATAATTCATCCAGGCCTCCAGGACTGGTCTCAGTCCAGCAATATTCCTCAACTCACTTATTATGGACTCTGCCATTATCAAATATCAGTACGGCAATCAGAAAAAGTTCAGGAACAAAACAACATAGTCGAATTGATTTTTTCGGGCGTCCAGGACCGGTTTCACTCCAGCAATATTTCTCAACTTCCTTATTATGGACTTTGCCATTATAAAATTTCAGGATGGCAATCAGAAGAGGTTCAGGAAAAAAACAACACGGTGAAAATAATTTATCCAGGCCTCCAGGACTGGTCTCAGTTCAGCAATATTCCTCAACTCACTCATTATGGACTCTGCCATTATCAAATATCAGTACGGCAATCAGAAAAAGTTCAGGAACAAAACAACATAGTCGAATTGATTTTTTAGGACTCCAGGACGGGTTTCACTCCAGCAATATTCGTGCCATTATCAAACTTCAGTACGGCAATCAAAAAAGGTTCATGAACAAAACAACATTGTCAAAATAATTTTTCCGGGCGTCCAGGACCGGTTTTACTCGAGCAATATTCTTCAACTTCCTTATTATTGACTATGCTATTATCAATTTTCAGTTCGGCAATCAGAAAAGGTTCAGAAAAAAAAACAACAGTGAAAATAATTTATCCAGGCCTCCAGGACTGGTCTCAGTCCAGCAATATTCCTCAACTCACTTATTATGGACTCTGCCATTATCAAATATCAGTACGGCAATCAGAAAAAGTTCAGGAACAAAACAACATAGTCGAATTGATTTTTTCGGGCGTCCAGGACCGGTTTCACCCCAGCAATATTTCTCAACTTCCTTATTATGGACTTTGCCATTATAAAATTTCAGGATGGCAATCAGAAGAGGTTCAGGAAAAAACCAACACAGTGAAAATAATTTATCCAGGCCTCCAGGACTGGTCTCAGTTCAGCAATATTCCTCAACTCACTTATTATGGACTCTGCCATTATCAAATATCAGTACGGCAATCAGAAAAAGTTCAGGAACAAAACAACATAGTCGAATTGATTTTTTCAGGACTCCAGGACGGATTTCACTCCAGCAATATTCCTGCCATTATCAAACTTCAGTACGGCAATCAAAAAAGGTTCATGAACAAAACAACATTGTCAAAATAATTTTTCCGGGCATCCAGGACCGGTTTTACTCGAGCAATATTCTTCAACTTCCTTATTATTGACTATGCTATTATCAATTTTCAGTTCGGCAATCAGAAAAGGTCCAGAAAAAAAACAACAGTGAAAATAATTTATCCAGGCCTCCAGGACTGGTCTCAGTCCAGCAATATTCCTCAACTCACTTATTATGGACTCTGCCATTATCAAATATCAGTACGGCAATCAGAAAAAGTTCAGGAACAAAACAACATGATCAAAATAATTTTTTTGGGCGTCCAGGACCGGTTTCACTCCAGCAATATTCCTCAACTTCCTGATTATGGACTCTGCCATTACCAAATTTCAGTACGGCTATCAGAAAAGGTTCAGGAAACTAACAAAATAGTCAAATAATTTTTCCAGGCCTCCGGGACCGGTTTCTCTCCAGTAATATTCCTTGACTTCCTTATTATGGACTCTTCCTATATAAAATTTCAGTACGGAAATCAGAAAAACTTCAAAAAAAGACAACATGGTAAAAATAATTCTTGTCGAAAGTAAAGCAAGAAAAGTACAATTTTCGTTACTTTCCATAAATATATCTAAGGGTGTTTAAATATTGTAGACGATGATGCAACATGAGTACATTCATTTCGGACATGTCACGTCAGTATTCACCTGAAAACGATTGCGGAATGAAACAATGAAAACTTGGTGAAATATACGATTTCAATGTTGTTTGGCGTATCCTTGCTTTTTCGAAAATATATTCATTTTCTGCACGAGTTTGTGTAGGGCTCAGCATCATCACTCCAGTGCATCTGCAACAGTAGGAAACGTATTCTCCTTTACTTTTCACCAGAATAGTAATTTACATAACAAGTCCGGAAAATACCGTTTTTTTGGACGAGTAGACCAAATTCTAGGACGAGCGATAGCGGGTCCTGGAAGTCTGCGAGTCGAAAAAAACTGTTTTCGGACGTGTTGCGAACATTATATTTTCGGCAACCATGTAGAATAATAAATCAATGAGAGGCAGACGAAGAGAGGTCGACCTTCACCAATCTGTTAACTGGTTACATAAATAGACGAATACGCCTAAAATGGGTTGCCTATCAAAGGTGGTCATGACTATAGACAGTGAGTTTCAAAAATTTGCACTAAATGGAAACTTTTTTATTATCGATTTGTCAGAAAATTTTATTCTTCATAAAAATTGGTGCATTACGAAATACTTGTACTGGAGTTATCAAAATTCCAAATTTCCAAACGGTGTACAGGGGGAAACAAAAAATAGAATTTTGATCAAGAGTACACTACCTTGGCTGTGATTCCAAATTTGAATATTTTGAACATTTTAGTTCTTATTTGTATAATATATTGAAATTCGGACAGAAGATAGGTACCAACAGACACATTCTAATTCTTATTTATATTAATATTTACTTCCCGGCCTAGTCCGGGAAGCACGTACTTCCCGGACTAGGCCGGGAAGTGCTACTTTCCCAAAGAAAAAGTGTCCAGGAAGTGAACACTTCCCTGATGGTTGCCGAAAAACAATGCGTCTATCTCAATCAACCGTCAATCCTTAAATCGCCAGTGTATCCACTCATCAATTCGCGGAGACTCAACTCCAGGAATTCCGTCCGAACGATCTGATTCCCTGGATAAAGTGCCATTACCGGAGCAGGAAGTGAGCTGCCGATGATTGGCCGTCTGATCCCGGAAAAGGGTTCCCCGTTCGCTCCGTGCTCTTCCAGCGTGCCTCAGCTCAGATGATAAACTTCCCACATGAATCATAACTCACCAGAAGTGGTTTTATGGCGTGGAATTTGCTTGTTTGCTATACATTACGCTTTCGTGGCACAAAGCCGCTTGATAAAATACAACGGCGCTTAGCGAACGGCTTGCTCAAAGCTCTATAGTCGAACTATTTTCGTGTTTCATTTTTTGGCATTCGGGCAGACCGAGAATCTAATATGGTATCAAAAGCTTTGCCCGTGGCGTCAAGGATTGATGGTAGTATTTTTTCTCGTGTTGAGTATTCTATTTACCAGCAGTACACGGCAGTGAGGTTAATGCACGAAAGAGTAGAAGGACCGATTTTATTCTTCAAATTATGACTTTTACATTTCCGAGATAGTATCTCGGACTTCCGAATTACTATTTATTTATATTATTATACAGGGTGTCCCACGAAGAATAGGACAGAGAATATCTCGGAACTCGAAAGTAGTGTAGAATTGTAATTTTGGGGTTCTGTATTAAAGCAATTGGTGCAGCTTTTTTTGATATTATGTTACCCAATGAGCTTTTCGTTTTCGGTCACGTGACATCAGAGATACCTGCAGTAACACTTGCAGAAACAACTGAAACCATTTATGAGAGAGTAAGGATTATGGACCGATAAAAACCATGTAGCACTTAATATCAGCAAAACAGCATTGGTAAAATTTACAATTCACAACACCACCGAAACTTTCAAACTCTAGGAAGACAGCCATCTAGAGGTGACATCCAACTCAGTAACGAGAATGCTGGGTCTTACTCTAGATTATAAACTCACTTGGAGTCCTCATATTGATTCACTATGTGATAAACTTAGAAAGAATTGTTACGCATTGAGATTTAGGTCAAATCATTGTGGAAAGGAAGTTCTATTGAATTTGTATCATGCCACTATTGGCTGTCTCTTGCGCTATGCAATCTTGAACTGGGGTATGAGCTCTTCTGCTGAAAGAGTATTCATTCTGCAATATATATATATATATATATATATATATATATATATATATATATATAAGGATGGATTTAGAGAGGGGCAATATATGAAAATATAAGTAAAAAAGTTATTGGGTATAACCCTCAAAATGTTGTGCAACCGTAGACACGTGTTTCGAGCTTAAGCTCTCTTCAGTACGGTAAAATCAAGTGCGAAGATGTACAACACTTGGATGTAAAAATAGAAACAAAGGAAGTCAACAACAGGAAGCCAACCACACATTTGTGGCATCGGTTAGAAAATAATTGCTACACCCTTGAGGAGCTTTAATAACAACTTCTATAAAATGTTACTTATCTCCATATGTTTTAGTCAACTTTTTCATGTCAATTTATTGTTTCCATCTATATATTATTTATTTTTACATTGATGTCTTCCTTGTTATTGTACAAAAATATTAATTGTGATAATTTTATACTTTTTAACAAGCGAAATAAATTTTATTATTTATTTATTATTATTATTATTATTATTATTATTATTATTATTATTATTATTATTATTATTATTGTTATTATTATTATTATTATTATTATTATTATTATTATTATTATTATTATTATTATTATTATTATTATTATTATTATTATTATTATTATTATTATTATTATTATTATTATTATTATTATTATAGGAACGTTCTGCGTACGCCCCTACTTTGGTATTCTGACGATGTTCTCTGTAAATATATAATACAGGATTTTTTCAACCGATTGTTAAGAAAAACAAATAAATTACCTCAACAGCCTCACTACCTATCATGGAAATACGAGTCTACATCTTTCGTATTAATTACTTATTTCAGTCGGGAAATGGGACGAGGGTCCCACACCAATGTTCAAATTCAATTTCGCGTTTAATCAAACGCCTTTGTGTAGAATTTAACAGGTTAACGCTGGGGACAGACATAAAGAGATTCGAATTCTCCGATTGTGTTGATAAGATTTAAGGAGGTTATTGCTCGTTTTGCCGGAGGTCTTTGTAAACGTTTCGTTGACGAAATTGGATGAAATTGATTTTCATGGAGCTTGCAATTATTGGAAAGAAAATGTCTATAAAACCTTCCTAGCTCAACTATAGGCATATACAGGAAATATACCACAAGGACACAAAATTAAATACTTCGGAATTTGCAAATTCAATAATTGTTACCATACTATTTTTTACCACATTGGACACCTCTGTGTGATAAGGTATCTTTGAAACCAGTCTGAAACTAATAGGAATCACGAAATTATAATTTCCTGAGACTTTAGGTTTCTCCTACTACTCGACCGCTTACGCGGGCTCGACCGTTTTCAGTCACATTTTTCACCCAATTCGCAGCATTGTAGCACAAAATGAGAATATACATTTTGTAAAAACAAATTTTACAATTGCCGTACTGAAGTTTATAATGGCCGAGTCCATAATAAAGAAGTTGAGGAATATTGCTACAGTCAAACCAGTCCTGGAGTCCTGGAAAAATTATTTTGACTATGTTGTTCTTTTCCCGAACCTTTTCTGATTACCGTACTGAAATTTGATAATGGCAGAGTCGAAAATTAAAAAAAAATAAGGAATATTGCTGTAGTGAAACCGGTCCTGGAGGCCTGGCAAAATTGTTTTGACTATGTTGTATTTTTCCAGGATTTTTTCTGTTTGCCGTATAGAAATTTGATGATGGCAGAGTCCATAATAAGGAAGTTAAGAAATACTTCTGGAGTGAAACCGGCCTGGACAACCGGAAAAATCAATTTGACGATTTTCCTGAACGTTTTCTGATTTCCCTACTGAAATTTGATAATGGCAGAAGCCATAATAAGGAAGTTGAGGAATATTGCTGGAGTGGAACCGGCCCTGGACGCCCAAAAAAGTTAATTTGACTGTGTTGTTCTTTCCTGAGCCTTTTTTTATTGCCGTACTGACGTTTTATTTAGGCAAAGTCCAAAATAAGGAAGTTAAGAGCTATTGCTGAAGTGAAACCATTCATGGAGGCCTGGAAAAATTGTTTTGACTATGTTGCATTTTTCTTGATTTTTCCGTTTGCCTTATAGAAATTTGATGATGGCAGAGTCCATAATAAGGAAGTTGAGAAATAATGCTGGAGTGAAACCGGCCCTGGACGCCTGGAAAAATCATTTTGTCCGTGTTGTGATTATCCTGAACGTTTTCTGATTTCCGTACTGAAATTTGATAATGGCAAAATCCATAATAAGGAAGTGGAGAAATATTGCCGGATTGAAACCGGTCCTGGACGCTCGAAAAAATTAATTCGACTGTGTTGTTGTTTCCTGAGCCTTTTCTGATTGCCGTACTGAAATTTGATAATGGCATAGTCAATAATAAGGAAGTTGAGAAGTATTACTGGAGTGAAACCGGTTCTGAAAACCCGAAAAAATTATTTTGATTATGTTGTTTTGTTCCTGAGCCTTTTCTGATTGCCGTACTGAAATTTGATGATGCATAATGGCAGAGTCCATAATAAGGAGGTTGAGGAATATTGCTGGAGTGAAACCAGTCCTGGAGTACTGGAAAACTTTATTTCATCATGCTGTTTTTTTCTAGAACCTTTTCTGATTGCCGCAATGAAATTTGATAATGGCACAGTCAATAATAAGGAAGTTGAGAAATATTGCTGGAGTGAAACTGGCCCTGGACGCCCGGAAAAATTAATTTGGATGTGTTGTTTTACTCCTGAACCTTTTCTGATTGCCGTACTGAAATTTGATGATGGCAGAGTCCATAATAAGGAAGTTGAGGGATATTGATGGAGTGAAACCAGTCCTGGAGTCCTGGAAAAATTTCTATGACCATGTTTTTTTTCCTGAACCTTTTCTGATTGCCGTACTGAAATTTCATAATGGCAGAGTCCATAATAAAGAAGTTCAGGAATATTGCTGGGGTAAAACCAGTCCTAGAGGCCTGGAAACATTATTTTGATTATGTTGTTTTTTTTCAGAACCTTTTCTGAATGCCGTACTGAAATTTGATAATGGCAGAGTCCATAATAAAAAAGTTGAGGAATATTGCTGGTGTAAAACCAGTCCAAGAGGCCTGGAATAATTATTTTGATTATGTTGTTTTTTTCTCAACCTTTTCTGATTGCCGTACTGAAATTTGATGATGGCAGAGTCCATAATAAGGAAGTTGAAAGATATTGCTGAAGTGATACCAGTCCTAAATGCCTGGAAAAATTATTTAGACCATGTTTTTTCCTGAACCTTTTCTGATAGCCGTACTGAAATTTGATAATGGCAGAGTCCATAATAAGGAAGTTCTGGTCCTGGACACCTGTAAAATTTTTTTTGAATATATTTTTTGTTACTGAACCTTTTCTGATCACTGTTCTAAAATTTGATAATGGCAGAGTCCATAATAGGGAAGTTGAGGGATACTGCTGGAGTGAAACTAATCCTGGAGTCTTGGAAAAATTATTTTGACCATGTTGTTTTTTGCTTGAACCTTTTCTGATTGCCGCACTGAAATTTGATAATGGCAGAGTCAATAATAAGGAAGTTGAGAAATATTGCTGGAGTGAAACCGGCCCTGGACGCCCGGAAAAATTAATTTGAATGTGTTGTTTTATTCCTGAACCTTTTTTGATTGCCGTACTGAAATTTGATGATGGCAGTGTCCATAATAAGGAAGTTGAGGGATATTGATGGAGTGAAACCAGTCCTGGAGACCTGGAAAAATTATTTTGACCATGTTGTTTTTTCCTGAACCTTTTCTGATTGCCGCACTGAAATTTTATAATGGCAGAGTCTATAATAAAGAAATTGAGGAATATTGCTGGGGTAAAACCAGTCCTAGAGGCCTGCAAACATTATTTTGATCATGTTGTTTTTTTTTCTGAACCTTTTCTGAATGCCGTACTGAAATTTGAAAATGGCAGAGTCCATAATAAAAAAGTTGAGGAATATTGCTGGTATAAAACCAGTCCAAGAGGCCTGGAAAAATTATGTTGATTATGTTGTTTTTTTTTTCTGACCCTTTTCTGATTGCCGCACTGAAATTTGATGATGGCAGAGTCCATAATAAGGAAGTTGAGGGATATTGCTGAAGTGATACCAGGCCTGGAGTCCTGGAAAAATTATTTTGACCATGTTGTTTTTTCCTGAACCTTTTCTGATTGCCGTACTGAAATTTGATAATGGCAGAGTCCATAATAAGGAAGTTGAGGAATATTGCTGAGGTGAAACCAGCCCTAGAGGCCTAGAAAAATTATTTTGACCATGTTGGTTTTTTCCTGAACGTTTTCTGATTGCCGTTCTGAAATTTGATAATAGCAGAGTCCATAACAAGGAAGTTCTGGTCCTGGACACCTGAAAAAATTAATTTGAATATATTTTTTGTTACTGAACCTTTTCTGATCACCGTTCTGAAATTTGATAATGGCAGAGTCCATAATAGGGAAGTTGAGGGATACTGCTGGAATGAAACCAATCCTGGAGTCTTGGAAAAATTATTTTAACCCTGTTGTTTTTTTCTTGGACCTCTTTTGATTTCTGTACTGTAATATGAAAGTAGCAGAGCCCATAATAAGGAAGTTGTGGAATATTGCTTGGGCCATACCGGTCCGGGAAAATTATTACCAGTGCTTTAATCCTGGAATAAGACAATTTTCGTTAATGTTCCGTTTTCCACTATTCTGCTGAAAAAAAAATGCAAATATTGCCAAACTTTTGCTATATTAACTAGACTAGCAATAATATAATAATCCTCTTGAGGCTAATGACTACTGTACTCGATGCCTTTAAAACACACACAAAAAATCCTCTTAGCCAATATCGTAGCTGATTACGTTCCTCACCCTCTTCCCCACTCCATTAAATATTCCCTGTACCGATTAATGTCCATCGATCCAGCAAAATATTCCACAAATAGCACGGAATTACTATTCCTTCCGATAAATATATATTCATTTCCATATCTCTCGAAGCGAATTGCGTTTCCGGCTCGATTCCTTCTATAGAGATGTAGAAATATCTCGAGGATATCCGTTCGTTAAGGCCGGAAGACTTCGTTTGTAGATCTGCGCAGCATTCATTATGATTCATAAAGCCGGCCAAGATGAGTTTCAGACGATATTAATATAACATCAGTCTCTCAGATGAAATATATGCCGGTGTAGGATCTTCATTAAGTTGGAAAATTAGTGGTGGATTGGGGTGGAGCTGATAAGGCTTTGAAAGTGGTTCAAAAGTACATTTGAGACTCGTCAGGAAAATAATGATAATTTGGACGTGGTTTTAATGTTCCACAAGCTGAAAATGTATATTTACTAGAAATACCACTAGAGGTCAAATTATTTCCGGATATTAATTTGACTTCGCGTGGTATTCGGTAAGAAAATTCCACACTGAATTGTGTTGGAAAATTAAATATTTTTGAAATTTGTTTTCTATTCTCAACAATGCAAATTATTTTCTTCATCAAGTCACCATCGAAACATAAAATATGTGGACGACTTGCTTGTTGAGTTGCCATGGTAACTAAGTGAGACCCTAACCTCGAAATTATTATTTCACTTTTGAAGCTGTCAAGTGGCGCGACGTAAAAAAATGTTTCGCTTCGGTCAAGGAAATCAAGAAAACATTCGCTTGGAGATTTAGCAGTTGACACCCGCGAGTACCAGGAAATCAAAGTCAAGCGTATGGAGGCAGTTTACAAACTTTTGCGCAGAAATATCATATAATTTCAATAGAGCGGATATACCTGAAGAACTGGCGCTTTTCCTTGAAAACTATGGGTTCAACATGCGAAAAAAGAACTCCGAAGACTACAAGGAGAGTGTTATCAAAGTTTTATGGAATTCCACAGCCAAGCAGTTGTAGGAACATTTTTTTGAAAAGTATTATCGCAAAGTTAATCTATTCTCTGACATACAATTTTGGAACTCAAGAGCTGCAAAAAATGCAGTGCGCCGAAAGCTACAAATGGATCCAACCAAGAGAAAGGAAAGTTTATCTGCACTATCAGCAGATGAGCTGAGAAGAATTATTGAGCTTTGGGACAAAAACACTCCAGAAGGACTGCAGAAAAAAAATTTCCACGTTTGGCCTAGAGAGGATATGAAGGAGCGGCAGCAAAACTCGAATATTTTGTGGGAACCAACAGTCTAAAAACTACGACGGCGTATTGGCGTCATCCTACCAGTATAGTTTTTTATTGAAATTTGAAAATTTTGAGATTTTTTCTCGAAATTTCGACTTTTTTTCTCAAAATTTCGACTTTTTTTCTCAAAATTCTGACTTTTTTTCTCAGAATTTTGACTTTTTATCTTAAAATTCTGAGTTTTTTTTTCTGGAAATTTCGACTTTTTTCTCAAAATTTTGACTTTTTTTCTCAAAATTTCGACTTTTTTTCTCAAAATTTCGACTTTTTTTCTCAAAATTCTGACTTTTTTTCTCAGAATTTTGAGATTTATTCTCAAAATTATTCTGAGAAAAAAAGTCAGAATTTTGAGATAAAAAGTCAAAATTCTGAGAAAAAAAGTCAGAATTTTGAGAAAAAAAGTCGAAATTTTGAGAAAAAATGTCGAAATTTTAAGAAAAAATCTCAGAATTTTCAAATTTCAATAAAAAATTATACCGGTAGGATGGCGCCAATTCGCCGTCGTAAGAAACCTAGCTAGGCCAATATAACAAATTTACATTGCATCGAAGTTTCGATACCATCCTCTTTCTGAGGGCTTGAAGCTACATAAAAACATTTTTTTACCACAATTGTTTAAAAAATAAACAATTACATTGTTTATGAGCAAATCAGTTTTTTTTTCGTAATAATTTAATTGATGAAAATTATGATTTTTAAAGAAAAAACAATTCCTGAAAAAATTAATTTGTTGCTAAAAAATGTATTTGCTTTTTTTTATTTTTAATTATCAATTGTTAATAACAAAGTGGAAAATCAATTCTATTTTCAGGGCTCTGTAAAAATAATAAATATTGAAGGTACATTTTCGGGAGACGGAAGTTTTTTTCAACAAATTTACTGATCTTTTCAAATCTTTTTTAACATTTTGAAAATCTATAATATTTTTTGAGATATAAAAAAAAACAAAGCCCTACTTTTGGACCGTTTGAACTATTTAAAATCAGCGACTTATCTTTGCATTTCTGTTTCATATTTGCCACATTGTAACAAACGAACACGTTGATCTGCTCAGTGAGATGGGTTATGATATTTTATATCGTGAATTCTGACGATTGTGTTTCAAGCGTGAGCTGGAGAATATTTGTTTTAAATGAAAATAGAATTTAAGAAATAAATAATGATTGACTTACACTTTCGTGACTGAAAATAAATTTAATGAAATGAAATAACCGTAGCCGATTACCAATTTCCAATACAAATGTACGCTGTCCCGTTGCGTACTCAGCGATGAAAACGATAACCTCGACAATATCACATCGTAGTTATCAGCTCGTAATCGCGAGCAGATCGATCTACATCAAAATCGGATTTCGCAACTCACGCCATCCCATCACCGGGGCCTAATCGCGGTGCTCACATCCACACATGGTGTCAGCTTTCCGATATTGATTAATGTATCGAAGCTAATCCGAAAGCCGCTGTGGAAATGCGGTACAATGCGAGCGGATAGTCGATACATATTGTTACAAACGCTCGACAGGCAATTTCCTATTTTAATAGCCATCTGCGATCTACAACGAGCTCTTCTTTTATGTGAGATATAACGGAATTATTGACATTGGCGTGGAATGAATAGAATAAAGGTATCTACGACAAAGCTGCCACAAGAACAACTTTGCTGAGGTCTCTACCAACATTCATGACCCTCTCCAAAACCCTTTCGGGCGCAGCGTCCACTGAAGTGGACATACTTTTCTATAAATTTTCCACGATACACTCACGCACAATCAAAAATGTATGACGTATCTGGGACCAAAACTTCACAATACTCTACCTGAACCACTGAAAGGCATGAGAAACAAACTCAAATTCAAAAGAGAGTTGAAAAAATTTGTTGATAATAATTATGAGATGCTTCTGCTGATACTTGAATAATGAATAATCAGTATTGTAGGTGCATTCCAAAGCTCATCACGAACATCTCTCTCTCGCACTCTCTCTGCAATATTAGTATCTCTATTTTGTTTCCTGGCTACAATACAAGCTTGCTTAGGTAGCCGCAACTTTTGTTAGTTCTCCTAGGATTATGTAATCTTTATAGTTATGTTTAGATTTTTTTTTCATCTGTTATAGACGAATATGTATCTGAATTGAATAAAATTATCGTTGAATAAATCATAGTTATATATCAACTATATTACATATGATGAATAATTTATTCTTGAAAACGTTTTGGCCACTCTTGTGGACTCCAAATGTACTCGTTAAAACTACTGGCGTTTTTATGATTCCATATTATTATTTTGTGATATACACATGTAGTGAAAAACGTATATTTGTGACTTTTTATACTTGTAAAGCAAACAATATTAATATGACTGTTGTCGTACCGTAAGTAGAATCTTCATTGAGGACAGCTAAAACAAATGAGTATTCGTTATCTTCTATTATTATTAACTATGATTGATTGGATTTGAACGTCCATTGAGATGGACAAAAAACTTTCAGGTATGAAGATTTGATTTATTCAATTTTTCGTGTTCAGTCCGAAAAAAATACAGACTAAGAATCACTACAGATACCTGCTGGAGAGTGATGACAAGCTGAAACTGTAGGTTTTGAAATGAATGAAATGAAATTGAAAAATATTTTATGATTTCGGCAATGAGTCTCCGAACATCTGATTTTCTATAAGAAATCTCCGGAACGTGGACAACCTTCGTTGGAAGAAGTCAAACAAACTCATATTCCGATGTGTTACTTTTCAATGGCTTTCTTGTTTTGTTTATCTATTCATTTTGATTATAGATTAGGTTAAGTTAGTACAGTAGAGTCCAATAGAGTGAACTCACCCTTGAGATTTCCGAAAAATTGAACCTGGTATTGAAGCAGAACACCCTGTGTATGTAATTATTCCAAATCGGTTATATTGGCTTTTTACCAGTTACCTACCCTCGCATTATTAGCGTTTCCATGGCCAACCCCTAGATGGAGGAAGAATGTCCGTATATCTTAAATGAATATATTATCTCTTGTTTTTATGGCACTATCTAAAAAACTCACTTGCTTATTTGTTGTTCTGTCGATTCGATATATTCTGACTTAGGTTATTTCACTGTGAATGAAGGCAGCTCTTAGTTGTTGTATGTATAAACATTTCTTCGAATGTATAAAGTGTTCTGCATCGACTTAGTGCCAGGTAATGTAATCATTTATTATGCTAACTAACCATTGTATTATCATTGGCGTACGTCTTCCAGATTTCACGGAATACCAAAGTTAAATAAAACCAAGTTGGTTTGGTGGGTGATTGGACAAATAAATATACATAATTTCCAACTCTCAAATTATTTCGCCCCCGAAACCCCCCTGAGGAAATTCTGTTACAGTATAATTGAAACACTGTTGAATAATGAGGAAACAGAGACATTCATTGTTATTATTGAATCGAGGCAATATTTTATCTGGAAGGAAATCGAATTGTGCGAAAGTTTTTATTTTCAATTTTTCGAAAAATCGCAAACTTCCCTCAGACGTAACTCGACGAGCTGATTCCGAATATCACCTCAAAAATTGAATTCGACAAGGGGTAACTGGAAAAGGGTAACTTTTCGACGAATAAATTAAAAAAACAAGCACATTTTCGGATTTAGAAGGAAATTGTCTATAAGTAAGATGAGCTAATATTTGCGGGATTCCGCATTTTTTTCAAATTCCCATGCGATCAGTGTCAAAAATGCAACATCACGAAACGTCGATTCTGATTATTGTTCTGGAACTCTAACTGAAAGCTCTCTAACTCGGGGCTGAACATCACGAACTATGGATAAGGGCCACAAACTATATGAACTGTTGATTATTTTCTGCAACTAATAATTGAATATCGCGAACTGTTGAATTTAACTTGCGAACTGAGAATTGACCATCGCGATTCTCCACTCGTCGAATCGGAACTTGTTGAATCTGAACTGGCTAAGAATACGCTTATGGTTCATTTTATATCCTCGAGAAGCTATATATCTCATTTTAATGAGCAATAAACTAAAACAATAACGACATTGATTACGGCGATTAATAAAACTCTAATAGTCTTTTTATCATATATTTCATGATGTTGATCGGTTCCACGTCGTTCTTAATGCGTTAAAATCGTGGTTTATCACCGGGAAGTGTCAAGAAGCGCGTATTTTAATTATATTTATTACACCTATAAATATATCCTTAGTACTTTTATAATCATTAAATTCCTAAGACAATTATAATATCAGAGGTACCACACGACAGCTAAACCAGTTTCTGATATTTATAAATAATCTAAATGGTAACATACAATTCACACTTGAGACAGAGATAGAGAGACAAATTAATTTCTTAGACCTAACCATCACGCATAATCATAATAAATTTGAGTTCAATGTATTCAGAAAATCGAGCTACAAGTGATTCTTTCCATCCCGATAGTGAAAAATTAGCAGCATATAATTCAATGTTACATAGAACGTTCTCGTTACCGTTGTCTGCTAATAATCTAGATAGAGAAATTAAAACAATCATACAGATAGGACAAAATAATGGTTTCAAAGCGGCCACACTTCAAAAGTTAGTCAGAAAGAATCGTCTTCAATTTTCGCACAAATTAATATACCCCCAGGTCAAACAATCAGAAACTAAGAAATTTGCAACCTTAACGTACTTCGGGAGAAGAACAGATGCTATTGCGGGATTCTTTAGAAAGAATAATATAGAAGTAGCATACAGGCCGCATGCCAGGTTGTCTAATTTTCTTTTCAATGCCAAAGATAGAATAGCAAAAATGGAAAAATATGGAGTTTAAAAGCTTAAGTGTCCAGAGTGTAACGGTGTTTATGTGGGACAATGTGGACGTAATTTTTCAAAAAGATACGCTGAACATGAAAGGTTCTTCATACTAGGAAAAAATGATTCGACGTTTCCAAACCAGTCCTTGGAATGCAACCACAAGTTTCCGAGTCTGAACGATACGGAAATTTTGCACTATGCGAGCAAGAGTTGGAAACTGAATTATTTACAATCCCTAGAAATTCATAAACACAAATATTGTGGATGTAACCTACTGAATGATCAACTGGATTTGGTCTATTCATGGGTTTTTAAGGCAGCTCAGTCACATTGTCGCAAATAAACAAGGTCCAGGTGAAAGTCATTAATGACCGTTAGTCACTAAGACATGCCTCGGGTAGAATTAAGGGTATTTAAGGAGTGTTATTTATTATTTCAGATTATTGTATTGTTTGATAATATCCATATAGGACGAAACTGCAGTAACGTCGGTTACAAATAGAAGTGGTATAAAAACATAGAAAGTTTTACTTCTCATTTTTCGGAAAAGTGCAAGTTTTTTTGACAAAAAAATGATCCCATTCATAAAATCCACATTTTCTAAACGAATTAGCCGCCACATCCAAAGAAATAAGTACAATTTCGGATTCAGAAGGAAATTTTCTATAAGATGAAGTATTACTCGCGGGATTCTGCATTTTTTAATCATTTCCAGGTGATTAAATTCGAAAAATGCAATATTTCATATTTTTTTCATTTTCAGATGTGAAAGTCTGAATGATTGAAACTCCTGTCGGCTGGGAATAATCCTCCACGATTCACTGTTGCGTTAGAAATTAACAGTACTGCTCCTAGGTGGTGTATGGAGTTAGTACCAAGGCCTATCCAGAACACACGGCTAATGACCATAGCAGTCGATGCCAAAACACCAAACAAAAAAAACGCTTATTGCATGCCGCTATTGTAACTGAGAGCTTTGATAAAATAGATCCGAGGGAAAGACCAAGACACAAGTGCTCCTGATGGCCACTTAGTGAAGGCGCCCGAGGATGATGTTAAATTCGACACCGAGAGAGCATATTTCACCGATTCACAATGCGACACCGAATCTAAATGGCTCTAATAAATCTTTCAAATTTTCTCTGCGGTATTAAATCGGGAATATAGCTCATGTGGGTTTATATAACAATAAAGTCGGTTCATTTGTATTCAAATTGAATTTTACGGCTTTCGCGCGAATTGATTGCTATCATTTTCCACCACCGATGACACTGAACGAATTTACGGACCTTGCTGCAATTAATGCATTTCAACGACATTTCTACGATTTTGTCGAGTGAAAATGCATGTCCTAATGCGTTTCAGCGTTTCGCTATCCTCGGATATCAAATTACATGAACGAGAGTGGTGGTCGGCTGGTAAAAGCGTACGCCTCGCAAGCGTGGGGTCGTGGGTTCGATCCACCGATTCACCGGTCTCGTGCATGGCATCACACGTTAAAAGGTAAGGGCTGCGTCTTCCCTAGCTCACACAAGTCTCTCGAAGACTTCCGAGGGTTGCGCGTAGGGGTGCAATCGGTTGACGGAAATAACAACAACAACAGAGTTGTTACATCTCTGTTGACTTTGAAGATGGACAGTTGGCTAGTATAAAGTACAAAATATATGGGAATTCCAATGTTTGTTGGTAAATGTATGTTAAAACAATACCTTTAAAACGAAATAAAGGAAAATAAAACTTTTTAACAACAACCTATTATATATAAACTAGTGAACTGAAACGTAAACATGAAAATGTATTGAATGAAAAACAAAGAACTTTTGAAAATTTTAATATTTTCTTAAAAACTTAATATAAAATAATATAAATATATCAAAACTAAAAGAAATAATAATTTACTGGCGATTTGAAGTCGAGAAGTGGAAGGGGGTGAGATTTTGAGGGTGGAAAACGGTTTATCACGATTTCCGGCAAACCTACGAGTCCTATCAAAAAAAGTTGAATAGCAAAGTTGTAAGTAATAAAACGACTCACATCTTTGGTGATTGCACTTTTCCACATAACCTCAAAATTTATCCGAAAAATCCAAAAAACCGACTTTTTGATTTATTATTTTTATCTCCCATAAAAAAAATTCACAAAATTTGGTGAAAACTTCCTTTTTATATTCCAAACACACTGTAATTTTTTGGATTCAAAATATTTATTGTTTCCCCTTATTTCAATTTGATATCGTTAACGCACCCTAATTTTCTATCAAAAATTCTCACATCAAAATATCTGCTTTTTGAAAGGAATCAGTATACTTTCTGTTCGAAGAAATCTTTACTTTCCGATGGTATTGAAAAAATTTATGGTAAATTTTCTCAGAAAATAAAAAAAAACGAAAAAACTTGAATCCAAAAAATGACAGTGTGTTTGGGTATGAAAAGGTAAGTTTACACAAAATTTCGTGAAAATAAAATATTTTTGTGGGATATAAAAATAAAAAACAAAAAGTCGATTTTTGGATTTTTCGCATAAATTTTCAAGTTATGTGCAAGCAAAGGTTGTAAATCTTTTTTAATACCTACAACTTTGCCAGTCAACTTTTTTCGATAGGACTCGTAGTTTTTCTGGAAATCGTGATAAACCGTTTTCCACCCTCAAAATCTCACCCCCTTCCACTTCCCGACCTCAAATCGCCGTAAATTATTTTTTCCTTCAATTTTTGTTATATTTTCTTACTTTTCCAATGGGTATTGTCCTATTTCAATTTTTTTTTTCACTTTTTACCGTTTTCAAAGGCTTCGGCTCTGGTCACTAAGGCGTACAACGTCATTGCAATCCAAAATAAAGCCTCAAGCTAAAGCCTCAATATATTATATTGTACTTTTCAGCGTTAGAATGTGTTCAATTATCTGTTTTAATAGCTGCACCAGGTGTCAACAAACACAGATATCATTAGTATCAGCAGAAGCCTGAAAAATTCATACGCAGTAGGCGTTGACGAAATCTCCACAAACACAGTAAAATTTGCGACCGCTTCAATTGCTGCACCTTTAAACTTTATAATAAATAGCTTAATGGAAGAGGGGATTTTTCCAACAAGCTTGAAAATCTCCAAAATACAACCAATTCACAAAGCAGGCAATGAGGAAAAGGTGGAAAACTATAGACCCATATCGCATATCAGTCCATTTGCAAAGATAATTAAAAAATATATCTGAAAACATTACGTGTTACGTACCCAAATACAAACTATTCAATAAGAGTCAATTCGGATTTAGAAAGGGCCTCTCAACTACAAATGCCATTGTAAAATTTTTAGACCTATTGTATGACAACATTAAGGCAAGTAAAAAATCACTAGGGATTTTCTTAGACTTAGTAGACCATAAAATGCTATTAAATAAAATATAGGTATGATTTTAGAGGTGTAACACATTATTGGTTTAAAAGCTACTCTTATCAAATGTCTCTATAAATGGAAATGAATCTAATCAACTGGAAAGTGATACAGGGGTTCCTCAAGGCTCGATTTTGAGGCCACTACTATACATACTCTACGTTAACGATTTCTCATTTCAAAATGCAATTATGTATGCAGATGACACTTCTTTTTTGATAAGCCCCAGTACAGTCTTCTTTGACTGAAAGTGCAAGTAAAACAATACTAAAGGCAAAAAATTGGTATACAAATAATAACCTGATCTGAAATGCAAATAAATCAGCATTTATAAAATTCAGTCACATAAGTTCAGACTCAAGCTTCTTAATCAAGCAATTTTCTGGAACCATAAGACGTAAAATTTCTTTGCTTACAAATTGCTGAAAACTATAAGTGCGACGGTCACATAGATATCTTATGCAAGAAAGTTGCATACCTATGCTATAGTATTTACCAGCTAAGAGAAATTATTGATAGAAATACCTTAATTATGTATAAGTTTGCTCACTTTCATTCCACAATCGCATATGGAATTATCACTTGGCGAATGTCATTCAAACAGGAAGAGTATTTATACTACAAAAAAGGACCTTGAGGACAATAGAAGGAGATATAAGAAGAACTGCTTGCAGAGAAATATTTATCAAACTTAGAATCTTTACATTGCCATGCATTTACATATTTCAAGTTCTGATGTATGTCTTCTGACATTACAAAATTTCTAAAAAACTCTGTGGCAAAATAAACTTCGATTTGATGCTAAGGGGGGTGGGTTCAAAAAAAAATTGATAATGCCTGGTCGTTCGAATCACCCTGTAACTACCTTGTTCAAATCGATGTTCATTATTCAGAACTGAAGGGTCGACCTCAGTCGTCAAAAACAAAACTGCTTTTAGGGAAAATAACAGAACAAAATGTTTCCTTTCAGCGTCGTTAAAGGTACCCAAAGCCGTAGTTCTTAATTCCTCCTTTGAATTCCCTCAGTCTGAATAATGGCTTCCACTTGTCTACGTGTCCTGACTAAAAGCAAAAGTTTGGCTTCGACTGAATGCGAATCTCTTAACGAAATTGCTTTGAGGTCGAGTATTTTGTTCTCAAAGACTCCTGATTGTGTCAGTCACGATTTGTTTTCTTTCCAGATTGGAATATGTGGGGTTGAAGACATGGGAAGTCTTTCAGCTTATTTGAAATTATTGCTGTATCGATGTCGTATATACCAAGTGCCAACGAACTCCTACCTACAGAATATTTTTATCACATCCCCCATAGAGACAATATTCACTAAAGTAGAATAAGCTAATAAATATTAAGGAATAATTTAATGTTTTCCTTAACAATGGCTTAGTCTACCATGATAGTACGGAATATTGTTCTAATGAGAATCAAAATGTGATAAGAGAGGAACATAATCACGAGAACTTTATTGTAAATGTTTGGGCAGGTATGGAGATGGAGTAATTGGTCCAATACTGTTTCGATACTTGAAATTTCAACCCGACCATACAAAGATTCAATTGAAGATATTGCCTCAGACTCTATATGATGAAATTCATATTCCCAACAAGATAGGGATTCAAACTCATAATCCATTAGTTGGTCGAGATTTCCTGAGATAAACTTTGGAAATAAGTGATTTCTGAGTAAAGCGAAGTCATATGGCCAGCTAGATCTCCCGATTTGACACATCCTTACTTTTTGTGGAAAAAGAAACTTCAACCCTCCACCACCTATGAATTATGTGTGATTGACATCACTGATGTTAGATAAACTATAAGAAGAGTTTACAAATGTCGGGGAAGGCATTTCGAACAATTTTATTTGGAGTAGGTATGTCCGAATGAAAATTGTATTGACTTGAAGTCGTTCATAACTTTGCTGAAATTCTGAATGTTGTTGATTTCTCATTCAATGAAATGGTTTGTGAAATGAGTAGAATTGAAAAGAAGTTCTGTTGAAATTGTTTTTCGATTTTTGAAACACATTCAAGTGAAGATTGTTTATTGGCGAATTTCAGCACTTATGTATTTATTATAACTTTATGATAACTTTTCAGTTGAAAAGTATTTCCGCTCAGTTGAAGAGTACATTAGCTTCACCTGATTTTTTCAAATGTTTGTGTTAAAATGTATGCATGTAACTTTGTGAAATCGAACTTTGCTCATATTTCATTTCATATACAAACAATGACCATATCAATGTCCAATAGGATCATATGAGAGCAATTAATATTATTATTATTATGAATACGTGACATGAGATGTCCATTATCTACTTGATTAGAAGTAATAAAATATAAAGTACAATAACCTGATCTAAAATTCATTTCAAATATTGTTATTGAAATCACGATGCCAGAATAATAAGAAATAGCAAATGGTACACGTGTACTGCCTTTAAAGCACTCGCATTCGTTGCGAGTGCTTTAAAGGCCCACTTTCGCACTTGTCTATTATATATTATTGTGAGTTTAGTCAGATTTTATCAACTAATTGTCAGTAAGATTGTTGGGACATGAGTCAATATCTTTTTTAAGAAAAACTTAGTATTTTTTCAAAGACGTTTCGAATTTTGATTAATTCAGCTTCAATACTCAAGAAGTAGTTCCAAGTTTGGTTTCATTAAAATTATTTACAAATAAAGATGGGATTGAATGGAAGCACTGTATATTATTGAATTTTCATTTCACCCTAACCCCCTAAAATGATGCCACGCCGACACAATTTCAGTTGAAAAAGTGTGGTGGTTCAAAATATGTGTAAGAAAAGGGTACAGCTAAACTTTTGATTGAAAGTTAAAAAAGTTATTGGATCGCCTCTGGATTGATGGCTCCATTATAATACCATTTTTTTGGATTTTTGGATTCTACAACTTATTCTTCCCTTTTCTTGAACGTATTTTGAACCACAAAATTGGTGTCATTCCTTAAAAAACCTGGAATCCCAGTTATTAAACGAAAACATTACTGAATTTGAAAGTACGTTTTCTTTAAGATTTTTAGCAATTCCAGCACACTCGTACAAATCTTCTCATATATCTTATTTCCAAACTTCGGAAGTGATTACGTTTGTTTGATCCTAACGGGGTCATTCCTCAAGTGATATGACTCGGAGAGACAGGATATAAATCCATCTGAAATAATAGCGTTCTTGTTCTCCATCGATAAATCTCCGTTAACTTTCCACATAACAATCCACTTTCGGGTGTCGGCATTGAAAGAAAATCGCAATTGTAGAAGTCGATAGTGTTTGCCAAATTCTATTGGATATTTATTTTTGAATGGGTAGGCTCAAAATTATTCTTTCAAAGCATCTATGAAAAGCCGGATCATCTCTGAGAACGTTGAGATAAGAATTGTCTTTCCGGGATAAAGTTATTGATTCTACCGGAGGGTTATTGAACGTTTTCATCAAATTGAAATTATAGTGCTAAGCCACCTAATTAACATACTCTCAAGACGATTTTGATAATACCTAATCCTAACTAGGATGAAGTTTTTGGTGCCGAGATAATTCCGTCGCACAAATCCTTCATCAACGAGAATTAAAACCTCTTTAAAACTTTTAATGAATCCTGCTTCAACAATGAGGGCTTCCTCAAATTCATGAACGAGTTTGTGATGATTTTACAAGATATTTCTATAATAAAATAAGGGAATTTTTCAACCGAATAACAGTTGGGATTCGATTTCAGCACTTTTGGTTGGTAATAAATTTAATTGAAAGCCCACAATGACTGACTGGTGGAAGAATGGAAAAGCTTTGTTAGAAACAAGCCTACTAAGTTGAATAATTTTTCAAACTGATTTTCAAAAGTCGTCATAACTGCATCAATATTTTGAGTCTCAACTTTTCCGACGTGGAGCGTACAGAAAATCGGAAAATGATTTTGTAGGTTAAGATAGAATTTCTTTAATAGCTTCGTTATCCCTTTATAGTACTAATTTCAAGTAGATATGACGATTTTGCATTTTTGTGATTTTTAGGGGTAATATTTTTTCTTCTATTGACTTCAATATACTAATTCGACCATTCTATATCGATTGGAGTCCGCATTGAATATGTCAAATCGAGTTGAAAGAGTTTTTTTGGTAAAAATGATTTTTTTCAAATTTTCGGACTTGGTTTCGCAAAACTCCAACATTTTTGTATATACTTACCGAATTTCAAATGAACATGCACCCCAAATATCTAATCGGTTCCGGTTCAATTGAAGATTTCGTTGTTTTTAGGGAACCTCTGCAATTTCAAATTTTCGACCTTTTATGACCTTATCCGGCTCACTCTTATGTCTGAATGTATACAAATCATATACATGTATATGCTACAACTAATTTGGCGACCAATATTTTTTTTCTCCTGTTGGCTTAAATACACTATTTCGACCATTCTGAATCGATTGGCGTACGCAGAATTGCTCTATCTCTAACCGTTCTCGAATCGAAAAGTTCAAATCTAGTTGAAAAGGTATTTTTGCCAAAAATAAATTTTTTCAAATTTTCGGACTTGGTTTCGTGAAACTCCAACATTTTTGTTTATGCACACAGAATTTCGGAGGTATATGCACACCAAATTCCAAATCGTTTCCGATTCAATCAAAGATTTCGTAGGATTTTTACGAAACCTCTGAAATTTTAAATTTTTTGACCCTTTTCTGACTGAATCTTATGTCTAACCAAATACAAATTATTTTTTTTCAGAATGAGCGTGGAATTTTACATATATCGTGAGAATTTCCAGTTGATCCAGCGATTTTGCATTTTTGATGATTTTTGAGGTTCTACCCCTTACAACTTTTCTGGGATAAAAAATTTGTTTTCTCCTATTGAAGTAATTACACCAATTCGACCATTCTGAATCGATTGGCGCCGCAGAATTGTTCTATCTCTAACCGTTCTCCAATTGAAAAGTTCAAATCGAGTAGCAACGGGTTTTTAGTCTCTTTTACGGCTAAATATCTCATCTGAGCATGAATAAAACATATATTTTTGGAATGAGCGTGAAATTTCATATATATATATATATATATATATATATATATATATATATATATATATATATATATATAGTGAGAATATTCAGTTGATCCAGCGATTTTACATTTTTGGTGATTTTTGGGGCGTCTACAGAATTGCTCTATCTCTAACCGCACTCAAATTGAATGATTCAAATCGAGTTGAAATGTTTTTTTTTGCCAAATTTTTTATTTTTTCATTTTTGGACTCGGGCACCATTATTCATGTCTTCTCGAAACCTACATCATTCTTTCCAAATATTGTAGAAATGATGGTTATGGCAGAACCATGATTTCAGCTGATGAAGAATTTGCTAGCGAATTACTGTGTGAAAATGTTACAAAATATATAAAAACTATGAAAGGTTCTATGAGAATTGTCTTGAATTTGACCTGGAACAGGTCTTACTTTTGAACGAAGCTTTGGTTGCTTTCCACAGGCAACTTTCAAATTTTTTTAATCTATCGTTCCCCACCCAGAAAATTGAAGGTAAACGTAAAAACCGATTCAATGGAAGAGCGTCCCTACTGGTGTAAAGGGTTGTCCATATATATTACTGAAGCCAGTTATGGTGTCTGACATAGTATTACCTTCCTGCCTTGCCAACGCGTAGGTGTAGTGCCATTCTATGTAGAATGAAGTGATTCGGTAATATTTTGAATACACTCTGAAACAAATTTTTAAAATTTGTCAATTTTTTTCCCTTCGGATGCTGGTCCTGTCACCAACTGCACCTCAGCCTCTTGGGGTTTTTGTGCATTCCAGTTGGTTTCACAGCACTCACTCCGTAACTCTGGTCCCCTGTACCAATCTGTACAGGTTCTTCACCGGTTGACTGTTGTATTCTTCGGGAGATAGCCTGGGTTTCCCGAATATTGCCTGTCTCTTGCGGTCTAGCCTCGCATTCTGACAGTACGCAGTAGTTTGGCTGTTTCTGTCCCTTTGCCACATTGTCTGCAGCCACATTTCGTGCAGGTGTTTTCTCATTGGACTGTGACCAGTGAGAAGGCCCGTTATCGTTCTAACTTAATTCCTGCTCAGCTTGAGTAGTTCTTCAGTTTTGTGTTTTGACGGTTTTTCAATATATGTTTTCCCGTGGTGCATGAGAGGGGCTTCGTTCCACCTCTCCCTTTGTTTTCGTTTGATCCAGTCCGGGTTGCATCCTCGAATGTCGGATTAAGTAATCCCGAGTGCGGGTTCTGGGCCAATATAAGGAGTTGATGAACAGTTTCTGGCTAGTTCATCAGCTTTTTCATTGCCTTCGATGCCACAGTGTCCTGGAACCCACATCAAAGTTGATTTGTTGGGTTCTGAGAGGACACTGGGTTCTTTTTGGCATTCCCATACCAGTCTTGATGTCACCTTCGGGTTCATAAGAGCCTTCAGTGACGCCTGGCTGTCTGAGCATATTTTGATCCTTGCATTACGCATTTCCCTCATATTGATTTCTCTTGCGCATTGCAAGATAGCATACATCTCTGCCTGGAATACGGAGGTGTTGGTTCCATTTCAAGAATGTTGCCTCCCACTATATCCAATTTTTTTTCCACTACTAAATTGCTAGAGATTTCCGTTGACGATTCACTATTCATTAACGCTATAGAAAAAGTGAGTGGATTGTGTAGAAACATCTAAAACAGTGTTCCAGGTTGCCTGTTCATCGAACTCGATAGAGTCAAGGAAAAGGGCTAGGAAAAAACAGCCGTTACCGGCAGAAGATGTCCCAGATATAAATCGAGTAAATTAAAGGCAAACGATAGTAAAAACGGGTAAAACGAGGTTTATAGCGGGAAGGATATCGCAGGGTCGGCACGTGTTTCGACTTTAATGGATAAGTAATGATATTGCAGTGATCGAAGTTCAGATGGGAACGTTGATGATGATGATGATGATGATTGATATTGGTACATTTCTATTTTCGTAGTTTGAAACTATGTATATACAGTATGTCCCGCTTTTAATGAATACACCCTAATATCTCAGTTATTGATAAATCGATTCTCTTAAAATTATGGTGGTGATTGTATTTTAGAAGTATTTGGCCAAGTTTTCTTCACCATTCGCGGGCGGTGTTGAGAAGGTCACAAAAGCTTTTTCTGAGGAAAGGATATTAGAGCTTATTTTAGATAACTCTTTCTATCAGATTTAGAATCAACCACCTAATTCGTATTTTTGAAATCTCAGAAGGTGATTATAGCAGAAAAAATTAGGTTTTTAATAAGGTCTTTAATTGTAACACTGGTAACAAAATTAACAAAATACAATATATCAGATTCTTGTGTTTTCAACGATTATTTCGAGAAATTTCGAGAAATTCAGATGTTAAGGACGCTAAAATGGATATTGACGATAAATTTATGTTGCCAGATGTTGCGAAAACTGCTAACGTATCATATCTACCTTTATGGCCATAAAAAAATTTGAATTACTTCATTTCAACAAAAGAGTCAGGTAGACGAAAAAATATTATAATCAACTCTTATATAGCGAGGGAATGTATGGACATTCTCGATTATGGAATCAGACGGTAAGGGATTGTCCCCTTCTTGAAATTCTAGGATACATGGAGAGATACACCAGGCATGAGGCAATCGAAACTCCACATCGGAGGCCCTTCTACCAGGAGGACCAAGACTCTGCTCACACTGAGTAGAAAGGAAATCAGATTAGTGACAGGGCTCCTGACGGGACACTGCCACCTCAACAGGCACCTCAACATTTTAGGTTTCACGGATGATACCGAATGCAGGTGGTGCTTGGAGGATGAGGAGTCAGCCACTCACATCCTCACGGATTGCCCGGCATTTTTGAAAAATACAGTATTTTGCGTCAAAAATAACTGTCATTAAACATTCAAATTAATGATATAATTGCTACAATTTGGTAATATAATAACTGTCGAAAAAAAAACTTTGTATGAAAAATTTCCGTAAAGGGCTTTTTTGTACTCGTACTCTTTTGTTGAACTCGGCTGCGCCTCATTCAACAAACTTCACGCTCATACAAAAAAGTCCTACTTTACGATCTTGTATCATAAATAGCTATTTTCGTTATTCTCGGACAACTAAGAGGTGACAAGTTTAGAACTTGGCAACGAATGCGCTGCGATCTGGAAGGCAAAATGCAAACACTCTGCTTGCCTACAACAACTCAACTCGACTGAAATCAAAATCTCTTCCTTCAAAACTTCAAGTACATAATCATTTTCTCAGAAGACTTCTTTGTATTTTCATATACCTACCCATCCTGACGCCACGTCTACGTTTGTGACAAACGATCACACCAAATCTAATCTTTGATTGAATTAGTCCACTAGTTTATTTTAGAACCAGATTATTGTGTAAGACGGAGTGTCCGGTCCCTTCAGGCCCAAAGATAATCCTACCGCAATAAATTCGGGACAACACATGAAAAGATTAAATAACAAATCTCACCAGATTTAATAATCAAATTACAGTCCAGGCCGGAATATTCAGCATTCGCATACTGAAGGAAAAATCCATCGATATTCAATCTACGACATAAATATTATTTTGTCCGAATCAATAAAAAATCTCAGCTCATATAAATTCAAACTAGCTGTCAAACAGCTCCTACTGAAATACAGCTTCTAGTCGTAGAAGTACTGGTAACACCAAAATTGAAAACAGTAAGGAAACGGGGCACAAAAGGAATCAAGAAAAACTCTCTGAATTATCGTGCACAGCAAGTAACAAAATCACTTCACCAAGAAATTCAGTAGCAATAGTACTGGTGAAAAGAGGAAAAGCAAGAAAATTATAAAAAAATAAGCAAAATTGTCTCGTTCTTTTGCTCCCTATATGGTGAAGATGCAGCAAAGTTCATTTGATTTCACAGGAGCATGCTCAGAATATATCAATAGTTGGATGTGGCAATACTCTTGGTTAGGTGATTCCTCCAATGATTTTATTCAAAGGTGAAAGAAATAAGTTGTATTGGTTAGATAATTTACCATCACGTGAAGTCATTGAAATGTCGGACAACGTTGCTTTAGCTGTAATAATATAATAATTTATTGCAAAAAATACACATATAAACAATGAGTTACATTGAATTTAGTTTCAAAATTTCATTAAAAGGTATACCTACCTATAATGTTCCTTTGCAACAAGCCAAAAACCGAAAGAAACCATAGACGGTTGTATATGGGTAACAAATGTGCATGAAGTGTGTATAGGGTTGATGATATTCTTAACTTTCCATAACCAGAATGTGATTCAACGTTTTCTTCATTTTATGAAAGAACGAATTGTACTTATTATTTCAATTGTTGTTCATTAAAAATGATTTCAAAAACGTGAGTTTCATTTGATATTCTACATGGGCCCTAAAATGGACACTGAGTTCCTAACGAAGCCCATATTGAGCATTAGTTTTCATCGCATTAGACAAAACCTAAATTCTTATTTTCTGAATCATCGACAATATCATTTCATTCTATAGATATTCAAGTATATCCTCCCATCTAATAATCACAATCTAATAATCACAAACGAGAACGAAATCGCGAATGAGTTCAACAACCATTTCATTGGTGTTGGTGAAAATTTGGCAAATAGAATTAAAAAACCCGTCACAAACGCACCATCTAGGGAAAAAGTATGTAACTCATTTTACCTTACTCCTACCTGCTCAAATGAAATAATTACTCTAATAAGTGAAATGAAGTCCGGTAAAGCCCCAGGATGGGATGGGATAACCGCCGAGCTATTGAAAAAAATCAACGCTGTGATAGCCTTACCCCTCTCGCACTTAATAAACTGTATTTTCACCAGTGGGATATGCCCCGTTGGATTCAAGAGAGCAATAGTTACACCGATCCACAAAAAAGGCGACCGGAAAAACATCAGCAATTACCGACCTATTTCCCTAATAACGAGCTTTTGCAAAATTTTCGAAAGAGCGTTTAAAAATCGAATAACAAAATTTATAAAAAAATATGCTATAATATCGGAACAACAATTTGGATTCAAAGAAGGAGTCTCCACAAACGATGCTATCTCCGCTATAATATCCAATATTTATAAAAATATTGATGACAGCAAACCCACCCTTTGTGTATTTCTAGACCTGGCCAAGGCTTTCGACACGGTGCATCATCCGCAGCTGTTGGAAGTCTTGGAGGACGCAGGGATACGTGGAAACTCGCTCGAGTTGATGAGAAGCTATCTATTGGATCGTCTACAGGTAGTTAAAATTGACCAACAAATAAGTAAAGAACAAACACTTAAATATGGAGTACCACAGGGTACCGTACTAGGGCCATTGTTGTTCTCCATCTATATCAATAGTCTACTTACTCTTGAATCCTGTGGAAAAGTCTATAGTTACGCTGATGATACCGCAGTCGTTTATTCATCAACTTCATGGGAAGACCTGAAAAATAAAAGTGAAAATGATATTTCCCAAATTATCACATGGTTCAATCACATGCAACTTACTGTGAACTATGATAAAACGTACTTTATGCCTTTTGCAAGTTACACATCGTCATTACCAACATACCAAACATTGACAATTGACAATCAGGGAGTTATGATAGACGTGAGATCGGCAAAATACATTAAGTATCTGGGCGTAACGATTGACAGACACTTACGATGGGACGAACATGTCAGCATCATAACAAAAACTCTGAGATGTACGCTTTACAAATTCAAAAACATCAGAACCTACTTAGACATTCACCATTTAAGAACTGTTTACTATGCTCTTGTTGAATCTCGAATTCAATATGCAATCCTCAGCTGGGGTGGAATCTTACCTACTCACCTGAAAAAACTGTATATCATACAAAAAAAAATTATCAAAGTAATGTTCAATAAAAAATTTACGTACCCAACAAATAGCCTATTTCAAGAGGCAAGCCTATTGAGCATCAAAAAGTTATACATATATAGCCTAATCACATACCTTTATAAAAACAAAAACAAAATGACAAAAATAGGACACGACTACTCAACGCGAGCGAAATCTAATGACTCCGTAAGATTAAACCGAGTAAAAAAATCTGTAGGCCAGAGATGTACAAAATATACTTACACTCCTTAAATTCTTTGTCGCTGTTGAAAAAAATATTCAAAAAATTCATACTTGACATGGATCCCAACACAGTAGATATGCTGCTCGAACATTAATAAAATATTTAATCAATTGTTTTTCAAAATAAAGGCACTATTACTCATGAAACTTGAATTTGTACTGTCGAGTGGTAAATCTATTATTAGACAAACTACTATATTTAATTTTATATAGGAGGTACTTTATACTTGCACTATATACTAGAACATAGGTCAATTACTTTATTTAAATGTATCTTACTTAAGAATTTATTTGTTTGCGAAACAAGTGCTTGCACTTATCGCTTTTTTACTTTGTTCATAATCATCTCTGTTTTATGCTGTATATTTATCTATTTATATTCAATGAATAAAGTTATATTATTATTATTATTATTATGTTCCAAAATTTCATCGAGGAAAATTCATCAGTGATGTCCTAAGTGGGCCTGCTTTGGTACACTTTACCTTACCAAAGACAAGGGCCCAACCATTCAAGAAAACCCCCCTTTTCCTCAAGCCAGACCTGTGAAAAGATAACGAACGTCGGAAATATCGTCTACGGAGTACGGACTGACAGTGTGATCAGAAGGAGGCCGAAATACAAATGGCGTCTTGACGGCATTCTAATGAGCGACAAATGACTCAACTCGACTGAACGTTTCATTGCCAAATCAATCAATTGGAGCAGAATCTATATCCGACAGCTGTTGGGCTGCGAATAATTTATGGATGAGAAATTGCTTCGTTTTCGAGAAAATGTCACTTGAAAGTGCAGGCGAATTGTTCAACTTCGATATTTGATGAACCAATCAAGATATTTTCTATAGCTGCTGAGTCATGAAGTGAAGGAAAGGAATGATTCGAAAACCATTTTGTTTGCAAATTAATCTCGAATTTGATTTGTGGACTTCAGAACTCTGATCTCAATATCTGAAATACATGGGAAAACTTGATTATTTTTGTACTGCCTTTTCACAGCAAATTAACGTTCCCAGTTTCCAAAAAAGAAAAATTCCGTAATATTCAGGAAGCGTTTCGAAAAACAAGGAAACTGTGAAAGAGACTCTGAAAACTTCCTGAAGCCAAAATATTTTTCAAATTGGATTGTACAAATAGATTTTGGCAACTTCGTCGAACGAAGAATCTATGGAATTCACTGCATTCATCATTCCATTCGGAAAATATGCCTTCAAAAACGCACTTTCCTGAACTACATCAAGACCTGAGGTATTTCAGATTTTGTGTCTGAGCTGCGTGATCCTAACATTCTCGTCCATGCAAATGTTTTTTCAGTAATTGTAGAAACCGTTTCAGAACACAATAAAACTTTACCCAAACTATTGGTTCGAATGGCAAAGAAAACCAACACTTTGAACATGAGTAAATGTCAATTGGCAGTGAACCAATCTATTCACTATCTTCTAAAGATATCGTTAGCAGTCGTTACCAAGCGACTAGCCGTTAAATAACGACAAAATCACATAATCGTATTCACTATCTGTTTCTTCATCGTTATCTAACGATATATCGTTGCTAAAACGTCGCTGAGCAGACATCTATTTGGCTGTCGTAACTGTTTACGATAATATTGCTTTGTTCAAAACAAAAAACTAATTCTTACTAGTCCTTTACAAAATTTAAATAGTAATAAAATATAAATAGATCAATTCAAGCAGATAAATTGGTTGTAATCTTGGAAGAACTGCGAAGAAGGTATCAAGATGATTTTCTAAGGTACATTGGATCACATATCTGTTGTTCCTTAGAGAGTAGAATAGTTGATATACGATCCTTAAGCGAGAAAAATCGATAGTAGAAAACAACACTATACGTAATAACAATTCATAGCTAAGTATATCAGGGCCATTGTTAAAATGAATCCACTATGCTCGATTCTTTTCGAGTTTTCTACAAAAAAGAGGTTTTGCATTCTAAGTGGCCGCAGCTCTCGGGTCAATACAACGAATATTGTCATGAAGTTTATACCAGGTGTCCCTCCATATGAAATTTGTAAGATTTTACGCATAACGTAACAAACTTCCAATTTAATTTGAAGTTTTAGTGATTTTTTTTTACTCTGGGAGTTGTACTAAAACGAGTATCCATAACTTTAGTCTCGTACTTCCTAAAACATGAGAAATATCTACAAACTCATCGTTAATATATCCCATTCGTTCCAGGTGCAACGATGCCCGCACCCTTGCACGTGTCCGGCCACGGGGGAGGAATGTAGCGAGTGTGGCGAATGCCCCAGACAAGCAGGAGAGCCTTGCAGTGACGATCGACCTTGCGACGTGCAGAAAGGGATGGTGTGCAGCTACAAACACGGAGATCCAGAAGGCGTTTGCAAGGGTAAGATATTCGGAACCGTCTCGAAACCGTTTCATTTCTAATATTTCTTTGGGAATTGAAGATTTAATCCTCAGTACCGACGCTTCAATTAAAATTTCGTTTCAAATAAAATGTTTGACTATACAGTGTTCTCCGAAGAGTTGGCATCATATGGGAAAAACTGTTATTGATAATTTTTTTGAAATTCGGCTTGCCGGTATTATAAAACTATTTTGACAGAAAACTAGGAGTTACAATTAACTTCAAAATGTAGGAGTTAACTTTATTGGGTGGAAGGAGTATCAGTTGAAGTTAACTTTGTAGAAAATGGTCGTTTTAGACAATTGTTCTGTCAATAATTCAGTATATAATCTCAATTTTAGTGTTTTTTAACAATAAAGAAGATGCTGTGAATATGTTTGAAGGGTCTCGGCGACAACTATATGAGAACTCGGTTGAATCAATTCACCTTGTGGAAAGAGACCGAATTTAAAAACCAAATTCGATTATCAAAAAAGTTTGTTTGATCTAAATTTACAAATACCATCAACTACTAGGTCATTTCTAGTGCCTATTTTGATTACTGCATTATGATAGGTGTTTTTATTTTATTTTTAGAAATCATATCATCTATTGGCGTTAATTTTTATGCAACAAGTTTATTGTTGGTAGCTGAAGGAGATTTTGGGGGTATTCACAAGTCTACTGCTAGCAGTATTTTAGAATGGTCACAATGAAAATTGCGAAAAATGCTAGGTTACCTTTTTGTCTTCTTCTTTTTATTTCAGAAATGGAACTTTTATAAAACTGACATTTTGAAGCAGAAGTTAACTTGACTGTTAAAATTAACGTCAACTTCAAAATATGTTTATAATCCGGCTCTTAGGCGTTAACATTTTCTCAAAATAATCGTTGAAAATAGGCGTATTTACTCGAATTTTCAAAAATGTGAAAAACAGAACTGGATTCTGATGAAAAAAATTAAGAGGGCAAAAAGTGACGAAAATAACAAAGGAAATCCCGATTGGCCAAACCCTTTCTTGGCCAATGTTATACCCGATTTAATTGATTCATATGGCACTCTATTTCAATAAATTTGCTAATATAGTGACATTACGCATATCAAACAAAACTCACAGTTTGTTATTTTGACATTAATGTTTGACTGAGCCTCTCGCTTAATAACTGGAATAGTGACTCATATCAAATAACAAATTGTTCAATAATAAATCAAACCCAAGAAAGCTTTTAAAAAATGAGCATCCAATAATGAACTACATTACGAAAAATTAGAGAATATCATTTGGAGGATAAAAAACAAAGAATTTCCTTAAACACTTGACGCTTCATTTCAAATGTAATGACGCCTCAAGCATCAAAGAAAATAATTTAAATTTCCGAAACTTATTTGGTTTCAACACTAAACATTATTTTTAACTTCCTTCTTAAAATAGTTCAGAGAAAGAGTTTTCTGAATTAAAGACAAAAATTTTTCTAAAACAGAAAATAATGTTCTCAGTATTAGATTACATTTTTAATAAACGCAACATCCAATCCTATGACCTGAGCCACAATTCAGGATTGCTGGAAAAAAAATTGGCCAGTATTAATTTCGGACATTAGTTGAACCATATCCTGACCTAAGTTTGCCTACACTCAGTCCTATTTCATGTTTAAATTTTTTTTTTTTAATTATTTCGCTTAGTTGTTTTACAATTACCCAATTTTCAGCACTTCTAGGCTGATATTTCACAATTTCCAATTTGTAGCTATTTTGTAAAAGGACATTTGAAACAAATAATCCACGCATGAAGTGTTGATAAAAGTCAAAATGATCTTGATTTCTGTCAAAATGCCTCAATGCATCTTTCATTATTCTCACAGCAGCCACCTATTTGGCAGAAATTTTCAATGAATATTGGCAGGCTCCATTCTGATTTTGCTTCAAGAGTCTTCAGTAAGAAAGGTAAATTTGGAAGAAAGAAATTCGACAAGCAGAGCATTTCTTTCCTCTTTTCCGTGATTTATTTATTCTTTCAATAAAATCTGTTTGATAGTTCAAGTAAATAGTCTATAGAGGTTCTGGCACAAACTCCCATGTATTTTATCATTAAGGTTCATTTTGCTCATTTTGATACCTCATGGACTTTGGCGCTTGACGTCACCAAGTATGGAACCGGTGCTCAACCAATGAGAGTCCACCAAATTGTCACGTAGTCTTCCTAACCCCACCCCATCACGCCCATTGTCAATTGACACTTGTTACCTGTTCTCTGTCATCAACTATTGATCAGATCCCATCAGCTCTGCATGAATTCCAGTCAGCTCCAATCAGCACTCTATCAACTTTCCATCAGTTTCAGTCAGCTCTCCAGCAGCTCCAGCTAATTGTAGCTAATTTAAAAATGATGAAGTGCTCATTGAAGCTGACTAGAACTCATGTAGATGGAGAGTAGATCGGAGTTGACTGAACCTGATTGGAGCTGATGAGTGCTTAATGGTCAAAAATATACTACACAGTTCAAGCTACAAACATTATTCGACAATCCGATGTTTCTCACGATTTTTACAAATTTTTCCAATTTTCTTTTCGCAACTTTTTTCTAGAAGGAAGGAGATTCTGAGGGCACTGACCGACTTATTTTAAATTAAATTTATCAACGGTCCTATGTTTGTACAATTTATACAGATGGAACTTTCGCTAGTTTCAACAACTTTTTTCATTAAGGAGGGGCTCCGTACCCCCGCCCGACTTTTTTCTCTATGATTTTCAACATCTGAAACATTCGGTAATTTTTCTTACGCGTTCAGTATATAGCCTCTAGAGAGGCACGGGGGTAATTTTTTTTTGAAATCATAGTATTGTCGTGATATCGAGCAATGACATTTGAATCGTTTTGGTGCACTGATCTATTGTTTCTTGTTATTAATTGATTAGGTCATGATCGCAGGTCATTAACAATTGCGGGTTTGATGACTAGCAAATTATATGACCGTGACAGTGCACACCAAATAAAAATAAAACATTTCTATCTATATATAAATATAAGGTGATTTGCATTAGGGAGATAGTTAGTAATAGACTCCTGTAGATGAGAGAGCCCTAGCGCTCTGTTAGCCTTATAGGCTAGGCCCTTTTGGCCTTAGCTGTAAGTATCGGTTAAGTGATAGTTTTAGGTAAGAGTTGTTTTAAGTATCCCATATTTTAATATTGAGTATCTCGTATTTCAAATGTATATTTGCCTTTCCCCCCGTATCCCAGTTGTCGTTTAATAAATATTTATATTCTGTTGCTACCCCTTTATTTACTATAGCTACCATCTGTAGCTACACCCCAAGTCGCATTTTGTATGAGGGAAACAACCCCTTATACGGCTCAGGATGCTACTCTAGTAGTCCTAGTCGCGACAGTATTATTATCGGTTCTTGAGAAAAACGCAACAGTTCAAAATAACTGTAATATACCAGGTGTTCTATTTAAAAATCGAAATTTTATGTCACTTCCAGTGAAACCGGATGTAGCATGAAGCTGGGTCGCTCGTCAAAAAATGCAGTTTATTGAAGTGTACAGATTTTCCAAATTCCATTTCATTACCTATCTTCAATAACAAAAAAAATTTAGGGGCCGCTGGCTCGCGAAATTGTATTTGACAGAACTGTGAGATGCTCTCAATAGCATTTCAGAACATTCCAACTTCTATATAAAGTTTGCTTTTATCATTGAAGTGTATTTCAGCAAAAACCGACCCGATGTAATGAAAAGCAGTAAAAAACTTCCATAATCTGCCATGCTAGACACTCTAATCTTCTGGGCAGCATTCGTCTCGTGAAAATAACTCATAATTAATACTGGGAGAATCCAAGCATAAAACGAAATTACTCACTCACTGTTAGCGAAAAAAGAGCGAGAAAAACTCAACGACTACGAGAACTCCAACAAATCTGAATATATTCCTCTGCATTCGCGAAAGCGCCCGGATAATTGTTAAAGTTCTGGAAAAGTCGTCAAAAGGGCGAAACATGAAGTTCCCACTCTAGATGTATTCATTCAAACTTCAGCAATATTATGGAAGTTTCCAAGTGGGGTTATATGGCGACCAACTCTCTCGAGCCTATCGACGTTTATCAGAAAATTCATTCCGGATAGTGTGAAGTGCGAAGGAAAAACGATAGCAATAACTTTCCGAGCCGAGAAGGCCTTATAGAAAAAATCGGCCAATATCCACGTTTATTTCAGAGCACAGCAAAATCCCTAGTTAAACTTCTGTTCAACTCAACTCATGAATCACTGAATAATCGTGTCCAAGAGCTATTTTACTTTTCCTCAATTGATTATGATTCATAAGGCACAGATTCGACTTGTCCTGGAATCTCGTTTCCGTATATGGAGTGCTGCGTCTAATCTCACTTAAGGATTCAGTCCAAAAAAGATACATTTTTCTCGTCGGTGATGCTGTGCTCCAGTTCGCTCACTTCTCTGGAACTCCGCAGGAAGGTTGACGATCTGTCTACATTGTTTCCTCTTCAATTTATATATTCTGAATGTGCTTGGCGTGTACAAAAATAATATCACCTTATAAGGAAGACAATGAGCTTTCAAGGAGTTTTTGTGTGAAAAGTTCCCCGTATTTATTTGAAAGAAAGTGATATCAAATTTGAATGACAGTCCGCGTTATTTTTTATCATTATTCTTATCGATTTTCTTCTTTTCAGAACCAACTGGAGTACCATGTGTTGTATATAACAATACATATGTGCATGGAGAGACTTTCAACTTGGACTGTAGGACGCAGTGCGCATGCCAAGTGAGTATATTCCTATCATTTTCAAAATGTTTTGGTTTTCTGGGAAAATGATGAAGATTTGGTGTATGTGGATGACGTCACAAATTACCTTATATTATTGGATGACATCTGGTTGTTGTACCTTTGGTATTAATGACTTTGACCTTGAGATGACCATTAGTTGTGACTTCTCATACTACATTAGTGAGATAGAGTAGAGTAGAGTGATTTTATTTGACTACATTCCAAAAACTTGAAATAGATAAATAAACAGTTCAATCAAAGATAGAAGTGCATTATAGTGATGTATAATAAAAGTGTTGCCAAGTAGAAAATTATTGTAACAAACTAGTATTTTTCTGTGCGATTTTCTCACATTTGAGTATGATCTTCTCCTTAAAAAATTATTAATAAATCTTCAAAAACGAACAGAAAATCATCCATCATTTTTTAAAATACAAACAAATCGTCTGTCAACAGCCGTTTGCAACTGCCCTTTGAAATAAATGTCTCAATTGCTTAGTTTTTGCAATTCATGTTTATATCTATAATGAGCAAGCTTAACTTTAATTGAAGTTTAAACTGTAACCTTATGTAGCCAGTTATAAGAGTGATCAAATAAGCATACCCACAATCATTAATTTTTAGGCTATCTTCATCTAGATCCATGCAATGCTTACAACTCAATGCATTTTTGTTTAACTGATCCAGAAGTGAAAGAAGTCATCAAATCCCTAAAAAAACTCGTGCTCGCTTGATATTTACAATCACTCAGTGGTCATGTTATATCTAGGAGATTCCAAACAATTATATGTATTGTCAACTTGATCTTGAATACAGTTTAAACTGAAAATCCAAACTGAAAATTGAGAAGATAATCTAAACCATAGACCAATGGCACTGCTTGCAGTCATTGCGAAAATTTACGAGTGGCTAGATTTTCCAGAACAGAAATAAAAGGAGTATGTTGCCCATATTTTCACGCGAGCCATTATGTTTTTCGGTCTAGTTCCGATGGGCTTGTGTGGAAAAATCTGTCCAAATCTCGATTTTTCCTTACAAGGTTACACCCTCATTTTAATCCTTTAGCCACCTGCAACACTAAAGCCTTTGGTATTCCGAAGCCAGGTTCTTTCAATAATTAATAATTAGGTGAACACGGCTCCCGTGAAAATATGGGCAACATACTCCTTTTAATTCTGTTCTGGAAAATTGAATTTTCCACATGTTCACCTCAGGAGCCACTCGTAAATTTCCCTCCATTTTACCCAACATCGATGTACTTTTCAACCCTATTCGAGGCTTGGATGCGAAAATGGGGAACCTAAATCTGTCACTATCTGACGGTCTTTATTTTACATGAAAGAAAAAAACCGAAAGTAAAAATTTACATTTTCATTCAGATAGTTGAAATGAAAAGTAGCTATTTTTTGTAATATCTAACAGAAAACAACTATTTCCGCGGCTAAAGCCACGCTGGACGTTGAACTATATCTGTTAGATATTGTGAAAAGAACCTAATAGAAAAGAAAAAAATCTAAAAGTAAAAATTTGCATTTTCATTCTGATAGCTGATTATTTCTGAAATATCCTGTTTCCATTGGAGATTCATATACAGTGTCCGCCAAAATGTTGGAACCATATAGGAAACTTTTTTATTAATAGTTTCTCAGAAAATGTCATTCTTCGTAAAAGTTGATGCATTCAATTGGACTAATTACGCGCATATCGGTTATTGCCACTGACATGCGACTAAGCGTGAAACAGCCGATATTCTAAATTCATTATAGAGTAAAGTGACATTAATTTGCAAAATATCGATAAATGGTATCGAAAAAAGTTGTTTGCAATGATACTCCCAGTTATTCAGTTTAGTCTACAAATTTGAATCTTTTTAAGGGTCCGTGCTACATTTCAATATCTTTCCATTACTGTTTTTTGACTCATATTCAAGATTTTGTCAAATCGGGTTTTTGCTTCGATAAAAATTAAGTTACTTCTTTATAATATCCAACAGAAAACAACTTCTTCTCCGGCCAATCCGAAGTTTATAGAGCACCTGTAAAATTGGCCCTACTAAATCAGTTTCGCATTATTTGTAACAGATCGCACCACTGGTTTGGCCAGTAGAAAGGGTAACCCATTATGCCCCAACACCTACTCTTGCCCCACCCACCCCTCAACGTTGCAGCTTAAACGTCGGATAAAGAGCAAATTAAATAAAACTGAATGCCGAGGCGCGCACTCGAAATCACTTCTTTGCTTCCTGATCCATTTGTCGGAAATGCGCTTTGAACAATTACTCGCCATGGTGCCGGATACTAGATAGCAAACTCCCGCTCATAAACGACGTTTCGTTCTTATTTCGCGACCCATTCGAAAGTTCTCAAACTCTTTGACGGAAAGTTGCAAAAGTGACGACAAAGACTTGATAATTTAAATGTAATAACCTGAGAAAGGCACGTCGCGGACTAAAAATCTCATTATAACGTTTGATGGAATTTGTCGGAAGCATTGCGCGCTTGTTGGAAAAGAATCCGTGTGACAACAACGCTGAAAGTAAATTTTTGTTAGAATATTTTATTCATCAGAAAAATTTCAAATTTATTCGATCTGTCTGTGAAATGGTGACCGAAAGGAATATTTGATCGAGTTCCTCAAAGGCATTGTGTACTTTTTTATTACATAACAAGCATTCATTCAATTTGACGTGTTAGTAGGTACCACAAGGCACTATCCTAGGACCAATACTGTTTAATATATACCTGAATGGTCTATTCTTTGTCCAAAGCTATAGAAAAGTAACAGCATCGGACGATGACACAGCAGTCTTTTATAGCTATGTACCGAAAATTGGGCATCTCTGAAAGACCTAGTTTAGGAATATCAAACAATGGCTTGAAAATAAGCTCCTTGCATAAACTCTAATAAGACTGTTTATTTACCATTTTACACGAATGAAGCATACTTCCCAAACTTGCATAGTTTGCATAAAGACAAAAATCTGTACATGGTTTGATATGTACGGAAATGACATTTCTCGGGATTATTATAGACTCCAATCTTAACCCTTTGAGGCCGAAATTAATTCGAAAATTTAAAAAGTGAAAAATAATGAGAATTTACGATAGAAATGTTCTTTAACATAAGCTTCAGTAGAAATAAGACTTAAATAAATAAAAAATAAACAAATTATCCTGCAGGATGTGGTTACTACTGCTAACCACTAGCAACTAAATCGTGCAAAATTGCAAATTTGCAACTTAACAAATGCCTCAAAATCATCATTTTTTGGTTACAATGAACTGAAACTTAATTATTCTTTCATTTTCAAGAACCCAACTTGACACGTTAAACATTTCCAAATTTTGGGCTCGAAACGCCATCAATTCGACATGATATAAATGTCACTAAAGACTACCAAAACTCGTTGCAATCGGCAAGAAGAGTAACAATGATGCGTAAGCAACACAATAAACACTGTGGCTACGATGTAAAAACCGGTAGGAAAATAAGATTATGGCTATTAGTAATGTGGTTTTCATTGATCACCAGTAGTCCTCAAAGGGTTAAATGGGAAAAACACATTATCTTCATCATAAAAAAATTGAACACTTTATGTCCGAATTCAAAATTCTCAGAGTCATACTGAATGTTCTCAACTGAAGATACTATATTATTCTCTAGTAAAATCTCACATTACATTTCGGAATAATGTCTTGGGCAGAAGTTGGAAAAACCGTCATTAAAAAACTAGAAACCACCTAGAAGAATATTTTTAAAATAATTTTCAGAGAGAACAACGACTACCAGTCAGACAAACATTTTTTTGATACTGACATTTCGGATGAAGGCATTTGTCCTTCATGAATTGTAAGATTAAAATAACATAAATCCATATTATGGGTAAGATGGCATGTTGATTTTATTCAAAATATGAACAGGATGTTCATAAAGTCAGTTGTTATTTGTCTTTCAGGCTTTCTTAAACTCACATACTTTCTGACCAAATTGAGCAATTTTCCATTTTCAGCTTTCTCAGAAATCGCAAAGCTGAAAGCTGAAAGAGTGATTTTTTGTGTCTGGGATATTTCAATAAAATATTTCCTTTGTCATCAATATGATCTAAAGATATCTTTGTTAATTCTTCTCGCCTACATGCGCCCGCCAAACCAAAAATCGTAGCGACTTTTACATGAAGATAAATTTCGTCAGATGCTTCATTTATAAACTTAAAAATTTCTTCTTTTAAGAAAATTTCAGCCTTTTTGGTCTAAATCCAATATTTTGTTTTTTTATATATGCCGTAACCTTGAAAACCTGGCTTAAATCGACGTCTTCTTTAAGTTTAATTACACTTTTTAACATTGAGTACCTGGACCAAAGAGTGTTTGGAGAGAAAGAAGCCAAAAAAGTGTCTTCTTTAAAAGTTTTAATTCCCCTATTCTGGCACCAGTTTTCAAACAAAATATACTCCTTTTCATACCTATGACGGGATTTCGATGGTAGTAGATCCAAGTTTGCCGCTTCCAAAACTGACTCTGGCAAATCTTCGTCAGAAGAATCCATGAAAAATTATCTTACTGGAAAAAGCTGCGACGGTAAAATTGGTTTTGACTAGGTAGTGTTTTGAATGACAGGTTTATTTTTTCTTAGTTGCTACGGTGATTCAAAGTGACAAATAAAAAATGTCAGATGTTTATTACTATTTGACATTCATTTGATGAGGTTTATACCAGGGCCATTAAAATTATTGAAATATACTTTTCTTTTTATTAAAAATTGTAGCAGAATTCTAATAAACTTCATTTCTCAGTCATTTTGTATTTCTAGGTTCGTTAATATATGCGTTGTGTATTTTAATGCATATTTGGAGCGATAACATTTTTTCATGTCTTCGCCTATTGAATAGCTTCGAACCTATGAAAAGGGGGGAATTTTGTAACAAAGTTATGCTATGTTCTTATACTTTTATAAGATTTCCATTTCTGTTAGATAGTTGTGACACATGGAGTTGGTTTTAAACTCAGACTTAAAGTTCTCATGATCTAAATAGATATAACATATCGTTCAATAATTTCAAATACCCCTTAATTCCATTCCCATTATTATAAATAAAGTAAGTGACACCCGACTGAACCAATTATTGTTCGACTCCATTGACTCCCTATCTTAAGAAGTTGTTTATATTTGCTAAACTCCGAAACTTATTATTTGTTCAGCATGAATGGAAGTATAATATCAGTGGCTCCAAGAATGAGATCTTATTACGTTCAAGTTTTCCCTCTTACCCATATTTCAGTTTCTAAACGGATTCGGTTGGAGTTGTTTTAGAGTCGGTCGCATTTCTCTCATGTTAGATGTGAAAGTTTTCGAGTTTTCCGCCTTTCTCGGCTGTGAACATGGGCGACGAGGCTTCAAATTAGCAGGGGTGCGAACAATATAAATAAATTAATAGACCAGTTGAAGAGATGCGAGAAACGATATCAATTTGATAAAATAGTCGTCTAGAGAAATAAATATAGCTGAATTCCCAACAATTTGATTGATAAGTGTGGAGTAGGATGCTTTTTGGTTCTATTTTTGTATACGTTTTATAAATATTAGCAGTATAATAGAAGAAAGTTGGAAATAGATAGATAAATAAACTTTAATGTCTAAATAAAAACAATACCGACAAAGTCAAAATTATCACACTGTCAATTGTTTATACACAGGGTAGATCAAGGTGGATGGTACCTTAGACGTTTACGGAGAACGGGAAATAGGATCATTCTGAAAATTTGGTTTCTCAAGTAGTTCTTTTTGGTCTATCGATCTAAAATATTTTCAGCAATGCAGCGTTGCCGCTTATACCAGAAAGTAGCAGCATCTTTGTTATTTCAAATGGGTCACCCTGTATATTACCGCATTTTTGAACTTGTCATTCCTTTCTGATTATTTCTGCCTCATACTCCCCTACACCTATCTCTAACGGTTTTTGAGATATTGGTTATTTTCCATATTTTTTATCCAAAACATAGCTCGAATAATTGAATGTTTATTTCTGCGGTATTTGGATTCTTAGGAAGTTGCAATTTTGTATTTAGTTCATAAAGATCATGTACATTGATTCTGTATAGAGAAGTTTGTTCTACGTTATACAGGATCGTTCAAAATTCATGATCTTACTGCTAGATACAATAAGGGTTGAAAGTGCGTTTTTTTAAATGGAACATCCTGTATATTATGAAATATCCTGAAAGATGACTAAATTCCCTTCAAACTGATATATCATGTTCCTATACCTAAATAGCCAGAATTCCGAGATAATAGCAATTTTCACTTGTAATCTCCCAAGTGCTAGTTTATTGCCGGAAATTTTTCGAGTACATGAATTTTCTTTGAAAATTCATGCACGAGATAAATTTACGGCAATTAATTCAAGCACGAGGAGGATTCGGTATACATGACACCAGTGCACAGTAAACAAGACCTGCGCCAACGAGTGATCAACTGCATTGAAGAGATAAAAGACAGTGAAATAAGGAGTGCTACAACTGTATCTCCAAATACCCGGATTTTGAAATGTTTGGAAGCCAATGGTCGGCATTTTGAAAATTTATTGTGAACGTTTTCTAATTTTTGACAGATAGTTAATGAAATTATGTTGTAATCGTACAAACTTCCTTTTGTTCATTGGTTGTAAATCAGGGTACGTTTCATTGAATTTTCTGCACGTTCTTGCTATAAATCCCTCACATTTTCCATGAAGAATAAACAATTTCATCAGAACTTCGTTTGACTAGTTAAGAAACACACAACGGTATTATTAATAGTGCACTAATTGTCAAATTTTCATGACATTTAATAGCCACCTTAGATGAACATGAGAAAAATAAATCAATTTTTTTTTTTTAATTTCACACCTCACTTTTGTAGCCAATCAAAAATTTCGTTCTTGTTTAGATACCATGGCAACTCTAAAAATTCCCTGAAATTTTTATCCTCTTGGGTACCCTGGGCGAAATTAATAAGTGGAAATTTTTCTGTCAAACATTTGACATGTGACAAGTTGATATTTTGCTTTAATGTACAAATGGAGGTCTAGTTTTCATATGAAAGGAGATAATTATGTATTTCCTAGATATTTGGAATGTATCCGAAAATATTTTCTCCACGATTATTGCAGAAATTGTCAATTCCGAAATCATATTTCAGAAGAAGTTCAATACACCATTTGTCACAAGTGTTTATCAAAGGTCCCGTAGCTCAGCGGTAGTGTTGCGGCCTATGACTCGCTAGGTCGATGGTTCAATCCACTATAGGAAAGAACACAACTTTTTTATTTATTTTTTCCAAATTTAAACACATTTATTGATGAAAATTTTGTTAAGTATTTTACATATCAATATTTCAGTGGTTATAAATAGTTCAGGTGAAACCATCGTTAGTTATTTCTTACGAATTGTTGGATGAAATTTTCTTACCGAATCCCCCTCGTGCTTGAAATAATTACCGTAAATTTATCTAGAAGAAAATTCATGTACTCGAAAAATTTCCGGCAATAATGCAAGCACTTGGGAGATTACAAGTGAAAATTGCTATTATCTCGGAATTCTGGGTATTTAGGTATAGGAATATGATATATCAATTCGAAGGGAATTTAGTCATCTTTCAGGATATTCCATAATATACAAGATGTTCCATTTAAAGAAACGCACTTTCAACCCTTTTCGTATCTAGCAGTAAGATCATGAATTTTGAACGACCCTGTATAACGCAGAACAAACTTGTCTATACAGAATCAATGATCATGTACATTGATTGTACATTGATGAACTAAACACAAAATTGCAAGTTCCTAAGAATCCAAATACCGCAGAAATAAACATTCAATTCGAGCTATGTTTTGGATAAAAAACATGGAAAATAACCAATATCTCAAAAACCATTAGAGATAGGTATAGGGGAGTGTGAGGCAGAAATAATCAGAAAGGAATGACAAGTTCAAAAATGCTAGAATATACAGGGTGACCCATTTGAAATAACAAAGATGCTGATACTTTCTGGTATAAGCGGCAACGCTGCATTGCTGAAAATATTTTAGATCGATAGACCAAGAGCAACTACTTGAAAAACCAAATTTTCAGAATGATCCTATTTCCCGTTCTCCGTAAACGTCTAAGGTACCATCGACCGTGACCCACCCTGTATATTCATAAGAAGTATTGGGAGAAATTCTTCCATAAGATGTCTCTCAATTGAAAATTACATACAGCGTTATTATTTTTTTAATAACGAATCTTCTCTTTGAAGATGAATTTTAAAGATCGTTTCTGGAGGACAAAAATACTTTGGGATGAAACTTGATCGCAAGAACCCCAGAATATCGATTTCAAATTTGGTGAGCATTTTCAAAAAAGGTTGAACTTGAACGAATATGAATAGCTCTCAACTCAGGATAGACTTTTCAACACGAGAACGGTTCGAGATAAAACAATTCTGAGAATGCCAATCGATTCAAAATAACAAAATTAGTATCTTCTGTGAATTTTAAACAAAAATAGTATTATTTTCTGTGTAGAAGGAAATCGAATTTTGCGAAAAATTTTATTTTGCATTTTTCGAAAAATCTCAAATTTCCCTCAGTCATAACTCGACGATCTGATTACGAATATCATCTCAAAAATTGTATTCGACTACGAGGCAACTGGGAAAGGGTAATTTTTTAAGAAAAATTCACCCAACCCCAAAATCAACATTTTCTGAATGGATTACACTTCTAATTGAAAACACAAGTACATTTTCAGATTCGGAAAGAAATTTTTTTTATGAGATAAGATGATACTCACGGAAATAAGCATTTTTCAATTATTCCCAGGCGATCAAAGTCGAAATATGCAATTTTTTCCAAGAAAAAATTCACCTATCTACAAAATCCACACATTTTCTGAATAAATTAGCCTTTCGATTTAAAAAACAAATACATTTCCAGGTTGAGAAGAACATTTTCTATTAGATGAAGTATACTCGCGGGATTTCGCATTTTAGAAATGTTCCCAGTCGATCAAAGTCGAAAAATGATATTTTCTATATAGAAGGAAATCGAATTTTGCGAAAAATTTTAGTTTCCATTTTCTATAAAATCGTAAAGTTTCCTCAGACGTAACTTGATGAGCTTATTGCGAATATCACCTCAGAAATTGAATTAGACACAGACGTACCTGGAAAAGGAAATTTAATTTAACGAAAATTTTTATTTGGCATTTTTCTAAAAGGCGCAAACTTTCCTTAGTCGTAACTTGACAAGCCAATTCCGACTATCACCTCAACAATTGATTTGGACAAAGGGGTAACTACAAAAGGGCCATTTTTTCGACGAAAAATGCACTCATCCAAAAAATCGACAGTTTTCGAAAGAATTAGCATTCTGATTTGGAAGACAGGTACATTTTCGGGTTCAGAAGGAAATGTTCAATAGGAAGAATTAGTAATAATAACAGTATTGCGAATTTTTGAAATATTTCCACGATATCAAAGTCGAAATATGCAATTTTTTCGACGAAAAAATGGACCTATCCATAAAATCGACATTTTCTAAATGAATAAAATTGGCCTTCTGATTTGAGAAACAGGATTCAGAAATAAATTTTCCATAAGATGAAGTAATCACGAGATTCTGCATTTTTGAAATATTTCCAAGCGATCAAAGTCAAAAAATGCAAAATTCTATATAGAAGGAAATAGAATTTATCGAAAATTTTTACTATTCATTTTTCGAATCGCAATATTTCCTCAGACGTTACTTGAGGAGATGATTCCGAATATCACCTGAAAAATTGATTTCGACAAAGGGGTAACTAGAAAAGGGCAATTTTTTCGAAGAAAACATGAACAGATTCATAAAATCGACATTTTCTAAATGAATTGGCCTTCTGATTCAAATAACGAGTACATTTTGTGATTTAGAACGAAATCAAATTTTGCAAAATTTCTATTTTGCATTTTTCAAAAAATCACAAATTACCCTCAGAGGTAACATTTCTCAAGAAGGAGGGGGACCCGAACTTTATGGTAACATATTGTTGCATTGTGATCGAAGATACATATTATGTGTACCAAAGCTCATGAAAATGGGTAGTAAAATATGAACACTTCAGGTATAAAAATTAAGTTTGTTGAGCCTGCCCTCTGATTGTGAATTGGAAACTAAGGCGTAATCATAAACAAATTCACGGCATCAAGGCATGTATCATCAATTCAATACCTCTGTTTGGCAGGTAACTTGCCTCAATTTAGTGGTTTTACTATCTTGGACCACCCTCTGTGACAAAACTGCCCTGTAAAAAGACGTTCTTGTCTGTCAGGTCCCCACAAAAGAAACACAAACGAGACTTGGATTCCTAGAGGGTTACGTCAACATATCCCGTCTTTGATATTCCATTCTGAATTATTAAGCATGTGGAAATGTTTGTTCAAGTCTTTTGTTTGAGAAGGTTTCTATTTCGGTTGGAGTCGAAGAAATACCGAGAAATATGTGGAAAAGTATGATCTGAGAGGAGAATCGTTCGCTAATTTTAACTATACGGGGTGTCCCAGAGCTTTCAGGAGACCATAAGCGCTTTCATGCAGCATAGCAAAATCCACTTCCTGGCAAACAACCCCAGAGAAACCACCCATAACTTTTTTTTTCAAACTGCAACCCCATGTTTGTTCCTGTTCAACTCACACTCCTTTTAATTTCTAATTCAATGATTCATCATAGTAGCTAGAATGGCATGCAGAATTATGACAAATAAAAAGACACAAATAAAATATTAATTTATAAGCTCATCTTCATTTTGAATAATACTACAGAAATTGTTCAAAATGATGCCACACATGCTTCAAGTCGTAGAATCAGTTCGCGAGTTCAGGAATCTCCAATCATTTCCGGAGTAACGATATTACAAGCCTCTGAAATTGTCTGTATCAAATATTCAACATTTATTGGTTTATTTATTTATCATGTGTTAATTCAAATTCATTTCGATTCGAAACATTGCGGTGTTGAACTCTTGTAAAAACTGTAACTGGGTTTATTTTCCAGAATGGCACTTATGGCTGCTCTTCGCTATGTCCTCAAGAGCACATATCACCCAGAGGTTCCTGTCAACATCCAAGACTCGTTGAACTACCCGGGCAGTGCTGCAGAGAATGGATGTGTGACAGCCAAACTGGTATGTAAAATTGAAATTGTGCCAAAAGTGGTTTTTACAACATTCGATATCTTGGATTAGGCGCCATTTCTATTAGCTACGGCAATCATGGCTTTTGCGATTCTAAGGTACCCATTCATATAACTATTTTCTGAAGGTAAATTAATACTCACAAATTATATCAGAATCTTGACTGACCAATAGACTACTCATAGAATTGCCAGTATGCAGAATTTTTGTATTTTCTGAATCGGGAAAGTGATAAGGGAGAATGTTATTCAGAAGTATCACTCACAGAAAATCGCTCATTTCATTGACGCGTGGATTGCATCACTTATCTCATTCATAGATAAGAATCTCCAATGGAAACTGGACATTTAATAAATAATCAACTTTCTGAATGAAAATGCAAATTTTCACTTTCAGATTTTTTCTCCCAAGTTATATAGGGTCTTTCTCAATATCTATCAGATGTAGTTCAATGTCCATCCTGGCTTTTGCCGGTGAAGTAGTTGTTTTCTGTTAGATATTACAAAAAAGTAACTTCAATTTTATCATAGGGTTTTTCCATTTCCAGAGGAGTCATGTATTGATTCAATTTTCAATTGAGAATGTTTCTCTTTAAAACGTGGATATAGTGCTTTTGTCTTGAGGAATAATTATGAACATTCTCATTTAGGGTGAGTTTTGCGAGATTCTGGCGAATGTAAATTAATATTTTATATAAATATAAATATATACATTTTTAAATCTATTTTTGCATGTTTCTCTATATTCAAGATTGGAAATTATTCTGATAATTCGTTTCTGTATTATGAAGACTCTAGTGCTTTCCGTGGCTTGACCCCACACTATGATATTGTAGCATAACACCGAATATACTAATGAGTAGTATGCTGTAATGAGATCTTTTTTAGTTAGTTCAGTTTTTAACTGTAATATGGCAAAAGTTGCTTTGGCCAATTTTGAACATGTGAAGTCAATATATCATGTTTGTGACTCTTGATGTGTCTTGTTATTTTTAGGTACTCTTCTCTGTTCATAGTGATGTAAGATTTTATGTTTTTTATTTGGGTAATGTAAATTTTATTCTTAATCATGTAACAAATCATGTTTTATAACGTTTTGGCCATGAGATTTCTTATCTTCAACAATGAAGTTTTTGATTGATCGAATATCCTGTGACGTTGCCAGTAAGTGAAGTTGCTCGCTTTGCTCAAAAGGTGAGAAAGGTTATTTTGCCCCGGGCTCCCCTGATTTCGAAATCAACTAAAAGTAAGTGGATTCGTCCACCTGCGCCTCGTTGCCATTTCCCATCTCCATCAATCCCCATGTCTACAACAAAGTCCCAAACAACGGACAAACGGCGTTATTCCTGAAAAGAATAGAGCATTCCAACCGTAAACGGAAAACTCTGTAATGTGCACGTTTTATCCTGTTACAAGCCCTAATTGAGATGGATTAAGTTTTCACGTTGATGTTTTGTGCATGCCCTCCGTATACGCACAGCACGAGATGAACGTGATGTCACGCAATATTAGGGAGGGTTTCCGCATCAACGGAAAGCTTGATTAATGAAGGAGGACGGCTAGGATTATCTTGCAGGTGGACCGGTGAAGAGAGCAATTTTAGTGAATGAAGTCGAGAAAAAACGAATCGTCTTACGTTAATTAACAAGGGAGATGATATTAACGTAGCTTGCCATGCTAGGATCCCTTTAATTAGTCGACATTTTAAACATCTACTCTCCTCAGATACCCGATATTACTTGAGAGTTCGGAAGTTTTATGCACAACCCTTTCTGAGTTTTTAAAACGTAGTAGAAGTAAACACACAGTTGGGGAAATACGTTTCAACACTTGATTTTATTCAATTGATAAGTGAAAAGATGGACAAAAAAGAATCCACTATTCTTCTTCAGTTTAACGACTGGTGTAACAAGAACCGTTCAATCACAAACTACTCCGAAACTATTGCCGTTCAATACCAAAGATCCCAAACAGGAACATCTGTCATTGAAAAACTAATAGTCCGGGAGCCAGTGACAGATTTCCATGACCAAGTTCCTCTCAAGCGAAAATTAGTGGAATGCATCAGAGAGTTATATTATAAAGCTTCGTGAACGTCAGCTGCGGTTCCGTGGGGGGGGGGATGCGCGGTGGTAGCCTCCCACGCACAAAGAAAACGAAATGTATTCAATTTTGTTTTCCTACCTGAAAACATGTTAAATTATCGCTAAAGCAATATCTTGAAGAAAGAAAAAATCAGCTGACTATAACATGGTGTATTATACGACAGCTAGTTGGTCAAACACAAACAAAATTGTACCTTCTCTGATTTCTTCTCAAATAAAATTTTACCTTATATTCGGATTGAATCAATTTAACATGTTTCCGGGAAGGAGGACATAATTGAATATATTTTTTTCCTTCGTGCGTAGGAAGCTACTGTGCTGATCATCCCCCCCCCCCTCCCACCAACGGAATCGCAGCTGACGTTCACGAATCTTTATAATACGACTCTCTGATGCATTCCACTAAATATCGCTTGAGAGGAAATGACTGACCAAATTTTTACCGGGCTCCTGGACTATAAATACTACCAATCAAAAATTTTAGAATGAGGATCGAACAACTTAGTAAAATTCAAAGCGAACAAAATCCAAGCATGTATTTTTTCTAGAATGGCCGATCTCCTAGTGGCCAATGTAATTAGGTCAAGAGTATGAAGTCCTCCAATTCATTGCTGGGTATAACCATCAGCAGTAACCTCTCATGGAAAAGCCATGTAAGGTCCATTGACAAAAAGACCTGTCAAAAAATTGTTTTTTGTTTTGTTTCAAGCGCTTTTTTACTTTCCGTCAATTGATTATGATTTATAAGGCACAGATCCCACCTGTCCTGGAATACTATTGCCATACTGTTGGAATATTTGGAATCAATGGGACTCAGGGGTACTGTGAGAAATCTTTTGGAATCCTATCTTGGAAATAGGACAATCAGTACCAAATGCAATAACGCTGAATCTGTTAGACTACCGATAAATAAGGGCGTTCCACAAGGATCTGTTTTGGGACCCATCTTGTATTTATAGTATATTCAAAATATCTCTAAAATTGGTTTAGCGGGTACTTATACCATATATGCAGACGATACAGTACTTTTATATGAACACAAAAACTCACTCATTCTAGAAAACACTATTAATGAAGACTTGAAAAAATTTGAAAAATGGCTTTATTGTAACCTTTTATCAATTAATACTGATAAAACTGAGTATATCATTTTCCAGCAAAAAAATTAACAGAATATTTCCGTCAACCTCAATATCAGAAATAAAGTATTGAAACGAACTGAACAAGTGAAGTATCTTGGTATTTGGATTGATGAAAAACTGAAATGGGACAAACATATTGAGGTCTCAATAAAAAAAATATCTCCAATCATTGGTGCTTTGAGAAGATGTCCTAAACTTGATAAAACAATTATAAATATGATTCTACATTCTCACATTCTCAGTCGCATTACTTATTTAATAAACATTTGGGGAGCTTGTTCAAAAAATTATTTTAATAAATTATCTGCTTTATATAGGAAATCCTTGAAAGTACTGTATCGTCTCCCATTTGATATACCAACTAATGAACTATATGCAATTACAGACAAATTTTCTTTAGATGAATTGTATAAAATAAATACCCTAAAAATTGCATTCAAAATTATAAATAAAAAATTAAAATCAAATTTCATTTTGATAAGAAACTCTGAAATTCATAGTCATCACACTAGACAAAGTAACTTGTTTCACCTCGATTCTGCTGCCTCTTCAGTTGGTCAAAAAAGATTCACTCACGCTGCTCTAAGTGAATTTAACAATTTACCTAGTAATATAAAAAACTGCAAAAAAATTTCAAAATTCAGAATTTCTGTAAAGAAACACATTTTGTCCTTACGGAGTAGATCTTTGTTCACTAACTTATGATTTTATATAAATTGATTATGATTTTTATACATATTGATTATGATTTTATCTATATTGAATATGTTAATCCTTTTTATTATTTTTTATCAGTGATTTATGAAAGATTTGTTGAAATTGTTATTCATTTTTGTTAATTTTATATTTGTACAACTTCCTTATACCAGAACTTGTTCTGACTGGAAGGTATTTATTTACACAAATAAAAAAATAAAAAAAAATATATGGAGTGCAGCACCAAACTCGCACTGAAACTTTTAGATTATCTCCAAAAAAGCCATTCATCTCGTCGGTGATGCTGTGCTGCAGTTCGCAGAAAGGTTGGCGATCTTTCTACATTGTTTTCAGTCCAATTTATATCTTCTGAAGGTGCTTGGCATATACAAAAAGTAATATCACATAGTACTTACAAGGAAGACAAGAAACTTTCAAGGAATTTTTGTTTGGAACGTTTCCCGTATTTATTCGAAAGACAGTAATATGATTTTTCCAAATTGCATGAAGTTCCGGATCGTGTACAAGGTTGCAAATTTGTGAATACATCAGAATAGATGTTTTCAAAATTTGTAACAAAGTTTCAAAACATTTTTAATTTTTCGATGTATCTGTCAAGTTTGCATAACTTTTGGAATTTTTTCTTCGGGTATATCAAAGAAAAACATTAGTTTTTAATTAAAAAAAAAAAATTCCGTAAACTTGAATTGGTTGCAAACTTGATTCGTGATATTAAATAATATATTTAATATTACTCCAAGTTTGTAGAACTTTTGGAATTTTTTCAATGAGTAAGTTTACAGCAAAATTCACGTTAATTGCAATTTTGAAAATATTCCGGATTTCGGAACAGGTTGCAAACTGAGATGTATTGCTTTCTCAATGTACCATTCACTTGACCAACGTTTGAAAACTTTAGGAATCATTGTTATATTTTCGATTTTTAATGTCTGTCTCTACTAACCTAGATTTTCAACATGGATTATCGAGAATCCTGCAGAAATATATTCACTAGTAAACACCCACACTCATAAAAGTAGTCTCACGCAAAATTCAGATTTTCATAACTATCAAACTCGAATTTAGACTAGAACTAGCTTCATACAACAACTATAGCAAATCCCCAAAATATGCAGACGCTTTCTTCAATTTACTACCTCATGACTTGAAAAACCAATCGAATCTGTTCAGATTCAAGTCTATTACACTCCTGAATGCATTTTATGATGCAAAAGAATTAATTCACAGACATTTAGATTTTAGATTTTATTTCAGCATAATGTGAACAAGTTATTTCGAATTGTCAATCCAATTTTTGTTTGATATCTGAAACTAATAATAATAAACTAGCTAGAAAAAATGTTGAGCTGTATTTTGAAAAGGAATCAACTGTGAAACTTCTTCATCGAATATCACTGATCACATATTCTAGAGGTATTAATAACAAAACACTTTATTTTTTAATACATACATTATAGTCGAAGTTCAGGTGTCAAAAAAGACAAGAGTCTGTCATACTCACTGAAAGTATCTAGTGGTGTCCCACAGGGATCATTTTTTTTTAAGTCAAGTATTTATTAATCCATTAAAACGAGCTTACAAAAGCGATTGGACAAGTCAGTATCAGGTACATATCAAATACAAATATATAACAAAACACATTCAGAACTAACAAAAAAGTATTAAAACAATCGAGTGACTAAGCAGAATAGCAATGCACATACAATGTACATATTTAAAAAATAACATAACAAAAACATTTATAACTAACAACATGCACTAAAACAATCTGAGTTAGTACAAAGCAAAAAATACAAAACATTTTATTATTGTTGGTAAGAAAAAACTCATCGATAGTGTAGGGGCTGTTTTATTTTATATTTGAATTCTTGTTCCTTGGTAATATTTTTAAAAAACTCCGGAAGTGCATTATATAGTCTCAGGCCCAAAATCTCGAACGACTTATGACATAGAGATAAACGTGATTTGGGTATATGGAAATCATTTCTGACACGAGTGTTATAACCATGAAGAGATTTGTTTTGTTTAAAAACTTCTTTTTTTTATGAATGTACAACAGAACTTTCAGAATGTAGAGAACTGAAAAGGGCAAAATATTAAATTTTTTAAATAATGTTCTACACGATGTTGTTCGTGATGCGTTTGCAATAGTTCTGATAATTCTCTTTTGCGTCATGAAAACACCGTGTGCAGCTGAAGAATTACCCCATACAGTCAGCCCATAGCTCAGTCTTGATTGTATCTGCCCGTGGTAATATAAAAGAAGACCAGAGTTGTCTAGAATTATCTTCAGGTTTCTTAGCAGGTAACACTGCTTATTGAGTACTTTAATGAGATTATCACAGTGCTGACGGAAATTGAGATTGCTGTCTAGAAAAATCCCAAGAAACTTTATACTGTCACACAATTCTTGGTCCTTTCTTATTTGTGTTGTTCATTTGCGACTTCGAATATTCGGTAAATCAATGTAATATCAACTTTCATGTGGATAATTCACAACTTCATTCATCTTATGTCCAAACAACATTGATGCTGCTACGGAAAAAATTACTGAGAATCCATTTTCTTTTTTTCCTATGTCGAAAAACCATTCGGTACTCGTACTCACAGAAACCAACTTGTTTATCACGTGAAGTTCTGCAACTCTGAATATTCTTACGTATGTGTGCCTTATTTTAGCAGAGCATCCACCAACTTGTCAACCAGCATTTTCAAGATGGTCGTCCTGTAGTCGTGAATGCGGTTCGGGACTTTCAACCAGACGATCCAATCTTAATCCCCGATGTCATCCCGATACGGAAACAAGAATTTGTCAAATAAGGCGGTGTGCGGAACCCCTACAAGTGGATCACCATGAGAAGTACCACCATCTCAGGGTAAGAATATGTGTTGCTCCATTTTCCATTGGTTCTATAAAGTTGAATGCAAATGTGGAGTAAATCAATATAATGACAGTAATATACATGAAACTCACATAATTGATTAAAATCAGATTTCAATAATTCAAATTTTCAACGAGATCAAGATCTTCATGTCGGAGGTTAGTTGGGATTGGGATCAATAAAACTTGAAGAGAAAACTGTTTTTCGCATCATAATTTTCAACATAAAAACAATATTATAAGCAATTTAAAAACTATAGCACCTACTATTTCGAACCGAGACTACCACAAAATGAATTTAAAATTAATAAAACAATATCTAGTTAAGAACAATTATCCAATACCATTAGTCAAAAGAATCATTCACGAGAATAAACCATTCAGGTTGGCAGATAATTCAACAAAAATAATACCAAAATTTTTTAATGAAATAGCATATGTCAAAAATCTCTCGGAAAGAATTGCACCAGTTTTGAATAACGAACAATTGAATATTGAATTTAAATTTTTTTTCCACGATAGAAGAAAGAACCCCCTTCAAGGTTACATTCTAATGTTAGCTACAAAATCAAGTGCAATAACTGTAACAAATGCTATGTGGGACAAACTGGAAGGTACTTGAAGTAACGAATGTCTGAACATGGGAAGGACACAAAAAAACTCAATACAACCCTACTGCTCTAGTCGAGCATACTAGAGAAAAGAATTATAATTATGATATCGCATACCCGCAGTTGTTCTAGATGTTCAACTATATCTTTCGAAAAGAGTCATAAGCAGAATGATTCAAATTCTCAAACATGACAGCGTAAATACCAGAAGAGATATAGATGGACTAAATACAGCCTTTTTCAGTTTGATTAGTCAAATGACGAGATAAAGTATTGTCATTATTGTAAATACTATCTATTATCAATATGCAAAACCTTTCATAGTTCTATGTTTTTCATAAAATTTTTAACTTTTAAATATCTTTCCCATCTTGAATTTTTAACTCAGTGTTCACCTTGTCTCGTAACAATGATATATGTTATATTGTAATTATGCCTCAATTTACGCAGTCCCTTATCGGGTCACCTTGAGATAACGGTTTCCCATAAATCCAAGACGTAGAATCAGCAGAACAGATACTCTTTGTTATTTTAAGTCTGTTGCTGATGAAGCTACTTGGAATATATAAATAGACCCTGCGAGGTCAAATATAGTTTAGTTGATTTTGATATTCCAACCAAGTAGTTGTGATTATTTTGTAATAAAGTTTTGAAAGTATTTGTGTTTTTTAAAAAGATATATTTGAAAGTTCAAATATAACATATATGTATTTATTTATTGTTCCTGTGGATTTTCGTTTTGTATTTATCACGTCTCTCTGTTTCATAATTTTGAGGGATTTAACTCGGAAAGAACTACTTTCGGTGAGAACTTTCCAGATATTTTAACATAATCGTCATATATAAAAAAACATGTTGGCAAGCAATCATTGAAAATAAAGCAATTTCATGAGAAACCATTGTTACAGAGCCCTGAGGACGAATTTAGTTAAATTCGAAACGTTGACAAGGAAACAATAGTTTTCAGTGGTGATGGAGGACAAACTAAGAACTAGACGCAGCAGAAAAGTACTTACAGCCTCGAGTCACGGTAACTTCCGGGTCCATCTTACAAGAATTGTCAAACTAGAAGACCCAAACTGTGATGTGAACACGAAGTAGTCTCTGATGCCAGGAAACAGCTGGGACAGGAGCTTGTAACGGCATTACCATCAGTCTCTATGAAATTATCACCATGCTAGTACCTTGAGGAGCATTCGTAGAGGAATGAAACTAACAATGAGTTCATGACAAGTGGTATCAGTTAAATAGAAAGCCTGCTAATAGCCAGGAATGTAGGTCAAAAGGCAGATAATTTCCTAAGGTTTTCCAATATTTTGGTTTGGAATTCTCGAACCATTCGAACTAATCTGAATCTGAAGTCTTCTATCCAATATCCTAGAGGCCTGTTCAATTCAGGAGCAGGGGTGGAGGTAGGACCTCTTACAAAACCTTCCTTTTTTTAAAGTCGGGGAATGGAAGACTCAAGTATGCCAAGTGTCAGCGGCTGATGGACAAAATTCGGCAATTTGGACCTTGGCGTTTTTCCATGTTAATGTACATGAGAGATGAGGTTGAACTCTTGTTGCCTAGCTACTCATCTGATCCAACAAGATAGATTCTGAAGTGGTATGGAGGTACAGATGGATTGAATGACTACGAAAAAAAACTACGAACTTGCGGAGTGAGAATCAAGCTCTGATTTCATTGGATCGGATTCTTGGCATTGGAAAAAAACTGCCAAATAAACTGAGAGGCAAGCCATTAATGAACAGGAGGAATCTAGCAGGTCCAACCCACTCGAAGACTTTGATATTCAACTATGACAACGATAATCCTGGAATGGAGCAGAAACAATCACATTCTCACAGGGCTTCCAATAGGGTTCTGCAGTCTGAAAAGTATAGGGCTTTCCTAGAAAACTCCAGAAAGTCATTACGAAAAGTAGTTTTGGACTTCCTTTGACTCGGAATGACTAATGGGTTGGCTACTGCCAGTAACGATTCAAATCTCATCACTAAATACCTAGAAAAAGTTCTAGAAAAGTATAGAAAAACCTTATACAAAAATCTCTGTGAGAAAAACACTAAGGGAGTATTAAATTGAAATGCATTCCCAGTAGAATTCAATCGCAATGTTTTGTTTGTTAATACTCACATATTATTATCCTACAAACCTCTCACTGCATGTTCACCATCACTAATGATTCTTCCCTGCGGACTTCTAACTAGTTTACCCTAAAATTCTATAAAATGACAAATTATCGTTCCAACAACCAATAAATCTTGGGTAGCTGAGAACATTACCGGTTTTTGTCATCCATCCAAGACGCGACTATCACGAAATAAGTACAAAATTACTTGAGAACTCGCCTTTCTTCCCTATAGCTACCTCTTGTAACTCTCGAATGAATTTTATCGCTTGACACATTTGATTTACGATTTAATTATTCATTACTCATCTCCAGTTTTTTGTGAAATGAGGTAGCTGGATCTAATTTTCACTTATAATGGAGAGCCTTCCACTTTCCAGAGCTTAATGCAGACAGGGCAGTCTATTAGTGGTTTTCTTTTTTGTCTCATTTTCATGGCGCGGAAGGTGGATCCCATGTAACGGTCCTGAGACTGTTTTCGCCAGTTGGAGAACTCAAAAAGATGTTTTTCAATAAGGGAATTGCGAAAATTCGAATAAGTTCGAATGTTTTGCCGGAGAGTACAAATAAATGAATTAAATCGACAAAGTCGAAGTACCCTTCTCTCCAAATATTTCAACAAAGTGGAAAATATGAGGCAAAAATCTGAGAGAAAACAACTACTTTCCTGGCTGATGCCACGACGGATATTGAACTACATCTGACAGATATTTGTGCAACGTTCTTTCAAGAACAAGAAGAAAATTGATATGTGGTGGTTTTCAAGGTCGGAAATTATGATTTGTTCGTCAATGCAAAAAAACAGGATGGTGGCTCCGATTCGAACAAAATTAGTTTGTGGGGATTTTCAGGGTGAAAAATTATGATATTTTTGTCAATGAAAAGACCAAGATGGTGGACGAAATTTGTATTTGTGGTTCGATTTGATTCAAAATTGGCATATATGGGTTTTACAAGTTTTCAATATGACTAAAATGAATTGATTAAATTGATAAAAAAAGGCTTTCATAATGCACTAATGCACTAATGCACTAAAAAGGAATTAATATTTTTTTAGATGTGTGACGTAGGTTATTCTATGCGTAACAGAATCAAAATTTTACCTCGCACAAGTACCTATTTTGTACTCGCGGCAAGCTTTCGAATCTGTTACGCATAGAATAACCTACGTCTCACATATAAAAAAATATTATTTCCTTTTTAGTGCATTTGTATGAAAGTTTTTATCAATTTAATTCATTCATTTTAGTCATACTGAAAACTTGTAAAACCCCCATATATATGCCAATTTTGAATCGAATCGAACCACAATAACAAATTTCGTCCAACATCTTGGTTTTTTGCATTTACAAAAATATCATAATTTTTCACACTGAAAATCCCCACATACTATTTTTGATTCGAATCGGACCAGAATTACAAATTTTGTCCGCCATCTTGGAGCCACCATCTTGTTTTTTGCATTGACGAACAAATCATAATTTCCGACCTTGAAAACCACCAAATATCAATTTTGAATCGAATTGGACCATAATTGCAAATCATGTCCGCCATTTTGGAGCCGCCATTTTGTTTTTTCTCTTGGAAAAATTCCATAATGCATTGTCACCGAATTTATGTCAAAATAGCTTGCGAATGCAGTATTATAATTTGGAATACGGAACAGTTATTTTTCCCGCAAGAGGGCGCCAAAATAAAGAGTTAGGTGGCAAAAATTGAGATGGATGAATTCCTTATGAAATTGCCTTTTTAATGATGTGTCACACCTACTACTTTCCCTATTCAAATTGTTTGGGCGATAGTGCCCAACAGGTGGGGGGAGAGGTATGACAGTTGAGGTTATGCTAGAAAGATGTCCCCCTTGGATTAAAAATCGACGTGTTTTTGCATTTTATTTACAACACATGCGTTTTGAAGATATTCGATCTGTTTCGTTTTCGGTGCCCCACCGTGTATATTATATTGGAAATAGAACAGGACCAAGAATGGAACCTCGTGATACTCCACAGGTTATACTTTTTAAAGAACTCTGATGATTTCCGATTTGAACAAATTGTTTTCTATCACACAAATAATGTTTGAACCAAAGGTTTCCTCTGATCCCAATAGTGAATATTTTTTAAAAAGAGTTCCATGATTAACAGTATCAAATGCTCTACACAATTCCAAAGATAACATACTAATTTTTTAATATTGTCAATTTGAATTTCTGTCATAACTTCCATCGTTGCGACCTCTGTGTCGCTGGATTTGCGAAAACCATATTGACCTTCGTATAGTAGATTATTTTTTTCAAGATATTCAAAAAGCCTTACATGCATCAGTCTTTCTGAAATTTTTCTACCACTTTCGTGAATTGGTGATCTTCGCAATTTTCATATCATTTGGTACTATGCCGTTTTCAAATGATTTTGACATAAATTTGGTGATATTTCGTATTTGACTGCTTTACAATTATTTTCAAACCAAATTCATTGTGCAAAGAACAGTCTCGAATGATTTCATCGCATTGAATATATAAGAAAGAACAACATTTTTTCCCTTCCTCCAAATCTGAAGTCCTACGCCGCAACTGTGCATCAATCACCCCGACTTAATCCCCAACCCGGCCATATTCCCGAATTCCGCAATTTCTTCCAAAACGAAACACGTCCCCGTTCCAGCCTAAACTTCCGAAACTTCCGAAACAACTGGTTACCACAATATTTTCCAGTGCTTTATGCAAATCCGCATTGTTTCAGAGAGGCCACGAATGTAAGGCAACGCATCGTCTCAGCTCTGCGGTTTTTCTGCGATTCGGTCCCTGCAGGAGCAGGAAGCGGTTCCGACCCAAATACTGCGGAGTTTGTCCCCTGCCTGGAATTTCCTGCAAGCCCACTCTCAGCACTACGGTGAAGGTTGAGTTCTTCTGCGAAGGTGAGTAATAATATAATATAATAATAATAACTTTATTCAGAATAATATAATACAATCACAAATCAAATAACTACATGCTAGAGGGAATAAAGTGGTGTAGGGATAAGTGCAAAGCACTTGTTTCCCAAAATATAGATGCAATATGATAATGTATTGTAAATTAATAGGATGTGTATTGTCAGTATGGTGTTCATTATTCAGGAATCCTGTGACAAGTTGCTCTTGTATAACAATGTGTTAGCATCAATATTTCATCATCTGATTATAAACCTCTCATACAAGGAGTACCGCAAGGCTCTGTGTTAGGACCTCTCTCATTCATTATTTATGTGAATGACTTATTTCACAATATGTATACCAAAACTTGTGTTGCTTCTGCGGATGACACAACTTTGGTTGATGCTAGGACGAATAAGGAAGAACAGTCTTATAACTACTACTCGAGCTAGAAAATGGTGTACTTCTTATAATCTGAAACTCAATGACGATAAATCACAGAGTCTCATCTCCACGAACAATAACATTGATCAAGGTCATAGTGTGAAACTGCTTGTAATAGTCATCGATGATAAACTAAATTAGTCATCTCATGTCCAACAACTATGCCTAAAACTCTCAAGCTCTATATTCCTGCTAAGCAATTTGAGTAAACAGTTATCCATAGAAACTATGAGATCATGATATTTCGCTCTGTTTCATTCTCATCTCAGTTACGGTACATTGCTGTGGGGTAACTCTTGTCATGCTAACAATATTTTCCGTTTGCAAAAACGTGCTATCAGGATCGTAGCTGGTGCTGGTTTCAGAGACCATTGTAAAGAAATTTTAAATATAATATATATATATATATATATATATATATATAAGTGGAGAGGTAGTCTTGACTGACTAGTTAAAGAAAAACTGGTAAAATTCTTGAGGATGCAGTCAAATCACTGGGCTTAGTCAAAGAAAACTCTTTGTTATATTGTCAAGCTTTCGGAAAAATTTTTATTCCTTCATCGGGACAGATAACTTGAGGTTAGAAGTAAAAGTCAACGTGCACAACAAAAAACATTAATATCTTCATAATCACTTAGACATGGACACATCGATAAAAATTCTTATTAGTTATTTGCAACATTACAATATTTTAAAAAATTTTATATTTTCTCCGGCACACATGGTGCGTCTGCAGACAGAGATTTCAACCTGATGTTGCAAATAACTAATAAGAATTTTTATCGATGTGTCCATGTCTAAGTGATTATGAAGATATTAATGTTTTTTGTTGTGCACGTTGACTTTTACTTCTAACCTCAAGTTATCTGTCCCGATGAAGGAATAAAAAATTTTCCGAAAGCTTGACAATATAACAAAGTTTTCTTTGACTAAGCCCAGTGATTTGACTGCATCCTCAAGAATTTTACCAGTTTTTCTATATACGTGTCTACGGTTGCAGAACATTTTGAGGGTTATACCCAATAACTTTTCTACTTATATTTTCATATATTGCCACTCGCTAAATTCATCCTTATTATATATATATATATATATATATATATATATATATATATATATATAAGTGAAAATAGAGTATATTTCGTTTTAATTCCGAGAGTTCCAACCTTTGACAGCTGTTTCGTGCTCACGCACTCATCAGAAATGATTTATGGAGCTCTCGAAATCAAAACGAATCCACTCAAGAATTAATACCGTGAAGGCAAGACAGATATAACAGGAAGTTACTTATGACATCTACAGTCACTAGATGAAACTTAATTTGACACGAACCAAGGAATCCAAAAGTAGAGGTTTGTCCACAAATTGACAGGCAGCGATCAATTCGTTGTTCTGACCAACCCAAGGTTCAATCAAGTTTCTAGTACGTTATGAATAACGCAAGCAGAATCTAAGTGAAAATAGAGTATATTTTGTTTTAATTCCGAGAGTTCCAACCTTTGACAGCTGTTTCGAGAGCTCCATAAATTCTTTCTGATGAGTGCGTGAGCACGAAACAGCTGTCAAAGGTTGGAACTCTCGGAATTAAAACGAAATATACTCTATTTTCACTTCGTTCCTCATAACGTACTAGAAACTTGATTGAACCTTGGGTTGGTCAGAACAACGAATTGTTGGCTGCCTGTCAATTTGTGGACAAACCTCTACTTTTGGATTCCTTGGTTCTTATCAAATTAAGTTTCAACTAGTGACCGTAGATGTCATAAGTAACTTCCTGTTATACATATATATATATATATATATATATATATATATGTTCCAGTGACTGTAAAACAGTCAAAAACAATCCTTTAGGAACTCACTATACCTTTGTATAGATTGTATGGCATATGTCCGACAGAAAACAACTACTTCTCTGGCTAATCCGCACTTTATAAACATCGTGAAGACACAGGCCACAAAATAGACTTCAAAAACACCAAAACAATTGCCACCGAGAAAACTCTGCAAACCAGGATCATACGTGAAGCCCTTGAGATAGAGAAGCGCCCTAATTGCCTCAATACCCGCGACGATGGACGTAGACTTCCCAATACCTGGAAGCCTCTCATTGCTCACATCCCCTCACTCCGCGCCAACCCAGTTCCCGCACACAGCTCTAGCGCCAACACGGTCATTAAACCTAGTATAAATATAGGTCCACAACCCGCAAATCCTCAGTTCTCTCGAAGGAGTAGGCAGATTGAGACCTTAGAGAGAGCCAGTGACGAGACTTGGGGAGTAGGCAGATTGAGACCCCGACGTCAAGTCACAAAATCCTAACGCGATAATACCTGAGGAGTAGGCAGACTGAGACCTCAGTGTAGAATCACGTTTCCTCACTATACCTATCCTTCTTATTCTTGAAAATGGCTCCAAAATCGGAGCCGAAACGTCGAATTTCAACAAATTCCAGACGCGGTTCAACCCGAACTTCTAGTTTTCATATATATATATATATAGTAGAAGGGTAGTCTTTGCTGACTAGTTAGGATACAAAGCAGGAAATTTTTTGGGTATAGCAGCAAGCAAAACGTGTACTCTTTTAACACTATATTCCACACTGGGAAATATAGTGTTAAAAGAGTACACGTTTTGCTTGCTGCTATACCCAAAAAATTTCCTGCTTTGTATATATATATATATATATATATATATATATATATATATGAAAACTGGAAGTTCGGGTTGAACCGCGTCTAGAATTTATTGAAATTCGACGTTTCGGCTCCGATTTTGGAGCCATTTTCAAGAAAAAGAAATAAGGATAAATTGATCGAAAGGGAGGGGTGAGAGTAGATTCTACACTGAGGTCTCAATCTGCCTACTCCCCAGGTCTATATATATATATATATATATATATATATATATATATATATATATATATATATAAAGTTTAAATATAATGACCCTTCCATCATTATATATTTTTGTTTCATCAATAAATATCAATAGAAACAAGGACAACCTAGAGACCAACGCAGGTGTCTATAACTATTTGACAAGGAATGCTGATCATTTGAGATTACCTCATCACAGGTTCACAACATCGACAAAATATTCTCCAGATCTGAATTTATTCAATTTCTCACCTAGGAGTATCAAATCATTAAATAATATTGGATAATTCATTTCCGATTTGATTTCGAGAGTTCCAACCTTTGACAGCTGTTTCGTGGTCACCCACTAATAAAATACTCTATTTTCACTTAGATTCTGCTTGCGTTCCTCATAACGTACTAGAAACTTGATTGAACATTGGGTTGGTCAGAACAACGAATTGTTGGCTGCCTGTCAATGAGTAGATAAACATCTAACTTTGGATTCCTTGGTTCGTGTCAAATTAAGTTTCAACTAGTGACTGTAGATGTCATAAGTAACTTTCTGTTATATCTGTCTTGCCTTCACGGTACTAATTTTTGAGTATATTCGTTTTGATTTCGAGAGCTCCATAAATCCTTTCTGATGAGTGGGTGACCACGAAACAGCTGTCAAAGGTTGGAACTCTCGAAATCAAATAGAAAAATACTCTATTTTCACTAATAATATATATTTATATACCGGGTGTCCGCGGAAAGTAGCTCGCCCCTATAACTTTTTTGATTTTGTAGATAATGGAATTAAATTTGGAGGATCCATAAAAGACTCAAAAATGCATCTTTTTTAAATTTCTACAAATTACTAACTTTTTTCAAATGGCAACATGGTGGCTTGTCGGATTCGGAAAGAAGAGGATGAAATGTATCATATGGAATTTTTCAGGGTCAGAGCCAGACGAGAACGTCTCAGAACTGCTCCCGGAGTACCTGGAACCTGGCGCGGATCTTTGGGCAGACAACTTCCTTACCGACCAGGACGCATCCGAATACTCCAGACTGATGACCGTGCTGGTGCAGTGGGTGTTGAAATGTCAGTGCACGTCGGAGGAATCGGCGGCCACCTCCAGCACCGGAGAAGTGATTTTGCATCGTGTGCATCGGACTGCCACGCCTTAAGTTGATTGGTTCTGCGGTGTAAATACGACTTTGTCATATCATATTTTATAGAGTCAGAATTATAGTTCGATTGGGTCCAGAGAAATGAAAACGTGTGTTGGATGTGTCCAAAAAGCAGGATGGCTGCTAGGGCGCGATATTGTTTAGTAATTTGTGTTGGCATCTGACAGTCCAAAACACTTACTTTTATTGACATAGATTTTTGGAAATTTTAACCTTCCACAGCCTGAAAATAAAAAAATTTTGATTCAAGGAATCTGCACAAGTGTAGAAGGGCAATGATCAATTTGCCCCGCGTTTAGAAGACCATTGTCTTGAAAAGAGTTATTTAATTTTGTCAGTAACGTATCGTATTCTGAATTTGCCTATGTGAAAAAAATCAGATAAAGTTCAAATTATCTAAAAATACTTCTCTTTTTCAAATAACCTTGACGTTTCGGAATATCTACCTCCGTTATCAAAACTCGCTGAAAATCTATTTTTATTAGGTATGGAAATGAAAAGATCTGTTTTTGACAAAGTCAAATGAAATCTGCCAGGACATAGGAGGCAAATATAGTCTCCGAACCGACGCCGCAGGCGGAGGTTTGTTGCCTATAAGCAACAAGCTTGAGAAAGCTGTTAAAAAAAATTTGAGCATTTATCAATGTTCGAGGGTTATTCGTTTAGAAATTTTTCTGATAATTATAGAAAAACATACAGAGCAAAAACAATTTATTTAAAGGTGCAATCAACAAGCCAGACGTGTTACTTTCTATAACTGATGTAGATGTATTTCCACTACGCATGCTGTTAATAATTTGATTATGATGGTCTTGGTCAATTTTCAAGTAGGGTTTTATTGAGTTGGCATTGTTATGAGCCGTAATTTTTACAAGCTCTTGCTCTTGTACACCACTTTTGGCCAATCGACTGACCGCGGTCGATCTATTGGAGTGATTAGTAATTTTTTTTCTTTGGTGTTCAAGCCATTCGCCTCGGCAGACGATTTTGTCCAAATTTGAATCGTATTTCTTCCAATAGGCATATTATCATATTAGTGATCAATTTCGGCACTCCAGTGACGATTTGTTCTTAGGAATAATGTGTTGGTTTTAATATTTGGGCCTCTTACTTGTTAGGTTCCACATGGTTTTGACCGTAGCTTCTTTAAACTCTGTACCATCTTTTCATCTCATGTTCACAGCCCAATCTTTTAAAATCGACGCCAATTCTTCCACTGTCCGATTTCCATCTAATTGATACTTTCTATCATTACAAAAGTCCATAAATGCTTTCCACACAAACATTTTACTGTAAACAGTATTTTTTGGGATATTTGGGATATTCTCGTCAGTATTATGACCAAATAGTGACATTTTGAAATATTAAATATTTGAAACGTCAAAATCGAAATAAATAATCAAATTGTATTCATGGCAACGTGATAGAGTGAAAACAGCCCATGGGATCTGTTTTCAGTATTGGCATTTCATGCTAAGCGATACGCACTCTGGTGGCTTTAATGTAAACTAGTTTCTGCGACATTGTTTTCTAACCAAACTTTCGTATCGTTTGTTTACCATTGATTTTTATGAATATAGAGCCTTTCTTTGAACCGTTTTTATTTCATCTTACTTTAGTGTTGAGAAATTGCCTTTTCACAGGTAAAGCGAGCCTTCCGGTCTTATAATGGCGTCTTACAATGGTTATTGTTCTGTGCCACATTGCAATTCCAAGGCCAAAAGAAATTAACTTTTCAAAGATATCCCGAGGAAAATGACCCTAAGGTTTAAAATTTTAAAAGCCTGGATTTTAAAGGTTCGGATTGTCAAACCAATAAGCAAATTTATGAAAGTGTGTTCGCTCTATTTTAAGCAAGAAGATTATATTAACAAAGGTAGGTAGGCAGCTTGTTTTTATTTACTTATTTACATTTGCATAATTTAATATAACCGTCTATAATTCTGAGTTCTGCACTCGATGAGGCTCGGATTGCAGAGCACTTGTCTGGAGACAGAGGGCACACACTTTTGTCACTGAAGAGTTCCATTTATTTTTTTCATATAATATTATATGGTCTGCATTGAGGACTTCTTCACCTTCTAATACACACCGAGAACTTTCGGTCCCTTCAACATACCTCAGAAATTCCAATAAACTTCATTTTAATTGGGCCATTTGTCTTTGTTTGTAAGAAGACGATTGAAATATTTTATCACTAGCTTTTTTCTAACAAGGTACCTACCTATTAGCACCTTAACACTAATCCTTACACCAATAATCATTTATTTAAATGAACATTAATAAAAGGTAAAGTCATCGAAATCGCAGTTTTAACAATGGTTAAAGGGCCTAAACCACGCTTCAAATACTCATTACACGAAATAAACAAAGTAAACAATGAAATCTATATGGAAGAAAAAGTAAGGTTATAAATCAATGTCGTAGAAAGTACTTCATCGTCCGCCGCCGGTAGCGCTACAATCTTAATTTGAAATCCCAATAATGTTGTTCTGATTGATTGTGTTCAATCAAATGACCTCAAATTAACTGATTTCATTGGATTTCTTCTAGAGCAAAAAAATTTCAAGTCAACAGTCTTCTAAACACAGTAACTTATAGGCGAAAATTGATCATTGCCCTTCTACACTTGTATACCTTGATTCAAGATTTCTTCATTTTCAGACTGTAGAAGGTTAAAATTCCCAAAAACCTATGTCATGAAACAAATATCCTCCACAAAAACAAACTTTCATTCAATACTCAGTTATTTTGCACTTTTTTACTTTTATCCAACTGAACACCCTTAGCAACAACATGATTCGCAGAGCATACTTTTTCTGAAATTTAATGAAAAATCAGTGTCCACCCGACTAGTTCACAAAGTCGGCAAAAAACAGCTGTTTTCAACAGTTCGAATGTAAAACTTCACAATGTCACGTCAAGACCTACAACAAAGTAATCAAAGGAGGGATCTGTGTTATTGAAAAGTTTGTTACCAGATTCATACACAGTTTCCATAAAATCCATATTAGAAGGAATGCGAAAGGGTTGAGTTTGTGTCTGTTGAAATTTTGATCCAGTCAATAATCCTTGCGTCATATGGAAAATGCTTGAAAATGTCATAAAGATACCTTCCCTCGCGATAATTCGCAGACGTGTGAGTTGTTCTCAATTCTGAAAGAACCAAATCTACTTTTATGCTAGATGATGGGGTCATAGACCAAGTTTTCTTACGTACTGTAACTTCTGAGTAGCCCTAAAAGCAAAGTACATATTTTGAAACGATGTCAGAAAGCTGGGAAAATATTCTCCTAAATATGAATACTGAAGTTATTAAGATTTACTGAAGGGCTCTGAACATGTCATCAACGAGACGCCATTGTTTCAGTTATACCTTCATCAACTCTCATTTTTTCACTTTCCATTTAGTGCAGTAGCCCTATGCACCAAACCTTGCGTCAGATACAGTAGTTCTGATTTTTTGCTGGACCAGTGGATAATCCAAGTTTTTGACCTCGAGCACCTATCGCAAAATTGTCAAAAATCCAAATAAGTCTGAATATATCCACGAAATTTTCTACCTTTCTTGAGTTTTTTGTGATTTTATACTTGGAGGACTAGCTCTAGATCATAACTACGTCGGAGTTAGTGAAGTAGACTGAATTTGCTACAATTTCTGCCAAAGCGGTCTCTGTACACCCAATAGTTTCCAAAAAATAGCATTTCAAAATGTATAATTTTTTTAGAAATCAGGGATTTTTGTAGTATTTTGGTAATCTGGAAATCCGACTCTGTAGACCTATTTTCTTTGAACAGTGCACCCCTTCCATCATCAGTGGTCGGCAGGTTTTCCACAACAAACGGCGGTTGCTGGAACGAGCGAGAGGGTTTATTATCATTCTGTGAAAAATTCTGAAAATGTCGATATTATTTATAATAAAATAAATTATTAAGATGATTTTAAAAATATAGATAGCGGATCTCAAAGAATTTTTGATTTTACTGGTTGTTTTTATAGTATTAATGAGTATTTCCATTATTAATTTATATATTTATTTTGTAGAATTTTTATATTTTCATGTTTTTGAGGAAATGTAATATTTTTATGTAATATTTCTACATGTAAATCTAGACTGCCGTATGTATTTGTTGTCTGACTTATCTTATATCATTTTTATGGTCGTAAAGGATTTAATGAATTTCTATTATTATTATCATTACTGATTTTGTTTTATGGAGATTTGAGGTCTTCAATTGAAGGTCCTCTTTAAAGCCTCTGAAGAAATAGAGTATTCTTCAATTTAAGACCTCAAATCCTCAAAAAACAAATTCAGTCATCACAACAAAGATCGTAAAACTTACATATTATTATTATTTTCACTTTATTCGTTATCCTTTCCATTTTCTACTTCAAATTGTAAAATTCCCTCAAAAAAATTCTGAATTCGAAAATAAATCAAAAATTTTTTAAAACCTGTACCAGGGAGAATATTTGGTCCTCAGACACGGTTCTAGTCTTAAATTATAGCAAATTTAGTCAACTTTGAAAACATCTGAAGTAGTTATTATCGTTAAACTCAGTCTTGATAATATTACGTACGGAGCTTGAGGTCAAAATCTGGAATTATCCATTCAGCCAACAGATAAACAACTCAGCAAAAAATCAGAACTACCGGAACTCATGCAAGCTCTTCCCCTCTTCCCGTTTCAGCAGACAAGATTACTTGGCTAGCTCCTAAGTTATTCGACCAATTACTTAATTTTAGAGTATACAAATCGTTGAAAGCAAACAATACATTCATCAAGAGGGCATCAGAATATTCTGGAGTTGAATTTGTCTCTCTCCCAAACTCCCATTCCGGAGCAGAGTTTTGGAAAGGGTTTAGTACCAGTATGTTGATACTCTACGAAAATATTTTCGTATTTTTAATGAAACATAGATACAGGTTGTAAGGGAGCCTTTATTGAGTCTCTCATAGAAGTAACAGTTAAGAGTGCATGTCATTAATATAAGAAATAAAGAACACCTTAAGTGCACCTTCGAAACTAAGTGGACTAAAATGTTGAGATCACTGAAAACACATCTAAATACATCTACGTTGCACTGAGTTCGATCAGCAGAAAATGTTCTCTGTTGGTGGCATATTCTGTAACTAGGTTAGAATCTGAAGTTGAGCACAAGCCGAAGCCAACAGCCAAGAGCATGTCTTCATGATCAAAAATTTTGAACATTATTTAACGGAAACGTAACAAACACTAATTGTGATACTCTAATTCAAATGTACAACATTGTAAGAATATCTCTAGGAATGCATTTAGATTGCATTGGAACAAAAGTGTAGTAGAATATTACTGTTATCAAATTTGCTTTCAGAAATGGCAAATTCTGTGATGGTCCTGGAGAAAGAATATTCTAGAAGTTTCTGAGGTTGAACATTTGTACATTTTCTGGTGGTTGTTCTCATAATAAATTAGGAAGTGCAAAGTGATAATAAACATACTGATGGTTCTGTAGTGGATCCGTTTAGATACCCACTTATTGATGACCATTATTTTTCGATTGTAAACAAGAATATTGTATATACTCTGTATTTTAGTGGTTATAAGCTAGTAAATAAAATACATTCAAAAATTCGATTTTATTTCATTTAAGATCCCCTCCTTGCATTCCTTTTTCATTTGGGCTAATTCAGTTCTTAACATTCATTGGATAGCAACGAATTGATTATTGTATCAATGATTGAAGCAGACTCACGACCTCTGGATCAGTTTATCACTATACAAAAAAAATTGTAGACAAATGTTACTCTGACGAAATGTTCATTTGTGTTTTGTGAGAACAATATTGATACTACTTGGAGGAAGACTATTGATCTTATAATGGAAAATGGAAACATAGTCCAGTCTTCCACTTTAACCCATACAATAATTATTATATATTTTAAAACGGAAGACTAGATAATGTAATCCATTTTTCACGATTAGATAATGGTCTTCCCCAAGTAGTATCAGCATTGTTCTAAGTAGTATCAACATTGTTCTCATGAAACTTTGGTTTCAGAACGATATCTCGGTCTACAGAATACGCTCTGAAAAAGTATAATGAAATACTAATAGGGAATATGCATAATTTATTTTTATTTGTTTAATCAATTTTTTACTTAGTTACAACATAGTGAAAATATAAATACGGTTGAAAGTATTGGAATTAATTTTTAAAATAATATATAAAATACCGATTGAATTTGACCTATTTGAACGCCTCCATTTTCGCGCGCTGTGGATGACGTCACATAGCGCAATCAGCGTTGTTCTTCTTCAGTGTCGTTCGTTTTGACGTAATCTGATTGCTCTACTTGCTTGAAGTTGATCTTTTATAAAAGAGTAAGACAAATGCAGTACAAGTGTTAGAGAGAGAGATGAACACATGTGAAATGATCTCGATCAACCAGAGCAGTCTTCAATGAACAAGCCTTTCTATAGTTATGGCCATTGACACTATTGACAGTTATTAATTAGGTTAGGAATTTGCAGTTTTAATCGCTATTACGATAATGGAAAATGCTAAAAAACCATCTTATAGGTATTGTTTAGTACCGGAATGCCAAAACACAATTATAAGTACACCAAGTTAAGTATTTTTTCTGTTCCAAGAGATGCGAAAATACGTAAACAATGGTGTAAGGTTATGAGAAGAGGCGAAGTATCTCCAATATCACATTTACATTGTTGTGAAGATCATTTCAATGTGAGTACATTGTATTTCGATAGTTAACATGAAGTGAATTGATCAGAAGTAAGTTTTGTATGCATAAATGTTTTGTATATTGGCATTTCATGCTAAGCGATACGCACTCTGGTGGCTTTAATGTAACTAGTTTCTGCGACATTGTTTTCTAACCACACTTTCGTATCGTTTGTTTACCATTGATTTTTTAAGAATATAGAGCCTTTCTTTGAACCGTTTTTATTTCATCTTAATTTAGTGATGAGAAATTGCCTTTTTACAAGTAAAGCGACCCTTCCGGTCTTATAATGGCGTCTTACAATGGTTATTGTTCTGTGCCACATTGCAATTCCTAGGCCAAAAGAAATTAATTTTTCAAAGATATCCCGAGGAAAATGACCCAAAGGTTTATTTTGAAACGGAGATGGGACGAGAATAAATCTCAAGAAGAGAAGCCTGGATATTAAAGGTTCGGATTGGCAAACCAATAAGCAAATTTATGAAAGTGTGTTCGTTCTATTTTAAGCAAGAAGATTATATTAACAAAGGTAGGTAGGTAGGTATCTTGTTTTTATTTACTTATTTACATTTGCATAATTTTAATATAACCGTCTATAATTCTGAGTTCTCCACTCACTTGATGAGGCTCGGATTGCAGAGCGCTTGTCTGTAGACAGAGACTGACTTGAAATGGTCTCTCGGACTACAGAATACATTCTGAAAAAGTACGGTTTTGATGAAATTCGAATCTATCTAACTACGCTTCTGCTGCAGTACTTTTGTGCTATAAAACGATTTAGATTTTCCTGATACTCTGCCTAATGGTTAAGAAAATGATTTTAGACATTTTTATTGTTATTACAGTCTGCTTGTTAATGTTATTTATTAATTTATTTATTTATCAATTCAATCCCAAGAAACATAAAATGCTTATACAGGGACAACGAATAAAAATACCTATACATATGAAACAAAAAAAAATAACAATATTAGCATTGTTTATATAGAACATAGTCAACCTTATGGGATTATAATTGGATCAAAATGGATGCGACATGTAGATGGCGATAGTGAGCTCGCATCCAAGTCATGTCGTAACTTCAGTGATCTGGCCTCCAAGTCATGTCGTAACTTGATTGAAACAAAGGGACAGCATTAAAATCAGGGTTTTTTGAAGAAACCTGCCTTAAAATGACGTCAAATATGCATGTTTGTAACTAATCACGCTAGATGACACTCGCGTTTGCGTCCAATCACAGGCATTGACTATCTTACTTCTATATGAACAATGATATTAGGTATAGTTGATAGGTAACAATCAAATATAAATATAATAGTTAAATCAGTATTGAGCAGAAATTTTTCGGAGACATTATACTACTTCATCTTCAGTAGAAATGATAAATGTTTTTATTTCCTTTTTGAATTTTGTAAGGTAATTAACAGATCTTATTCGTTTCGGCATGCTATTATAAGCTAAAATACCGCGATAATATAATGAAATTTTTACCAAGTTGAGTTTTAATTTGGATAGTTTTTAGGTTATCAGATTGCCTGGTTAGATGACTATGACCTTCAGAAGCAACAACATAGGAGAGATTGGAATGTTTTTTCTTATTTTTTGTTAGGTGAATAAACGTGCAAATTTTCATTCTGAATAATGAATCAATATCTAGAAGATTTCTTGGTTTGTATAATTTTTAAATAGGTTTTAAGAAGAGTAATTTGAAAATACATTTTATAATCTTATTCTGTAAGGTTCTCAATGGTTTCATAATTGATTTTGTTGCAGTTCCCCAAATTGAAATTAAATACTGAAGCTTTGGATATATCAAATATTTTAGGAGATATTTTTTTTCTCAGATCCAGAACATGCGTAGACCAAGAAAGAGTTTGATCAATGGTTAAACCTAGTAATTTTAAGTATTTTTTGTATCGTATACAAGAATTATCCACAGTGAGGGGTTTAACCTGATATTCTGGTAAAAATCTTTTAGAAATATACATAAAGCAAGATTTTTCAAAATTTAAAGTTAACTTATTTTCTTTTAACCATAAAAGAGTAATTTCTGATTGGAACCAATCGCTATCGCTGAAGTACAGTTCTAACATAATTCTATTATATTCGTTCATGTATCTGAATTTGTTCATCAATACGAATTATCTGTGGGATATTTTGCTTTTCTAATAGTGAATGGACCCTTGAAACATTTCATGGGATAGACAGTTCTCAAATGATTTTATTCTTAATTTTGGGCTCGTATGACTCTCAATGTCTGGTGAGAGATAATAGAATAGTTCAGTCATCCCTTGAGATCATATTACTTGATATAGAATATGCCATAATGTACAAATACCAAAGCAAACTGAAATCAAGAACCAGTCCACAAAACCAGAATTCGAAGCTCTTGATAAGGATCAAATTAAAGTTCATTAATAAAAGAAATCAGAATTTTTATTGAGAAAATACTTTTACCTAATTGTACACAACACACGCAACCTCTAAACTACATTCTCTTCGGACTCCGCTGAGCAGTGCTTTCCAAGCATATCATCAACAAACCAATTCCAGTCCTTCTCCCATTTCCCCATGGCCTCCACCTTCTCCTCCTCACTCATTCCGCTGAATTCAATAGAATTCCTCGCCAACTGCTTCAAAAACTTGAGATCGGTCTCCCTGCTGGCCATTCCCATGAAGACCAAGTACCAATCGTAGCTCAGACCCTTCGCCCCCCAAAACGTGGGATCGTCCGGAGCCACCACCACGGGGTAGTTGTTGGCGATCAGAAACGCCCCAGGGTGGTTCCTGAGATCGTCCACTAGCTTCAGTACTTGGTTCGAAATAGGGCATATTTCGACGGCTATGTTTCTGTCCTTGATCATCTTCAGGGCGGCGGGGTGCTTCAATAGAGCGTAGCCATGACCTATTCTGGTGGTGTTCAGCAAGATGGCGTCGATTAGGTTGTAATCCGTAGACTCGCCATTCCAGTTGGTTTCGCCGGCGTGGAAGAAGAATTCCGCTCCAAATTTGTGCTTCATTTCTTCAAGCTGAGGGACGAAGGAACTCAAAGGCAGGCCTGAAATTGAAAGATGAATTTCTTGATAGAATAAATTAGAATAGAATTTATTCGTACTGCTACAACTACCAACATAGATGGATATAAACGTCAGAATATAAGAACAAATCTAGAATACAACACAAGTGAGTACACATAAAATAAAAATTTACAATAGAACTGTAGCGTAAATAATAATAAATTACACAGGCAAAACAAAGAGGTCCTAAAGATATCTCAGCGTCTTTTTTTTACGAAAATGTGACGCATTTTGTTACTTCTGTGAGAGATTGTTGAGAGAGCTATATCTCAACAGCGAGGTCTTGACGATATTCCACGTGGATATTCCCGAACAGTACACTCTAGCAAGTTCTATACAAATTCTTGTTGCGAGCACTGCAAAACATTGAGGCGGTTAGGTACATTGGAAAATTCCTATTTACTGCTCATGACGAGATCTCTGTGGGTTCGCCTAGTTGTGTTATTATAGCAGGCAGTGCCTCTGGCGAGTTCTGTCGGAAATTCGCATATATAGACTTTTGCAAGTTCTTTGATAAATTCACGACAACTGCTTTTGTTGAGGTGCGTTTCAATTTAACGTCTGTCGTCCGGTAACGGACGATGTATGACGTCATACTTGTTTCGTCGGGCTATATCTGTCAGATTGAATTTTGAAACGCTCTCCTAAATCGTGGGGTAAATAGTTGACGGTCGGACGTTCCACTCAAGAATTTTGAAACGATGGAATGAAGTTTTCGGACAAGACGTTCTAATATCGAAACGCTTCATAAGAAAAGTTAAACGTCGGACGCACGTCGGACGTAATATTGAAACGCACCTATGAAGTCTATGCGAGGTTGGTTTGTTTTATTCGCAAACAGTGCTTCCTCCGGCGTGGTCTTCAAGAATTCGCTTTGAGAGTTGTACAACATATTCTTATATATTGAAAGAGGAAACTTCAATTGAAATTTCAGAATCAATATATATATATATATATATATATATATATATATATATATATATAACGGGCAACTAAGGCAACTACTTCTCCGCCACCATCCTGGACAATGACATCTGATAGATATTGAGAAACCCCTAACTATCCGCGGAGATAGCTCGAACGGAGAGCGCCTGTTCACCAATATCTGAAGCCAAGCAATGCTAGGCGAGGCCGGGGTTTGGATGGGTGACCAACGGACGACCTCCTTTCGATATTCTCCTCGGATCGTACTAGGAATCGCGCGTAAAAAGGTAAGACCTCGGTAATCCTTGGCTCGCACAAGTTTCGATTTTTGAGGGCTGCCGTTTGTAAGGGGACGACAGCTGGTTGACAGAAAAAAAATTTAAACAATTTTTTCCTTCGAAAAAATTTGATGGTGATCATTTGCATTTTGATTCAGATATTTGATTGAAAATCTTTCTCATGCAAGTGGATACAAAGCTTTTCAATCAAATAACTGAATGAAAATGCAATATTTCACCATCAGATTTTTTCAAAAAAAAAAGAGTCCAAAAAGAAGTAAAACATAAACAGTCCAAAAAAATAAAAAAGAGTCCAGAAAAAAGATTCTAAAAATAAGAATAAAAAAAGTCCAAAGAAAATAATCAAAAAAAGAGTCCAAAAAAGAGTCCACAAAGAAAGAAGCAAAAAAATGGTCCAAAAATGAGTTTAGAAAAATTTTCAAAAAATTGCCCAAAAAAGAGTACAAAAAGAGTTAAAAGTCCAGAATAGTCCAAAAAATCCAATAAAAGAACACAAATAAAGAGTACAATAAATATTTGAAAATAATGGTAATAAAAAAGTCCAGAAAAAAAGTCCAGAAAAAAAAGTCCAGAAAAGAAGAGCCCAGAAAAAATTAGCCCAAAAAAAGAATTTAAAAAAATGGTCCAATGAAAGAGTCTGAAAAAGAGTCCAAAAGAGATCCCCAAAAAAGTAAAAAAGAATCCAACTATAAACTGTCCAAAAAAATTTCAGAAATAGAGTCTATAAAGTATAACTTCCAAAATAATAGCCTGAGGAAATTCCTAAGAATCATTTTACAATCTCCTGTAGAATACATGTTTTGTGACATAGAACGTATTGCAGTATCAACGACGTTATTTTATTTTATTTTTCGTCTTCATGAATGTGTTTTTACAGTTAGCGACTATATCGAATATTGATTCCAAAATTAACTTCATTTAATCTATGTGAAATAAGTTATTTTTTTCACAATAACTTATGGACGCCGCAGCTGATCAACCAATGGAACAGTAGCTTGGAATACATCAAAATACAATTCTTGGTGTTCCCTGTATGAAGGAAAATTATTTCTTGGATGGCAAAAAATTTGAGAAAAATTCGAAAAAATTAAATAGAAACTCTTACCTTTATCCTCCTGTCCCACCAAATCGAAGCCAGCAATGAAATCCGGATACTTCTTCTTCAGTTTTCTGAACGTATAGACATAACGAGCCATAGTATTATTATCAACCGATCTATGAGGCGCATATATAAACTTGGCTCCGACAAACTCCGGATAATCCTGCTTGAACCTCTGCAACGTCTCATAGTACAACCCAGCCACCTCCACCTCATCAAAAGTCCACCCTTTCAAATCGTACACGGTGGGAAGATATCCCCGAAGCTCCAAATACATGACATTGTCCTCGTAGAGTTCCTTGAGAGCTTGGTAGAAATAGTCTTGAAAGACAGGTTTGAAAGCCACCAGGTTCTCGATGGCCAGGAAAATATCTATGAACGATTTCCAAACGGTGTTTATATCGGGGTATGATTTCCTAGGGTTGTCACAAACGAGACTCAGCTTGGATCGGAGGAAGTCGTCGAAGCTCGGGTCCAACCGTCTGAGTTCGCTCACTAGAGTCCAGTTGCAGTCCTTAGCAATGCTCTCATTGCTGAAGAAGTGTAGCTTCAACTTCTCGTCCACCACGCAGGCGTACAAGTTTTCCCTGTGCGTTAAGTTGTAGAGGAACTCCTGGGACACCAGCGCTAAGTCGTGAGAATGCAGGGAACCTCCTTTGGGCAGTTTCTTGATTATATTGAACACCTTGGACTGCTCTATTCCTTTCTTGGCTTCGAAGAAGTGCTGCGCTGCCAGAAAACTCTGCGGTTGGGCGAAACCGCTGTCGTATTCTCTCTCTTTGTAGTTCTTCAGCATCTCGTTCACTTTCTTCTCCTTCTCGTTGAGTTTTAAGGACATTCCCATGGCGTGGTGAGCGTCTTTTTTCACGAAGACGGCGCGGTCCTTCCAATAGTCGGCTGACGTCAAGGTCACGCAGATCGTCAGAAGGAACAGAACTCCCGTTGCGTTCGGCATTGTTACAGGCTAGCGTGAAACGGACGATGCAGTCTGAAAGAGGATGAGTTATGCACTGAACTATATTATTATCAGGTCCTAGAAATTTTGTGATGCCACTAGCCCCGACTCTCAGATTGGGCGAGCCATCCTGTTTATAGGCCGGGAAAAGTAGTGTTCAAAATTATCGAATCAAGACACGTTCAAAACACTCGGGCTACCATATGAGTGACATTTGTTTTATGGGTTTTATGGTGTTATTGAGAGTTCCTGTTCAGAAGACAATTGCATCCTTCCGATCCTAGAAGTCAAAGTCAATACCATAGAAATATATATTATATATAACTCTAGAATGCTAATCCCCATGTCAAAAGTGTTGTAAAAAGTTCAGGCTAGTTCGCAATGCGCATGCGCGTCATTAGTGATTTTTTAAACAGGTCTGGTTTTAGTAAAATATTATGGTACTTGTGAAGATTAACAAATGTTAATTCTGAATACATATTTTCACATATTTATGACCCCAAATATTCAGCAAAGACCATCAGAAAGTAGAGTACGGCTATTATTATTATTTATCGCTCTGAAGCGACTGATTTTTGGTATCACATTCACTTTTCAGCTGTAGTTAACCAACAAAAACCTACGGAACCACCCCAAATCGTCGGTGCGAATTTGGAAAATAAATTGAAAATACGAAGAACTATGAAAATTTATTTCAGATAATAGCATGAAAATTTCAACTCAAATTGGATTTATAAAATTGGATGCTTGGAAGCTCGAGGTTTTTTTTCATGTCAAAATATGCAACTGCATTTAATTTGAATCATTTGAAGAGATTAACATGCATTTCTACGAGTATTTCTGGTTGTATTACCTTAGTGCAATTCCCACAATGGGGGAGCATGAAAAAGTGAGGCCAGAAGCATTTTCCTTACCATCAAAGAAAAGCACTTCCATATTGACATTAATTTTCTGAGGCGATTCTGTGTATGTTTAGTACTTTTTGTAGAAATCTAGAACTCATATAAGCAGAAAGTTGTATCACTCGCCATGCATGCTTACGCAGACACAGTATTGGTACTGCACTTGGTTTAAAATTATTCTATTGTGGTTTTCTCATAAATCTTCATTGGAATTTGAAGAAGAAAGAACAATCAGTCAAATAGTTGTTTGAATGTTTATGTCAATATATTTTTTATCTCTTTTTTTCAATTTGTTTTTGTTCTGCAGAGTTTAGAAGTGTAATGGTTATTTATTGACCAATTTTTGTCCATAGTAGAATATAAAATGTTGTGGTTGATTTTTGGTAGACAAAGGAATTGTTACAGACAGGTTGGCAGAAGTTCCAGTATCATAAACATTGGTGTTATACATTATTGAAGAGTTCAGCGTCCATATCAGTCTGTGCTACACTTACAATTTCCTTACATCAGATTAGCCTGTTCCTAAACATAATTTTCATGAAGGTATTCTGAATGACTTGAATAATGTTCAGCAATGTTCCTCAATTGGTAAAATTTGTAAGTTAATTTTCTCATTCTTTTTGTGGTATACTGAACATGTTCAGTCCAACAAAGATGTTGATCAATCATCATCCCAAGATATTTAATATTTTCCACTTTTTGAATTTATATTCTTCAATCATAGATAATGAATTTTGAGAAATTTCTTAGTTGGCGGATTTCTAGCAGTAGAATTATTCTATAAGTTAAAAATTTCGTTTTGTCAATATTTAGACTCAACAGGCTTTCACCTAACCAGTTATGATAAATTTTGAGCTCTATTCTGGCAGTTCTATAAACATTTTCCCAAGAATAATTTATACAAGTTATAGCTGTCATTTGCGTATGAAGTGACGAAGCTTGCTGTATTTTTCAGTCATCCAATATTAATTAAATATACTCATTTGAAATAATACAGGCCCTAAGATTGTTCCCTGAGGGAGTTCTACTCAAATTGGTATTCACACGGTCGAATAATATTTCGTCGTTAACAGTGTCGAATGCCTTGGCTAAATCCATGAATACTTTTTGACACTTTTTGTTTGCATTAAAATTGTTCAAGATATTATTGATGAGCTGGAATATTGCCTTATCTTATATCTTACAAATTTATTTTCTTTGAAGCAAAACAAGTTTTCTGATAGGATATTATGTTTTTCTAAATAATTCATTATTCTTATCTTAAGAGATTTTTCAAATATTTTGATTTATATCTGTGAAATAACTTGTTAATAACATTCGATAAAACAAACCCTGGGAAAGGTATATTCCGCAAGTCTCCAAAATGGCGACACAGGGGTGTGGAAACTGAAATAATTGGATCAATCTTGATGAAACTGCTAACGGTGGAACAACTGATGAATCTCAGAAAAGCATCGTCCGTGAAAACATTTAAAAAACAATGTAGTTTTTGCTTTTTATTATTCTCGGATTCCAGTGACGCAGTGATCCTCTGAAAGGTCCTGGGGTGGGATTCCGTGAGCCATAGAATTCTACTTTCCATCAAATAAGTGAGGTGTCATTATGGTTGAATTCACGGGAGAGACAGAGACATAACTGTCGACTATAGAATTCGATGGCTCACGTAATCCCACCCCTGGTCTGCAGTGATGAAAGGAAATGGTACCTTAACAATTTTTGTCTCGAATAAAAGGTGTTAGATGGTAAGTATGTGAAAATAATACACAAAACATATTATAGTATTATGTAAGAGCAACAAGAAAATAAAACAAGAAATGATGAATATTTATTTTAGTTGAAATTAATATATTGATTGCAGTAACGAATGGCAAACATTTCAATATAACTCCAGTGATATTATAGATTCATCAAAAAATATCTTCATCATTATTTTTGCAGAGAGATACTAGATTTTTTACTTCAATGTTATTTTTTCTTGACTTCTCAAGACACTTTCTGTATGTGATTGTAATATTCAAGGCCTTTTTCAACGATGCCCATTCAATAGACTACGTGAGAGAAGAACTACCTAACAAAAATGTCGGGTCACCTCCTAACTGATTTCTGGTGAAGAGAAATATGTAAGAAATAAGATTTTCAGCAGAAATGACAGATTGAATTTAAGAATTTTCAACTACATGAGCGGAAACAAGAAATTCACAATTACTAGGTTTGATTCTTACTTTGTTCTATTTTCAGATACACTTTCACTGGCCTATAATCCTGATACTATGGGAAGTCTTCTACGCCTTATCTGAAGAGATTTGCATATATTAATCTGCTTATCTCAAAGCATTGGTTCTGAAGCTATGAATAGATAAATGAAGGGGCGGCACTTATATAAAATAATAATTTTAAGTTATTATCAGCACTTTATATGAATGTGAATAATCACCTTGAATCACTGTAATATTCCTTTTAAATTTAGGGCATTGGGGTATCAAAGAACTTCTTCCTGTTTAGACGATTTTGTATGTAACACAGCTCAACATCTGCCACATTCTGCACAACAAATATTTATTTATTGAAATACTCAAATTATTACTTTCAGTTCGATTGGAAATATAGTATAATAAACTTGATTGGTATCACTTGAAATTTTGTCTTGATTTGTTGTCAATTTGACAACTTTGTGATATCACACTTTGATGTGTCAAGTTGAACTTTCATCAAACTTTTCGAAATTAGCGTTCCACGTCATCAAGTTTTTAGGAATAATTTTCAATTATTTCTAATAATAATAATATTAATCATACATTTGCTCAGATGCCTGAAAGGACCCTATCAAATAGTGAGATGCATTTCCTAACCCGACGAGCCACCACGTTGCCATTTGAAAAAAATTAGTAATTTCAATTTAAAAATTAAATTTCACTAGAACTCACATTTGGACCGAAAACAGTAAAGTCGAATTTTACTTGAAATATTAGGAGTAAAAATTTGTTTTACTGGAAATCTGTTTTGTAAAAAAAATTGAACGTCGCCATTGTGGGCCCTCAGCCAATTGAAATTGTACCATTTTGGTATTGCGGAAATGCTCTGTTGCAAAGTTGACATCTTCGGATTACTGGAAATCTGATATGAAAAAAGCAGTTGAACGTCTCGATTGTAGACCTATTCTAAGAGTAATATTTTTGTTTTCCGGAAATGCTCTGTTGCCAGGTTGGTCACTTCGGATTACTGGACTATGACTATGACATTTTTATTTTGCGGAAATGCGCTGTTGCCAGGTTATGGATACAAGAAATCATTCAGAGAAGCTTTATAGAAATTAACGTGGCGACGTTAGTTGTTGCCTTGTAAACACAAGGTCTTCTAACCGAAGCCACAAATGTGTGGTTGGCTTCCTGTTGTTGACTTGTTTCTATTTTTACATCCAAGTGTTGTACATCTTCACACTTGATTTTACTGTACTTAAGCTTAAGCTTAAGCTCGAAACACGTGTCTACGGTTGCACAACATTTTGAGGGTTATACCCAATAACTTTTCTACTTATATTTAAAAATGTAAATAGAAAATTTATTGGGTATAGCCCTCAATTTGTTGTGCAACCGTAGGCACGTGTTTCGAGCTTAAGCTCTCATCAGTACGGCAAAAACAAGTACGAAGATGTACAACACTTGGATGTAAAATTAGAAACAAAGGAAGTCAACAACAGGAAACCAACCACACATTTGTGGCTTCGGTTAGAAGACCTTGAGCTTTCAAGGTAATAACTAACGTCGCCACGAAGGCAGATATAGCTATCAGCGTGACAATCCTACCCAGGAAAATACAAATCAGGATGAATTTATCGAGGGGCAAAATATAAATAGAAAATTTATTGAGTATTGCCCTCAAATGGTTGTGCAACCGTAGAAAAGTGTTTCGAACTTAAGCTCTCATCAGTACGGTAAAATCAAGTGCGAAGATGTACAACACTTGGATGTAAAATTAGAAAGTCTATTTTTAGGGATATACCCAATAAATTTTCTATTTGTATTTTTATATATTGCCCCTCGATAAATTCATCCTGATTTATATATATTTACTTTTTTTAATTTTTTTATTTTTGTTGATAAAAAAGTGGAAAATCAAATTTTTACAATTTTCGCATCGGTTATTTATTTGTAAGCCTATTAAGAATAACTTCACTAATTGAAAAAATCCCACGGTTTTAGTTCAATACTTATCGGGGTTTTTCTGTTAACATTCAGTTTAGAAAAATTTGTTTATGGAGAAATTGGTATACAAATTTTTTAACCGCGAATTATTGTTAATTGATGTTATCCCAATAGTACATGAATTTTATTATTCCTCAATATTCATATTTAATATATTAAAATAATTTTTTTGGCTCTATTTTCAGGTCTCTGTAGAAGTTATAAATATTGGAGGTACAGTTACGGGAGTTAGAACTTTTTTTCAGGAAATTTGCTGATCTTTTCAGATATTTTTTAATATTTTCAAAATCTTCAATGTTTTTCGAGATATTCAAAAAAACCAAAGCCCCACTTTCTTTTTCACTTAATTGTTTAAAACTTTGCAATTTTTTTCCGTTCCTTTTGGGACCTTTTCTTAAACCTTTCTTCATGACATTACGAATCGAATGACACCATGATCATAATTTTCGGTCACTAAAATTTTTATTTTTAATGTTACATGTTGACTAAACTTTGCATTGAGAAGGGTATTTCGACTTCTTTGAAATTATTCGATCTTTTTTTACTTGAAATCATCCCGCTACACTCATCGAACTTTGTTCCAAATAATAATCCTCCGGTATATAAAAGATTAGGTATTCTCGATCTGAACTTTGGACGAGCACACTTAGCGAAATAATCATGTCCCACTGAGTGGCTAATTTATTCCAACACAAATATGATATGACCCCCACCTAGATTTGATCGACGTTATCTCTGCATATCGTCAGTATGATGTTTTCGTAAAACAACAAAACACTCTTATTAGGTACTTTTATATTTTTCAGACACCGTCAGTATTAACCAATTGAAAGTATTGAAACAGTTGTGACAAACACAGTGGACGGCCATGTTTCCTCTGCAACAGGTACCAAGGTTTCCATAGTAAGACTTTTTGTGTTTTAATTGGTATTATTCAGATTTGCAGATCAGCTGTGCGTACCACATTAAGAAGTATTTCTACAACAAATGCAGTATCTTCTGCTGCAGGTGAAGTGCCCTCTAATGGATACAATTTCGGTAAGTATCAAGTAGGTATTTAGCTGATAATGATGAGGCAGATAATGTGCATGAACAGTAGCGTAACAAGTGGAGTACAAGTGGTTTTAGCCACACTAACGCAAATCCTGTAATGTCTGTGGGTCATCGTGTGAACCAAATAAAGATATATGTGTTGAACTTTTTCTGATGGTTTGTACTGGTCGAAAAGCTGACGTTTTTTGGAATCGGGGTTTTGCAGCTCGACTTCTTCAGATCGTATTTCAGTAATCGAAAACAATGTGTGAGCATATCATCTGATTATAGACCTGTCATACATGGAGTACCGCAAGGCTCTGTGTTAGGACCTCTCTATTTCATTATTTCTGTGAAGAACTTGTTTACAATATGTATCCCAAGACTTCCGTTGCTTTTGCGGATGACGCAACTTTGGTTGATGCTAGCACGAAAATGGAAGATTTGAAGATAAACAGTCTTAGAACTACTTCTGGAGCTAGAAAATGGTTTGCTTTCAATAATCTGAAACTTGATGACGATAAAACACAGAATCTCTTCATCTGAACGAACAATAACATTGCTGAAGGTTATAGTGAGAAGCTGCTTGGATTAGTCATCGATTATAAACTAAATAGGTCATTTATTTTCATGTCCATCAACTATGCCGAAAACTCGCAAGCTCCATATTCGTGCTACGCAATTTGAGTAAACAGTTATCCATAGAAACTATGAGATGATGTTATTTCGCTATGTTTCATTCTCATCTCAGTTACGGTACGTTGCTGTGGGTTAACTTTTATCATGCTTACAATATTTTCCGTTCGCAAAAACGTGCTATCAGGATCGTAGCCGGTGCTGGTTTCAGAGACCATTGTAAAGAAATGTTTAATACTTGAAATATAATGCACCTCTTCATCATTATAATATATTTTTGTTTCATTAATAGAAATAAATAAAAACAAAGCCAACTTAGAGACCAATGCAAATATCCATAACTATTTTACAAGAAATGCTGATCATTTTTGAGATTACCTCATCACAGGCTCACAATCGACAAAGAATTCTCTAGATTAGATGAAGAATATTTCCACACGCCATTTTTTCAAATTGAGCAACTAACTTATCAAGTAAACTGCTATATCACCGATGATCAATAACCGAAAACAATTTCAAGGGTTTCAAATTTTTCATTCTTTGAATGTACCTGTACACTGTAGCTACACGTTTTATCTGTTTTTTGCCTGTGCCAAAATTGTCTTGCCGAAAACAATATTTTCTGTAACAACTATTATTTAGGCTATTTAAAAAAAACGGATTGTTCGACGGTTTTAAATTTTATATATTTTCACATTTTATATTTTATAAACTTTGAATTTGGATATATACTGTAGCTATATATTTTGTATATTTCATTTATCTTTAATTTTTTTATATATTTAGCTTGTTGATCTGTTGTTGGAGCTTCGATGTAACTCCTCTCTCGTGGGATGACTCCACATAGATGGCCGTGCCATCTACTTAGAACGTAAGTTTGGTCATGAGCATGTCTGCGGTGTTGATAGAGAACAGGTGTGGAGACAGCACCGCTCCCTGTGGGACCCCTGCTTCTAACTCCTTCGTGAAGAGAGAGCATTTTCGACTTTGCGTCGGTCGTCCTCCTAGGAAAGAGTTTATCTGCTTGACCATTGGTCTATCTGGCATCGACTAACTTGGTGATCAGCCCATCGTGCCAAACTCTAACAAAGGCTTCGGAGACGTCTAGGAAGACTGCTCCTGTAAGGTGTCCTTTGATCGTTGATCGTGCAGTTCCATCTCTCGATAGTGGCGTCCACTATCCGGATGACCTAGAGTTCCGTTAAGTGCTCATGTCTGAATCCGAATTGTCCATCCGATAGGATGTTCCAATCCTCAGACATTGCCACTTGCCGTGTTCGGATTACTCTTTCTGCGACCTCGCTTATGGCAGGTGTTGGGCTGTTGGGGCGATGGGTTTCTTCTTTCCAGCTGGATAGAAAGTGCATTTTTTATGTTTGTCAGGACCGCTAGTTCTTTCCTTTATAAGACCTTCAGAGCCCTGACTGGTATGTCGTCTGGGCCTGATGCTTTTCTGGTCTAAGTATGGTCCTGATTTCTATTGGAGATGTGAGCTCCAGGAGAATGTCGGTCCTTCTGAGTCGACTGATTGTCTAGTCTACTTGCGCTTCCATGTCCTCGACTTCATCGGTGTAATCGACCTCGTTCTCACGGCACTGGCATTCGAAGGAGTTCGCAAAACCTTCTGTTGTGTCCGCCTCTTTTTTTTTTAATTAACATAAAATTTTCAAAAATCAATTCAAAATACGCACAGAAATTACGAAATAGTCACACGGTCATATGTCTAGAGGTGGTGATTTGTAGTTTGGCATTTGTCGTGAGAGTAATTTCTAATGAATTAGGACCAGGAACTGCCAAAATGGCATATTACGCTCTTATTGCTACGTTATGGAATACCTTTTTGGGGAATGTGTAGAACAACACTACTCAATGAATTGCTCATTTTACAGAAAAGGGCCATTAGAAATATTTATAAAATTAGACCCCGTGAGTTCTGTAGAGATATATTCGCAAGTAATAAAATACTTACAGTTGTAGCATTATTAATATTGGAATCGGTCTGCTTGGTAAATAAGTATAAATCAAAATTTGAATCGACTACTAATCATTATGTCACCCGCAACAGTAATTACAGTCTGAAACCTCCATTACCAACTAAAAATCTTACTAGAGACTCTATTTTCTATAATAGTTGCAAGATGTATAATTACTTACCAGTTGATATAAGATCGGCAAACTTGAGTGAAAATGAATTTAGAAAAATTTTCTCTCTGAGAGACCCTACAACTCCTTGCAGGAATTCCATTCATTATATTATTAACTGTATATTCCATGTCTTATATTTTATGTACTCTGTATATTTGTATATCATTTTGATGTTAGTTTTGTCTACATTATTTGTTTATTGAATTTTCCTTACTGTCCTCGTAGTGTCATGTGAATTCGTTCATGTTTTCAATCTGTTTTACACCGTCTTGCGTTTTATATACAACTGTAGCTTTGTCAACAAGGGATTTCTTCTGACAATAAAGCATATTTATTATTATTATTATTATTATTAAAGATTGCACCAGTGACGTAGCCATGGGAGGCAGCGGGGCCGGACCCCTCCGAAATCTTTGAAAGTTTCGACGATTTGGCAATTTGTCATTTTGTAAAATAAAATATATTATTGGGTATTAGACATTTTACACTAAGGTCCCCCCAAAGAAAAATTCTGGCTACGCCACTGGATGGCATCAAAATTCAGTTTCTTGCAATAAATGGATGTTCCCAAGTAGGAACTATGGTCCATAATGAATAACATGTGTATTCAATATAAGAGTTGATTTTTGAACATCGTGTTTGAATTGTACCTGTTTTTGAACCGTAGACGCTAAGAAATTTCAATCATCATAGTGTTTTTAAGAACTGAAACAATTTTTTAAATAGAATATGAATCGTTTTATCTGTGAAGCAGCAGTTTTCATTTTGATACGTGAATAGGGTGATTGTTATGAGGCGCCGTTTGGGTAAAAAGTGTTTTGTAAATATATAAAAATTTGTGTCAATATATTTATTAGTTGTGGCAGTATTTTTTATTTTGCTTTCCGATATAATTATTTTTGATCAAACGCAATATATTTAAGTTTCAAGCGTTCCAAATATATAAAAACGTGAATTCCCATATATTTATAAATTCGATCTATTTCATGTTGTCAAGAGATGGCGCTATCTACGCGATTTATTACACTCTCGAGAATATAGCTGCCGAATGATGTCGCAGCCGCCAGAAAATATTCTCGAAATACTTTTTAATTAGTTTTGTTGAATAATCATTGGATTATTCAAAGTCAAATACCTTAGAACTGAAAAAATTGAAGAGTGTATTGAATCGCGTCAGCAGCGCCATCTCTTGACGACATAAAATAGATCGAATTTATAAATATATGGGCATTTACGTTTTAATATATTTGCAACGCTTGAAATTTAAATATATTGTGCGTGGCAGAAAATAAATATATCGGAGAGCAAAATAAAAATATTGCTTCAACTAATAAATATATTGACACAAAATTTTACATATTTGCAAAAACACTTTTTACCCAAACGGCGCCTCATAGATTGTTGTCATATTCCCATGTGCCAATTTATGTTAATTACCGAGTTCATTAAAAAAAATTCTGTTCGAAAGGAATCATTTGATTTTATCCACGTCGAGTGAACAAAGTTCAATTGTTAGATGAGATATTAATGAAAACGTCGAAAACAAATTTAAAATATGAAAGATTGCTGTAGTATTAGAAAAAAACATGTTTACGCGGCAGATATAAACACGAGTAATTCAGTATGAAGGGTTCTTTGATCAAATCATGTGTTTTGCACCCAGCTCTATCGGTAACGCCCAGCAAGGCGCTTAGGAGTTCTTAGGATATCTGCTAGATGGTCTGCGTGAAGATGTTAATATATAGAAAAAAAATGGAAAATGCTACTGACAATGAGAAGGCTCAATAATCGTGGTCTAGACACTTGAGTATCAACAACTCCGAAATAGTGGATAATTTTGTTGGTCAACTCAAATCTATTTCAGAATGTACATTTTGTGGTCACTGTTCAGTCATATTTGATCCATTCTGTGATCTTTTTCTACCCTTAAAAAAAAAGGTCAAGTAATACTTTGGCAATGTTTGATAACTAAAATTAACGACACTACATCAAATGAAGTCATAAATAAAAACGGCGTACCTCAAGGAAGTACATTGGGACCATTGCTATTCCTGCTGTATATCAACGATATTGTGCACTCGGTTGAAAAATGGTCAAATTCATTTGTTTGCCGATGACACGTTATTGAATTTCTGTTCTGAAGATATACAATCCCTAACTATACACTCAACGCGGAGCTGGAAAATATTTAACAATGCTAGTAGTAATCACAAAAAGTATGCGGAATTCAAGGATAATTCATGATATGATTACAATTGGTAAGGAGGAGGTTGAAATGGTGGAAAAGATTAAATACTTGGGCATTATTATCGATAGAAATTTATCGTTCAAAGATCACATTTCATACATTACCAATAAAATATCAAGAAACATAAACTTCTTGTTCAGAGTGGCGCCATCTTTAACACCTTGGTCTAAAAAAACAGTATATAATACGATAATATTGCCCCATTTCACTTTTGCTTCGTCTATACTGTACCTGGCAAATAAAAATGAGATCGGACGGATGCAGAAATTGCAAAATAAAGCTATGAGAATTATATTGACTGTTCCAAGAGACACGTCCATCAAGTCCATGTTGCGTACATTGAATTGGCTCTCGATACAACATTACTTGGAGTATCGTACTATGACTTCAATCCATGAAATGAAAATGTCATTAATCCCATCGTATCTGTCTTCTTGATTAATATTCAACAACAGTTTACACAACTACAACACACGAAGAAGGGCAGATATACGAGTCGCAACAAAAAACAAAAAATGCATAGTGCGTTACAAATATTTTCTGAAAATCTGCGACACTATTACAACTTTCAAAAAAGAATTGAAGATATGTCTGTTACGCGATTGTCATAATTACTCTTGTCTACCTACTCAGTTTATGTTTTAATGTGTATGAATTACAATGTTTTTACCATTGTATTATCGTATATTTTATTTTTACATTTTTGTTGTGATATATTTGTTATATTTGTGACTGTTATTGATTTGTATTGCATTTTTATTTTGATATTTTTTATGTTGTCAATGTGAAATTAACTTTATGTACTAAATAAAAAATAATAATTCATTAACTAAGGAAGAAACTTTGGGAAGTAAGTTAAATGCACGAAATGGGGAAAGAAGGAAAATGGTGAACTTTTCCTTCTTTCCCCATTTCGATCGATATCGATCGATATCAATCAATATCGATCCAGATATCTACCAATATTTTAGTAAAAAGATCATCTCAGGCAGAAAGAACCAGAGTAGAATTGAATATCAAAATGTATTTCCCTGCCGGAGCAAAACTCATAGAAAAGAATATTTTACCATTATCTTTGAGGTCTGAACCTTTTTAGTGGCATCCAGATCGGTTATACTGAACTGAATACTCAAGGGTTATTGATTTTTTCAGAACTCAACGAAACCCAGCGGGAAATATTTGAAACAGCCAAAAAATTCGCCAGAGAAGAGATAATTCCAGTAGCAGCCCACTACGATGAAACAGGTACCCGCCCAGATGAACTCGTCAAGAAAGCGTGGTCTATTGGATTGATGAACGGGTCGATTCCAGAATATTTGGGTATAATATTCCATTACATAAGATTTTCATAATTTTTTTCTCTAGAAATTCAGCATATTTAGAATTTGTTTGTTCAAAATTGGTTGTTTGTGCAATATTTGTTCTTCATTCAAAATTTATTCTTTCTGCCATCCGGCTGCAATGTCACCTGCAACCCACCGAAGTCTTCGGAAGAATTGAAGAATGTTAGTTGAGGAGTTCCTCAGGGTTCCTTTTTTGGGCGAATTCTCATTTTATAGACTGGATTTTTTTTGGGGAAAAGCTTAACGTTGCCAGACGATTCCAATACGGAATCCGGAGATATGGCTTTTCATAGAAAGTATACAAAGGGTGTCATGAAATATTTGTTTGGTAACTATTGAAACAAAGTAATATTGAATTGTCAAACTTGATGCATGAAAAGTCTATTTTTGGCGTATTCCCAGAGTATTTTTCTCTTCTTCGGCCGTTCTCAAAAGCAAAAGTGAAGTGTAAAATGATGAGTGATGATGACTGTTCCATTTCTGGAACTTCTCAAAACTTACGGAGGCAGTAAATACTGCTTCATTGGATTTGTTGTCAACAGAATCCAGAGAAAAATGTAACAATGCGAACAATCTTTTCATGGAATATCGCAACATTAAAAATGCAAGCAAGGTTTTTCTTAGAAAAAGTTTTCGAAAAATACTTGCTGTCACGAAAACTGCGTTGTTTAGAACCACGAGAGACTGCTCGAGTGGTTTTTAACAGAGGGTTTCATGCATTGTTAGTATATATTAAGCTTATAAATGAGATGGTCAGAAAGTCTTGTTGTCATTGCTTTAGATTGAGAAAATCATGACTTTTGATTGGTTTATATAATATGAGGAAAATTGTCATTAAAATCCCCATATCAATGAAGATGACAGAATTGAACGGGTAATTGATATGATGATGAGCGTTAGTGTAGTATTTTTACATGTACTCATTCTCGCCTCAGTGACTCCTCTGGTGGTACTGTAGGTTTTTCCGGGTTTTCCTGCAGTTGGGATAGCCACCATCCTTTGTTATGTCGCTTCGGAGCGCATATGGTGGTGGTACTCTCTTTCGTCTGTACTTATGTTCAGATCGGGGAGACTATCACCATTATAGTCTATAATACATAGGGTGAAGTGGGGCAAGTGTAATCAGGCACTATCTAACTTTTGTGTTATAGTTTTTGATATTTTTCTGTATAAAATTTGAAAGTGTACCCCTTTTTGCCTTCATATGATGTTTGTTATCTTTATGCGATTATTGATTGTAGTTTTTAATTTTATATTGCTTATACAAATAATTCAATGAGATTTTAGTATTTTGCTTCCTTAGATTATTTCGGTTTAGATGACGACACAAAGCAAAATAGTGATGATTACGTTAACCCCACTAAAAGTTGTTCATGGGGTAAGTGTAATCACAGAGACTGGAGTATATACAATCACTAATTACATTTGCCCCACTCCATGTTTGCCCCAGATTATGTTTCTGAAAAAATCCGACTAAAACTTGCAACATTCGATTTTTCATTGGCCTGAACAAATTTAGGACGAAGAGAAGAATTAATTTTTCCAGTATTCTTCACTACATATAATGCGAAGTAAAAGGAAAAACTACAGTGTACTGTTTGTTATCTTCATATATTTCAAAAAACGTTTCTAGGACAAAGATGAGAATTGTACCTAATCCACAAAAAAGCTTATAACTTCCTTATAAATTGAGATATTGGGCAATTTTCGTTTTGTTGAAAATGCATTTTTCATACTTCATTACACTTGCCCCAAATAAGATGCATATGAGCATTACAAACCCTGATTACATTTGCCTCAAATGCGGAGGTACTTATTATTTTTGTTTATAAAAAATGAACTGTAGCTACTGAAAGAAAATAAATTACTTCAGATATTTAATGATTGGATGGGCAGAACCTCTGTAAAAAATCAAAAATTTATCTCTTGATATTATAATTTAAAGTGTAACTATCGTTTTTCTGATTACACTTACACCACTTCACCCTAACTATTTCAATTTACATTTTTATTTATATTAAACTGTTCAACACTAATTTCGTCGCACCCCAAAATTTTGACCGTATTAAAATCTGAATATCTTTTTTCTGCATTGAACAATTTGAATTATGTAAATACTGTTCGCTAACCCAGTCCTTCAGCTATAATCTCGTACTTCTTCAAAACATAAGGTTTTCCGCATAAAATCACTACAGGGTATTATCTGAAACTGTGCAAAATTTCTGAATTTTCAAAAGGATCCCAAATGAAGAAAATTTTTTTTTTTCAAATTTGACAGCAGTGGCATGAAGATGAACTCATTATCTCAAGAAATTTTTCGAATTGTCTCATTATCTCTTTTGTTTACAGGGTGATCTCAAAAAATTAACTTTTTGGTTTTGCAGTCATAACTTTTTTCCTCGTCAACCGATTTTCAAAATCTCTGGCTCATTTTGAAGCTGAAACTTTAGATGAAGAGATAAGAAGATCAGAATAGACTCAAGATGAAAATTCAAGATCAAGGGTTTCCTCAAAGGTGACCTAAATCTGAAACACCCTCAAAATCCGGTTGGGAGGAGAATTAAATGAAAATCAACTTGTTTTCGGAATGATCATCCATTATGAATACGTCCAGATCTTTCTTGCTGTCAGTAGTCAAGAATTGTGCATGAAAAAACCCAATTGTAACGGCAGGATTTTGAAAAATAAAATAAAATCAACCCATTGTTCGCCTGAAATGCATGGCCCGTAACCAAGGTAACAAGAATCACATTCAGTGACTGACAAGCCTGACCAGCTGAGGCTCATTCCACAATAGCGGTTTTTTTCTCAATCGTGAAGCATTATTCGTGTTAGCAAGAACAAGAAAACAAGTTTTATTGAGTTTTTATTGAACAACAACAAAGAGAAATAACTTGGATAACATTAGAATTGAAAAATATTTACGATATTCAGTATTTAGTGGGACCTCCCCTTTTGGCAATTACTTCATTGACCCTTTCCGGCATGCTGTCTATCAGACTATCAATGAACTCCTGTGGTACAGCTGTCCATTCTTGCTGTACCGCATTCACCAAGTCATCCAAATTTTCCATTCGCCCTTCCCTTTCTTTCAATTTCATACGACTCCAGCCATGTTCCATCGGATTCATATCCGGAGAGAAAGGCGGCCAGTTCATTCGCTCAATACCGTGATCCCTCAAAAACTCGTTGACAATGTGAGCCCTATACGGTCTCGCATTGTCATCAACGAGAAGAAAGTTGTTGTCGATATTTGCGGCGTAAGGGACCACGATTTCTCTCATACATAAATCTCTATACCTCTCACCGTTCATACTCTCTCCTCTCAGAATCACCAATTCACTCCTCCCATTCATCGATATTCCACCCCACACAGTCACTCCTCCACCTCCAAAAGCCACCCCGCCTCCATATTTCCTTCCAAAATCCTTTCATTCCTCCCTCTCCAAACCAACACACGACCATCCTTTCGAAACACTCTCATCCGTAAACATACACCTATTCCACTCTGCTATTCCCCCAGTTTTGATGTTCTTCCCGATGTTCTTCCCCCCATAATCGTCTTGCTGCTCGATGTACAGGTTTCAGTAAGGGACAGGCAGCTCGTCTCCTTGCGTGTAATCCAAGATCGTGCTTGTCAGTCATTGATTCTGATTCTTGTTGCCTTGGTTACGGGCCATGCATTTCAGGCGAACAATGGATTGATTTTTTTTTCAAAATCCTGCCGTTACAATTGGGTTTTTTCATGCACAATTCTTGACTACTGACAGCAAGAAAGATCTGGACGTATTCAGAATGGATGATCATTCCGAAAACAAGTTGGTTTTCATTTAATTCTCCTCCCAACCGAATTTTGAGGGTGTTTCAGATTTAGGTCACCTTTGAGGAAACCCCTGATCTTCAATCTTCATCTTGAGTCTATTCTGATCTTCATATTTCTTCATTTAAAGTTTCAGCTTCAAAATGAGCCGGAGATTTTGAAAATCGGTTGACGAGGAAAAAAGTTATGACTGCAAACCAAAAAGGTAATTTTTTGAGATCACCCTGTAAACAAAAGAGATAATAAGACAATTCGAAAAATGTCTTGACGTAATGAGTTCATCTTCATGCCACTGCTGTCAAATTTGAAAAAAAAAATTTTTTCTTCATTTGGGATCCTTTTGAAAGTTCAGAAATTTTGCACGGTTTTAGATAATACCCTGTAGCGATTTTATGCGGAAAACCTTATGTTTTGAAGAAGTACGAGATTATAGCTGAAGGACGGGGCTAGCAAACAGTGTTTACAGAATTCAAATTGTTCAATGCAGAAAAAAGTTATTCAGATTTTAATATGGTCAAAATTTTGGGGTGCGACGAAATTAGTGTTGAGTAGTTTATATATTTATTTATACTCGAAAAGCTTTGTCGATAAGTTGAAGAACTTCTGATATTAAAGAATATTTTGACTTTGAAATGGTGCATAGGAAACAATTAATTATCAAAAGTTTCTTGCTTTCAGGTGGTATGAATCAAAGCGTATTCAACGAGTGCATCGTTCAAGAGGCCTTAGCATGGGGATGTAGTGGAGTCACCCTTGCTATAATGGGTAGTGGACTAGGGGTGAGTTCGAAATCCTAAAATGAGAATGGAGCTTGATACAGTGCTTGAAATAATGCTTGAAAGTGACTTCGATTTTTAATTATTTCTTTATTTCAGCAAGTTCCTGTAATTTTAGCAGGAAATAAAGAACAACAGAAAAAGTATCTTGGGAGGCTATTGGAAGAACCCATTGTTGCTGTGAGTAATTGTTTAATATAGTTAAAGTTGTTTTTGAAACTATTTCAAGATATGGTATTAAATTTATATCCATTTTCACTCGATTTTCCCATGCAAATTATAAAGGATGTCTGGGTGCCTGACTTTTTTTGTTTATTTTCATTTTGATTATTGGTGTGGATTTCAGGCCTATGCTGTCACCGAACCAGGAGCAGGATCTGATGTTAACGGAGTCAAGACGAAAGCAGAGAAAAAAGGTGACGAATACATTTTGAATGGACAAAAAATGTGGATAACCAACGGAGGAGTTGCTAATTGGTAATAAACAATTTTTTACAATAGCAAAACCAGTCATACTGTTTTGAACATAATTTCAACATAATAACGAAACATTTTTATATTGGGCAGTTTCCTATCGCAAAACACCATTGTATATTCTATTCATTAACTGTGACTCGATAATTGGATGGAAATTATAATTTTATTGACTCTTGGAAAACCCATACTATTTCTTTTCTTCATTATATTCTTCATCATAGTACCTACACAAGTCTGTTTTGTAATTTATTACAGGTACTTTGTATTGGCAAGAACTGACCCAGACCCAAAGGCTCCTGCTAGTAAAGCCTTCACAGGATTCATTGTCGATCGAGATACACCTGGACTTACACCTGGAAGAAAAGTAAGAGTCATCAGTTATTAACACGCCGACGACATTTTCCAGAAAATATTGTATTTTCCTTTGCTGTTTATACAGCGCTGGTCATTAGCCACTATTTGTTCTGGGTACGCCTTGTTACCAACACCATACGCCGCCTTAGGAGGAGCACTGTTAATTGGAACGCAACAGTGAATCGTGCAGGAATTACCCTAGACAAGTCGCGAAATTTCAATAATCTGATCGACCAAATTATATAAAAAAAAATCCCAGCTCCAACAGTGGCTCGAACCCCGGACCTTTTGACCCAGAGACAAAATAATTAGAAAAATTTGTTGTGTTTCAATAAAAATTTGAATAAAAAATTATCCAATACTAGGAGACTTTCTTCCAAAATCACAATACTCTACATGCATTTTTTTTTTTAGGAAAACATGATGGGACAACGGGCATCAGACACTCGTGGAATAACATTTGAGGATGTTCGTGTACCGAAAGAAAATGTCCTAATTGGAGAAGGAGCTGGTTTCAAAATCGCAATGGGAGTTTTTGATAAAACTAGGGCTCCAGTAAGTGTTTTTCTTTGAGGTCATAATAGGTATCGGTTTTTACCATTATTAAACTGAGTTGGCATGTGAGTTCCAAAAATGCCGCTTGCTAGGTTTGTAGTCATTCAAATTAAAATTTACGATGGAATGAAAACATCGAATTTTTTCAGCTGCATTTCGGGAACCACTTCAGTTTTTCAGAATCGCTGATATTTGTGTTTCTGCTGATATCATCATTGAAAAGATTTTTGAACATTTCAACAGGATCTCCACCGTCTAAATTATGGGTTTGCTCAGAAAAAGATGTACATTTGATTGAGTCAGTTCACAATTTCATTCTTGGTAGGATCTTAATGATGAGTTTAATTTTTTTGCAAAAAATTCTAATTTTCTTCGTTTTCCCTTCTATATAGATTGTCTGCAGAAGGGGGCTCGCCCTTATAACTTCTTTGTTTTTACAGATAGTTGAATTAAACTGGAAGGATCCGCATACGTCATAAAACTGCATTTATTGATGAAATGTATGTTGAGGGCTATGGATCTGTTCAAATCACTAACTTCAGTCCTTTAATTTTTGACCTTCTATGCTCTTTTCCGGCTCAATCTTATGTCTGAACGTATAGAAATCATATATTTTCGGAATCCACGTAAAATTTCACGTATATAGTGCGTATTTCATGTCGATCTGACGATTTTGCATTTTTAGTGATTTTTGGGGACTACCCCTTACATCTATTTCAGGGACGAAATTTATTTTCTCTCCCATCAACTCGAATACACTAATTCGACCATTCTGAATCCATTGGCGTCTGCAGAATTGGTGTATCTCTAACCGTTCTTGAACTGAATTTTCAAATCGAGTAGAAAGGGTTTTTTTGGCAAAAATTATTTCTTTCAAATTTTCAGACTCGGTTTTGTGAAATTCCAACATGTTTGCCTACGCATACCGAATTTCAAATGTATATGCACCTCGAATTTCAAATCGTTTCCGATTCAATTATAGATTTCCTAGGCATTTTACGAAACCTCTGCAATTTGAAATTTTCGACCTTTTATGCCCTATTCCGCCTCAATCTTATGTCTGAACGTTACAAATCGTTTATTTTCGGATTCAGCGTGAAATTTAACGTTTATAGTGCGTATTTCAAATTGTTCTGGTGATTTTGCATTTTTGCTGATTTTTGTCAACAGTTTTTTCCCTCCTATTGACTCGAATATACTAATTCAACCATTCTGAATCGATTGGCGTCCGCAGAATTGCTGTATCTCTAACGATCCTTGAACTGAATTTTCAAATAGAGAATAATGGAATTTTTAGCAAAAAATATTTTTTTTTCCAATTTTCAGACTCGGTTTTGTAATATTCCAACATTTTTGTATATTCATACCGAATTTCAAATGTATATGCACTCTACATTTCAAATCGTTTCCGATTTAATCGCAGATTTTGTAGGCTTTTTAGGAAACCTCTGCATTTTGAAAATGTATGCCCTTTTCCTTCGCAATCTTATGTCTGAACGTGTATAAATCGTTCATTTTCGGAATCAGCGTGAAATTTTACGTATATAGCTATTTTGCATTTTTGGTGATTTTTAGGGGTGTACCGGGTAGATACCCTACCCCTGAAAGACAAACTTTAGTAGCTATTTTCCATCGTTCAAGGTAACCTCTCTTGAAAGGGATTCATGTTTCATAGGGAAACGTTCTCAATTGAAATTTGAACCAAACATGATTCCACTGGAAATGGAAAAAAACCTACGATAAATTGTAAAGTAACTTTTTTGTAATATCTAACAGAAAACAACTCTTTCACCGGCTAAAGTCACTCTGGACATTGAACTACATCTGATAGATATTGTGAAGACCCTTTATAACTTGAGAGAAAAAATCTGAAAGTGAAAGGACCCCACACAAATCAAACGAGAAATGGATCCCTGTCAAATTGTCTGAAATTTGGATAGGTTGTAGTTTATACTATTCTGATCAAAAGTCTTCAAAATGGACAGTTTTTTGGGTATCGAAGGTCAAAAGTTGCGACTAGTGCAGATCTCTGCGATCGAAAAAAAAATTGCATGTATTACTTTGGATGGTCTATTCAACCGCTGTCATCTGCGTATGGCGTAAGCCATATTATTCAAAATGATAAGTCTTAAGAGTATAAGAATCTTTAAACATTGGCTTTTGTAGAAACTTGACATTTATTGGCAATTCAGGGCCAGTTTCACAGGCTCCAGATAGAGTCCAGATCAATTAACTAATGGTTAGAATGTGAACCTGTCATCGCCATTGAAAGAATGTCATTCACCGTCTAATCTTTCAGTTAGTCATCTGAAAGTTAACTGGGACCTGTGAAACTGGCCCTCAGAAATTTATTATTCCTGTCAAAACTGAACAAAGTAATCGCCATTATACATGGTCAAAATGAAATGTGATCGCTTGGGAGATTTGCACAAGTTGCAACTTTTGACTTTCAATACCTAAATAACTGTCCATTTTTAGGCATCGGGCCAATGGAGACTTTTGATCCAATATGTCCAAATTTCAGCCAATTCGACAGGGATCAATTTCCCATTTGATTTGTGCGGTCTTTTGCATTTTCATTCAGATAGTTGAAATGAAAAGAAGCTATTTTTTGTAATATCTAACAGATGAAATTCCACGGCAAGAGCCACGCTGGACATTGAACTACATCTGATATTGTGGAAAGAAACTAAAAAATCTGAAAGTAAATATTTGCATTTTTATTCAGATAGGTGATTATTTGTATGTCGTGTTTCCATTGGAGATTCCTATCTATAGATGAAGTAACGGAGAATATTATTCAGAAGTGTCACTCATAGAAAATCGCTCATTTCATTGATGAGTGAATTTCATCTCTTTTGCTAGACCTCCAATACATTTTGGTCGACAAAATTTATTTTACTCTTCTAAGATCATCAGGGAGGTCGGAAGAATTGGAAATCATACTCTTCAGAAGCAATTTCACACATTAATGATGGAATTGGTGGACTATTTCTTGTGCAGTGACACTTTGAAAATAATTTTGTCACGTTTGGTTCAATTTTCAAATGAGAATGGTTCCCTTTCAACATTAAAGCTGGATTTATAAACTTGCCGTTCGCCGTTGGAGTTGGCGTTCGCGCTGGCGTTCCCAATTAAAAGTACAGAAACCCATAAGATCATTTATATCTACCGTCGGCGTTGCCGTTCGCCGTTGGGGTAACGTTCAAGTTAAATGCATTTCAAGTCGGACGCCAGCGCGAACGCCAACTCCAACGGCAACGGCAAGTTTATAAATCCAGCTTAAAGTATATTATGACTTCGACTTTTGCTTTGAATCCACCTCTGTACCAATCCTTTTGTGAATAAAATAATAATTATCATTAAATTATCTTTTCTTGTTCTTCAAACGGACAACCACAGTTTGAAATCAACGGGTTTTCTAATTCAAACTGTGCGTCATGTCCACAAAACACTCATCAAAAAATCGTTGATTCAGGTTGCCGCTGTCGGGGTAGGCATAGCCCAAAGAGCTCTCGACGAGGCGTCCAAATACTCCCTGGAGAGAAAAGCCTTCGGAGTGCCGATCGGCCAGCACCAAGCGGTGTCCTTCCTGTTGGCAGACATGGCGATCGGAGTGGAAACGGCCAGACTGGCCTACATGAAATCCGCCTGGGAGGTGGACAGCGGAAAACCCAACACCTCGTACATGGCGTCCATCGCCAAAGCCTACGGCTCCGAAATAGCGAACAAGTGCGCATCGGACGCCGTTCAGATATTCGGGGGAAGCGGCTACAACAAGGATTACCCGGTGGAGAAGCTGATGAGGGACGCCAAGATTTTGCAGATCTACGAGGGTACTTCGCAGATCCAGAGGCTGATCATTTCGAGGGCTGTTTTGACTTACGCCAAGGATTTGAGTTAATTTTGACTTTTAATTTGTTTTTTATATGGTTTTGTTTGAATACAAGATTTTTATTTTAACATAATCCTTTCTTTATTTATTTATTTATTACACGGGAAGAAGATACCTATTTACATTAATATGAAACACTAATAAAACAATCTAAAAAATATGTAACTACCTATATCTATACACTAAGTGGACAAAAACAAAACAAATTAAAATGATATGAGCAATTAAAGCTCAAAACCTTGAGCTACATAGTAGCTCTCTTCATTTGCAAAGGTGAAGTGGTCTTATTTCTTTTTTTTTCTTTTTTGTGTGCAGTTAAGGTCTCTTTTCCACTACAATGTTGTGCTCATATCGGAAGTATCATTTGCACTTCATTATTTATTTTTTTCTAGTTTTTTTTATTTTTTAGGGCATTACTTATGTATTTTCGAACCCTTGCTATGAAACGTACTGTTTTTTGAAGCAATAAATGTATTATTATTATTATTATTATACTCAGAAATTTTTAATTTATAACTGTACATAAAAAAGGGGCTAATTATTTTCTCTCGAATAGAAATTACAATTTTCAAAAGTTCCTGAAAAATTAGTACCAAGTTTGAAGTTCTATGAGTTGACCGATGATGAACTCCTCAATGTGCATTCGGTTTCGTTCGGAACGTTAACATTTTCTTTTTCGGAAACGGAATTGGCTATCATTGTAGCAATTTTGTTCTTCGAGGAGATACTTTTTTCAATATAGCTCTCCGCTACCGTACTACTCTTACATTTTCCATGTAATTTTAGTGTTTCAAAGGAGGCACCACCTTGAACAAGAAGCGTTGACGACGTTCGGCGTAGACGAGGTGTAACCTTTCGGGTTTTCCAAATTAAGGTATATCGCTATGATAATAATAATAATAATAATAATGACGTTTATTCGTGATAAAATCGATACAAACATTAAGAATTAAAAAAGTAATTATGAATAAACGTGAAAATATCCACAGAAGTACTATACGTACTTGTTTGTGGCAAATACAATGTAAATAAATATAAATGTACTAATACTAAAGTGTCTGGTGTGATAAAATAGATATTTACGAAAATACAATTATACATGTTTAAATATATTTTCAATAAAATTAAAATAAGATTTAAATTAATAAATAAATATTGTGTCTGGTGAGGTAAAATAGACAATACGGGATCACAATTATACATGTTAAAAAGTTTTTTTCCAACAAAATACAATAAATAAATATAATAAATGTTAAAAAGTTTTTTTTTACAATAAAATACAAATAAATAAATATAATAAAATTTAGTATCAAACGCTCAGTGAATTGGAATAGATACCTATAGGAGAAACACAGTTTAATTTTTTTTTCAATTTTCTATCAATTTATGAATATCAGTTTTATCACTTTTCTTTATAAATGTTATGAGTCGCTTTTTAAAGCGTTTCAGAGAAGTTTCATCTATAATTTCCTTTGGTAAGTAATTCAGTAATTTTGGGGCTAGGTACAAACAAGTAGCTTTTCTGTCCGATGGACTTAGACGCCAGTGGTATGTAATATTGATGTTTTGTTCTCGTTGCATATGGATGGTTCGGAGTGTTATATTTATGTTTGTTTTTATATATTTGACATCCTATTTGAATGCTATATAATTGTCTGATATCTAATATTTGTGTTTCTGCATAAAGCAAATTACTTGAATATCTTATCCCATGCATATCAGGAAGTATCCAATTCACATCGTGTCAAGTAATAATTCTAACATTTACAAGAATTGTTGAGACTGCTGTTTCAGCAGAATATTAAATGTTGACATTGTACTGCATACGCTGATGAAGGTGTGCGGATTGTTTTCTTCCCACCGGCAGCTTTGAGGTATTTACGTGCCGCATGCAATGCCACTACGGTAGCTTTTTTCACATTATTTGTCACAAATTACTCACCGCCAGCTTTTTCCAATACATTCCGCACTTTATGAACCACCCCAGAACAGAAGGCGATTTTTCTGAGATTATTTTTCTTTTTCTTCGGTTGCTTCCTCTTCTTTTCCTTCATAGTAGTACTACAACCCATACCAAAACGTCTCTTTGCTTTCATAATGTTGGTAACGAGTAGGGCAGCTACTCTTTCCTTAATACCAGCGTCTTTCGATTTAACCCTATTCCAAGCTGCGTATTCGAGTTCTTTGTCTGCCGTATGTCTTGCTGTGAGATCAGTAAGATGATTCAAATATTGAATATCGTGTTGTTTGCATGCAATATCCAATTTATTGATTCCAGGATCTTTGCGTGCTAAACGTTTTTCCAATTTTGTACCGGGTCCACAGTACTGATATCCTGATATCCTCCAGTACTCCAGGTAAATGTAATTCGAACGGAAGTTTGTTTATCAAATTATTAACGAATCCACGACCGTTTTTTCTGCATCTACCACGAACACATCCGTTTCGTTTGATGGTAATCATTTAAATGAAACGTTCACAACATATCATCGCTTACATAGTCTCCAACCACGGTACGATGCGCATTGTGAAGCAGAAAGAAAAGTTTGCTGTAGATAATTTAGATGAAAAATTCGGTTGTGGATTGAATCGACAGAAAGTGTTGCGGCATGGTCCGCTACTTCCATCATCTGTTCGAGGACTCATTATCGGACCGTCGAATTGTGGAAAGACGAATGCCATGATCTCTCTCTTAACACATCCACAAGGACTGCGATTCCCAAACGTTTATCTCTATTCGAAATCACTCAATCAACCCAAATATTAATTCCTACGGAATGTATTGGAACCTATAAAGGGGTTGGGTTTTTTTACGTTCAGTAATAATGCAGAAATAGTGGAAC